>CM039314.1:199296658-199901658 GCA_022316695.1 Camellia oleifera
AATATTACCCCTGAGAGGCTCGCTAGGCCGAAAACCTGAAAGGGCGACCTAGGCAAAATTCAGAGCACAAAAAAATAGAAAGTATAAAAACTGAGCTCGCAAGGTTGAAAATCCGCAAAGGGCGGCCTTGGCAAAAGTTAGAGCGCAAAAGGAGAGTGAAAATACTCGAGTAAACCCAAGCCTGAACTACGTAAGGCTTGATTCCCATCATTGGGATACGTAGGCAGCTTCATCCCGAAGTTCAGCCATAAACTTTTCCCCGATCAACTTTGTCCATTTGATCATCTTGGTCATCTTTGCCCATCAGCATTTATCACAATTTTCGGTACAGTGCTATTCAGACTAGGGGCAACTTTCCGTTGCCGTACAAGTGCCGCGGTACCATTCAGACAAGGGGCAACTTTCCAGTTGCTAGGATCCGGGTTTGTACATCTCAGCGACAGATCTCAGGCGTGTCCAGTTCTGATCCATATCGAAAACAGTTTTGAAAAGTTTTAATGAAAATGACTTTGTTCAAATAAATCTTTTTACAACTAAGACCATTTCTGGACCAAAACGGAAAATTTTCAGTACCACAACCTTCAATTTCATTGATTTCAAATAGAGTTCTCTTGCCCTTGCATACAATTGAAGTTGCTTTTATTACATTCATAAAGAAAACTTGAAAGTACTAATAAAGCAATAAATCCGGGGCATGGTCAAGTCAAATGTCCCTGCGCCTCCTCCCAGAGCTGGTCGAAGCCTCTGATGCCAAAGTGGGCCCCTCCTGTGCCTCTTCATTAAGCCAATCCAAGCACTCATCAGATAAAGTGCAACTGAAAGCGGGAGCGGGGGCCAGGAGTTCTCTCGTCCTCCACGCTGTGGCATACCGGGCCAGCTGTGCGCCTCGAATCGGGAATGTAACCGGGTACTCTGTCTCTTCCGGCGGACAAGTCTGATTATGACCAAACTGGCGCAGAATACGGAATGGAAAGTAGAAGACACAGTGAGTCAAACCAATCAATTGGATCCCGGGTTGACGGGTCATGTTGTAACTCATCATTGGGAGATTGAGCCAAGGGCACCGCCAAGCAATGCGGTCTGCGGACAAACTACACATCCATTCAAACCACCAACCCTCATCAAGGGCGTCAACTAGGCGTTGCCTGAAGAAGTAGCCACGAGCTGAATATGCTGGGCAAGAGTCCACAACCTTCAGTTTATCCATTAACCACACCTGGGGAGGGATAAAAAAATGAGAGAATAAAGAATAGAGAGAAGTACGATGAGAGAAAAAGTGAGAAAAGGGTTTTTGTGAGAAAAACCGAGCCTGAGGGCCGAGTGATGTGAGCAAACATAAAATGTGAGATGGGGTGGGAAACATTACCTGCAGTAATAGTGGACTCCCTGCTAATCTAATCGTCTCTCGACGATAAAAGGCGTCTAAGCCCAGCAGTGTCTCAGCCCGGACCATGGCAATGCAGCTTTTGCCCTCCTTCAAGCCTTGGGCAACTTCAATCAACCGGACACTAGGCCCCCCGGAACCAGAGACGAACAGAAAATGGGAAAGCAGGCATAGACAGAGGGCGTGTCGCCGAAAACCTTGCCAGTGATGGTCGCCGCGATCACCAGTCGCGGAAAAACGACAAACCAAGCTCGGAACATCTAATGTCCCGTCACAAATTAGAGAATGAGCATCGGGCATTGAGAGCCCACACATTTGTCCTAAGGCTTGAGCATGGCCAAAACGAAGTCGGGGCAGGATCTCCTTATTGCGCCTAGATTCCATTAGAGCTTGGAAATCTTCAAAAGTGGGACACACCTCTTGCCCGCTAAAGCTGAAGACGTGAGTCACTGGATTCCAGAATCTTATCGCGGCGTGGAGGAATGGAAAATGCAGTGGGGTACGGCGCAAAGTGAATAGTGCGTTTATGCCGAAAGCCCGGAAATTCAGCTTTTCCGAGCCATCCAAGTTGTTAATCCAAGTTGCGAGATTTTGGGCAAGAAATTCTTCCATTTGGAGCAAATCAGTGTGGAAATGAAGAGAACCACAAAGTTGAGACCCTTTTGAAGAAGATAAGATTGAGTGAAGGACAGATGTCAACATTCTGCTGATGCTGACAGTTTAGTGCCGACCGGCCAATTATAGTGCCGACCGGCCATATATTTTGTCTGGTGGATCATCTTTTCGGCCGATGGCCATTCCTCAAGGCCGGTAGCCTTTCTGCTCAGCCGGTGGTTCTCTCATTTGCCCTCTGAGCTGTTTATGCTAGGAATTCGAAAAATCCCACCACTTCCAATACCCTCCAGTGATCAATTCTTATGAGGGCGCGCCCATTTGCTTATCGAGTTGTTGCATATTTGCTTATCGAGTTGTATTTCACTCTCTTTAAGTCTTTGTAATGTTTATCAAGGTGTACTCGCATTTGGCTACCTTGCTGAGTCCCCCTGTTTTGCTTATCGAGTTGTAATTGGTTTGCTACCTGATTATTACGATGCGATGCTTCGTTTTCAAAACACAGTTTCAATTTCAGTCACATTGTTGTGTGATGCCTTGCGATGCGATGCATAGAACACGCAAATGTAACACCTTTTGAACAAACAGTTGTTTCATGTCCATTATATGTTTTACAAAAAACACACGCTTTTGAGAAATAAAACCTGCCCGAGGCAGTGCAATGTGCTTAAACTCCTAGTGAAAAGGGAAGTAAAGCAGAAGAATAACAGGGTAGCAGAGTGCTGGGTTTGACACCGGTAACCTCCCCCTTTCGATCATCGTACCTTTTGCGCCCTTGTTCGGGTCAATCGTGTGATTTGGCACCTTTATTACTTAAGGCAGTCCAAGAAAATTGCACCTTCATAACATAAATGGAGCTTCGAGTTGACCTCGTACCACAACTTTCATGAGCAATGCTCGGGACATGCGAAGGATGTCCCTTCCCATATCCTTTTATATCTTGTGAATCCTCTAAATCATTTCAATCATACTGGATTGCAGTACGTGGCATTCCAGCATCATGTTTGCCATGATCAATTTCAAATTTCTCTATATACACATTGCATTGTATACGTGCTTTGCTTTACTGATATGTGTTCAAGTTCTTTTCTATACACATTGCATTGTATGCGTGCTTTGCTTTACTGATATGTGTTCAAGTTCTTTTCTATACACATTGCATTGTATGCGTGCTTTGCTTTACTAATATGTGTTCAAATTTCTTTATATACACATTGCATTGTATGCGTGCTTTGCTTTACTGATATGTGTTCAAATTTCTCTATATACACATTGCATTGTATGCGTGCTTTGCTTTACTGATATGTGTTCAAATTTCTCTATATACACATTGCATTGTATGCGTGCTTTGCTTTACTGATATGTGTTCAAGTTTCTCTACATACACATTGCATTGTATGCGTGCATTGCTTTACTAATATGTGTTCAAATTCCTGCCTATACACATTGCATTGTATGCGTGCTTTGCTTTACTGATATGTGTTCAAGTTTCTCTATATACACATTGCATTGTATGCGTGCTTTACTTTACTGATATGTGTTCAAGTTCTTTTCTATACACATTGCATTGTATGCGTGCATTGCTTTACTGATATATGTTCAAGTTTCTCTACATACACATTGCGTGCATACGTGCATTGCTTTACTCACATGTGTTCAATCCTACTATCTTGCTATACACATTGTATGCATTGTCACGCACTTTCGACTGCCTTGTCATGCGTGTTGCTACCAATATTGTACCTGGTAAGTTTGCTTTCTTTGCAGGCATGATATTGTATGTACGGCTCACTTGAGGCCGGTGCAACCGGACGAGCCGCACAGGTATTGTATCCTCCGAGTGAGACGCACAGAGAATTGCATAATTCTCTTACATCCCTTCTACAGTGTAGTCTGTTGCATGTGCTAGCTTATAACTGTTGCATGTGTGCTTCATTACAGCTTTCTTTGCATGATCATAAGTTATGCTCGGCTTCTTGCATCGTCATGCATTTTGCCCCTGCCTTCGGGCGCATACCTTGTTTTGTCTTGCATGTTTGTCCAAGTCTTCGGCCTTGTCAAAAATGGGTCGTCTCTGGGCTTTGACATTCACTCCCGTCATTGTTATGACTTCCGAGTTCTGTCAAAGAGGGGCAACTGTAAACACCCCATTTTTGACCGTCCTCAAGATCTGGATGTCACCGCTTGAACACTCGGTGATAATCCATGATTCGTGTTCGTTTGGAGTTCCCGGAGTCCTCGGCTACGTGCCATGCCTCAGGACCTCCGAACTTGACCGTTTTGTGTCTGGTTTTGTACCAAACACTTGTTCTTTGCCTTTGAAGGGCAGGGAATGCCTTCTGAGGCATCCCCACACACCACCGGCAGTGGCTAGAGGCCACCGGCTGGTTGTTGTTGTCATCGGCACTATATTGTGCCGGTCGGCACTCTTTTTTGGCAAAATGACAATTTTGCCCTGCCGACTACTGTGCAGTTGCTTTTTCAGATATTTTTAAGCAGCTGTCTACCACTTTCTTCCCTTCCATACACGTGTATGGAGGGATGAGCCTCTTGTTTGCTTGGTTGCTAAGCTTACAAGATTGCCTCCTCTATAAGAGGAGGCCTTGTCTTCTTGGTTCAGGGGTTAGCCATTTGAGAGACTAAAAAACCAGAGCTTACACTCTCTCTCTCTATATTTTCCCTCTCTCTCCTCTTGTGTGTGTGTTTTTGGGCCTAAAAGTGTAGTTTTACCTCATTTTTGCACCATTACACACACTATTACACCTTAGCTCGAGATTGAGAGACTTGGGAGGTTGATTGTTGTGATTTTGGACTGGTTTTGATCACTAGAGGAGGGCTGCTCCACCTGTTCTTCAAAGGATCTTCAAGGGTAAGAACATTACTTTAGATTCCTCATTCTTGCTTCAGCTTTCTACTAGTCTTGCTTTGTGTTTTTGGTTTTGTGTTTAACATAAAAAAACTCTTGTTTTTACTTGCTCTTGAACCTTCATTAAGGTCATTTTGTGGTTTGAGTAAGGGCTCACCCCTTTAGGCCTTGATTGGTATTTTTGGTGTCTTTTTGGTAAGGCCTTGTTTACTTGGTGTTTTTAGCCTTCTTACCACTGAAAACCAGTGGGTTTTCAGTAGTGAGGAAGATGGTTTTAAGTCTTATATAGGGGAGGGACACCCCTTTCCCCTTGGCCCCTTGTTTGCCTTTGTTTTGGACTCAAATAATAGCATGTATGCATGGTTGGTTTTGGCTTCATTTCAGAGCATATTTGTGGTTCATATGACATGTTATGCCTCTGTTTTAGGTTGGTTTTATGGTCCTTAACATGCCTCTTATGTTTGCTTTGAAATGCTCTCTTATGCCTAGAAATATGCCATGCTTTGAGGCCATGTTTTCTCGCATGTTTTAGCTTAGTTTCATGGAGATACTAACATCATTTTGCCATGTATAAGGGCTGTGGGCCACTGTTTTTGTCATATTTAGCATGCTTGACATGGTTGTTTTGCATGATGGCTTGTAAGCCTTGGGTAGGTGATCCATGTACATGCATTGGATAATCTATTTAGATGATTTGGGATCATTTGACATGCTATTTCAGACCCTAATCCATGCTCATATGTTTATACTTGTCATCTCTTTCATGCTTTAAAGGTGTGTCCTTTTATGCCTAAGAATAGGCCTTGTGTATGCTTCCATAATTAATGCATTTTGGGGGTGCCATGTGAGGGGATTTGGGTGTCATTTTGCATACTAAAAATCTATTTTTTTTTTTTTGTTGTTAGATTCATGCCATGAGTGGTTGTATAAGTGGTAGTAAGATGCTCCTTTTGGTGCCTTAGGTTTAGGCCCATGAACTTACATGTTTGTATAGCATTTTGGTCATCATTTAGGGCTTGTTTTGCCACTGTTTTGGGGTGGTTTGAGGGCTGCCCCATTGAAGTTAAGGCCACCATTGTATGTTCATTATATGCTTGATGCATGCTTGGTTCATCGAGTGTTGTAGTAGGTTGGTCCCATTGCTTGATTGGCCGCCACTTATACCTTGCATGCTCTAGCATTTTGCATGCCTATTGTGATGGTTGCATGACACTTGGTATGCCTTGCATCTTAGTCCCATTGTTGCATCATTTGAGCTATGTTGCATACATGCATTCCATGGCTTGGCTTGGGGATTGTAAAGCCAAGCATAGGGTTGAGAGGAGTTCACACTTCAAGTGGTGCAACTCGTCTCAATTCTTGGTCACCAAGACCTTTGACTAACACATGATAAGGCCTCGGATTTCATTTGTTTGTTTGCATGCATTACCATTAAAATGCAACCTTGGTTCCTTAGGCCATCATGCATCAAGATGCATAATTGATGGCCCAAGAACCAAGAGTCATGCCACCTTGAGTCCCCAAGCATGATAGGAGGCATTGGCCATGCTTACATATGCTCAAAATCCATGCCATGCACTGCTGGTTTGCTGTTGCTGTCAAACTGTCCTCTGCAGGAACTTTCTGCCGACCGGCAGTACAATGTGCCGACCGGCACACTTTTTGTGCCGATAAGCTCTACAAGAAGCCGGTGGCCAATTTAAGCAGCCGATGGTCACTTTCTCCAGCCGGTGGGGTACTTCAGTTCATGCATAAGGTATTTTGGGACTTTGGGAATTTTTGGAGAGGCAGGGCAGTAGAAACAGAAGCAACAGTGCCATGGCGCGGGTTTCCGGGCAAGACGGGCTCGAGCATACATCATCACACGCATCCCGAGGCGGGGACCGCGGCCATCTCTTCTTTGCATTTAATTTAATTAGATTAGAGGTTTTGTAATAAGTAATTCAGTATTATTTATTCGGTCTGTATATTCTTTTGGTCCCTCCGAGTGAGGGCGTATCTGTAATAAGTGTGTATGTGTGGTGTGCATGTCTTCCAACCTCTACTTCTTTCTTCCCTTTTATTTACCTGCTTATGGTGGTAGATTAGGGCACGTTTATTTTAGCATACCTTATGCAATGCATGCGTGCATCCATGCATTTGTTGACATGCATCGGGCTCGGTACATCATACAAACTGCATTGTATTTCAAATCTAACTTGAATACGTGTTACTCGTGCATTTCACATGCCACGTTCAGGATAACCGAGCCTGTCTAATTGCACTTTGCATGCGATGCATTAGTCACTCTAACATGAACTAGGGCATGCATGTTTGCTAACTAGTTTCTTGTTTTGGCACGAAGTACGATGTAAGTATTTATGCTTTAGCATATCACATGCGTGTGGATGTTAACATGACAGTATGCTTACCATGCGGCTAAATGCTTATATGAGATAAACTGTTTGAATGCCTGTGGGTGGAGGTTGGATTGCTTGAGTTGGAAAAACTCATTGAAGTCCGTGTTTTAGCCTACTTGCGAGTAGCAAATTCCAAAACATTTTCAAAACAAACGGATATGCAATGTTTGTTTCCAAATTAGGCAATCTAGTCTATACTTGTTTGCTGCGCACATAACATAGTAATTCTAGGTTAATAATTGGAATAAGAGCATGTAATGTTTTCAAAAATGGATATCACGGTTAGTAGAGGCTGGTCTCTGGACCGGGCGAAAGGGGGTGCTCATAGCTGACCTTCCCCGATCGTACCCAAGCTCCCGAGCCAAGACCACTTTGGTGATGTCGGACACGTGGCCTTCGACACCGAGTCAGGGATTCCTAAATTTCCCATTTTAAAATATTTAGGTGGCGACTTTGTAATCTGGCAAAGCAGTCCATGTTTGGCACTACTTTTCAAAAAATCTGTTTTTCTTCAAAACGGTTTGCCGAATTTGGACTCTTTGGTTCAGATTTAGAACCGACACAAATCGAGTCCGAACTGTAACCAGTGAGTCCCCTGGCGGGACCCGTTCCCTTTTGCCGAACGACCTCTTCACTTTATCTTCTCTTTCCCCTCTCTAAACCGTGAGTCACTCTTCTCTCTCTAAGCTCACTTTTTTGCTCAAAGATCTTCAGATCTACTCACTTAGAAGCATCTCCTCACCTTGCGAGATTAAGTGTAGACCTTATTGAGGGTTTTGTTTGATTGGAGCAAATTGTTGTTTCGTCACCGTCAACTTTTGGGCCTTTTTTCTTTCTTCCTCTTCTAAGTTTGAGGTAGAGATTCTTCCTCTTATGATTTTTAACTTAGTTATTTGTTATTTCTAAAGCAATATTGTGATTTTTGGAGATTTTGGACAAATCTAGGATTTTGGTTGGAAACGTGCGTGGTACAATGAGGTTGCCAGCGCTGCACTCATCTTTTGCTTGCTGATCCCAATCTTCCCTTCACTGGGACTGGGGGTTCCTTTTGGTGCAAGTACCACCGTCGTAGCCATATGGCCACTTGGGCCCAAGTGTTCTTTCGATACTTGGGCGCTCGGACCCTTGTCTTCTTTCGCCACTTGGGCGGTCTCCTTTGCCCCCTCTGGTGTTGTTTCCACCATTCCCTCCTTCATCTCCCCCACCAAAGAGGCATCCTCGCTCCCAACCTTCATTTTCTTCAAGACAGGCGCGCATTTGCCTCCCTCTGCACCCACCATCTTCTTCCTTGGCTTTTTCAACATTGTCTCCACCTCCTGCTTACCCCTATTCTTCAGCGGGTCTACTGAGGGCGGCAGCAAGACAAAGCCAGTTAAGTCTTTGTCGCCCAGCGGTTTGGGACGTGGTCGGACCCGCTCCCTCATCACTAGCTTAGGGGTAGGCCCCAATTGTGTCTCCTTATATTTGTCCGCCTTTGCGAATAATCTTCTGTCCTCTGTCTTCTCCGCCTTCCTCCGCGTCTCCAATTCCTCCCTCGCCGGATCCTTCTCTGTCGGCTGCGGACCCAACCTCAGGGCAAACAAGGTTGAAGGCAGGATCAGCTCATCCCACTTCATTCTCTTCTCCTCCCTCCACTCCTTCACCTTCTTCACCTTGTCTTTGGCCGCCACATCCAACTTTGGCTCCACCAATTTTGTGGGGACTTTCCATGTTGTGCGAACTCCCCTCCCACCGTTCGCTGATACAAAAAACCATCTTAGTCTTCACTCCTTCACCGAAGATGGCAAACTTGCCACTAGACCCCGGCCGCCACTGCCTGCAAGATCACCCACGTCTACTGTTGGCCCGAGGCTTTGTAGCAAGAGAAGAATTCCTCCACCGTCATTTGCGCCCCCCCGGTAGCCTGCGGCCAAGCGCTCGCACAGGTCATTAGTATTTTCCAGGCGTTCGGCATCAACTGCCCTGGCGCCACCTCCAGCTTGTTAAGAACGTCCACCACTACTTGGGGGAGCGGTAGCCTCAGACCACCCCGCAGCGCCTCCTCGTATAGCGTGAAGCCCATCGGCCGCGCATCCGACTCCCTCTCCTTCGATGTGGGTAGCATCAGCTCTATCTCCGTGGGGATTTGGTACTTCCTTCGCACCTCCTCCAACTCCTCTACCGTAAACGTGGACTTGTAGGCCTTGGTATGCTAGTGGTCCGGCTCCACTTGGCTAATTGGCTTAGCAGCTACGATCATCGTTGTCGGACGAGCCCACACCGCCTGACCAGCTCCCATCTCCTCCCTTCGTTTCACCCGATATTGTTTCGCTAACTCCACCGCGTCGTCATCTCCTAACGAGTCAAGCCTTGCGGTTGGCACTTCATTTCGGGCCATTTCTCCTACGTGTCTACGTATTGCTTCGGATGCTGGCACAAGGAAGTTCGCAAAGTGTTGCAGATGCGTGTCACAGGAGACAAATGAATTCACTTCAGGGATATGTTGGTTTTCTGCAATGAGGTAGGTAAAGCGAGTAACTCCAAATGTCCACGGTTTGCCTATATTCCAAGGGTCAAGATTAAATTTCGTCAGTTTGAAAAATTTCGAAAACTCTCGCCCTTGCCTTTTCACTTCCCTATATCAACCTGTCCCTTCACTTCTTACTAACGCGCCACCTCCACATTAAAGGATTATGCTACGTGTACGACCACGATCCACCACTCTCTTTCCCTTCCCTATCTATTCTACTTCACATCATCACGTGCCCCACCGCTCCTTGAGCCCCGCGCACCGCCCTTTCTCTTTCCATTCGATCACTCTTCACGATCAGTTATTCCACTCGGTCACCCCTCGCGGTCGGCCCTCCTCGCGGTCGGTTATTCCATCCGATCACCCTTCGCAGTTGGGCCGCCTCGCAGTCGGTCCTTCCACTCGGTCACCTTTCGTGGTCGGCCTGCCTTCTGGTCCGTCATTCCACTCGGCCACCCTTCGCGGTTGGCCCGCCTTCCGATCTATCCTTCCACTTGATCACCTTTCGTGGTCGGCCCTACTAACCCGATTTTCTCTCACACAACCACCCACACCCTCGTTTTCTTCCTTATTCCCTTCGTTGGACTGAAACTGCACTTAGGAATGGGGGACTACTGACATAGGTGGGCCCATAGGGGTCTTTGACCCACCACTTAAGGCCTAATCCATGATTCAGATACTAAAGCCCAACGTTCTTGGAACCCAGCGTTGCACCAAGAACTAATGACATCTAGACACTTGTCAAGAGAAGAACTGGCCACATAAGCAGACAAAGATCCTGTAGAGTTATTACACCACACATCAGCCATTAATGAGTTTCCCTGCAGCATTTATTACGATAACCCCTTCACGACGGAACAAGACAGCCTCACCTTGAACAAGGCAAGCTAGAACATAGACTTTCGGCCAACATGACAGGTCGGAGTGGACAAGGAAATAATGAGCAAAGGATATAAGCAGGCTTCTAAGATAGGAAGAAGGTTAAGTTCTCTATCACTATCCTATCTCTATACTCCGTTGATTTCCCTTTTCTAACTTGTTCGTCGGAGGGTTCGCTGGGGAACTCCTGTTCCCCACTGAACTCTTGTGCAGGTCTCTTAGTGGGTCAACGATCAGACAACCGTGTGGGAGGCCTGGATCAGCCTGACCCGTTACCCAGAAACAAGTAGCATCATCAATTAACATGCGTGATGAAGATTTAAAGGGGGAAAAAAACACACACACAAAAAAAGAAACCTCCACTATTTGAAGCGGACTGCCAATGTATTTTGTAAAAATGGTTTATGAGTACTTTTTCTGTATTTGAAGAATTGTCCATGAAAAATGTTCGATAATTTTGACACAATTTTTTTAATATATAGATATAGATGACATTCTACATTAGTGTACTCTTTCAAGTCCACCACAAGTTGATATAAGAAACTCTAATGCCAAGCTAAAACTACATTTTCTAGCTTCTAATCAGCTGATCATCATGGTAATATTTTGGAAACAACTTGAAGAATATTATACATACAAATATATATATATATATATAGGTAAAATTGCATTGCCATTTTGATCATGAGTGTGCAAGATGTACAAAATGGAAGTTGGGCTTAACATGTTCACACTAGAAATTGAAGATAGTAAAGCCCAGATGGGAACAACTCACATGGTTACTCACAGCAAATAATGGTTGGCATTAGCAGTATTGGCCTCTAGTGCAGCTCAGCTATGCACACAACTGGCCCCTCACCCCTCTCTATATATATTATACACTATAGCTCTTGGTACATGTCATGTGTGTGTGAAAGTAGCTAGAGTATTTCAACAATTAAATAAGGGCAATTCTATGAGACTAATTTCGAAGGAGAAAAGTTGTGACATACCGTTCACACAAGTAAATTGTACTTTTTATATAATAATATAAATAGTATCTATAGAAGTTTACGAACACAAAACCAATCACATAAAACATAAATCAGACAATCGAAGTAAAACTATATACTTTATTATGAATCCCACCATCTAAATTATATGATCACGATTGTTTTATATATTTCATTCTGATCAGTTCTGTTTCTATAGTCTTGTGAATATATCTATGTTAGATTCTACAACTCAACTCAACCAGATGAGATGGGTTGAATGAGCGAGTGAGAGATTGTGAGTCTGGTAACCAATGCTTTAGCTGTTGGTGATATATACATGTATAAAAATATATAAGGTCTGAATCTGAAAGCTCCAGCCCAATTTTCTGAGTCCACATTTTTTTGTTTTTGTCCAATTACAGTTTGATTCCACCCAACACTCAAATTTATGTGTCACTACAAACAATTTTTAATCTTGTTCTTATGCTTGTCAATGGTGGCCCGCCTCTGCTTATGCAAGATGATAATATATTTAATTTTTTCATAAATAATTTGTACCTTACAAAATAAATGGTTTAATTCAATTTATTGAAATAAGAATCGTGGTGAGCCCATGGGTTAGATTGTTGCGTGCAATCCAAAAGCCAACATGTTACTATTAAACTCTTTTGGAAACACAAAAAACAGAAAAATGCATACTTACCAACTAGAACACCTCAAATCAAGAGAGACCAGTCTAATTTTGATTATACTAATGTCATCTTGAGAATAATGAGGTAGACTAGTCTTATGAGAGGTTGGGGATACCATCTATTTATTACTAGACAAACATAACAATTCGAAAGGGATAATAACATGGACAAAGATACATATGGACTCCAATCAAAACAACGTTCTTTTACAAGGCGATCAAAGCATCTTAGTGAAAACATTTTCAATAAATATAATTATGTAGCCTTTAAAGTATTGAGCGGAAAGAAGACTTGTAAACAAAGTTAATTTTGAATCAATAATTGAGATATTTTACGCATGAAGTGACCATATATTGACATTTTTCTTCTTGAAGCCTTGGAAGACAATGTTTAATAATACGTCTTGTCATGTCAATGAAGCCCAACTACCTTACCATAATGTTTGAAATGTATTTGATGATAAGGAATCAAGTTTAATTTGCCCCAAGTATAGAATTCATGAACTTTTATCAACAGTCCAATGATAATATAGTGCCTCTATTCATGTGAGGTTGTGTGTTTGCAACTTGAAAAAAATAAGTAAATAAAAATTTCTTAATGTTTCTTTGTTATAAAATGTATGATTTTTTAAATTTATTATAAGCTTGAAAAGATTTTATATTTTTTTATTACACTCATTTCATGCTGGGTGTGTAATTCTTTTAAGCTTCTCTTAACAAAATTAATCTTTAATATAGTGAAAAAAATGTAAAAGCATAATTTGCAGCAATAAGATCACTCACTACCACTTCTATAATTCTATTGATTTGTATGAATGTGAGAAAAATAAGAACAGAGGTGGAGAAAACTCTTAAGGAAATTCTCTATTATTTACAAATTAAAAGTCCTATGACAAATCGAATATTGACCTTTCAGAACAAATTTACCAATGTTAAACTAATTCCATAATTACTATTTTTCCACCTACTAGTAAAATCACTTCAAGTATTGGGGTGAGACCAAATCCGATCACTCTTTTACTTATTTCTATCAGCATGATCTATGAAGTGTGGATACTTCGAAAAATATGCTATACCCGTACCAGATACTTACTGGCGTATGATACTTTTATATATGTACCAAGTACACGAAATACGTACCTAAATTTTTTCTTCTTAATTTTTGGCGTACTCAGACGTATCTAATATATACTCAAACCATATTGTACATCAATTAAAATAATATTTTCTTTTATTACAGAGATAAAATTCCTTTTACTAGACTTCTTTTTTATTTTTTGTTTTATACTTAGCATGATTTTAAAATTAAACTATGGTTTGTAAGTTATTTAATACATTGATATTTAATTTTGATTTATACTTTTATTTTTGACATTAAATATTAATTTTAAATTGGACCTTAACAAATTAAACTATTTAATTAATTTTTATATTATTCTAAATTAAAAATAAATATTTTTTACAAGCGTACCAAACCATACCCGTACTCTATTTTTTTGAATTTTATTATATCAACGTATCCATATCATACCAGTATCAGGACTCATATCCGTACCCGTACTTCATAGAGCATGGTGTTAAATGAAAAAAATAAAAAAGTAAAAAAAATTAAAAAGAAGATGGGGACGTATGAATTCATGCATTTGCCAAGAAGGGGTCAAGCTCATGCATGCATGAAAAGTCATTGGAGGTTTTAATGATAGGATTGGCCATTGGTAGTCTCATACATGTGTAATGAAAATCATAAAATCATAATTTCCCAATCAAATTAGAGGTGGGTCATTGTTTTCACTTATATTTTAAATCCAAACACAAAAAAACAAGTCTCAGACACAGATATATCATACATAGGTTTGATTAAATGGTAAACAAACAAACAAACAAACAAGTTGAGGATGATGGAACCCAACATCCCTATGAATGGGACATTGTAGACTTGAGCCCTATGCCGAAAATGACTCCTCATGGATGCAGCTGCATCTCATATGTACCTCTTATTCTTCTTCACTTATTTAAAACCACTTTATGAATAGCCAAAATATAATATCTCAATTTAATGGGTATGTTTGGTATAATTTATTACAAATTGAAAATTGTTAATTAAAAAGAAAAATATAAAGGGCTTGTTTATCACAATTTCTAACAAGTCAGAAGTTGATAATCAAAAAGTGAAAATTTAAAACATCTCTCCACCCTATATACCTATAATACAATTTTTTAATTCATTTAAATTATTTACACCGAATAAATTATGAGTTGAAATCGTACTAAATAATCTAACACAAATTATAAAAAAAAAAAAAGAAGAAGTTATAAACTGCTCCATAAACTGTACCAAAGTCCCAAAGTATATTTCTCTCTATTGTTGATTGCTCCAATTTTTTAAAGACTTTGTAAAAAGAGTAATATTACAATCCCAAACATAAAAAGCTAAAATTTTATATCAATGGCTTAAATTTACTTATGTTGTGTTTGGTTGAAAGATTTGGAGAGAGATTTGGAAAGGAAAAGGGAAAAGGTGTGTGAAACTAGGTGAAATATAGGCATGTTTTATTCACATTTCACCTACCTTTTCCATTTCCCTTTTCAAATCCTTCCCCAAATCCTCCAACCAAACACAACATTAAGATATGTGCCCACAACATCAACTTTAAATATCAATCATAGATTTGGTATTTATGTTTGCTTTCCAGTTCCCTTTCTGGGACCATAAAACTACTGTTGTAAAAATATCTCAGTTTTGATATTTACTGGTTTTCAATAAACTTGGGCTGCTATTGCTCCCAGAAGCTCACTAATTATGATGATTATTTTTTTATCTTATTTAAATTAATTTTATTATAGAAATTGTAACAACCGCTCACGTTTCTAAACCTAAGAGTTCTCCGAAGAAATAGATTTTTGTTGGTGGGCTAAAATTGGGCTTAAACAAAAGACCAAAACAAGGAAAATATTTGGTAATTCAAAATTTTGTGGCTCAAATGGTTCAAATCTGTCAAAACGACGTCGTTTTACAGTCAAAATTTGTCAAAACGACGTCGTTTTAAGTGATTTGAATCATTTGAATCACAAAATTTTGAACTGCCTAGCATTGTTGCCAAAACAATCAAGCTCGGAAGAATTAGTAAATTAGTAACTTATTCGCAATTTCAGTGTAGTCCAAGCCCATTGCTTTCAACTCAATCCTCCCAATTCGTAACCTAACCCAGATTCAGCCCAATGATTTTTGAGGTCTCAGTGGGCCTTAAGAAATGGGGCGTTGATGATTATCCAACATGGATAGAAAACGAGGGTTGTTAATGCAAATCGTTTTTATTTTTATTTTTGCTTTTGCTTTTGTTTTTATTTTTTAAAAACAGGTTTGAAGGAACGAAACTCTCTGTTCTTGACCTCTCTCACAATGATCTCAAGTCTTGCCTTTTGGGTTCAGTCATCTAACCAATCATCAATATCTTGACATCTCAAGCTGCAAAATCGAAAGAAATTCAAAACCCATTTGGGTTGGATTTGTCAAACAACAAAATGACTGATTTTTCTTTTCTTTTCTTTTTTTCATCTGAATTTCCACCTCTGTTTGGTCTCAAATTCAAGAACCTCTTACTCAGGGCCGGCCCTAAGTTTTCGGGGGCTTAGGCGAAATAATTTTTCGGAGTCTTTTAGATATTCATAAAAATAAAAATCACCCTGTTTGGTTTAGAATTTTCAAAAATAATTATTTGATTTTGTAATTCGTATTTTTTTTATATTTTTTGTATTTGGCAACTTTTTTTGTTTTTTTTTTAAAAAGCACATATATTATAGTTTTTAAGTGTATCTAAATTAGATATATTTACAAAATAAATAAATAAAATTGCGTAAAATATTTAAAAAACCACTAAAAAACACATAATTGGGCTATAAAAAGAGAAGAAAAAAAAATAGGCCACACAGACATATACATATATTTTATTTTATATATATTTTTTAATTGGGCTAACAACTAACACTTATAAGTATTTTTTAACTGGACCTTTTATTAATTGGGTCAAATAGAACTTTTGAGGCATTTTAAAATGACCTAAATTAATTAAACAAAATTGGGGCATTTTGAATTTTTGATATAGTACAAGATAATGAATTTTGGGACCTTTTTTTGAGCCTAATTTTTAGGGCCCTAGGCACAGGCTTCACTGGCCTTAGCCCAAGGCCGACCCTGCTCTTACTCAACAACTTCAATGGCCAAGTGGGTCTAAACATGGTTCAGAGATTTGGAGACTCTGCTTTTTCTTCATGCTGATAATTTTAATTTTAACACTTCGAACATAAAAAATTTCATAAATCCCACCTCACAAATCACCCAAAAAACACAAACCCTCAAGAAACAAAAACCAGGTTAAAAAACAAAGCTTTAGTCTTGGCTAGGGTTGCAAATGAACCGACCTAGGGTTTGGCTCGGCTCGGCTCGGCTCGGTTCGTTTAGTGAACAAGCTGAGTTCGAGCTCAAACATTAGGCTCGTTTAGTAAACGAGTCGAGTTCAAACTCGAATAAGCTCAGCTCGCCAAGTTCGGTTTGTTTATCTTTATTTAGATTATATAATAAATATATTAAATAATATAAATAATATTAAAAAAAAATTTAACGAGTGAAACTCGAGTTTCATTAATATTAATAAGTCGAGCCGAGTTTGAGTCCACTTCTTTATCAAGCCGAGTTTGAGCTCAATAAACAAACTCAATAAGTAAACGAACTGAGTTCGAGCTTAGCAAAGGCTTGGCTCGATTCGTTTGCATTGGCCTTGTCAATTTCATAATCAACATCAACTATTGCATGTACAGGAAGAGAGAGAAGGCTTTCCATTCAATTAACTTTCAAGATAGACAAATTAGGTCCGTTTAGTTTCGAGACCAATTCAGGATCATCATGGGTTGAATAAGAAGAAGAGTTGTGGGGGCAAATTGAGCACCTAGGTTTATCAATGGAATGGAATCATCAATCCACCAAATTTATTTTTTATTTTTTATTTTTTATTTTTTATTTTTATTTTTTTAAAAAATGACGTAGTTTTGCATGCAGTAGAGGGAAGAATTATAGAGGATTTAAACTCGTTATTATGGGCCAAGAGACAACGATCAACCAGTAGGCTTATGACCCAATCCTACCAAAAAAACCAGGGTCTATAAGCCATACTATAACTGACAAAGCCCATTACGGCTGAGAACATTCTTAAAAGCCCAATACGCTACCAGGAAGAATAAGAAATTTCCCTTACAAATCACACGGAAATTTTATTTATTTTTTTTGAACAAGAAAAAAAAGATACTCTAAGATGTCATCACGGCATCTGTGGGCTTAAGTCCCGAGATAATAGGTTGCCAGCTTGATTTAATCCAATCCATACAAAGGAACCCACTACCGAAGTACTAGCGGAGTTCAACCACACGCCACAGACGAGCTCACAGCCTGATTTAACCCAACTTATAGGAAGGGACTGATTTAACCCAACCCATAGGAAGGAATCCACCACCGAGGTATTAACGAAACTCAACCACATACTACAAATAAGCTCACAGATAGATTTAACTCAACCTATAGGAAGATACCCACCACTGAGGCACTAGCGAATCTTAACCATACGCCACAGACAAGCTCAAGATTCAATTGGAGTACAGTGTGAGATTTCTGCATAAAATCACTAGAATTATTCAGCATTTTACTTTTCCCAAGAGTCAAACCTGGATCACGCCTGCCTTTTCCACTAGGCCACCATCCTTGTGGTGATCACATGGAAATTCAATGCATACATATATAAACCAAAAAAAATAAAATACAAACTTGTAATAAAAAGAAAAGAAAACATAGCATGTGTAAGAGTCACGAGGTCGGGACCTTCCCACCATATTAACATGCTACACATTTATTGGCCATTAGATAGGAGGGGGGGTTCCACAGGACATATGTCTGTCTTTTATCCCCCACCCCTTTCCTTGCTCAAGGATACCAGAGGCTTCTATTCTATCATCTCCACTTTAGTTTTTATTAAGGTGTGCCCTACAACATTAGTAGAATGGTATTTAAGATGATCTAAATAAATATATTTTTTAATTTTTTTTTATTAAAAAATGTGTAAAAAAAAAAGAGATGATATGATCTAAAAAAGATTATAAAAAAAGTACTAATATAGGGGACGCCAAATAGTGTCTAAATAAAATATTAAATAATTGTACCTTATTAAATTATTTATAACACAATATTAAAAATTCTTAAATGAATTACTTCTATTAAATGACATCTTCTGAGTATTTGACAAAATATTTACAATGACATCCTTTAATTATTTATTTTTGTGTGAGAATATACAACCATTTTGAATGTGTCAGTGGGTGTCCACTCATTTTTCTAGTTTTGTTTTGTTTTTTACTTTTTTTTTTATTTTATAATATATAGACTTGTTGAGTTTTTTTTTAGAAAATGATTAACAAGTTGATGGAAGCTCACGCACATACTGAGTGCCACTTTTAAAACGCTTGTGTTAAGGGATTAGAGTACCAAAAATTTTGGATTGACGCTGTGTTAAAGAGCGGGTCTTCGATACATAGCTCAATTAAAAATCTACATTAGTCCCAATAAATTTTGAATTAAATTATAATTAAAAAATTATTTTTTATTTTAGATTCTCTATTTTAAAATTAAATTTTATAAAATATTCATTTTGTATTATTAAAAAGCAATCAAGGTAGTATTTTTTTTTTTTTTTAAAACTAGCCAAAGTAGTATATGATAAGTTAATTTTGTATTGTTATAGATATGCAGTTTCATATTAAAAAAAAAACCCAGTTGCAGTTGTCCTGCCAAACATCCAAAGTGTGTATATGATATATTCCAAATTTCATATTCCTAAAAAATAAAAAATAAAAAAGAAATTGTGCAGTAGCCAGTCATTCGATAGGATGTTTGGCCGAATGATCGACAGAATGTCCGTTCACTCTTAAGAATAAATGATAAAAATATTGTATAACCTGTGAACAATGTATCATTACATGTAGTGATGTACTGTAACAAAGTTAACCAAAAGCTAATTTAGAAATAATTTGTTGAGATTGATGAAACAAAAATTTTATGATTTGTTAATTGTATTTAATCAAAGTTTACATTTATTGAGATTGATATGGATAATCTTAACATGGGCATTATAGCTAAGTGAGACTTTCTAACATTTTAAGGTGCATATAAAATTTAAAAAAAAAAGAGAGAAGAAAAAGGTAAGTATATAAGAAAAACTTTGAATTTATGAAAAAATTTCAGCATGCACTCATATTAATCATAACATTCTAGATAGAGAGATTGACTACATAGTAGTGATGGTCTAAATAAATATATTTTTTTAATTTTTTATTAAAAGATGTATTAAAAAATTTATAAATTATGTGATTAAAAAAAGATTAAAAAAAGTGTACTAATATAGGGATGCCAAATAGTACATAAATAAAATATTAAATAATTGTACCTTATTAAATTATTTATAGCACAATGTTAGAAATCCTTAAATGAATTACTTCTATTAAATGACATCTTCTGAGTATTTGACAGAATATTTAATAATTCATTTAGGATCTCTCAAATTTTTATTATTTATTTTTGTGTGAGAATATACAACCATTTTGGATGTGTTAGTGGGTGTCCACTCATTTTTCTAGTTTAGTTTTGTTTTGTTTTGTTTTGTTTTTTTTTTTATTATTTTATTTTATAATATATAGACTTGTTGAATTTTTTTAAGAAAATGATTAACAAGTTGATGGAAGCTCACGCACATACTGAGTGCCACTTTTAAAACGCTTGTGTTAAGGGAATCGAGTACCAAAAATTTTGGATTGACTTTGTGTTAAAGAGCGGGACTTTTCATTTTGGTTCGATCTATAGCTCAATTAGAGTATTTGCATTTGTCTCAATAAATTTTGAATTAAATTATAATTAAAAAATTATTTTTTATTTTAAAATTAAATTTTATAAATATTCATTTTGTATTGTAAAAAAAGAGCCAAAGTAGTATTTTTTTTTTTTTTTTTTTTGAAACTAGCCAAAGTAGTATATGAAAAATTAATTTTGTATTGTTATATATATATGCAGTTTCATATTTACCTGCCAAACATGCAAAGTGTGTATATGACATATTCCAAAATTTCATATTCCTAAAAAATAAAAAAAATAAAAAATGTGTAGCAGCCAATTATCTGGCATGATATTTGGCCGAATAACTGGTAGGATGTTCATTCACTCTTTAAGAATAAATGATAAAATATTGTATAACCTGTGAACAGTGTATCGCTATATGCAATGATGTACAGTAACAAAATTAACCAAAAGCTAATTTAGAAATAATTTGTTGAGGTTAATGGAACAAAAATTTTATAATTTGTTAATTATATTTAATCAAAATGTACATTTATTGAGACTGATGTGATAACCTTAATATGGGCATTATAGGTAAGAGAGACTTTCTAACATTTTAAGGTGCATATAAAATTTAAAAAAAAAAGAAGGTAAGTATATAAGAATAACTTTGAATTTATGAAAAAATTCAGCATGCACTCAAATTAATCATAACATTCTAGATAGAGAGATTGACCACATAGTAATTATGATCTATCCTTAAATTTTTCTATCATATGTTTTAATATATTTTTAATTAATTTTAAAATATAATTTAAAGTGTGCATTGTGATAGAGAAATTTAGACCAAGTTTGGCAATCCAAAAATAATCCATCTTTTTATCTTTTTTCCATCACATCACCTCTCTACTTTTCTGCACATCTTTTCGTAAAAAGATAAAAAATACACTTATTTAGGTCATCCCAAAAGGCTATTGGGATATAGTAACAATGTTACATCTACCTAATTTATCATTTTTAAATAATCCATCATGATATTGCATTGGGGAAAGAGTGTACAAAATTAAAAAATTTGTTTGTTTGTATATTTTAAAAATATTTTTAGAATTTGTAATGATTTATTTTTTTGTTTTATAATTGAATAGATGTGTGTGAAAGAAAAAATAATTAATTAATATGTAGAATATGAGAAAATAAGAGAGGAGAGAGAAAAATGATTAATTAATATATAATAGAAAAAAAAAATACTGTAATTTAAATTTTTTTTAACCAAACAAATTTTAAAAATTTTATCTCTAAAATTACCTCTCAATAAACAAACCAAATAACGCCATAATCTCTTGGCCTACAACATGTATGTACAAGAAGTAAGTTTGGACATGTCACGTGCCATGTCGGAGGAAAGGCATGTGACATGAGACTTTGACAATCCAAGCTTAAGACACACTCGTGGTTATGTTCCTAACAAGGGTGTTAATACAATTATTAAGTCACGACTTTGCTGTTACGTTAATTTTTTGTCCCAATTTACCGTTACCGTGCTTTCACTTCACATTCGTCACGTAATTAAATCCTGATTAGTACTAAGCTCAGGATAAGCCTTGTTAATAATAGTATAATAAACAAAGTGTAGTCCTATACAATTGATTTATTTTTTGGTCGCCAAAGTTGAGTTGTCGCTGTTTCTAAGTTGAAAAATAGTTAATTATCAGAATTTTTATATAAAATTTGATAAATTACACTTATATTCCTTGAGATTTTTGATAAATATAGAAATCTCCTTTGTAATTTTAATCAGTGTGTTTGGTTTGAGTTTTCTGGATTAAGTTTTTTAAAAATTGAGTTTTTTTATTTTCGTATTCTTTTGTTTTTAGTGAATATTTTTTAAATTTTAAACATTTTTTTTTTTACTTTTTTAGATGCACCTTAGTTAGATATATCTAAAAAATAAAAAAATTGTGAAAAAATATTTTAAAAAATAATAAATACATAAAAATACAAAAAATGTACTGAATTCTTATATTTTTTTTTGTATTTTGATATTTAGTGAATTTTTAAAAGATTTTTTTTACAATTTTTTCACTTTTTAGGTGTATTTATGTTAGGTGTGTCTAAAAAGTAAAAAAAATTACTTAAAATATTAAAAAAATTCAGTAAAAACAAAAAAAACACGAAAAATAAGAATGTAAAACTTTTTGAAAAGCGTTTTCTGAAAAATAAAAATAAGCAAGTTGAATAATTATAGAAACCTTCTTTATTTTTAGTGACAATATCAAGATTATCTCACTCCATTAATTTAGCACAAATAACATTAATTGCCAATCTAAAATGGCCATAAACCATTTGAATTGAGAGGAATATGAAAACTATCAAATTAACCAATAAGCTATTTAAATGAAAATTTTCACTTATCTCTCATGAAGTTTTGCATATATATTATTACATATTTTAACATAATACATTAATAATTTAATATAAGGCCCTAATAATAGAATACATATAACACTTATTTCACACTATATAAATAACGAAAAATTTATCAATTTTAATTAATGTTTTTATTATTTAAATTTCTTTTTTCTTTTCTTTTTTTAAGTTGAAACAAATGAATTATTTTTTTTCCTTCTAGCAATTTGTCCTCCTTGTTTAGTCATATGTAAAAAAATTATTTATCCCTAAATTATTAAGACATTATTAAAATATTTAATAAAAAAAAATTAATTTTCATTGATAAAATATTTAAAAATAAATTTTATCACTGATTTGATTTTTTTTTTTTGTTTTTTTTTTTTTTTGCACACTGAATTGTTATTTTTCCTTAATAGTTGTTTATGCGATATATTGTTGCACCTTTACATTAAATACCATATTGCTATTTATGTCCAAATTTCCAGTATTTTTGCAAGGTTTGCAGAGTAATTTGCTTCATGTTTACACCAAGATGGCAGTATATTAGTAGAAGCCCGTGAGAGCGAAGCTTTAAAATTGACCAATTCCATATCTTTTTTATCTCTAAAGTAAATGTTAGAAAACATTCTAATAATTTAATATAGGGAATTTTTTTTAAGGTCCTTGGTATTAAGATTTTATAACATAAAGGACACCAAATATTTTCATAATGTCTAAGGTCTCTCAATTTGATCTAGAGAAATTTCCTTCCAGAGAAATTCCCATCACTAGAATTTCTCTATGAGGTTTCTCTATTTCTCTGGACCTCTTAGAGAATTTCTCAGAGAAAATTTACACAATGGCCAAAATTCCAGAGAATTTCTCTGGATCACTTTAAGCCAGAGAAATTCTCTCAAAATCAATGAAATTCCCAGAGAAACCTTTCTAAAGAAATTCTCTCTAACCTAGAGAAATTCCATTTTCTGTGATTTTCAATGGCAGGTCTCTACTTATCTCTTAGACTATTTCAGAAAAAATGAAGTGCCAAGACAATTCAAGATCTTGAAAGTATGTTCTTATTAGTAAAGGTCTCTTTCCCATTGTTTGTTTCCAAAGTAGTTATTACAGGACAAACAGAAGTGTGCACCATGAATTGGAGCATGAGCATGCACAATGCACATAGTTTTCTTTTTAGTCAAAGAAATTCAAGTACAGAGAAATTCATTTCCAGAGAAATTCTCTCTAATCCAGAGAAATTTCATTTTCTGTGATTTTCAATGGCAAGTCTCTTTACTTATCTCTCAGACCCATTTAGCAATCAATAATGTATA
Organism: Camellia oleifera; assembly: GCA_022316695.1. Taxonomy (NCBI): domain Eukaryota; kingdom Viridiplantae; phylum Streptophyta; class Magnoliopsida; order Ericales; family Theaceae; genus Camellia; species Camellia oleifera. The sequence continues at coordinate 199,320,559 of CM039314.1, forward strand.
TATATATATATATATAGAGAGAGAGAGAGAGAGAGAGCAAACCAGGGGATGAGAGTTGTTTATAGATGACATGGGAGTCTTTGTTGATCACCATTTTTTCTTTTTCATCACCATGAAACTTTGCTGCCCTCATCTTTCAACTTTCAACAAAACTGAGCTATACTTGTAACCACCACAATTATGATCTGTTAGGCTTAAAAAGGACTTATCATCATTAACTTTGATACTCTTTATTGCATAACTATTTGTATTGTTTCTAGGTTGAGATTGTGAAGTTTCGTTCTTTTCAGATGTTCACGAGAAAGAGGAGATGCCAGTGAGCCTTTGCACCAGGGCCATGAAAAGCTTAGATCATTTGTTGAGGGGGCCATGTTTGTCCTTTAAGGGGTCCTCCACCTCCAGCCTCACCGACACCATTTTCATGCTCTAAGATTTCGATTCCGGCGGAGATTTCCCAGAATTCATCAACTGAACCATCAATATCTCTCGATCAACTGCAAATTTGACCCCAAAGATCTCCAAAAACAGAAATTCGAAGGAAAAACGAGTCGATTAGGAGAATCTAAGAGAAAAAAACCCTAGAAATCGAAGTCCAACAAGCCTTTATGGAACTGAGAGAGAGAGAGAGAGAGAGAGAGAGAGAGAGAGAGCTCACTGAAGTATATAAATTGATCTCAGGCTCTTCGGGAAGCAGCTCACTGAGGGACCTTAGGCATTACATCATAATATTGTGGATCTTTTTCATTACTAAAAATAGAAGAAGGGCCTTAGCCTAATTTTCCCTTTAATATAAGACTTATTCCATACTATATAAATAATGTAAAATTTATCATTTTAAGTGATACATTTATTATTTAATTTTTCTTGAAGTCGAAATAAATGCATTTATTTTTCTCAGCAATTTGTATTACTTATTTATTCATATGTAAAAAAATTATTATTTTATCTTTTCTCAATACTATTCTTAAATTTTTATTTTTGTCTTTGCGGTATTAAACTTCTTGTTAATGCATATTTAAACAAACTTAAATTAATATTTCTTACATGATTAAAATATATATATATATATAAGTAAAAAAAAAAAAAAATCTTACCTCCTCTGAGGTTATCAAAACTAATCATAACCTTGAATGAACTAAATTTAATTTACCCTATTAAATATATATGAAATTATTATTTATTTTTCATGATTTTTTCAAAATATAAACGTAATTTCTTGATGCTATTTTTTTCCACAAGTTTTTGAACTTTTATAGAAAAAATAAAATAAAATATAACCATTAATGAAGGTAAAAAATTAATTCTAAGATTTCATGATCCTTCATTCCCTATCAACTAATTTTAATTTATTGTGAGGTGATTATGTTTTTTTTTCCTTCTATATTTATTTTTTAATTTTTTTAAATATGCATCATCTAAAAGTTTAATAACCCAAGGATAAAAATTAAAATTTGAGAATAATATATGATTGAGAAAAGATAAAATAATAACATTTATACATATGAATAAATAAGTAATGCAAATTGTCCAAAAAAAATAAATTCATTTATTTCAACTTTTAAAAAAAAATTAAATAATAAATCCATTACTTAAAATGATAAATTTTACATTATTTATGTAGTGTGTAATAAATCTTATATTAAATTATTAGGATGTTATCTAACATTAATTTTGGAGAAATTGTTTATTTTTAAGTACTTTATCAATAAAAATTAAGGTTTTTATTTATTTATTAAATTAATTAATAATATTTTAGCAATTTAAGAGTTTTATTTAATATTGCATGAATTTTAAGAATTTAATTAAATAATGTTAAAATATATATGGGTCTTTGATAATATATATATATATATATATATAAACCTCAAGGGAGGTAAGTAAGGCTTTGTTCGGCATGATCTAAAAAAGTTAAAAAGTCACTATCTTATTTATTCTAACACATCACTTCAAACCCAACCCATACTCAATTCATATTTCATAAAAAGTCAAAAAGTGCACTTATTTAGATCATCCCAAACCACCCCTAAATTACTCATTTGAACAGATAAGGCATCTAAGTGGTAATTTTGTCATTATTAGTATGATATCAGCGTGATATCAGTAAATTCTGTTAAATAGTCTAACGGAGGGTAATAGTGGGAGAATCTTGATAATAGTTTCAAAAGTAAAGAAAGTTAGGAGTGGTTTGGGATATTTTAAATAAGTATACTTTTTAACTTTTTATTAAAAAAAATGTGTAGAAAAGTAAAGAAAGTGGTTAAAAAAATAAAGATGAGATGTTGATAGATGTTGATTGATGTGATCCAAATAAATGTATGTAGGTACAAAAAAAAATGTACTTTTTTAGTTTACCCCAAACACCTACTTAGTGTAATTATTAAAACTATAGTTGTGGTCCTTGTAATTGTCAAAAATCTTAGAGATGGTAAGGGTAATTTAGCTCATAAAAATAATATGACTATAATATTTTTATTAATTATGATTAAAGAATAATGTTATACAAATAAAAAATTTCGTACCTAATTTTTATACATAATGATGTGGTTTGTTGTGAACCTTTTATTTCCAAACAAAACATTTGAAGATGAATTTATTTAAAATAATGTTATTGTCATATTATTCTTGTCAATTTTTTTTATAAAATTTTTAAAAATGTTTAGAACTCTACATGATTAAAATAAAAAGATCTTAATTTGCTACATTACTTTGCCTAATATTTCTGTAAATTTTTTTCATTTATAGATTATTATTCATTTAAACTTGTTATGAAAATAATCAAATTATATGTACGGTCTAAACTATGACGTCCTGTCACCTTCCGTCCTTTAACCAATAATTGCAAAATTTTATCTCTCACCTATTTTGAAAAAAGTACGTTAAAAATTAATTTTTTTAATTTTTTTATAAAATAAATGTACAAAAAATAAATAAAAAGGTAATATGATCTAAAAAATCAAAAATTAGAAAAATTAAATTTTAATCCAGATACCAAAATAGGCCGAAATATCAATATCCTCCAATCATAAACATCATGTCCATTTTTTTTTTTGAATGGTCTTTTATATATTTTATAAAATCTGAGATGTTATGTGCCTTGCAGACAATAACTTTTTCTTCATGAACTATTCACTATGTTTGTTTTCAGTTTTTTGAAAACATTTTTTAGAAAATTTTATTTTTTTATTTTTCGTATTTTTTTTATTTTTACTGAATTTTTTAAATATTTTTTTAAAATTTTTAGACACACCTAACATAAATTCACTTAAAAAGTATAATTTTTGTGAAACAAATCTTTAAAAAATACTAAAATTTAGTATATTTTTTACATTTTTGTGTATTTATTAAATTTTAAAAATATTTTTCATAAATATTTTAATTTTTAGATACATCAAAGGTGCATTTAAAAAAGTAAAAAAAAAAGCTTAAAAATTTAAAAATATTCACTAAAAACAAAAAAAAAAAAAAAATGAAAAACAAAAAACGTGATTTTCAGAAAACTAGATTAAAAAAATAGAAACCAAACACACCAATTAATATCCTCATATCAATATTTTGTTTTACTGTCTACAATATTCATAATTGATTTTATTATTTAAAAATGTTTTCTAAGAAGTTAATAAAATTAAATAATATTCAATAATATAAAAGAGGTAATGTATAATAGTTTATGTGAAGTGCCAGTTACCATTTCTCTAAGTTTGTCAGAGAAAGAACAACCACACATGTCAAGATTGGTGAACAAAATCACTGCAACTAATTTTATATAAATCATGATTCATATATGTATATATATAATGGGAAATATATTTGCATTACAATATATAAGAATTTTAGAGATTAATTTTTTTAAAACAAACATAAATTTTGTTGCAAAAAAAAATATATTTAGAAATTAATTTCAATTATCGCAAACACAATCGCTAATATTGTGTTTGGTTGGTGGATCTGGAGAGAGATTTAAAAATGGAAAAGGAAAATGTGTGTGAAATTAGATGAAATGTAAGTATATTTTATTCTCATTTCACCTACTTTTTCTCTTTTCTTTTTCAAATCCTTTTCCAAATTTCCCAACCAAACACAGCATAAAAGTATAGTTATCAGAATCCCGATCCGGATCTTACGATCTATTTAGGCACAATCGATCTGGATCGTGTAAATTTTTTTTTATAAGTAGGATCTTTTAATCTTGATAATGGGATCTTATAAGATCGTGGAATCCCGATCTGAATCCGATCCAATTTACAAGCCTTGTTTTATATTGTATAACATATTTTATTGTAAATTTTATATTTATTGTCTAAATATTAATTTATGTGGTCTAAATAAATAATACAAATTAAGTAATATTGAATCAAATAGACTAAGAAAAACAAATTAAGAAACAAACATTTAAATATTACGGTAATTTAAGAAAACTAATTAATCGAAAAAATAAACTTGGTTTTAGCATAGTATGAGGAGAGCAAGATGACTACAATTTTATCCCAATTTTCGGAGAGGCTATTTTGTGATACAAATCCGCTCCACCAGAAATGCTAATGACAAACCTTATCATTCGGCCAGAAATGATAATGACAAACCTTATTCTTTGGTTAAGCTGCTCTTTTGAGTTCTTAATCTATTTTCATATCTAATTTTGTTAAATATTTTTTTTTTACTTTTTATGCATTATTGTAGATTATAAAATATTTTGTTATAGAATTCTTCTTCTCCACCTTCTATTTTGATGAAATATAAAATTTTTACCATCGAGTTTTCTATTGTATAATATCATACGTACATTTTACATGGAATATTATATTTTTCACAATATCTTCGCTTCTTTTTAATAAAATATAGGCTCATTTTATGTATATTTTTTAAGAAATATTTATTTAAATTAAATTATTTTGTAATTTGTTTTTTTCGGTAGGATCTAACGATCCTTGATCTGATTCTACGATCTAATTCTGTAAACACCTCCAACGATCCAACATAGAATCCCGATTTTAACAACCTCGGCTAAAAGTTCATTTCAAAAAGTCAAAAAATGAATTTTTAAGAGTAATTCAAAAAATGTCGCTAATAAATGCAATTTCATGGACCAAATAACTTGGTCCCAAAAAGAGACAAAACTTTTGATTCCAAAAAGTTAGTAATTCATCACTACATGTCCAATTTCATCACTAAAAATAAAAAAAATAACACTTTTGGAGACAACAAAATTTTTGTCTCTAAAACCTTAATTTCATATAAGTTGTGTTTGATTGAAGGATTTGGGATGTAATTTAGAAAGGAAAAGAGAAAAGAAGAGTGAAATTATGTAAAATATAAATATACTTTATTTACATTTTCATCCACCTTCTTCATTTTTTCTTTCTAAATCCCCTCCAAAACCTCTCAATCAAACACAATCATATTGTCACGTGGCAGACTGTAATTCGTAAATCCAAGTAGCATTCAGAGAGTGAATAAGAGAGGATCAGTACCCAATGATCACATGGTCTTGTGTATTGAGACACATACATGGAGGCCCACTTTGCTAACACTAGAACAAACACTTTCACTTGAAATCAAATCCCATTTGGAACCACACTAAAATAAAAATAAAAGAAGTATGCCCCTCTCTCTCACTCACTCACAGAAATAAGAAGCCCAGACCACTGCTTTCTCCGATGCAATTGTCTTCTTCACATCCAACATCGCTGTCTATGTTATGTACTATGTCTTTCTTCTCCCTTGCGGTCCTCCTCCTTATATATTCACTTTTCTTATAGTCCCCATATCTAACACTAGCTCTATTTCTTTCTTTCTTTCTTATTTCTTCTTCTATCTTCCCTAGCCCTATTTTTGTTCTCAGAGAAGCTTCTCTCTCTCTCTAGTAAACCATAACCATTTTTTGACACAGACAGATACACCCATATTATAAAGATATGTCTAGCAGAAGGTCGAGGCAGTCAGCAGGAACTTCAAGGATCAGTGATGATCAGATCATTAATCTTGTGTCCAAGTTACAGCAACTTCTTCCCGAGATTCGCAATAGGCGTTCTGACAAAGTAAGTTATCTGAACAAATATTAAATGTAAGGATAATACTGTTCTACTTGAGTACTCAACCCTTGTTTCTCACTCACTAATCCAAAGTCACTAATCCAAAGTCCAAGCATGTTGAATATAACATCACGTCATATCACAATTATTTTTAGTACTTATCTTTGTCTATATGTATAAACATAATTGACAATTGTATATTTATAAGTATATATATTATGTATATATAAGTGAAATTATTCGTACCTGACATCATTTCATTATTTGAGAAATAACACTAATTATTAAATTTGTTTAATATTAATCCTTAACTGTGTTATTTAATAGTGTACTATACCTTAAAATTCTTAAGGTCAAACAGGCAGTAGGACAATAAATATATGTAACATGGTAGCATATTGCATGTACCATTTTATCAAATGTGGTTTGATAGCTGTGGGTGTTTTGTAGTTAATATGATTGAGCCTAGACAGCAAGTTGTACATATTTTTTTTATATGCATGCAGGTCCTCTCATTGACCTTACAAGGGTCCTTACAGTCCTTTGGAGGGACCAAACCCATGTGTTGTCCTTAAATTTTAATTTCATACGTACAATAAACGATTAGGACACTACCCACATGCTTATAAAATAAGGGTTATTACAAGAATGTGACATGTTGGTACGTAATTTATTTGGATTAGTAGTCTAATAATGAAAATTAATATTAATTAATTATTATGGTTGTTTGATGTTTATATGTGTAGGTATCTGCTTCGAAGGTGTTACAGGAGACATGCAACTATATTAGGAATTTGCATAGAGAAGTAGATGATCTCAGCGACCGACTCTCCCAGCTGTTGGCAACCCTTGATGCTGATAGTGCTGAGGCATCCATAATTAGGAGTTTGATCATGTAATCAATTTTTATTTATATATAAAGTGTTGTACTTATATAATATATATATATATATATATAATAGCTACTTCTCGTTTTTAGGGTTTGGTAAAACCTATTATGCCAATCATGAGTCGGAATTTACATATATGTATGTATGTTCCTTGTGAACACATGTTGTAGTAAAGTTTGTATTAATAAGGGCTTTTACTTGGCAAACCTCCTATACATAGACGTTGTTTGGCACAAAGATTTTTGGGATTAAAAGGTTAAAATAACACAAAAAAAATAAAATATAACAAAAAATCAATAAGACAAAATATTACATTCAAATCATAATTATTTTACTTTTTCTTTTATAAAAGTCAACAAAGGCAAAAAGCTTAAAACAAACGAAACTTTTTAGTACGCTAAAATAGCTACAAAGTCAAAAAGCCAACCTACTTCCCAAACAAAGCCTATAAACTTTAAAAACTTAGCTATTCTATTTGGTTCTCCAATTCAATTTGCAAAATTAGCTTTAATTTGTTAGAATATACATTTGATGGCAAGTTCTATCCTTACATGCTTAAACCCCTAAATAAAAAAAATTCCAATCTATTAAAATGTATTATTTCGAAGAAAATGGGTAGGAAATTAAGAAACAAGAGAGGTAGCTCTTCCAAAATCTCACTTAAAGAATTCCAATATAGCTTGGTGAAAAAGAAATTGAGCCATAATAGTTCAATCAAGCCAATGATAAAAACCAAAATAATATAAACTATACGCAAAGGCAATTAGAACTTGAGTTTGAACGTGATGATTTTGACATTGAAGAAACTTATTGTGATTCCCCTGAAGCTTACAATGCCATGGGTAGGTTCTAGTATTTACCATGGCTATGAACAAGACTTGGGCAAAACAACCATACTTGAACTAATAAGGGATATTGAGACAGCAACAAAGGCCACAAATGTGCAAGACTGCAACGAGACAAAAGGGCATGATTAGGTTCAGATGCCATGTGTAGAGGGGTTGGCAGGTGCTATGGACTCATCTGATCAGATTGAAGTATAAATGGTCCAAAGCCATAGTTCCAATGGGTTGGGTAAGTCTTCTTCCTATAATGTTAATGTTATCTCTATGCCCCGAAGTGGTTTATTTAAATTTGAGATTGCTAAGAAGAAAGTAATTAAAAGTCTCAAGAGATACTCGGTGGGTTATGAGAACGATCAACTTCAAATCCCATTGGAAATCTCTAGAATTGGGTTTAAGCAATGGGAATATGCTCTTGTGAGTTATTTTATTGATAGAAAATTATCTTTCTTCCAAGTGAAGACTTGGACTTACAAATTGTGGAAGGAAAATCTTGAAAATGTTGTAACTTTAGATAATGGCTACTTTGTATTCAAGATGAAAAATGAAGAAGCTTTAAAGTCCATTCTTGATGAGGGTCCTTATTATATTAGGAGCAAATTGATTGTTATTAAGAAATGACACCCCGTTATGACCCTTACTAAAAATGTCTTTTCAAGTATGCCGATATGGATAAAAATTTTCAATGTGTTGCTTGAACTATGGACTGAAGAGGGATTGAGTTACATAGCAAGTTTTATCGGTAATCCATTGTACCTTGATGAATTTATCCAAAACCATAGCCAGTTAACATTTGCTAGAATTTGTATTGAGATAGAAGCTACTAAAGAGATTCCAAGTAAACCGATACTCAAGCCCCTAGTAAACTCAAACAAAAGTGGAAGGCCAAAGAAGTGATCGAAACGAAGGAGGAAGGCAAGCCAAGTGAATAGGTTGAAGTGAAAAAGAAAAAAGACAAAGACGTCGTCAATGCTCATATGGGTACTTTGTTCCTGCACCTCCTCCATCATCATCAAATGCATTTGATATTCTCAATACTTATGTAGCCAATGAGGAGATTTCTTTTTGTGCGTGTCACGACCCAAACCCGCCCCCATAGGTTTGGCACCGTAACCGGCCAGTAATCCGTGGATTACCTACCGCCTCCAAACAGATTAACAAATAGTAAGGGGCTGCGGAAACAAATACATAAAGTAATCAAGATCCAATGAGCTGTGATGACGTACATGTGACATAAAATTTTAAACTTATTTATATACATAAACATGCTAGTCAGATACACCCATATGTACAAAATATTTACATCAAGCACTCCCGAGATCCGACATTACAAAACACAACCATCAGCTAGCATGAAGTGCAAAACTGCCCAAACATCAGGCTTCAAGCGGAACCTCCTCGGGAGGCGCAACAGGTGGCTTGACCAAAACAAAAAGAAACGGAGGGCCATCAACTCTGGCCAGGGTCTTGTGCCGGCTCACCTACATATATAATAAGCTGTGAACGAAAGCCCAGTGAATAATAACAGAATAAAGGGGTTTAATGAATGAGTCCGTATAAATTTAGAATCATGATGCAACACATAGCATATCATATTTGCTTAAACCATATACTGTACGCATAAGTCAATGTTAGCACTACAACTCAATGTGAAACATTAAACGGTCAACTTGCCAGTTCCATAAAGAACCTCCGGTCGGGCACACATAACTTGTCAGTTTCATGAGGAAACCTCCGGTTTGGGTATGGCATAACCTGTCAGTTCCACCAAGGAACCTCCAGCCGGGCACATATAACTTATCAGTTTCTTTGAGAAACCTCCGGACTGGGTATAGCATAACTTGTTAGTTTCACAAGGAACCTCCAGCCGGGCACATATAACTTATCAGTTTCTTTGGGAAACCTCCGGACTGGGAACTTGTAACTTATCAGTCCCATAAGGGACCTCCAGCCGGACACATGTAGCTTGTCAGTTCCATAAGGAACCTCCGAACCGGGAACTTATAACATACTTGAATCATCGCATCATGTCATAAATGCTTGTAACATACTTAAATCATAGCATCATGTCATAAATGCTTGTAACATACTTAAATCATAGCATCATGTCATAAATGCTTGTGGTTGTGGGACAATCATTCATAGTATAAAACATGATATTCCATTTAACAGATCGTATTTCATATACTGAAAATAGTTTAACTTAAACATAACTTTACTAAGTTATTACTCACAGTGGGCGTTGATACAAGTAGACGAAGTCAAAAGGATCAAACGATTTGCGGCACGTGACCTACATAACACATCACAGATACACACTTTGAAACACGCTCTCCAGTCGTACAAAACTTACATCCATAATTCTAAGTGTGTACCTAATCCCTTTACCTTTATCATGGAGCCTTAAGCATGGCCTAGGAATGCCTAGGATGGGATGGGGGTGTGAAAATGCCTTAGAAAATGTTTTTCAAAAGTTGCTGAAAACAGGGGCCTCGCTCGAGCGAGCCTTCCTTCGCTCGAGCGAGCTTCCAAAATCAAAGGATTCGCTCGAACGAGCCTTTTTTCGCTCGAGCGGTCTGATGAAACAGTAAAAATACTGGATATTGTGATTTTACGCGCGATTGTTGCTCGATGCTCGCTCAAGCGGAGCCCTGGACAAAGGTGCTCGCTCGAGCGAGGAATCCTTCGCTCGAGCGAGGAAGTCAAATCTGGAATTTCCAGATTTGTCTTCCAAGTTTGAACCAAGCATTCTTCAACCAAAAACTCAACTTCTTGGGCCCAAATTCTGAAAAAACATTTCAAACTCATAGTGCATCAAGTTTCAAGAGTCAATTTATAAAATCATTGCCCAAGAGTGAGTCAATTTGAGCACCATTTCCATAAATTTTCAAGAACCATGTTTAAACAAACATGCATGAATTCAAGTGCATTTCAAAGCTTCAAAACATGATCCAAAGCAACATTAAACTCAGAATTTTGATGAATTCATGGACTTTAGCAAAAATATGCACATGCATGTGGAAATTTGATACCAAGCAACTTCAATTTCTATGGACATGTACATGCATGCACTAATTAATCTTAATTTCAACATGTTAAACCCCTTCCTAACTTGATTCATCAAATTAACCAAGAATCATGCAAGATTAATCTAAATCCTAGTTCAAGGGGGTGAATTCTCTACCTTAACTCTTCAATGTCAAGCTTAGAAGCTCTAGTTTGCACACCACCCTTCAATTTTCCAAGTTTTTTAGCCAAAATTCTTGTTGGAGCTAAGTTTTCCTCCTCTCCCTATTTCTCTCCCACGTTGGTCTCACAAATGATGCAAACAAAAGTTCCAAGACTAAGTCCCAAGGTTATCTTAGTTAGTGGCCTTCAATGGCACTATTGTAATTAAGCTAGGTTCATTATTAAAATGTTATTTAATCTGATTCAAACATTCCAAATTGAATTTTAATTGAACCTACCATAAAATCACATAAAATCTAACTAGTCCAAAACACTAATCAATTTCGGAATCGGGCGCCGATAAGGCTTCCAATTTGCAGTTTAAAGTTTAAAACACGAACAGATATTCCGACACCGAACAGATAAGAACACTTAATTCATGCGATGCACATGCACATAAATTCCAGATTTCCTCATAATTACTATTAGGCTTAATTAAGTCCCAACTAGTGTTAATCAGGGTCGGGGTCATTACAGTGCGAATCTTAATAGCATGCTCAATGTGAATTGCTCATCTTTGGAAGTGAGTAACCCCTCAAAAGATATTCCAAATGAGGCTTCAAAGGAAGAGAAAGAAATTGTCAGGGATGTGGGCAATATAAATGTGTTAGTCCCTAAATGATCTTCACGTTTCAAAGGAGTTTCGCAATCTCTTTCGGATTGAACTTTTATTGTTTCATGGACAAACCTATCTTCAAAAGTGAAAACCGAGAAAAAACTCTTTGAAAGAATTGCTAATATTAAACTTATTCAAGAGGTTAGCCTCTCTATCAAGTCTAAGAAATCAAGTTGTAAGATTCCTAGTTGATTGTTGCTTGGCCTAATTTTGAAATTTGTTATTTTTAAATTTTAATGTAGAAGTTAGGTTTGTATTTCCCTTCTCAAATAATTTTTTTTATTTCTGGACATGTAATAATGTGTCTCATTATAATATCTATTTTTTAAGACTTATCAAGAAAAAAAAAACTGTAAATATATAAAAAATATTAAATAATGCGTGATAAACTCTGATAGTAGCCGTGTGAATTGTTGACTTTCTATTAATGTTACATGTGGGTTCAATATATATGTGTATGTACTCGCGAGTTTCCAAACATAATTGTTGAGGGAAAGCTTTCACACTACATGGGGTCTGAGTAAGTGAGCATGCAAAAAGCACAGGGATGTTTAATAATTTGGAATTATATCTACATTTTTTTTCCCAGAGAGAGAGAGAGAGAGAGAGAGAGAGACTAATGAATGTTAAAGACATTGATGATGGATTTTGAAAGCAATTCCTTCCTTTTATTACGTGAAGGAGGCAGTGGTAATTGACACTGACTAGCGTGATGCTTGGTGGACGGTGTGAGAGAAAGAAACTGAGACCATTTTACAATCAGACATTTTTCTAAGTGTCGGTATTGTCTGACACTGACAATTTCCAACGGAGTTGACTATCGAGTTCTTTGAGATGACTTAAATAAATATATTTTTTATCTTTTTATAAGAAGATATATAAACGACAATGCTACGTAGTTCAAATTTTGTGGCTCAAAAGTGGCTCAAATGGCCAAAACGACGTCGTTTTGAGTACAGAACAACATACAAATGGCCAAAACGACGTCGTTTTGACCATTTGAGCCACTTTTGAGCCACAAAATTTGAGCTACGAGACATTTTCCATATATAAAAAGATAGAAAAGTAATGTGATAAAAAAAAGATTAAAAAATAAAAAAATAGATTATTTTGTAGAAGCCAAACTTGGCCATAGGTTACTAAAATGTCGAATTTCATAAGAAAAGAAAAAAAATATGATACATTTTAAATATATTTTTTGAAATTTATTTAATATATGAATAATTTTTTATAATTTAAAAAATTACAAATATTATTTTATTATAATTTCTCATTTAATAAAATTAATTATAAAAAATAAAATTCGTAATTATTCTTTTATATGATAATAAAATTATTTGAACTATTACTTGAAATAATTTTTAATATTATTAAAAATTATTAATTAATTTTATAATTTATTAATAAAAATGATCATTTATTTTGAAACTATAGATTTTAAAAAGTGAAATATAATTTCTAAAATTATAAAAAATTTAAACAAATCTCGATAAATATATATTTTTAATTTATCTAAAAAATCTAAATAAATCTCAATAAGTATATTTTTAATATGTTCACCGTATAAAATTTTCCCATTTGAAAAACGCGTTTGTTAATGAATAAGGCCCCGTTTGTTTTGGGAGATAGAATGGAGGGAATTGATAGTGAGGGGATTAATAGTGAGGGGATTATTAGTGAAGGGATTGATAGTGAGGGGATTAATAGTGAGGGGATTGATAGTGAGGGTGATTAATAATGAGGAATTGTTAAATTATTTTTATATAAAATAATAAAACAAATAAAAAAATATAAAAAATTAAACATTATATTTAAAAAAAATTCCCAATATATAAAAAATAAAAAAATTTCTAATCCCCTCACTATTTTCTAATACCATCTCTACCTCCTCCTTACCAATCCCCCTTCCAAGGGTATTAGCAATACCAAGGGACTAATAGTCCCAAGGCTTTCTCTGCAAACAAACAAAGGCATTAGTAATACCTTGGTATTACTAATCCCAATACCCTTTCTATAGCCCAAAACAAACGGGGCCTAAGACTTTTCTGCCATGTATTCATCCGGCACACTGCAGTGCAGTTTATTGGCTGTGGGCCATCTGGGACTTTGGTAGTTCAAATTATTTATTTTAGGAAATTACGGGCGACCCCCAGCCCACGTGGCTGTGGGTGATAGGCAGGGAAGAATAAAAAAAAAAAAAAAAAAAAAACTGACGAATGGTGTGATGCCACGTCACTGGGGGTTGACCCCCAGTGGGGGTGTGTAGCACTGCTCTTTATTTTATGTGTGATTCATTAAAAAAATTATTTATGTAAAAATAAATAAATTTGTCATTTCATATCTTGGTAGTCAAAAGTTTAAGGCCTCGTTTGGAAACTCTCTATTTTAGTCAAAAAGTTAAAAAGTTATTTAATTAGTCAAAAAGCTAACAACTCATATCAAAAAGTCAAAGATTCTCTTTTCTCTCTAATTTTTGTACATATTTTCGTAAAAAGTCAAAAAGTCATCCCAAACATACTAGTTTTTTTTAGCTCATATTTTAGCCAAATAACCAAAAAGTTACTAAATTAATCTATTCCCAAACGGGGCCTAAGTAGGGGTAATAAACAAACTATGTAGTTCGAGCTTGACTCGTGTTTTACTTGTTAAAAATTGGTTCGAGTTCGATTTGTTAAATAAATAAGTTAAATTTGAATACATTTTAAAATTTGTTTAGTCTTTCAAATAAAGTTTGAACAATCAATTGTTCATTCTACTCAGTTTAATAAGCTTAAAATTATATAAAATATCAAACTACTTAAACTCGACTCAATAAAAGCTCATTTGAAATAGACTCGAAAGTTTAATGAATCAAGTTTCAACAAATTTTGAAATTCATTAAAGTTATGAAACCAAGCTTAAATAGTTAACTGTTTGACTCATTTGATTTATTTATCAACCCTAAGTTTGTTGGAAATAATGGGTTTTATAGGCTTATTTTGGGCAAACTTTGAGCCCAAATTTGAGTGAGGTCCACATATCTTTTGAGGTGGGTCCAAAGATGTGATGTGTTCCTTATCGCATGCCAAGTCATACGGTGAAGACGGTTCGTCAAAACCATGTATGAGTCAATGAAAAGTTGACGTCGTTTTCATGTTCGTGAAATAAATAATTAAAAAAAGTAAAATGTGAGTTTCCTTGAAATAGATTGTCCCACATTGAAACTTGAAGATAGCTTGTTTGTGTTTATAAGCACTAGGTAGGAATACTTGGGTTGGGCCTGAGGAGCATCCTAAGTTTGAAGAAGGGATGAGTTATGAACTAAGTGAGTCTTGACTCAAACCACCACACGCATCGCCACGGCCGGCCGAGCCGTACCTGGCACAGGTGTGGATTGTGGGTCGGTTCTAATATTAATTTTTTGGACAAAATTTATTTGAATTTTTTTTTCCAAAAATTATTTCGGGAAAATTATTTTTTCTGAATGAAATTAATTCAAATTTTACATCAAATTTGAATTCAATTTTTAGTCCAAAACAGTTCCTCATCTGATCCAATTTCTAGCGGTCCAGCAGGTTCAAATAGGTTAACAGTTGTTCCAAACAAATTCAATTTTTCCAGACAGATTCAAAAATAGGTTCAAACAGTTTTGCACTTGTTCCAGTTTGAATTCATATATGTTCGGTTTGAATTTCATACCTGTTCGGCTCTATAAAAGTAGACCCTTTTCTAGCATATTTCTCATTCCAAAAAATCATTTTTCTTGCTTTCCTTTGTGCTCTCTTGTATATATATTCTACATATTATTTTAGAAAATTTTTTGAGAGCATAGAGCACAAGTTTTGTCCACTGTATAGATTGTTTGGGGTGCTACTACAATTTGTGTAAAGATCATTGTATCCTGGGAGATAGACGCTGTACGAGTACGAAATAATCTTCTTGTATAATCCTGTTGATCAAGTTTGCACTTCCCCAAACGTCGTCGCTTTGCTACCTGAAAGCACAAACGTGAGCTACCTGGTGGGTGTGTGTTAGAAACCCCTCTGATGCCTAAGTCAGCAATTAGACAATAGACAAAAAGATTTGTGTATTTGAGAGTAAGAATTGTGATACCTGTACATAGGTCTTGTCATGAGTTTTTATAGATTCCACCTGGTACAATCCTATTAGGACTTCAACTCTCTTTAGCAGAGTCCTCCTAGGAATCACACTTCCAAGGATAATGCCTATCCTGATAACTTCCTACTCACTGTTATCCAAGTGAGATGGTTTTCTAGCTCGGTTAAGTCGGTGTGGCTTTAATCGAGCCAACTTGCCTCTGTAGTGCTCTTAATAAAAATAACGACGTACAAAGCTCTCGGCCGAGCTAAACGTAGCTCGGCTCTTATCAGGGATGAGTACCTCGATCGGCTGCAAGGAAACCTAGTTGACTGGATCAATGTCAACCCGTACCAGACCGAGCTACTGAAGCCTCTACCATGGCCCATAACCTAGTCCTTAGCACTGCCCAATTTACCCACATAAATTACCCTCTCAATTGCCCCTTAATTCCATCTGCGTAGCATGCTTAGGATTATCCACTTTCGACCGACCTGTCAAGGTTCATGCCATCCAGCTTCCAAAACACTCCGCCAAGTCGAGCAAAAATACCGTCCGAGCCCAAACATAGCTCAGTTCCAAGAATTGCGCTGGCCGTATACCCCGTCTTTTCATGCTCTTGACATCGTGTCCTTATTGGGACACGTGGCGTGTTTTGATTGCCCCTATACACTGCTACAGCTGTCACACGCTACCCAAAGATTTCGAAAAGCCCCGCCTTTTTCTTTACCTCATTCAAATATACTGTCCATTTTCACAAGCAGTTTTTTACTATTTATCTTCTTTCGAGAAAAACCTCGAGCACTTTAACTTCAAATCCTCATTTTCTACTGCCAAGTTTCCATCTCAGTACCTAAATCGCTTGCCTTGCTCATCCCAATCGTAGCAGCTTGTTCTATTGGATTCAGCCTTCGCGCATTTAATATGTAAGTTCATCATGTCCTTTTCTCCTTTTACTAGTGTTCCTTTTCATTTAATTTCTATAATTCTAGCAACTAATCCCCACACAAACGTGTTATACACGCTAGAACATTTTGAGTCTAAACCCAAAGCCTTACACTCAAGCCCAGAAACACACTAACTGGATTTGTAAGACAATGTTTTTGATCCAAAATTACGTTGTGACCGAACTAGCAACTTGTTTGCGACCCTTAAGCTTATACTTGACCAAACTAGAAACGCGCTATAACCTTGTGCGTTGATCTCCGACCGTGCTATAAAACTTGAGCTGTACTTGTTTGACGACCGAACTGGAAACTTGTTGTACCCCAGATGCAGCCGAGCTAGGCTTATACTATTTTTAACTTCT
Organism: Camellia oleifera; assembly: GCA_022316695.1. Classification (NCBI taxonomy): domain Eukaryota; kingdom Viridiplantae; phylum Streptophyta; class Magnoliopsida; order Ericales; family Theaceae; genus Camellia; species Camellia oleifera. The sequence continues at coordinate 199,337,550 of CM039314.1, forward strand.
GTCTATATACTTAGCCCGATCTAGTTACCTGGGTATAACACTTTTTATGTTCACTTTGCAGACTTGACTAGGTTGGCCAGACACACCCTTGCACCTTGCCCTAGGGCGATTTTGATTAACCAAGCCACCCAAAGCCACATCAGCGCCTAGCTAGGTTGCCATACTTAAATTTACACAGCCACCTTTAAGTTTAATAGGCAAATATCAATTCCTGGTAAACTCGCCTAGGGCCATGGCCGAATTCTGAAAAGACTACCATATCCCTAATGACGTCCACCTCTCTTTGGCCGAGCTAGACACCACACCCTGGGGCAAACCGGGCTTCGTCCCCTTTACAATGATATCAATTGTAGAGGCTAGGCTTCGGTTCCTTGTACAACCCCTTATATGCGAGTTCCTTAGGCAAACAAGATTGTGTCCAACCTAACTCTCCACAAACACTTATAGAATAATAAATGGCATCGCCGAGCTAAACCGCCGACTCGGCCTCAACCTCGGATTGGCCGAGCTATTTCATCAATACTCGCGCAGCCAAAATGACGACGGTTAGGTATACTACCTCAGAGTAAGAAGAGGCCGAGAAAAAATTATAAAAAACACACCAAACAAAGACTTAAACAATGACGATTTCTTTTGGGTTTCAGGCAATTTTGAAGATCATGAAGCCCAGTTATCGGGCTATAATATAAACTGGAATAAAGGAACTGCCGGTAAGAACATTTCAGTTCAATTATTCTTTGTTGTTCCAATTAACCACCGTGCTAACCCGTTCCTTGCCTTTCTTTTTTGCACATTTAAACCAGCTCAAATCACACTATACTTACGCCAACCAGGATACCCTTCGTGCCGCACTTCGATACCGCCAACGCGATTGAGCCAAGCTACTAAACTTCGAACCGACCTACCGGTACAGCGGAAGGAGGAAAACTAGAGTCACCGACTTGCCTCCTAGAACCTTCCCCCAAGCCAGACCCCACTCTTCCCCAAATCAACCTAATCCCTCTTACCGAAGACAGGAAATGACTAAGCGACGAGTCGTTCGTGCCCTTATCATTGAGCAAACCTCAACTTCTACTGTCGAGGTCCAAATCGAGATACCATAAGTTGGCCAATCACGCAACGTTGTGGTAGCCCTTCCAACTACCCGAGTTGCGTCATCTCGGCCAAACAAACTGCCCCGCACTGGTTCTGCGCCACAGCACCTAACAGACGAAGACGACATCGAGTCGCCGGAGATCGAATTGCCAGAGGCCTCTCTACCCCAAGGTCGCAACTAGCTAAGCCTTTCAAATTCTCCATCCCCTCTGGTGTGGGCACCAACTGTGTCCTTCAGGGGTTATGCAATAATAGCCTCTGACTCTGTTAGTGCTGAGAAGGATCACCTTCTAGCCTTTAACTTGGCGAAGAGCGTCTGCTTGCTCGTCGACATGGAGCGGCACGAGGGTTTGATCGAGCTGAAGGCCATTCACTCAGCGTCCAAATTCATGATACTGGTAAGCTCTGAAATCCCTATAACTTAATAAATGATACCATTATGGACCCAATGTTGGGTTTTCCTGTAACCACTTTGAATGTTGTGCAGGCCCTGCAAAAGAGCTAAGTTGCTCACAAACGAGTGCTTGAGCTGCGGAAGACGGCACGGTTAGCCGTGGCTGATGCAGATGCCAAGACAGTCGAACTAAAAGAAGCTAAGGCCAAGCTGACCGAGCTAGAATCCAAAAATGCAAGGCTAGCTGAACTGGTCAGCATGGCGGAGGTTGACAAACAAAAAGCTTTAGCCGAGAAAAAAGATTGCTACCTGTGGGAGCTGGCTAAGTTGGAGAGGAAAAAGAATGCCGAGCTAGAGGAGCTGAGGAAAATGATGGAGAACGCAGAGGACAGAGGCTTCAAGGGTGGAGAGGACACCTATGTCCAACAATGTCAAGCCGTTAAAGATATTTTCTTTAAATGTGGTTGGAAGGCTACTGCTGAAAAACTCGGTCATAGATATGACTCCGAGATCTTCTTATCGGGATATATGACGGACTATGCTAATGTGGTCTAATAGAAGTTCCTTTAGGAGGGGGAGGAGGATGAGGTCTCTGTTCCGCTTAACGCCTCTCCTTCCAATACTCAGCTCTGTCGTCAGTTTTTATCTCCTACCTCGGTGGACTCCAGCCAAGTCTTGCACAATGCAGTTGATGAAGTGCCCATGACCGAGCCCAACCAGGGGGCTGATGCTATAATCGGCCTTTCTATGGGCGAAGTCCGGGTCGATTTGGACGCCAAGCTAGATGACTTGTTTACCTGATTTCTTTTTCTTTTTCTTTTTAAGAAAATGTAACCGGGCTACAAGCCCCTCCTCTTGTACTTACTTACAAATGAAATGAAAGAAACTTTCTTTTTTACATCTTTTTGTTCGGTTCACATCATTTTTTCGCTTTGTAGTGTATTAGTTTTGTTGCATGCCCATCCGGCCTAGTTAGCTTGGTCATGCCTTCTTATGCCCATCTTGTTCGGCCAAGATACTTATCCTGGCTGAAAAACAACTTTGGGTACCTGCAAAACTTTTGTAACTGAGATGTGTGCCTTGATCCTTTATCTCGGCAAAAAGAAAACATTTTTGATTAAACCTGCCAACCTTCTTGAGTCTAGATCCTTATCTCGGTTGAAGAACAATGTGTGTTAGTCAAACCTGCCAGCCATATTGAGCCTAGATCCTTATCTCGGCTGAAGAACAAAGTGTGTTGGTCAAACCTGTCAACCATATTGAGCCTAGATCCTTATCTCGGCTAAAGAACAAAGTGTGTTGGTCAAACTTGCCAACCTTTTTGAGCCTAGATCCTTATCTCGGCTGAAGAAAAAAAAAGTGTCGGTCAAACTTGCCAACCTTCTTGAGCCTAGATCCTTATCTCGGCTGAAGAACAAAAAAGTATTGGTCAAATTTGCCAACTTTCTTGAGCCTAGATCCTTATCTCGGCTGAAGAAGAGAACTAAGTGTATTGGTCAAACTTGCCAACCATCTTGAGCCTAGATCCTTATCTTGGCTAAAAGAAAAAAGTGTTGGTCAAACCTGCCAACCCTCTTAATTGCCCCCAGTTGGCAATAACTATGAACAACTTCTACAAAGGAAAGAATTTTCCAAAAAAGAAACTACTTGTTTTATTGTAAAAAGAAAAATTACAAGTGTATTTAAGAAAAAGCTAAAAGTAAAATAGTTTGAGATTGGCCGTGTTCCATGGCCTGGGAATAGCTTTGCTGTCCATATCTTCCAAGTGATATGCCACTTTTCTCGCTAAACCAATCACTTTGTATGGTCCTTCCCAGTTAGGTCCTAACTTGCCATCTCCGTTACTTTGCGCAGTACCCAATCTCCAATCTTGAATTGCCTTGGGTGCACTGTTTTGTTATATTTCCTGGATAACTCTTGTTGGTATGAGGCAATGTGTACTAATGCCCTTTCCCTTCTTTCTTCTACAAGGTCGAGTTCCAAGGTTATGGCCTCACCATTTAAGTTTTGATCAAACTTTTCGCTTCTAATAGTGGGGAGGCCTACCTCCAACGGGATTGCCGCCTCCATGCCATAGGCCAAGGAAAAATGTGTTTCTCTAGTTGATCGTCGAGGTGTGGTACGGTAGGCCCATAAGACATAGAGAAGTTCCTCAGCCCACTTGTCCTTTTGCTCTTTCCAATCTCTTCTTCAGACCGTCTAAGACTAATTTGTTGGAAGCCTCAGCCTGGCTATTAGTTTGGGGGTACACCGGTGTAGAGTTGTAGAATTCTATCTTATATTCTTCACAAAAGCCCCCTGAAGATTTTGCCATCAAACTGAGTGCCGTTGTCGAATATTAGAGCCTTGGGTATGCCGGACCTGAGTTATGATGTTTTGCCAGACGAATTTCTTAATGTCTTTTTCTTTTATAGATGCGAGTGCTTCTGCCTCCACCCACTTTGTGAAATAGTCTGTTGCTGCGAGAAAGAACTTTCTGTTGCCGGGCGCAGCTGGAAGTGGTCCCACTATGTCTAGGCCCTACATTGCAAAGGGTCATGGGCTGGTCAATGGTAGAAGCTCTCTGGCTAGTTGATGTACTTGGTGCGCGAACTTCTGGCATTTCTCGCACTTCTTGACATATTTCTCCGAATCTGCTTGTATGTATTGCCACCAATAGCCTTGTGAAATTGCTCGGTAAGCCAGCGACCTTTCCCCTTGGTGGCTTTCGCAAACGCCTTCGTGTATTTCAAACAAAAACGCCTCGACCTTGCTGGGATGGACACACTTCAAATAAGGCCCTGTGAAGGACCTTTTGTACAATGCTAGTGATGGGGAGAGCCAAAATCGCTGTGACTTCGCTCAAATTTTGTTGGCTTCTTTCTTTTCTTCAGGTAAGATGCTATCTTTTAAAAATATTATGATTGGGTCCATCCAAGAAGGGCCTAGCTCGACACAACATACTTCGGCTGCTTCGGGTTCTTCAATACTTGGTCTGGTAGGAAGTCAATCAGCAATGGGTGTAGGATAGATGTATCTGCCATTGATGCAAAACCTGCCAGCTCATCTACTTTATTATTTTCCACCCGGCCGATTTGCTCTATCCGGACTACTTCAAACTTCATAATCTCCTTTCGGACCAAGTCTTGGTACTTAGCCATTTATCATCCTTCGCCTCGTAGTCGCCTGAAATCTAGTTGACTACCAGCTGGGAGTCACTGTACACCATCAGCTCGGTGGCCTTCATGCGAAGTGCCGATTTCAAACCGACTAGTAATGCCTCATACTCCGACTCGTTGTTGGATGCTGGGAAGCCAATGTTGACTACCTGTTCAATTGTTAGGCCATCTGGTGAGATGTAGACTATACCCAGTCCTACACCGTACCTGTTGGATGCTCCATCTACAAAGAGTTTCCACATCTCTCCGACGAATAGCTTCCAGCAAGTGGAGGGGTCTGATGATGTATTGGGATCAGGGGTGTTACCGATGTCTTCTCCTAGGTTAATGTCTGTCGTTGGTCCTTGTTTCTCACTGTCTAATTGTCTCAAGACTTTGCTTTTAGGTGAGTCCTTGCTAGTAATGATGTGGTATGTTCCTTCTTCCCTCTCCTCAAGCCCAAATGGTTTGCTATGCAGTTGGGCGTCCTGCTTTGGGGGTTGCGCAATTCCTGCTGCACTTTTCCCTTTTCTTTCGGTTGCCTCGATCAAGTCGATCAGGCAAACATGATGATTTCCTGGCGTGAACTCGGCCACAAAGTCTGCCAAAGATTGGGCGTTTATTGCGGTTCTAGGTTGAAACTTAATGTCGAACTGTCCCAACTCCACTGCCCATTTCAAGATTCATCCAGAAAAATCTGTCCTCTCAAACAAGGCTTTTAAGGGGAAAGTCGTTAAGACAATCACGGTGTGGGCATGGAAATAGTGTGACAACTTTCTTGAAGCCATCATTAAAGTTAGGGCTAGCTTTTCCAATGGCAGGTACCTTGTTTCAGTGCCCAGCAATGTCTTACTAACATAAAAGATAAGCAGGTGTTGTATTCATTCCGCTCTGACCAACACTGCGCTAACTGCATGCTGGGAAACTGTTAAGTACAAAAAGAGCTCTTCTCCTGCTACTAGGGTTACTAACAACGGAGGAGAGGTCATGTAGTCTTTCAAGCTTTCCAGGGCGCGGTCGCACTCATCATCCCACTTAAACTTGGTCTTCAGTGCCTGGAAGAATGGTCGACACTTGTCTGACGACTGACTTATGAACCGGTTAAGCGCGGCTGCTAGGCCAGTGAGATGTTGTACTTCTTTGACTGTGTTGGCCCTCTCAAGATCTTGGATGGCTTTGATCTGGGAGAGATCAGCTTCTATACCCCGGTTGGTCACTAAAAAGCCCATGAATTTGCCTAATCCTACGCCGAATTTAGATGTGTTCAGGCGCAACTTGTGGGACTTCAAAATTTGGAACATTTCATCTAGGTCCCTGAGATGGTCCCTCTCATCCCTGCTTTTGACCACCATATCATCTATGTAAGCTTCCATTGTTCTGTCTAACAATGGTGCAAACATTTTGGTGATCATCCGTTGGAATGTAGCCCCTGCGTTTTTTAGGCCAAAAGGCATGACCTTGTAGCAATATAGTTCTCTAGGTGTTCTAAACGATGTGACCTCCTGATTCGGTTCATACATAGCGATCTGATAGTAACCACGACACGCATGAAGGAAGCTAAGTCGGTTATGCCCTGCTGTCAGGTCCAACAGTTGGTCTATCCGTGGTAGGGGAAAACTGTCCTTTTGGGATGCTTTGTTGACTGTTTTGTAGTCCACGCAAACCCGCCATTTGCTGTTCTTTTTTGGCACTACTACTGTGTTGGAGATCCACCTAGGATAATGTACTTCTCTGATTAGTCCTGTCTCCAGCAAGTTTCCCACTTCCTCCGTCACTATCTTTGCGTGGTGGAGAGCTAATCGGCGAGTTCGCTGTATAATTGGTCTGGCAGTTGGATACACATTGAGTTGATGGAAAATGAAATTAGGGTCAATAACAGGCATGTCGTACGGTGTCCAGGCAAACACTTCGATGTTAGAGGTCAAAAATTTCACGACCTCTATTCTCTCAGTGCTGGATAGAGATAAGCCAAGCAAAAAAAACTTTTCGGGTTCTTTTCATCTATCCTTACCTCTACCAAGTCTTCCACTGCCTTCTGTTCACCTGCTTTGCTGACATCTGCAAACAGTTCATTGCTTTCTGGCTCCTCCACCATCTGTACAAACCCTTTCGCTGCCCAGCTGCCGTTTACCGTGACGAAGCACTGTTTCGATATGATTTGGTCTCCTAAGACTTCTTCAATCACTCCGGTTTCATTGGGGAACCGTAACACCTGATGGTAGGTTGATGCTACCGAACGCATGGTGTGCAACCATGCTCTTCCCAAGATTATGTTGTAGGTGGAAGGGACCTTCAATACCCAAAATTCCACCTGTTTTCTCATTGTTCCTGCCTTGACTGGCAGAATTATCTTGCCAACTGGCGATTCTGGCATTGAATTGAAGCCGATGAGGGGAGATGTTGCGGGCGCCAAGTCTTTGTCCTCCAATTTTAGTTGCTTGAAGGTCTCGTAGTACATTATCTCGCACGAGCTCCCTTGGTCAATCAGAATCCGCTTGATGTCGAAATTCTTGACGCGCAGAGTGACAACCAACGCGTCATTGTGAGGGCAGTGTAACCTCAATAAATCCCTGTCAGAAAAGGAGATGGCGTTCGTTGCCTCTGTTTTTTCCCTTTTGACGGTAGGTTGTGCACTTAGTACCTCCCTAAAGTGTTTAGCCTTTTTGATCATTTCTCTGAGCTCACATACCTGCTCAGGTTCGACGATCCCATGTATCACGTTGATTACACCTTGGGGTGGATCGTCAATCGGCATCTCACTCGGCCCGCTGCGGTCCTGGGGGGTTGGCTGTGTTCCCGCTTCAATATATTGGTCCAGGTGACCAGCGGCTACTAACTTCTCTAGATGTTGCCTCAATGGTGTACAAATTTTAGTTCGGTGCCTCTTTTCATCATAGAAGGTGCAACGGTATCTCTCATTGTAGCTCTTTTGTGTTTCTCCCAACTTGGTTGGCCGCCGAACGAAGGGTTCATCACGTATCTCGCTAAGAATCCGGTATATAGGTTTGTTGAATACCATGGTAATGGCAGTGAGGACTCTCAACTTCCTTGTTTGGGGTTCCTTTTTGTTGGCTCGTCTGTCTCGCCCATTCTTACTTAGTTGTCCTACTATGTTGACTTTTGCTGCAGTCTTTCTATCTAGCATCGCTGTTGTGCCAGATTTTGCTTTAGCGTGGGTGCTATCTTCCTCTACCCGGATGTGCTGATGTACTCTCTCTATTAGGGCCTCCATTGTGAGGGACGACATCATTGTTATTGAATCCCTCAACTTGTTACCTGTCGGTAAACCCCGTTTGTATTGTGTGATGGTGAGGTTTGTGGGGCAATCCCCAATTTGATTGAAAGTCTCCCAGTATCGACTGTTGTAAGATTTCAACGTTTCCTTCTCGCTTATGTCAATGGAAAGCAGCTGGTGTATCTTCACCGGTGTCTTGGTATTTGTTCTGAATCTAGTCACAAATGCCTCTGCCAACTGCGCCCATGAGGCTATGCTTCCTTCTGTCAACTTTTCAAACCATGTTAGACCTAGGTCACCAAGGCTGGAAGGAAACAAGATACACATTAGAGCCTCATTTCGCCGATACACTGCCATAACCTAGCGAAAGTGGCTCAAGTGCATGTAGGGATCCGACTTTCCCTCATAAATGGTGAATTTGGGCTGGTGGAAGCCTAAGGGTAATGGTGCGTTCTCTATCGCCAGAACAAATGGCGAACTCTGCAACCTTGCTAGCGCTTTGTTAGCTGGTTCATAGGTAAGGCAAGGCATGACTCTGGCTTTCCAACCTCGACACTCCCATGCGTCCTAGGTGCCAATCGTTGTAGTGTAGAGACTCTGCGGGGGTTGCGCACCTGAGTGTCTTCTCTCCTTCGAGCCCTTTCCTCAAGCACTGTCCATAGGTCCGCCGACCTAGGTAACTCCGTGTTCCTAGACATCGTTTGGTGCGAGTGCGAAGGCCTATAACTGCTTCCTTTCGTATAGGACTTTTCAGCCCTCATTCTTTTAGACCTGGAGTAACGAGTCCTGGAAGTCTTTGATTGTGTATCGCTTGTCCTGAGGCTCCTACTTTCATCTTGTGACGGTGTGACTTGTCTGTCACGATTTTCTGAGTGGTAAGAAAGTGTGTTGCACCTACGCCCCTTTTCTGTTGCCACCCCTTTGCCCTTTATTTGGTGCTTCATTGTCTTCATGTTTGTCGTCATTCTTCGTATTAACTCATCTTGCTCCCTTACGCGATCTTCCAGAACCTGTGGATCCAACATTTGCCTCTGCCTTTCAGGGCTTTGAGAGCGACAAGGGCTTGAGCCCCATCTCTCTCTTGTGTCTCTCTGTAGGTTCCGTTGCTCGGGGTCTAATTTTGCCATAGGTGGGACAAAAGGTAATCCTTCGCGCTTTCCACCTCCCTCAAAGGTCTGTCCATCAATGGCAAAATGTAGTAAGTCTTCGTTATGCACCATTGATCTCGATTAAAGAGGAAGCTTGATCAAAACGTTTTGTTTTTTTGTGTGTTTTCCATAGACGGCTCCAATTGTATGAGCACGAAGTAATCTTCTCGTATAATCTGTTGATCAAGTTTGCACTCCCCCAAACGTCATCGCTTTGCTACCTGAAAGCACAAATGTGATCTAGTTGGCGAGTGTGTGCTAGAAACCCCTTCGATGCCTAAGTCAGCGATTAGACAATAGACAAAAAGTTCTGTGTATTTAAGAGTAAGAATTGTGATACCTGTACATAGGTCCTGTCATGAGCTTTTATAGAGTTTGCCTGGCACAATCCTAGTAGGACTTCAGCTCTTTTTAACAGAGTTCTCTTAGGAATCACACTCCCAAGGATAATGCCTATCCTGATAACTCCCTACTCACTGTTATCCAAGTGAGATGGTTTTCTAGCTCGGTTAAGTCGGTGTGGCTTTAATCGAGCTAGCTTGCCTCTGCAGTGCTCTTAATAAAGGTAACGACGTACAAAGCTCTCGGCCGAGCTAAACGTAGCTCAGTTCTTATCAGGGATGAGTACCTTGGTCGGCTGCAAGGCAACCCAGCTGACTGGATCAATGTCAACCGGTACCAGACCGAGCTACCGAAGCCTCTACCACGGCCCACAACCTAGTCCTTAGCACGGCCCAATCTGTCTTAAAGACAGAGTGTCATACACTCGACTTGATATATTTTTGTACTTATTCATTTCGGTGAAATAAATTCTGTAAGTAATTTATTTTTATTTGTTTGAATTTGTTTCAAGGTATTTATTTTACACATAAGATTGTTCTAACAATATTAAGACAGAATCGAATTATTCTGTTTATACAGAATTTTTAATTTGTTTCCTATTCTTCCTTTTTCCTTCTTACAGAAATTTATTTTCTATGCGTATACAAAATAATATTCTGGTTGGAAAATACAAATAGTAGTAATATATTGGTAGTCATTAACAATTTAGAATATTTATTTGTGAAAATGGTCAGAAATTAATTTTGATTTTCAGAAATAATTTTTGAGTTTTCATTAATTAAAGTTCTATTTTCAGTATTTTAATTTTTCAAGCGTTACAAAAATATTTTTCTATGTGGAATTAATTTGTTTAAATAAATATTTTATTTTTAAATTAATTAGAAATAAAAGTTTCAATTTTTGTTTCTTTTATTTTTTACAGAATTTAGATTATGTGTTTATGGTTTAATTTTTTGTGTAGTATAAAATTTTAATTATAATTTTGTTTTAGAATTCATGGCTATTGAAACTAATACTCAAAAAAGTATTAGTATGGTGGCTGCAATTGCTCCACCCCCTCCTACTGTTGTGACTGTGCTAGTTAATCACGTTGAAAGTTAGAAAAGTTCTTAGGAACTGATTTTAAAAGATGGTAGTAGAAAATGTTATTCTACCTTACTACTCTAAACCTGGCGCGTTTCCTCCGTGAGAATGTTCCTGCTCTGAGTGAAAATGAAACCGACTGGCAAGTGATTGCTGTAGTTGATGCCTAAAAACATGCTGATTTCACTACAACAAAAAGGTCCTTGGTGACGAAAACGCATGACGAAAGAAAATTTCAGTCTCCAAACATGCATGTTTTAGAGATAAAAGTAAGATTTTGTCTCCAATTGTAGTACTTTTAGAGATAAATCAAAATTTTGTCACCAAATGCTTAAAATTAATAAAACAATAGGTGGCGAAAATTTTATTCGTCTCTATATTTTATTTTTCGTCCCAAAAAAATTTCCCGCCCTTGGAAAATTTCGCGGAATATTTGGGCGCCATTTTAGAGATGAAAATTTTCGTCACCATTGTACAAAATTTTTTGCAAGGAAATAATTTCATCTCCTATAGTTTTATTATGCAAAACGACATCGTTTCATGCTATAAGTGAGAAGCCCTCTTTGTTTGCCCAAATCAGTTCCTATTTTGCAAAGCCCTTTTTGGGTTAGACATGAGTACTTGTTTAAATGGATTTTTCTACCACCATTGCCACCACTCCAACACCACCACCATCTCTGCTGCCACGAATCCATTACCATCGCCGTTACTGCTGCCACCACTCTACCACCACCTCTGCTCCATTTCCATCACCACAACCGCCACTACTTCACAACCACTGTCGCCACTACTCCACTACCATTGTCATTCCACCACTACTATCACTATTACCACCACCTGTCTTCCGCCACTGCCATCACCACTCTACCATTGCCACCACTAACTCTCTTCCACCACCACTACCACCACTGCCACCATCGCCACTTTACCACCACCACCATCACCTTTACACCACCACCGCTACTATTTCACCACCACCATTACCACTACTATTGCTACTCCACCATTGCTCTCGCCCCCGCCACTGTATCACTACCACTACCACCACCACCACCACCACCACCTCTCCACTACTTCACCACCACCACTAGTACCACTGCCCCATTACTACTGTTACCACTGTCGCCACTACCATTTTTCTTCTACCACCACTGCCTTACTCTACCAGTACTGTTACCGCCACTCCACTTCCACCACCGGCGCTCCATTACCACCACCACTAGCACTCCACCTCCACCAAACCCATTTAAACCCCTTTATTAAATAGGTGAGTTTGAATCGATTTTGTTTAGTTTCAATTTTCGAAAACTATTTTTCAAGTTTCAATTCTTATTTTTGTAATTTTTAATGAACTTTTTAATATTTTAATTATTTTTTTAATTGATTAAAATATTGAAAAATTTCACTAAAAATTTAAAAAAAAATACTAATTAAAAACTCAAAAAAATAATTTTCAAAAATTGAAACAAATTTTTAATACAAACCCTATTTTGACTTGTTCAGACCTGCCTGTTTTCCATGTCTGAAAAAAAAAAAAACTAACAAATTATTCCCAAATTTTCCCAAATTTTTCTTCTTTTCAGTCATGCTCATCTCTCTCTCTCTCAGTCGTTTTGTATTTTTTTCCCCTTTGATTTTCAGCCTCTTTTTCTCTCTCTCATTTGCTGCATAACCCTAACCCAACCCGTCTTTCAGAGAGCCGTGGAGATGAAACGATGTGGAGACGAAGGCAATGTGACTTCGGCAGACAACTCCAGCAGCTAGGCGAGGGGAGGCGATAGCGAGGCAAGGAAAGGCGGCGACCGACAAGGTTCCTTTCGTCTTCATTTTGATTTGTTACTGATATATATATATGATTTCTTGCCATGGTTTGATTCGTTGTTGATTTGTTAAATGTGTTTGATAAGTGCTTTGATTAATTAAGTTTTATGGGTTTGATGATTTAGGGTTTGTTGTGGATTTTTTTCAATCATCATTCTTATTTGTTCCTATTATATATATATGATTTCCTGGGCAAAAATTGTTATTGATTTCTTAGATTTGTTGTTGATTTCGGACATGGATTTGATAAGTGGAAAAGAAGAATGAAATGGTTTTGATGATGTTTATTCTATCAGAGATCCAATTTTGTTTATAGCCTAGTTTAATAAACTGATTCCTCATAGCAAAAAAAAAAAAAAAAAATACGAACAGATGACAGATTTTTTGTTATTTGATTTCTGGATTTGATGATTTCTGCCGAAGTCACATTGCCTTCGTCTCCACATCGTTTTCCCTAATTTTTTTTCTTCTCAGTCATGCTCATCTCTCTCTCTCAGTCGTTTTGTATTTTTTTCCCCTTTGATTTTCAGCCTCCTTTTCTCTCTCTCATTTGCTGCATAACCCTAACCCAACCCGTCTTTCAGAGAGCCGCGGAGATGAAACGATGTGGAGACGAAGGCAATGTGACTTCGGCAGACAACTCCAGCAGCTAGGCGAGGGGAGGCGATAGCGAGGCAAGGAAAGGCGGCGACCGACAAGGTCCCTTTCGTCTTCATTTTGATTTGTTACTGATATATATATATATATATGATTTCTTGCCATGGTTTGATTCGTTGTTGATTTGTTAAATGTGCTTGATAAGTGCTTTGATTAATTAAGTTTTATGGGTTTGATGATTTAGGGTTTGTTGTGGATTTTTTTCAATCATCATTCTTATTTGTTCCTATTATATATATATATGATTTCCTGGGCAAAAATTGTTATTGATTTCTTAGATTTGTTGTTGATTTCGGACATGGATTTGATAAGTGGAAAAGAAGAATGAAATGGTTTTGATGATGTTTATTCTATCAAAGATCTAATTTTGTTTATAGCCTAGTTTAATAAACTGATTCCTCATAGCAAAAAAAAAATAAAAAAAAAAATACGAACAGATGACAAATTTTTTGTTATTTGATTTCTGGATTTGATAATGTTTTACTATATCAAAGATCTAATTTTGTTCATAGCCTAGTTTAATAAACTGATTGCTCATAGACCAAAAAATAAAAAAATAAAAAAAATCACAAAGTGTAAAAAATCTGTATTAGAGAATCAACATGCTTGGGAAAAAATCTGTTGGCATGATAAGCCCATTTTGTTTTAATAATCTTCATTCTTACTTCAATAATCTTTAAGACACTAAACTCATCAATACAATAGGGAAAATCATATGATCTTCCGTCAAATAAACAATCAAGAGAAGAGAACCATACCTATATGCCTCAATCTGTATATTTTTTTTCTACTACATTTTTTTGCTTAAAGTCTACATTTTCTACATTTTATACTTAGCATATTTTATTTATTTTTATTATTTTTTCTGTGAATATTCATGGGTGTTCGGGTGTTTGCTATTGTGCGAGAGATAGTGAATGTGATAAGGGAAGGCATCACTGCTGGTTAAGGTGTTCATCAATATTTTGTTGTTGTTGTTGTTATTGTGTCTTTTGTCATTTGGTGTACAGTGATTGAAGAATATTAAAGGAAGGCTCTGTTTGCTTCTTTGGAGAAGAAGAAGGAAGATGGATGAGTGTTTCAATATGCTAAGTATAAGATAATAGGATTTCTTTTTTGGTTGCCTCTCATTTTCAAAATGAGTGCTATTGTTTTTATTTTTTAATAATTTTTATTTTTATGTCCACTTTTTTTGATAAAGGGGAAGGTTGTTAACAAGTTGGAATCGGATGACTGGGTAATTGTAGTAGTGAAACAATTTAAGATAATAGAAAATATTACAAGCATAAAAAAAAAAAAAATTTGGGTGCCTTTGCTGCTTCAAATTCTTATCTTTTTTATTATTATTTATTTTCAATTGTTTGTTTTTTTCTTAGCAGGCTAGTCCAGTACTTTTTGGGGTTGTGGCTCGAAATTTTAAATGGGGCTTTCTATTTTATGAGAAATGTTAATTTACCGCTCAATGGAAGGTGGTTAATGTTGATAGATGTGTAAATGTATATTAAAATAGAAGAAATTATAGTTTTTTCATTGTTCATTTAGACTGAGCAAGCTTTTATTCAATATAATTTAGTAGTTTTTGGTAAAAATCATTAGTATTTGTTTTAACCAAGTTGTTATTCAATATAATTTTTCATTGTTCATTTAGATTGATTTAGTAGTTTCTGGTAAAAATCGTTAGTATTTGTTTTAAACAAGCTGTTATTCAACCATTCAAATTTCCTATGATATGAATGATCGTTTAGCTAGTAATTCAAACATCGCAAGTGGTTTATTCATACAAAGGCTTCATTATCAATGAAATAACCGCTCAAATTTCCTATGATATGAATGATTCTTTCGCCAGTAATTCAAACAACGTAGGTGGTTTATTCATACAAAAGAGTTCATTATAAAAGAGTACATTATTTGTGACTGTTGATTATTGATAACAAAATATTTCTAAAATTATTGATAACAAAAGAATTCTAATTAAAAATAGTTGTGTTTTTTTAATTGCTCAGTTTACATTTTGTATCTAGGTATGGTTGAAATAGGGAATGGTTTGTTGTTTTCTAAAGAGCCTGACAACTAAATTTGCTGGTGCAGAATATCAGAGATCCACAAAACTCAAGGGTTATCATTTGTTGTTGCAATTTGTTTTCAAGCTCAGAGTCTTTCCATTTGTCTTTGGACATTGTATGCAAATTACATTGGATCCTTCGGTAGTGATTTTTTATGAATCTCATTCATCTCAAACTACTCAATTGCATTTATCTCAATCATTTCTTGGGGGTATTAGTTTGTTTATTTTCATTGTGATTAGTTAGATGTTTCAGCAATGACTCAATTTCTTCAAATGTAATTTGAGTTTTTATCTTTCTTTTCCAGGGTATTTGAAAAGTCACTGCAGTATGTCAAGCGCTTTAGCTGCTACAAGAATCCAGATTCTGTCAGACAAGCTCGAGAGTATCTTTAATTATATGAAAATATTGCAACTTTATTTTTGTTTTCTGAATTGTAACATACAAGTAGATGAGCACCTCCATTTTTTGCTTGGCCTTGTCTTTATGGTATATTAGTTTGCTTAAAGATTGGATTGGACTGCTACAATTAATATTGTTGGTATAAAGAGACAAAAGCTTAACCATTCTTCTATATCCTGAATCTTGTAATCTTGGTTGATAAAGCTCTTACGATCTCAATACTTACGTACGTTCACCTGTATGCTCTCATTCCCTACCAAATCTTCCTTGGATAATGATCTGTTTCCAGTTTGCTTCTTTAGTTGCTAGTTCCTTTGTTTTCTTTCTGATGTAGCTATTTTTTATGGCTTTTTTATATGGCTTTCCTTATTTTCTCTTTTTTTTTTTTTTTTTATGGCTTTTTTTTTATGGTTGATAAAGCTCTTACAATCTCAATACTTACGTACGTTTTTTTTTTTTTTTTTTTCTTTTCAGCCTATTCCTTTGTTTTCATTATGGCTTTCCTTTTTTCTATCTTAAAAGCTACAATCAGATTGTCAATCAAGTTTCAGCATCCATTGAAACAGCCTTGGGCATTAAATTTTCTGCAACATCTGTAGGAGTCATATGGATATCCTTCGAAAACAGTACATTAATTCTGGCAAACAAATTATGTGATTCGAGATTAAGATAGTTTTTCTTCTATCGCTTGCTTATGATGTGTTACATCTATAACTTTTGTGTAATCTTCATGATAAATATAATTAAGTTTAGGTGAATTTTTTTCTTTGAACAATTATTAGTTATGCTGTGTTTTTCTTTGAATGTTTTGGCCTCAGGTTTTGTGGATCTTGTAATCGAGTTTGATCTTAAGGTGACTCTTCTCAAAGGCCTCAGCCATGAATTGACGAGCAGGTATGTTTTACACATTGATATATATATACACACATGTACACAATTACACATGTGGATGAGGTTAAGGGTGAGCCTATTGAAAACCGATAATGGTCTTAAGAGGTTGAGAGTGAACCTACAAAAAACCCATGTATATTGTTTTATTTATTGTAGCATTATTGAAAACTAGCACGGGACTCCCAGTTTGAAAACTAAGTCCAAAAATGAACTTTTCCACACTTAAGCTTAAAAATAGGCCATCGGAGCCCAAAATCGTGGAACAGCCACAAGACGGCTTGGGGAACACTTCAAACACCTCGTGAGGGACCAATGTAAGTTGTGGAAACTTATGGAACTAGCACGGGATTCCCGGTTTGGAAACTAAGTCCAAAATGCACTTTTCCACAGTTAAGCTTGAAAATAGGCCATCGGAGGCCAAAATCGTGTAACAGCCACGAGCCGGCCCGAGGAACACTTCAAACACCTCGGGAGGGACCAATGTAAGTTGTAGAAACTTACGGAACTAGCACGAGACTCCCAGTTTGAAAACTAAGTCCAAAAATGTACTTTTTTCACACTTAAGCTTGAAAATAGGCCATCGGAGGCCAAAATCGTGTAACAACCACGAGACGGCCAGGGAAACACCTCAAACACCTCGGGAGGGACCAAAGTAAGGTGTGAAAACTTACGGATCTACCACGGGACTCCCAGTTTGAAAAATAAGTCCAAAAATGTATTTTTTTCACACTTAAGCTTGAAAATATGCCATCGGATGCCAAAATCGTGCAACAGTCATGAGACGGCTTGGGGAACACCTTGAACACCTCGGGAGAGACCAATGTAAGTTGTAAACACTTACAGAACTAGCATGCGACTCCCGGTTTGAAAACTAAGTCCAAAAATATATTTTTTTCACACTTAAGCTTGAAAATCAGCCATCGGAGGCCAAAATTGTATAACAACAAACGAGACGGCCCGAGAAACACCTCAAAGACCTCGGGAGGGACCAATATAAGTTTTGAAAACTTACGAAACTAGCACGGGACTCGCAGTTTGGAAACTAAGTCCAAAAATGCACTTTTTCACACATAAGCTTGAAAATAGGTCATCGGAGGCCAAAATCATGTAACAGCCACGAGACGGCCCGGGAGAACACCTCAAACACCTCGGGAGGGACCAATGTAAGTTGTGGAAACTTACAGAACTAGCACGAGACTCCCGGTTTGAAAACTAAATCGAAAAATGTACTTTTTCACACTTAAGCTTGAAAATAGGCCATCGGAGGCCAAAATCGTGTAAGAGCCATGAGCCGGACTGGGGAACACTTCAAACACCTCGGAAGGGACCAATGTACGTTGTGGAAACTTATGGAACTAGCACGGGACTCCTAGTTTGAAAACTAAGTCTAAAAATGCACTTTTTCACACTCAAGCTTAAAATAGTCCATCGGAGGCCAAAATTGTGCAATAGCCACGAGACGGCCCAGGGAACACTTCAAACACCTCGGGAGGGACCAATTTAAGTTGTGAAAACTTACGGAACTAGCACGGGACTCCCGGTTTCAAAACTAAGTCCAAAAATGCACTTTTTTTACATTTACGCTTGAAAATAGGCCATCGGAGGCCAAAATTATACAACAGCCACAAGACGGCCTGAGGAACACTTCAAACACCTCAGGAGGGACCAATGTAAGTTGTAGAAACTTACGGAACTAGCACGGGACTCCCGGTTTGAAAACTAAGTCCAAAAATGCACTTTTTTCACACTTAAGCTTGAAAATAGGCCATCGGAGGCCAAAATTGTGTAACAGCCACGTGACAGCCCGGGGAACACCTCAAACACCTCAGGAGGGACCAAAGTAAGTTGTGAAAACTTACGAATCTAGCACGGGACTCCTAGTTGAAAACTAAGTCCAAAAATACATTTTTTTCACACTTAAGCTTGAAAATAGGCCATCGGAGGTCAAAATCGTACAATGGCCACGAGATGGCCCGGGAAAAAACTTGAACACCTTGGGAGGGACTAATGTAAGTTGTAAAAACTTACGGAACTAGCACGCGACTCCGGGTTTGAAAATTAAGTCCAAAAATGCACTTTTTTCATACTTAAGCTTGAAAATCGGCCATCAGAGGCCAAAATTGTATAACAACCTCGAGATGGCCCGGAAACACCTCAAAGACCTTGGGAGGGACCAATGTAAGTTGTGAAAACTTACGAAACTAGCATGGGACTCCCGGTTTGAAAACTAAGTCCAAAAATACACTTTTTCACACATAAGCTTGAAAATAGGTCATTGGAGGCCAAAATCATGTAACAGCCACGAGACGGCTCGGGGGAACATCTCAAACACCTCGGGAGGGACCAATGTAAGTTGTGAAAACTTACGGAACTAGCACGAGACTCCCGGTTTGAAAACTAAGTCCAAAAATGTACTTTTTCACACTTAAGCTTGAAAATAGGTCATCGGAGGCCAAAATCGTGTAAGAGCCATGAGCTGGACCGGGGAACACTTCAAACACTCGGAAGGGACCAATGTAAGTTGTGAAAATTTACGGAACTAGCACGGGACTCCCGGTTTGAAAAATAAGTCTAAAAATGCAGTTTTTCACACTCAAGCTTGAAAATAGGCCATCGGAGGCCAAAATCGTGTAATAGCCACAAGACGGCCCGGGAAAACCTCAAACACCTCGGGAGGGACCAATTTAAGTTGTAGAAACTTACGGAACTAGCACGGGACTCCCGGTTTGAAAACTAAGTCCAAAAATGCACTTTTTTTTTATACTTGAGCTTGAAAATAGGTCATCGGAAACCAAAATCGTGCAACAGCCGCGAGACGGTCTAGGGAACACCTCGGGAGGGACCAATGTAAGTCGTGAAAACTTACGGAATTAGCACGGGACTCCCGGTTTGAAAACTAAGTCCAAAAATGCACTTTCTCACACTTAAGCTTGAAAATAGGCTATTGGAGATCAAAATCGTGTAACAGTCACGAGACGGTCCGGGAAATACCTCAAACACCTCAGGAGGGACGAATGTAAGTTGTGAAAACTTACGGAACTAGCACGAGGCTCTCGGTTTGAAAACTAGTCCAAAAATACACTTTTTCACATGTAATCTTGAAAATAGGCCATCGAAGGCCAAAATCGTGTAATAGCCACGAGACGGCCTGAGGAACACTTCAAATACCTCGGGAGGGACCAATGTAAGTTGTGGAAACTTACGAAACTAGCACGGGACTCCCGGTTTAAAAACTAAGTCAAAAAATGCATTTTTTTCACACTTAAGCTTGAAAATAGGCCATCGGAGGCCAAAATCGTGGAACAGCCATGAGCCGGCCTAGGAAACACCTTAAACACCTCGGGAGAGACCAATGTAAGTTGTGAAAACTTATGGAACTAGCACGGGACTCCCGGTTTGAAAACTAAGTCAAAAAATGTACCTTTTCACACTTAAGCTTGAAACATGCTATCGGAGGCCAAAATCGTGTAACAGCCACAAGATGGCCCGAGGAACACCTCAAACACCTCAGGAGGGACCAATGTAAGTTGTGGAAACTTACGGAACTAGCATGGGACTCCCGATGTGACATCTAAGTCAAAAAATGCACATTTCCAACTCTTAAGCTTGAAAATAGGCCATCAGGGGCCAAAATCATTAAACAACCACGAGAAGGTTCGGGGAACACCTCAATCACCTTGGAAGCAACCATTGTAACTTGTGTAAATTTACGAAACTAGCACGGGACTCTCGGTTTGAAAACTAAGTCCAAAAATGAATTTTTCCAACACTTAAGCTTGTAAATAGGCCATCGGGGGCCAAAATTGTTAAACAACCATGAAAAGGCCCAGGGAACCCCTCAATCACCTCAGAAACAACCATTGTAACTTGTGTGAACTTACGGAACTAGCACGGGTGTAGACCACCCGGAACTCCGCTCCACGTGCAAGGGTGCGAATCGTTGTTCTTAGCTACTACAGTTCGGACTCATGTCACGATTCTGAATCTAATCTCACAAAGTGCAATGTAAGACTGATAAATCACCAAAGAGTCCAAACTCGCAAATTGTTTTGGAAATTCGATTTTAATCAAAAAGTGCCAAACATGGACTGCTTTGCCAAATTTCAAAGTCGCCACCTAAATATTTTATTTTGGGAAAATTTAGGAAACTTTGACTCGTGCCTAAGGCCACGTGTCCGTCATCACCAAAGTTGCCTCGGCTCGGGAACTTGGGTACGAGAGGGGAAGGTCATGCAATGAGCACCCCCGCTCGCCCGATCAAAGGATCGGCCTTTACTAACATGATATGTTATTTTTGAAAACACATGTGCTCTTATTTCGGTTTATTAGCCTAATTTACTATGTGATGCGCACAACATACAAGTATAGACTAGATCACCTAAATTGGAACAAAACATCTCATGTTTGTTTGTTTGAAAATGGTTTGAAGTTGCTACTCGCAAGTAGGCTAAGACGTGGATTTTGCCACCCTCAAGTGGGCTTAGAAAACATGGTTTTGCCACTCCGCAAAGTGGGCTTAAAAACTCACAATCATTGAGTTGTTCCAATTCAGGCAATCGAGCCTTCACCCACAGGCATTCATGCAGTTTATCAGTTAAGCAAATAGCCTCATGTGAATGCAACACTTGATACATGTATTCAAACAGGAATTGAGATACAATGCAGTTTGTATGATGCGCCAACCCCGGTGCATGCAAGATAGATGAATGGATGCACGCGTGCAAATATAAGGATGCCAATTGAAAATGACCCTAGAACTAACCATCGAAAGCTGATAAGTAAAAGGGAGAAAGAAATGGGGGTTGGAAGACATGCATCATACACACGCACACTTATTACAAAATTCGCCCTCTCGACGGAGGGTCTGAATAATAAGCTAACTAGCTAATTTAAGCTAATTAAACTAATTATTACAAAACGAAACTAATTAACTAACAAGTTAACTAATTAGTTATTACAACACAAATTGAATAGTTAAGTGCATTAACTAATTAAGTACAAAACCAAAGCATTAGCTAGCTAAGTAAAGAAGCTAATTAAAGTAGTAAAAAGATAAGCCTTGGGGCGAGAAGTGCATGCATGCTCGGTCGCCTCGTTCGGAAATCCATTACGATGCCCCAACTTGCCTCTGTTTGCAATTGATTTCAGATCACTGCATAAACTTCAGGGTAGCTTCTACTCCATCATGGGAACCTCCAGGAGCATGGCCGACCACTTATTGGTGTTTCCAACCACCTGTAAACCACTTAAGTATGCTGCAGACCAGATAAAGTGGTTGGCCAGCCACTTTTACTGGTTTGCCGACCAGAAAATTCTGCACTTTGCCGGTTTGCTTCAACAGAGAACAAGAAGGGAGACGATAGTCTATTTGCAAGATATGTGTGCACAACCACCCTCCTTATCATTTCTCAAGCTCAAGGAGGGGTGTGGTTCTCAACTCTCGGGCCACCAACCGAGCGTCGCAATGCACGGTGACCGAGAAGCCAAGATTGCATAATTCAATATAAATGAATGCACAAATAACACTTAAGGGCCTTAACCTTTATCATGCATGTTCAAGATGGTCGGCGATCAAGAAATGAGGCGCGTTTCATCACTTCAAGTATGAAACGTCTCTCGTTTCTCGTGTTTAGACTAACACCCTATCCAAACACAATGCAATGCATGCATGATTAACTTATCAAATCTAATGGCATGCAAACTCAATGCAATGCAACATGAGCATGCAAACACAATGCAATGTGACATGATCAACTTATCTATGCTAATGGTATGCGAATAATGCTAATGCAACATAATCAACCTAGCAATGCTAATGGCATGCAAACACAATGCAATGCAACATAAGCATGCAAACAACAATGCAATGTGACAACATGCAAACAACATGCGAACACAATGCAATGCAACAAAGTGCAAACAACATGCTATATGGACATAAACCGAATGTGGATAGACCTCAATCATGCCCAAAACAGTGGCCAAAATGCTATGAAATGGTGGCATAGAAGGCAAAATGGTGATGTTCATGCAATGGCTTATCAATTAAGCACAAGGGCACAACTCTCAAAAGTGCTCAAGGAGTGACAAACATAGAAGTGTAGCCATACTATAAGCACTGAAATAATGTATGAAATGATGCCAAATCATCCAAACAACATAAGCATAGCATGCTAGGAGGCCTAAAGCACAATTCCACCAAAGGAGACTACACAAGGGGCATGCAACACATGGCATAAATGAAGGAACCAAACATGGACAGAGCTTAAATAGGTCAAGACAAGGACCAAAACATGCTGAGATGGGAGCTCAAATGTCTAGGCATGCATGCATACACATTAGGCCATAAGCAAGGCATAAAGGCATGACCCTTAGAGGCACTCAAAGGGTGAAATAAATGGGAACAAAGCAATGCTATATGCTCTGAAATAACATGTGAAATGATGCCAAATCATGTACATGTCACAAATGAAGCATGCTAGGAGACTCAAAGCTTGAAACTAGCATAGACACTTGCACTATAACTATGCAATACATGAAAGCATATGACCAATGCAACCAAAAACTAGTCCTAGAGCATGTCAAATTAAGGCTAAAACATGCACGGAGTGTAGCCAAAACAAGCTAGCATGAAGAGCCAAAACAACAAGCATGCAAGGCCAACGAGGAGGATTACACTACACCTACCAAAATCAAGCATGAGATGACTTAACCAACAAAAATCAAAGTTGTATCATGGAAAAATAGGACCAAATACACACTGAAATGGTGGCCCAAAAGGCTAGGCAAGATGGCATGCACAAAGGCTCATGTTTAAAGCATAAAGCATGAATCCTGTAAAACATTGAATGAATGAAAGATGCGAGGGCATGGCAATGAAACAAGCTCTGAAATCACTTAACAAATGATGCCAAATCATGCAAATAGCCCAAGTAATGCATGCTAGTGGACTCAATACACAAAGCTAGTAAGTAAAAATGCATTATGACTATACAAAACAATGCATGCATGACCAAAACAACATAAATTAGACCTTAAGCATGGTAAAACATGAACAAAAGCTTGTTGGAGTTGAGCCATAATCATGCTAGAATGATGGTCAAAAGCATGATGCATGTTAGGCTAGTTTGCAAGGATTACACTACAAGTGTATAAAGCATGAAAGGGTGGCCTAAACTAAGCCAAAACAGAGGTATGCCATATTGAAATAAGGCCAAAAATATGCTGAGATGGGGCCAACATATGCTAGATAAACATGCTCAAACATGAGGCTAATAAGGCAAGCATTTAAGATACAAGGAGATGGGGTGACCCCCTCCTATTTGGGACCTCAAAACACACTTTCCACCATTGAAATTCCTCTGAGTTTTAGTGGTGAGAAGGCCAAAAAGAGGTGGTCCTAATAGCTTAAAAGGATAGCCACAAAAACAAGGCCAAACAAGACACAAGAGGGGGTAAACCACCCCCAACACCAACAAGACCTTAAACATGTTAACCACTAAAAATTAGAACTTTTTGCAGTAGAAAGTTCAAGCCAAAATAAGCATGCAAATAGGTCTAAAAGCTTAATCAAAATAAAGCCTTAAAGGGCTAGTTGACTCACCCTTGAAGAACAACTTCAAAGCTGCAACTCCTAACAGCTTTTCTCAGCTCAAACCAATCCAAAAACACCAAAACCAGCTTCTAGGTGCCTCACCCCCAAGAGTATGGTATTTCACTATGTGTTTGTGTGAAAAAGTGTGAAGAATCTACACTTTTGAGCACAAATATGAAGCAAAGGAGTAATATAGAGATAGAAGTGTATGTATATTTTCCTAAGTAATTTTTCTCAACTTGAGACAAGAGGGAGGAGGCTCCCTCTTATAGAAAATCAAGAATCAAGCTTCTTGAACAAGCTAAGAGCTTGAACCAATCCATCCATACACGTGTATGGAGGATGCAATCTGTGCACTCTAGCTGGCATAGCTGGCATCTACAACATCTGCAGAAAATGTAGGAAAGTCGCCGACCACTTGAAGTGGTCGGCTAGCTACTTAAACTGGTCGGCCAACCACCTAAACTGGTCTACAAGCAGACCAAGTGGTCAGCAAGGGGAGGAGTGGTCTGCATAAGGAAAGCAAGGTGGTGGCATGGTGGCCTACCACTTTTGGTGGTCCAAAGACCACCAAGGCCAGTTGGCCGACCAGAAAACTGGTTGGCGAGGGAAGAAAAGTGGTTTTCAGGGAGAGAAACTGGTTTCCAACCCTCATTACACCCTCCAAGCAAGGAAAACAAGGTTTGTGCCAAAAACAAACCAAAAAAGATGCAAGACAAGAGTCCCGGGGTCGAGGCGCGCAGTCGGAAGCCTCGAAAACTAGTCTACGGGCACCAAAAGTGGTCTACGAGGGAAAAGTGGTCTCCGACCACAAAAAGTGGTCTCCAAAACCTCCATGTCCCTCTAGACCAAGGCAACAAGGCGTGGTCGAAAAACCAGGCCAAAGGAGAACGTTAAGCGGTCCCTTGACAAGGTGCGTGGCCGAAGGCTCCGGAAACTGGAAACTAGCCTACAAGAGGAAAAAATGGTCTATGACCACAAAAAGGTGGTCTACAAGACCTCTCTCTCCCTCCAGGGAAGGGAAAACAAGGTTTGGTTCAAAACAAAACCAAAAAGGAAGGAAGACAAGGCACTCGGCCGAAGGCTTCGGAAATCGGAAACCGAAAACTAGCCTACAAGAGGGAAAAGTGGTCTACGACCACAAAAAGTGGTCTACAGACCTCTCTCTCCTTCCAGGAAAGGGAAAACAAGGCATGGTCTACAAACCAAGCCAAAACACAAAGAGTTCAGAGGCCCGGAGGCAAGGCACTCAGCCGAAAAGCCCGGAAACTCAAAACGAGCACAAACATGCACAATCACCACGTGCTCAAACGATGACGTCTGAGTCTTAAGGTCGGTCAAAAATGGGGTGTCTACAACGGGACTCCCGATTTGAAAACTAAATCCAAAAATGAATTTTCCCAACACTTGTAAATAGGTCATCGGGGGCCAAAATCATGTAACAGGTACGGGAAGGCTCGGCGAACAACTCAAACACCTCAAGAGGGACCAATGTAAGTTGTGAAAACTTACGGAACTAGCTCAGGACTCCCGATTTGAAAACTAAGTCGAAAAATGCATGTTAAATTGTATATTTAATTGATAAGATAATAATTGTCTAACTTGCATTTATTATTATTATTATTATTATTATTATTATTTTTGGTGCAAATTCGAGATTCGATATGGATATGTTTGGTAATTTGGAGAGCAGAAGCTAGCTCATTTTGTATTTTTGTTCATATTACCTTACATGTATTTTGGTTGCATTGTAGATTTTATATTTTTGTTGGTATTACAGGACATGTTTGGTAATCCGCACTTGATATTATATTTTTGTTAATATTAGTAGACATGTTTTTTGTGGATATTAGGAGAAATGTTTGGTAATCCGCATGCAGTTGATATTGTATTTTTGTGGATAGTGCTGAAATTTGATTGTCATGTTTATGAAAATGAATAGATTTTTGTATTGATCTGTAATAGATATTTTATTGAACAGGTTATTAAAATGCACAGGGAATTTTTAGTGAAAAGAAAATTTTAATTTGAAAATAGTACCCTCATTTTAAAAAAATTTAATTATTATTAGCAACGAAAATAAAAAATGTCGCTATTAGTTTTCAAAAAACATGACGAATAATTTTGTCACTAATGATATAGTACCAAACAAATAATTTCGTCACATTTGCTTAATATTTCGTCGCTAAATTGAAATATTTGGTGACAAAATATTTTTTGTCATTGAAGAATTTTCTTTTTTGCTCATTTTAGTGACGAATTGTTTTGTCACCTTAATTTATATCATTAGTGAGGAAAACTTTCATCACTAAAATCTATTTGGTGACGAAATATTTCGTCGCCAAAAAATAATTAAAATAAAAAATTATCTAATTTTAGTGATGAAATTAATGTTATAGAGGACGAAAAATGCAACATTTGGAGACGAAAATTTTCGTCGCCAAAAATGAAAAATAGGCGACAAAACTGTTTTTCGTCACCAGGTGCTTTTAGCGACAACGTATAGGCGACAAATGTGGTGACAAATTTTCTCGTCACAGAACACTTTAGTGACGAAAATTTGATGTTTGGAGACAAAATCAGTCTGTCACCAAAGGCTTTTTTTGTTGTAGTGTTTCCTTTGCCAGAACTATATCTTGAACGGACTTGACAACATATTATACAACGTTTACAGCCCTATCAAGACAGCAAAGGTACTTTGGGAGTCTTTGGAGAAAAAGAACAAAACAGAAGATGCTAGGTTCGAAAGAAATTCATAGTAGGAAAATTTATGGACTTTGTGATGGTTGATTCTAAGATTGTGATCAACCAAGTTTAAGATCTCTAACTCATTCTACATGACATTCATGCAGAAGGTATGTTTCTCAGTGAATCCTTCCAAGTTGCTACCTTAATTGAAAATTACCACAAGGCTGGAAGAAATTCAAGAACTATCTCGAACACAAGCGCAAAGAAATGACTTTGGAGAAATTAATTGTGTGTATGAGGATTGAGGAGGACAACCACAATTCAGAGAAACGGTCTAGTAAGCATCTAATGGAGTCTAAGGCAAATGTGGTAGAACATGCTTCAAAAGCAAAAAAACAGAAGTATTCTGGAGAAAGTTTTGCATAAGGCTCTAAAGGAGGGGAAACTAAGAAATACAAGTTTAATGACAAGTGTTACATCTATGACAAGGAGGGACATCGGGCCAAAGATTGCCGTAGCAAATGCAAAGTCAAAGGAAGATCAAGTAAGAAGCCTGTTTAAGCCAATATGACTGAAGTGGACAAATTTCCAATAGTATAGATGACATATATCTTTTTGCAGTTGGTTCTGAGGCAAACCTTGTTAGAAATCCTAAAGAATAGTAGGTGGACACTGGTGCTACTCGCCATATTTGTGCCGACAAAAAGATGTTCACATCTTATTCTGTGGTGGACAACTGCGAACAACTTTTTATGGGCAACTCCTCAACTTCTAAAGTTGAAGGACAGGGAAAGATTATTTTAAAGATGACATTTGAAAGGAACTCACTCTCAATCATGTGCTGTGTGTATTGGACATTCGCAAGAATCTAATCTCCAGATCTCTGTTAAGTAAAAATAGGTTTAGGCTAGTTTTTTAAAGTGAAAAGTTTGTACTTACCAAAAACGGGATGTATGTAGAAAAATGTTACATGTCTGATGGCCTTTTTCAAACTAAATGTAATGACTATTGTCCCATTCTGTTATTAATAATATTAAATCTTTTTTATATTTTCTTGAGCCTTCAAATTTGTGGCATGGTAGACTGGGACATGTTAATTATGGATCTTTGCGTAGATTAATTAATATGGAATATTTACCTAAATTTGAAAATAATCCAAATCATAAATGTGAAATTTGTGTTGAGGCAAAATTATCCAAAACTCCTTTTCATACAATTGAAAGAAGTACGAAATCACTTGAATTAATTCATAGTGACATTTATGATTTTAAATCAATTCAAACTAGAGATGGGAAAAAATATTTTATTACTTTCATAGATGACTATACTAGATATAATGATGTTTATTTAATTCGAACCAAGGATGAAACTTTGAAACTTTCATTCAATATAAGAATGAATTTAAAAATTAACTTGGTAAGAAAATTAAAAAACTAAGAAGTGATAGAGGTGGTGAATATGAATCACCTTTTGGTGAGTTTTGTAAAGAATATGGAATAATTCATCAAACCACTGCTTCTTATTCACCTCAGCAAAATGGAATTGCTGAAAGAAAAAATAGGACTTTAAAAAAAATGATTAATGTCATGTTAATAAGTTCTAGATTACCTCAGAACTTGTTGGGAGGAGGAAGCAACACTTTTTGCTAATTATATTCTAAATAAAGTATTCCGAAAGATTATAAATCAAACACCCTATGAAATCGTCGGAGGAGCAGCGGCGGAGGAGCAGCGTCGTCGTCGTCGGAGGAGCAGGGTCGGCCTCCTCTTCCTCAAGCCTCATTGTCTGAATTCAGCAGCGCCCGATAGTTTCTTCCTTTGATTTATCTGTTTGACCTGATTACAGTATGCTCTAGATAATATTTTGGTTGATTGATTTCATGTTTTAGAGAGGATCTATTCAATGAAGTTTGATTTTAGTTTTTTTTTTCAAAAAAAAAATTAAAATGTTTACTTCGATGTTCTTTAAAAAAATTAGGCCTTTGTTTTGAATTTCCTTAGTTGATTAGCTTGTGATTTTGATTTCATGTTTTCCTTGTTTGATAATAGCATCACACATTGATTTTCAAGTTAGGAAAATAAACCTTTTCTCTTTTTGCATTGCAACTGTATAATGAAATGTTTTCTCTTTTTCCTTTTCTTCATCCCTGCTTTGGTAGAAAAAAATCCAAAACAGGTTATGTTAATATTCGTTTATAGGAGCAGCCTTAGATTCACTAGAGTTGAGTGTATAGTTTAAACAAAACAATGCCATATGGAGGCCAAAGAGAGTGCCTGAAAATGCAAAACTTGTTGAGATAATATCTGGTTGTCAATGCAAGTATTAGTTGAATGTGTTGTTGGTGATATGATTCCACCAAATTGAATGAACATATCAGCTTTGCCAAGGAAAGGAAACTTGAAGTTAATGTTTGTGAACCAAAGGAATTGATTGAAATATGTTAGCCTGATTTTTTTTTATCCTTTTTTCTTTTTTGTTTTGTTTTGTTTTGTTTTTTTTGGTTGGAATATATGCTTGTAAGTTCTATTTACCATCTACAAAGTTGTGGACCACAAAGAGCTTTCTTTGTGTTGTATAAACTAAGCAATATTTCTTTCCCATGTATCAGGGTAAAATATATATATATATATATATAAAATAAAATAAAAAACTACAGCAATATAATGAATAATATTAGTAATTTATATGTTGGTTGACTCTAATTTTTTTTCTTGCCTGATCCTTGACCTTGGTTTTTAGACAAAAATGTTTGAGAGTTCTAAAATAAGGGCTCTAAAGGAACTCTGAGGTAAGACTCACCAATTGATGCGATGTTTGGAAGGTAATGACCACTGGCTCACAAATTCTTTCCAGGGTTGCTGGTGGTTTAGGTTTTTAGATGTATGTAAAATTGTTCAACTCGACTATAATCAAGTTGGTAAATGCAAACATGACCCAATCGTAATTGGATCAACTATAATCGGCCTGGTTATGACTGACCCATATGCCAAGTTTAGAAAGTGAAAAAGTAAATGTCTTGGTACTAAAATAACAAAATTATTGGAAAGAACATATATATGTACATATATGAAAGATTTTAATTCTATTGTATACAAAACAACAATTAGAATTTAAAGAAATAAAGAAAAGGAGAGAATTTGTTTGATTACAAAAATCAAACTCGAAATAAAAATAAATAAATAAAAACAGATTTTATTTTGTTATAAAAACAAAATTAAAATCTGATTTAAACAAATAATAATAACACTGAAAAAAAAATTAAATAACTTACTTGATTTAATTTGTTCGAATTATAAACTGATCAAGTCCAGTGTTTGACACTGTGTCCTTAAGACAGATTCGTCCTCTCCACGGTGCTTTCAGAATTTGGACGTCTATCTCCTAGGATGAAATGATCTTCTACAAACAATAACAGCACTACAAATTGTTTGCCTTACGAACACACTAAGTGTTTACACTCTTTCTTTCAGAAATTAAATGCAGCAAAATGCAGAGATTTATAGCAGATGATGGAGTACGAAAATTGGAGTAAAATCCAAATGGGAGGCTGGTCTATTTATAGATGTAAATGTGGCTCTTGGTTTTGAATTGAACAGGTATGATACCTATTGGCTTTGAATTCAAATAGATTTGAATCTGTTGGGTTTAAATTTAAACAGATACAAAAACGAGAAGGACCCTGTTTGGGTGTGCAATAATACCAAACTAGTTTATTTATGTTTAAAAACAGGAAGGGCCCTGTTTGGATGTACAGTAAATCCAAACCAGTTTAATTTGAATTATGGATTTTATTTTACCAAAAATAAAATTAAATTCAAATGTTTTTGGTCCAAAAAGATTTAGTATTGGGCCGAACAAGCCCAACCCAACCTTACACCACGCACCCGCGCCCAAGCCCAGCCCGCCCGACCGACCGAACGGCTGGCGGCGGCGGCGTGTACGCGCGTGTGTGGTGATTTTTAGGTCCAATGGGTCTAGCCCATTTTGTCCATAACCTCTCCCTCTAAAACACTTGGGTACTCCTTGGGGCACACCCCAAGTACCAAACCCATGCCTTATAAAACCATTCAAAACTTCCCACCAAATCAATGTGGGACAAGCCTTATTCAATACCTTTAAGGATTTTCCACCAAAACTCCATTTCCATGGAGCACACTTTGGTTTCAATTTCCCATTCACTCGGTAATGGTTTTGAGCAACCAAATATACTACATGAATCACAACGCGACATAGAATGCGTTACCACTTTGACCCGCGTAAATCGACGCACGAGGCCCACCTAAATATTAGACCAAACTTAGGATAAAATTCTGGTTTACCCAGAAGTTATAACCATTTCCAACAATCCCCCACATGAATGGAATTTGATGACAACGAAAATGCAACAATATGCAGACTTTATCGAAAGAGTATAAGTCGAAAATATCTTGCATCAGGATAGGTAGTTTTCGGCCTTGAACCTTCCCTAGTGATAACCTATCGGACTTACTAGCTAACCAATGGACGCGATGCCTTGAATTGTTCAGCCGTTAGTGTAAGCCAAGACAATAGATTTCACACAAAATATCTTCTGACACATCGTGGTTCTCACTATTGTGTTCATTTTGGCCTTGAACGCACCTGGTTTTCATGAGTATTTCTAGAGAATGTAGCCTATTTCATTCTCATAGAACCGGCCCCAGTTCAATACTCATATAGGTGATTCTTATTCTGAGTATCTCCTCATACTCGTCTTGATTTTATGCCTTAATCAAACTATAAGTAATCATTAAAAGCAAAGCTTATCCTTATACCCTTGCAAACAACATATGTTGCAGATATCACTCTCACTATAGGAATGGGTAGAAATTTTAATCCCTTGGTGATTTCTGGCGAGCCATACATAACTTAGTTGTCCCTTTAAACTTAGTTCTTGGGATCTCCAGTCATATAAGTAGGGTTACCATTATGACGACTCTTATGTAATAGGCTTTAATCCCATCCCCTTCGATGAACTATACACTAGCTTTTTTGTCAAACCTTTTGTTAACAGATCCGCAATATTCTCTTTAGATTTTATATAATCTATTGAGATTATTCCATTTGACAACAACTGCCTAACGGTATTATGTCGACGACGAATATGTCGTGACTTACTGTTATACATATGATTTCGTGCTCTGCCTATTGCAGATTGACTATCACAATGAATGCAAATAACTGGCACAGGTTTTGGCCACATTGGAATGTCTTCTAAGAAGTGATGAAGCCATTCTGCTTCTTCACCTGCTTTGTCTAAAGAAATGAACTCGGATTCCATTGTGGATCGTGTGATGCAAGTTTGTTTCGTGGACTTCCATGAAACAGCAGCGCCTCCGAGAGTAAAGACATATCCACTAGTGGATTTTGAATCTTTAGTATCTGATATCTAATTGGCATTACAATAACCATCGAGTACTGCTGGATATCGAGTAAAGTTCAAATCATGATCACGAGTAAATCTTAGAAATCTAAGAACCCGAATGATCGCTTTCCAATGGTCTTCTCCAGGGTTACTAGTGTACCTACTCAATTTACTGATAGCATAAGCTATATCAGGACGAGTACAATTTATTAGGTACATTAGGCTTCCAATGATTTGGGAGTATTTTAACTGAGACACTGCATCACCTTTATTTTTCGATAAATAAAGACTGACGTCGACAGGTATTCTTGCTAAATTCAAATCATCCTTGATAAATTTATCAAGAATTTTCTCAATATAATGAGATTGAGATAATGCATATCCGTCAGATGTTTTAGTAATTTTCATTCCTAATATAACATCTGCGACCCCCATATCTTTCATATCAAATCTTTTGTTAAGCATTTGCTTAGTTGATTTGATCATGTTTTGACTGCTTCCAATGATAAGCATGTCATCCACATAAAGACAAACTATGACATATCCTTGGTCAGTGTTTTTAACATAGACGCATTTGTCACATTCGTTTATCTTAAACCCATTAGTAAACATTGCATGATCAAATTTTTTATGCCATTGCTTAGGTGCTTGTTTTAATCCATAAAGGGATTTTACAAGTCGACAAACTTTCTTTTCTTGCCCTGATACAACAAACCCTTCGGGTTGCTCCATATAGATCTTTTCATTTAGATCACTGTTTAAGAAAGATGTTTTAACATCCATTTGATGTATTTCTAAATTAAACAACGCTGCTATTGCAATAAGCATGCAAATGGATGTTATTCTTGTCACAGGGAAATATGTGTCAAAATAGTCCAGACCTTCCTTTTGTCTGAAACCTTTAACTACAAGTCTTGCTTTTATACTTGTCAATTGAACCATCTGCTTTCATTTTTCTCTTGAATATCCATTTATATCCAAGAGGTTTAGAACCTAGTGAAAGATCCACCAATTCCCAAGTATGATTTTGCATAATGGATTCAATTTCATTATTAACAGCCTCTTTCCACAAAGGTGCTTCAGGACCTGTCATTGCTGCCTTAAAGCTTTGAGGTTCATTTTCTAACAAGTATGTCAGAAAATCTGGACCAAAGGATTTTGATGTTCTCGCTCTCTTACTTCTTCTTGGTTCATCATCAGTTAAATCCTGTTGGTTGAGACCATTACTAGTCTCTAGTGTTTGATTGTCATTAGTCTCTTGACTTTGTGTACAATCATAAATTCTTTTCTGTGAACTTAATTCCTGTAATTTCTTGTAAGGAAAGACATGTTCAAAAAACACAGCATTCCTTGACTCTATAATAGTGTTCACATTTATATTAGGTATTTTTGATTTATAAGTCAGAAATCGATATGCACTACTATTCTGAGCATAACCAATAAACACACAATTTACTGTTTTTGGTCCAATCTTAGTCTTTTTAGGAACAGGAACTTCCACTTTTTCCAAACACCCCCACACTTTTAAGTATTTGTAGGAAGGTGGTTGACCTTTCCATAATTCATAAGGAGTGTGTAGACACCCCATTTTTGACTGCCCTCAAGACTTGGACGTCACCGCTTGGACACTCGGTGATCTTCCATGTTTGTGTTCGTCTTGAGTTCCCGGAGGTCTCGGCTACGCGCCTTGCCTCAGGATCTCTCGACTTGACTGTTTCGTGTCTGGTTTTGCACCAAACACTTGTGTTTTGCCTTAGAGGGGCAGGGAATGGCTTGTGGGCCATCCCTACACTCCACCGGCCATGGCTTGAGGTCACCGGCTGTGTTTTGTTGCCACCGGCCAAATGTTTGGCCGGCCGGCACTCTAGATGGTCAGCCGGCTATCTTTTTTGGTCAATTGCATTTTTGGCCGGCCGACTACTGTGCATCTGCTTTTGCAGATATTTTGGTGCAGTTGGCATGCACTTGGCTCCCCTCTATACACGTGTATGGAGGGATCTCCCTCTTTAGAAGCTTGTCTTGTAAGCTTACAAGACTAAAAGCTTTATAAAGAGGAGGCTTCTTCTCTTGGCAAAAAGGTTAGACAAGGTTAGACATTTTAGACAGCCATTTTTAGGGTTTGAGTTCTAGGGTTAGGGTTGGTTCATATCCTATCTCTATATCTCTCTCTAGTGTGTGTTTTGTCTCATTTTTGCTCACAAACACCCACCATCACACCATCTCTTGGAGCTGAGGCCCTTGGGGGTTGTTTTGGAGTTTTGGAGCTGGTTTCAACCTAAAGAAGCTGCTGGAGCTCCATTGTTGAAGAGGGTTTTCAAGGGTAAGAAGCTTGTCCTTTTATTCCCCATTTTTGCAAAGCTTTTCTACCTATCTTGCAATTGTTTTTTGGCTTTGCATATAACACATAAAAGTTCTATTTTTAAGGCCTCTAAATAGTTTGTTAAGAGTGTTTTGTGTTTTGAGGTTGTTTGACCCCTCTTAAGCCTTGTTTGACCCTTGTTTTGTGCTATTTTGTGTGAGCTCCGGGACCACAGTGTTTGGGCCTCCTCACCACTAAAATCTTGAGGGATTTCAGAGGTGAGGATGGTGTCTTGAGGTCCCAAGAAGGAGAGGGCCACCCCCTCTCCTTGTTGTTCTTGAAAAGGGCCATTTTTGCCTCTTGTGGGAGCATCTACTTTAAGTGTGTGTTGGCCATACCTTAACTGATTTTCAGGCTTATAATGTCATAATATAGCATTGTTGTATGTTGGTTTAGGTACACCATGCTTGTTTAGCATACATGCCTTGTAATGCCATGTTTAGGCCTTAACATGCCTGAGGATTGTAAGCCCTTGTTCTAGCATGTTTTAAGCCTAGCTTTGTGAAGCTTTAGTGCATGTTTTTGTATGCTTTAGCTCTATTTTAAATTGTTTGAGTCATACTTGCCATGCATTGCATAGCCCCTCTGCATTATTAGCTCGTAGGCTTTAAATATGTGAAGTGTTGAGCATGCGTTGCTCAATTTATTTCGGTGGTTTGGAACCACTTAACATGCAATTTTAGTCCTTATATCATGCTTACATGCTTGCCTTTCAATGCTTCTTTAATGCTTTAGAAGTTTGTGTTATATGCTCCATGTTAAGCATTTGTGAATGCCTCCATACTTAGACCATTTAGATGCTATCTAGGTGTGCCTTTGTCCCTGTTTTGGCATGATTTGGGACTGTTTTAATCCAACTTGGTCATTTGCTTCATGTGTCACATGATCTTGGTTTAAGCCCCTTGGCTTGTCTTGGGTTCTTGGCTTTGCTTGTCACATCCTATGCTTGTCTTGTTTGCTTGGTTTGGCACCTCTTATAACATGACTTCAGAGCTTTTCCATGCATGCTATACACCTATGTTTGCATTCTCTTAAGTGTACTTGAGAGTCCCTCTTTGTGCTTAAGTGGTGGCCCATGAACATGTGCATGTGTGTGTGTGTGTTAGTCCTTCACTTTGATTACTTTGGCCACTGTTTTAGATTTGCTTGAGAGTTGCCTAATTAGTTTAAGTCCATCCCTTTTGTTTATTACATGCACTCCTTGTATGCTGTAGCATATTGATGAGTTGTTGCATGATTGAAATCGCATGATTGAATGAAGTTACATGTTGGCTTGCATGCTTGAATACCTATATTAGCCTTGCACACTTGTTGGTTGCATTGTTTTATGCCTTGCATGTCTTGCATGCTCATTTGCATTGCCATGTTGCATGCCTAGTTAACATGCTTAAGTTGCATTGCATTAGCATGCATACTTGACCTCTTGAAATGAGTATGATAGAGGTTGAACCCCTTTGCTTGTTTATTTGGTTTGCATTCATTTGAAATTGAAATTGCATGCTTGATTCTTCGGGCCATCATGCATAGAAATGCATGATTGGTAGTCCGAGAATCGAGGCCCATGTCCTTTTGAGTCATAAACATGATAAGGGGTATGATTGGTGCATACATTGCTTAAAATGCATTGCCATGCCAAATATTGCCCTCTGCTGTTGTCAAACCAGATTCTGCAGGAATTTTTGTCCGGTCGGCTAAATACAGTGCTGGCCGGCCATCTTTTTTTGGCCGGTGGATTAAATCTGTGGCCGGTGACCATTCTCTACGGCTGGTGGTGTTTTCCTCCAGCCGATGGTGTTCCCTAGCATCCCGAGAGCAAACCCTGAGACTTTGGCAGTCCTCAGAGGAGCAGAGCAGGAAAACAGAGGCATCTTGAGCATGGCAGTGGATTTCCGGGCGGAATCGAGCACGCATGCATTGAGCCCTCTTCCCGAGACTGCTATTTACTGATTTCTTAGATTAATTAATTTAATTGTCTATAATATTTAATTAGCTTGTCAGTTAGTTAAATTGTATTATTCTTTCGGTCCCTCCGAGCGAGGGTAAATTTGTAATAAGTGTGGGTGAGTGTGTGCATGTCTTCCAAACCCCACTTCTTTCTCCCTTTTACTTTCCTGCTTTGATGGTTAGTATTAGGACATGTTTACTTTAGCATATCTTATGCTATGCATACGTGCATCATTCATCAGTATTGCATGCACCGGGCTCGGCGCATCATGCTAACTACATAGTATTTTGAATCTAACTTGAATACATGCTACTTGTGCATTTCGTATGCCATTTTAGGATTAGCCGAGCCTATCCTAATTACATTCTGTATGCGTTACATTAACCACTCTAACATCAACTAGGGTCACGCATGTTTTCTAACTAGTTTACTGTTTTGGCACGGAGTACATTGTAAGTATTTTATGCTTTAGCATACCACATGCGTGTGAGTGTTAATATAATAGCATGATTACCATAAAGCTAGATGCTTATGTGATAAACTGCCTGAATGCCTGTGGGTGAAAGTTGGATTACTTGAGTTGGGATAATTCATTGAAATCCGTGTTTTAGCCTACTTGCGGATAGCAAATTCCAAAACATTTTAAAAACAAAACGGATATGCAATGCTTGTTTCCAAATTAGGCGATCTAGTCTATACTTGTTTGCTGTGCGCATAAGATAGTAATTCTAGGCTAATAATCAGAATAAGAACACATAAACGTTTTCAAAATCGGATATCATGGTTAGTAGAGGTCGATCTTCGGATCGGGCGAGAGGGGGTGCTCATAGCTGACCTTCCCCAATCGTACCTAAATTCCCGAGCCGAGGCAACTTTGGTGATGATGGACACGTGGCCTTTGGCACCGAGTCAGGGTTTCCTAAATTTCCCCATTAAAAAATATTTAGGTGGCGACTCTGTATCTAGAAGCAGTCCATGTTTGGCACTTCTTTCAAAAATTTGTTTTCTCAAAACGATTTGCTGGATTTGGACTCTTTGGTTCAGATTTAGAACTACAACAAAAACGGGAGTCCGAATGTAGCACCGAGGCCCCTCGCGGGCTTGTTACAGAGTGCTGTTGGTTTTCTTGTGGGGTATTCTATTAAGAACATAATTAGCAGACAATATTGCTTTCCCCCACAAGTTCTGTGGTAAACCTGAACTTAGTAACATGGCATTCATCATTTCTTTTAGGGTTCTATTCTTTCTTTCAGCAATTCCATTTTGCTGTGGAGAATAAGGGACAGTAGTTTGGTGAATAATGCCATGTTGTGCACAAAATTCATTTAATGGTGCATCATATTCACTACCCCTATCACTTCTAACCATTTTAATGGTTTTACCAAGTTGATTTTCAACTTCTGTTTTGTAGAGTTTAAACATTTCTAAGGCTTCATCTTTACTTCTAAGTAAATAAACATAACCATATCTTATGCAATCATCGATAAATGTTATGAAATACTTTTTGCCTCCTCTAGTTTGAATAAATTTTAAATCACATACATCAGTATGAATTAATTCTAAAGGTTCAGTTTTTCTTTCAACTGATTTAAATGGAGCCTTAGTTAGTTTCGCTTCTACACAAACTTCACATTTTTGATTAAGATTAATTTCAAACTTTGGTATATAATCAAAACCAATTAATCTACGCAAAGCATCATAATTTACATGACCTAATCTTCCATGTCATAAATTCGACTCAAGAATATAAGCAAAAGATGTGTTATTCTCATTCATAGCAACTTTTGGTACAACTGTCATTACATTTAGTTTAAAGAGACCATCACTCATGTATTCCTAACCAACATACATACCACTCTTTGTTATTACAAACTTATCAGACTAAAAAACAAGCCTAAAACCATTTTTACTTAACAAAGAACCAGAAACTAAATTCTTCCGGATGTCAGGTACATGCAGTATGTTGTTGAGGGTCAGTTCTTTTCCTGATGTCATCTTCAAGATCACTTTCCCTTGTCCTGCCACAGTAGAAGTATAAGAATTTCCCATGAAAAGTTGTTCACCATTTGCAACCTCATTGTAGGCAGTGAACATCTTCTTGTCCGCACATACGTGACAAGTTGCCCCAGTGTCAACCCACTACTCTTTGGGATTTCCAACCAAGTTAGCCTCAGACACCACAGCAGAGAGGTTGATGTCATTCACTCCGTCAGAGATGTAATCCAATTCTGTTACATTGGTGTAGATGTCCCCGAACGCAACCCGGGGAAAGGAATGCGAGTCCCCCCCGTTCTGGTTCGATATTGGGTCACTACAGTTCGAAGGACTCAAATGTCACGGTTCTTAATCTTGAACCAAAGAGTCCAAATCCGGCAAATCGTTTTGAAAACACATTTTTTTGAAAAAAGTGCCAAACATGGACTGCTTTGCCAGATACAGAGTCGCTACCTAAATGTTTTTTAAATGGGAAATTTAGGAAACCCTGACTCGGTGCCAAAGGCCACGTGTCTGTCATCACCAAAGTTGCCTCGGCTCGGGAACTTGGGTACGATTGGGGAAGGTCACCTCGTGAGCACCCCCGCTCGCCCGGTCAAAGACCGGCCTCTACTAACCATGATATCTGATTTTGAAAACATTGTGCGTTCTTATTCCGGTTATTAGCCTAGGTTACTATGTGATGCGCACAGCATACAAGTATAGACTGAGTCGCCTGAATTGGAACAAAACACTTCATGTTTGTTTTCGAAAATGGTTTGCTGGTGCTACCCGCAGGTAGGCTAAGACGTGGATTTGCCACCCTCGGGTGGGCTTAAGAAAACATGATTTTGCCACTATCTAGTGGGCTTAAAATTTACAGTCAATGCATTGTCCCAATTCAAATAACTCAACCTCCATCCACAGGCATTCAGACAGTTATATCACATAAGCACATAGCCTCATGGTAAGCATGCTATCATGGCAGTCACTCACACGCATGCAAGGATGCTAAAACATAAAACTCACCGAGTACTCCAAGCCAAAATAAAAGCTCGTTAGAAATCCATGCATGATCCTAGATGCACAGAATTGCCTAATGCAACACTTGCAAAGATGCAAACTATAGCAGGCTCGGCTATTCTAAACATGGCATATGGAATGCTACAACTAACACGTATTCAATTTGAAATTGAAATACAAATGCAGTTTGTATGATGCGCCGAGCCCGGTGCGTGCAAAACAGATGAATGATGCAAACATGCTGTCATACTGTATGCTAATTGAAATATGCCCTATATCTAACCATCATAAGCAGGTAAATAAAAGGGAAGAAAGACGTGGGGTTGGAAGACAGACATCACACTCACGCACACTTATTACAATTATGCCCTCGCGCAGAGGATCCGAAAAAATAATACAGTCCCGAATAAAAGAATAATACAGTCCGAATAATACAGATTTCTAATTAATTAACAAATTAACTAAGAAAATAATAAAACTGGCATGCAAGCCAGGGACTGCCTTGATTCTGCTCCGGATAATGGAATGATGCATGTTTGGGCTGCTTTGCGCGGAAATCCACTGGGATGCCCCAATTAGCCTCTGTTTGTAATGTTTCTCGAAATGTGTGCTAGACTCCGAAAAGTAGCTGATTCTTCATTTTGCTGCAATAGAGAGCAGGAAAGAAGCATAGCAATGTATTTCACAAATATATGCATGCCTCGATCCTCGGGCCACCAATCACGCATATCGATGCACGATGGCCGAGGAGCCGAATTGCACAACTCAATATAGGGTGAATGCATATGAATGCTACAACAAAACCTAACTCCATCGTGGATAATCCGGAGTGTCGGTGACTTGGGAATTGAGACCCGTTCCATCACTCAGAGTACGGAATGCGCCTCGTTTCTCGTGCCCGGGCTAACTCCTATCCCGAACATGATGCAATATGCATGATATGCATGAAATGCAGCTAATATGCAATCCTAACATACACAATGTCATGGAATGGCGTACACGCTATACGAAGTAATACACAACCGGGCATACACAATGCTTATGGATGAAATGACATACGCAATGCAATAATGGGCTTACACCAACATGAGAGAGCCTCAGCCACTCTCACACAGGAGGCCATCAGATGAAAACAAGACATCTCGAAATGCGTGCATGCGTGCACGCAAATCGAGGACGGACCCTCAGGCACCAAAATGACACTCTAATGAGACATGGCAAAGACACGGGATATGGTATGCAAACAAGCAAAAATCAGTGGCGAAATGAGGGGCAAAACAGCCCTGAAGCGAGGCAAAATGACACCCGATGCATGGAATTTCTCCCGAAATGCAAGACTAGGTACATGAAAATGGCTTACAGCTAACGAAGCATGCATAAGTGGAACATGACATGAAAAAGAAGAAGTAAGGCAGCCCCAAAACTCACATTTTTTCAGTTCAAATCAAGGCCAAACAGCAATCACAAGTAGGGCAAAAATGGCATACAAAAATGGCTCCGCAAGGGAGGCAATGAAGCAAGTGGTACATGAAATTCCCAAACATAAAAATATCCTTCTACAACACTGAAGAGGGACCAAAAATATGAACATTTACAATTTATGACAGCCTCCAAATCAGTATGCAAACATGCTCAAAATGCAATGCAAGATTAAGGCCATAAGAGGGTATAACATGAAGTACACAAAAAATTCATCAAATAGCCAAAGACCCTTAATGAACACATGACAAGGGGGTCAAAATATGGCCACTTTCAGTTCTGATCATGGCCGAAAACAGAAGCTAAAATGAGCTAACAAAGCATGCCTAACTACAGTTTATATCATGCTCAAAAACAGATTACACATATGCTAAAAATACCATGCAAAATAATGACATACAAGAGGGTATTGAAGCAAGTGCACAATGGAGGGCTCAAAGAGGGTTGAGCCCTTAAACAAACATGAAGAATGGCTCAAAAAAATGACCCTTTCAGTTAGGGTCGGAGCCCAAAACAGCAAGAAAATAGGCTAGAAAAATGTGGCAAAAATAAGCTAGAAAGAGGGAGAAGAGTGCTCACCCTTGTAGACCAAAACCTTGGCTGCTTCTAGGACTGAAAATGGTGCCTCCTAGCTGCTGGAAAGCCCTCCTAGCTGCTGGAAATGGTGTAGTGGTGGTGGTGCTTGGTGGTGATGAAGAAAAAGGGGTTGGAACTTGGTGTTTTGAGCTTAAAAGAGAGAGATGGAAGGAGATGTGTATACAAGGCTCTTAGAGAATTTTTTGTAACCCTTGGACCAATGTTTGAGGCTGGTTATATGGACTCAAAAAGGGAGAAAGAGGAGAAAAAGAAGGGGAGGAAAGTTCCTCCAAACTTCCCTCCAAAAATATCCCCCCCGGATACAGAATCTGGGGGGAAACAAAGGTCACATCTGAACTAAATAGGGTGTAAGGAGGAAGGCTGGCCAGCTTTTGGGGTTGCAGGTGGCCGGCCGGTTACTTTCAGGACAAAAAACATGGGCTGCCGGAAAGAAAAGTGGCCGGTGGGTATTTGGGAAGTCTAAATGTGGCCGTTCAAGTGTCCAAATTGAAGCCCCGGAATTTATCTTTCCAATGGCGCAAACCTTGCATCAAAATTCCTTCTGTGGAAAAAGTTATGTCCGTTTTCGTGAAGCCGCGTAGATTCGGTCCCAACCGGAATGATACCCTACTTCAATCAACCATATCTCCCCTATCCG
Organism: Camellia oleifera; assembly: GCA_022316695.1. Classification (NCBI taxonomy): domain Eukaryota; kingdom Viridiplantae; phylum Streptophyta; class Magnoliopsida; order Ericales; family Theaceae; genus Camellia; species Camellia oleifera. The sequence continues at coordinate 199,379,497 of CM039314.1, forward strand.
GAATTGGATTTAGGAGATTCTTGAGTGCAAAATGAAGCCCTGGGAGTAAGATTTCCAACGATGGTGGCCTCATAGTTTGATTCCAAGTATCCAAATAAATAGGCCCGATTCGGCGAGGGCTGCTCGACTTTCTTTTAACGGTTCATGCCCATTTTCTCCCCCGACTGGATTTCTTCCCTCTTCTCTTCTTTTCTTCAACTTCAAACCCATAAGTAAGGTGTTTTGAAAGATTTTTCAAAGATTTCATCTCTCTTTCATTCATTTTCACTTTGTCCTTGCTCGGTTTACCGAAAAGCGCAATTTTTGACAAAATGCGAGTCTCGGAACATCGCAGAAACTTTATTTCAAAATTGTTTTGAAAGAGAGGGTTTTAAGTCTAAAATATTTTGATCAAGATTGGTTTGGTCCAAAAGAGGTATGAAGTTGAGGTTTGACTCTCTTTTTACCGAAGAAATTGCACCTTTCCCCTGCACAACTTTCTCCACCATGTAAACCATCAGTCCCGTCCAAGTCTTATGGACGGTCAAAAATGGGGTGTCTACAATTGGCCTGATTGGTGGTCTTCTTACTTGTACTTCCATGATCCTTCTTAGGACGCGCGGCAGTCAGAACCTCGATGTCCAGTCTTGCCACAGTTATAGCATTTTCCTTTGAACTTCTTGTTGCCATTGTTGTTGCCTTGTTTAGGACCATCTCCAGTAAACTTTCTCTTTTTGTTATGTGGTTTATGAACTTTTTCAACCACATTAGCCTTGAACTCAATAGGATTTTTCCCATTCATCTTTTCAGCCTTTCGGTTATCTTTCTCAATTCTTAATCTTACAATCAACTCATCCATGGTCATCTCTTTGCGTTTATGTTTTAAATAATTTTTGAAATCTTTCCAAGCCGGTGGTAACTTTTCCACCAAAGCAGCGACTTGAAAAGACTCACTAAGAGACATACCTTCTGAATGAATATCATGCAAAATTATCTGAAAACTTTGAACTTGAGATATTACCGTTTGGGAGTCTACCATAACAAAATCTAGAAATCTACCGACGACAAATTTCTTCGTGTCGGCATCTTCTGTCTTGTATTTCTTCTCCAAAGAATCCCATAATTCTTTTGCTAACTTCAGAGGACTGTAAACATTATACAGCATGTTGTCAAGACCATTGAGGATGTAGTTTCTGCACAGGAAATTTGAATGTTTCTAAGCATCTACCGCGGCAACAACTTGTCGATCACTTTCACCCTCTTTAAGTGCTGGAGCCTCTTTATGGAGAAACCAGGCCAAATTAAGAGTTGTAAGATAGAACAGCATCTTCTGCTGCCATCTCTTAAACTCGGTACCGTTAAATTTTTTCTGGTTTTTCTCCATGATTGATTGGTACATGAACATGGTTCTGGATAGGGACCGATGTTGGTGTAACAATAGGAGTACCACTGCCAGATGCAGTTTCAGTTGTAGTAGCCATATGCTCTGATTACAAAAATCAGAAAAATTAAAACACAAATTAACTTTCTAGTTACTAAAACCAGAAAATAAATTATAATACAAAATAATTTTATTTTCCTTGTTACTAAAACTAGAAAAATAAAATAGCACAATAATTTTTTGTTAACACAATTAATATGCTGGAATTGTTAATGACACCAGTATATTACTACTAGTTGTCAAAGAAAAGAGACAGTATATTACTATTATCTGTCAAATAGCATAAACACTATTTGTTTTTCCAACCAGAATATGTCTTTATGAAATCATAAAATTAAATACAATGAAGATACCAAAAAATTAATCTGTCTTAAGATTGTTGGAACAATCTTCACTGTATTTAAAAGATTTTAATTCTATTGTGTACAAAACAACTATTAGAATTTAAAGAAATAAAGAAAAGGAGAGAATTTGTTTGATTATAAAAATCAAACTCGAAATAAAAATAAATAAATAAAAACAGATTTTATTTTGTTACAAAAACAAAATTAAAATCTAATTTAAACAAATAATAATAACACTGGAAATAAATTAAATAACTTACTTGATTTAATTTTTTCGAATTATGAACTGATCAAGTCCTAGTGTTTGACACTGTGTCCTTAAGACAGATTCGTCCTCTCTACGGTGCTTTCAAAATTTGGACGTCTATCTCCCAGGATGAAATGATCTTCTACAAACAATAGCAGCACTACAAATTGTTTGCCTTACGAACACACTAAGTGTTTACACTTTTTCTTTCAGAAATTAAATGCAGCAAAATGCAGAGCTTTATAGCAAAGGACGGAGTACGAAAATTAGAGTAAAATCCAAATGGGAGGCTGGTCTATTTATAGATGCAAAGGTGGCTCTTGGTTTTGAATTGAACAGGTATAATACCTGTTGGCTTTGAATTCAAACAGATTTGAATCTGTTGGGTTTAAATTTAAACAGATACAAAAACGAGAAGGGCCCTAGTTTGGGTATGCAATAATACCAAACTAGTTTATTTCTGTTTGAAAACGGAAAGGTCCCTATTTGGATGTACTAGTAAATTCAAACCAGTTTAATTTGAATTATGGATTTTATTTTACCAAAAATAAAATTAAATTCAAATGTTTTTGGTCCAAAAGATTAGTATTGAGCCGAACAAGCCCAACCAACTGGACGGACGGCGGCGGCGGCGCGCGCGTGTATGGTGATTTTTCGAGTCCAATGGGATCTAGCTCATTTTGTCCATAACCTCTCCCTCTAAAACACTTGGGTACCCCTTGGGGCACACCCCAAGTACCAAACCCATGCCTTATAAACCCGTTCAAAACTTTCCACCAAATCAATGTGGGACAAGTCTTATTCAATACCTTTAAGGATTTTCCACCAAAACTTCATTTCCATGGAGCACACTTTGGCTTTAATTTCCCATTCACTTGATAATGGTTTTGAGCAACCAAATATACCACGTGAATCACAACGCGGCATAGAACGCGTTACCACTTTGACCCGCAGTAAATCGACGCAAGGGGCCCACCTAAATATTAGACCAAACTTAGGATAAAATTCTGGTTTTACCCATAATTTATAACCATTTCCAACAACCCCATGACCCCTGCATCTATTTCAAAAATATTAATTTATATACTATATTTGTTTGTAAATGTTCCCTCCAAGTCCTAACATTTTTCCACACTAAGTTTCAATTTATTTGAAGCTTTTAGCTAAAGTCATGTTATAATACACATTATATATACCATATTTAAGTTTTGGTGTACATTAATGTTAGTTATAAATAATAAATAGTTACATCCTATTATGATGTTTAATTATGTTTCAAAGTGATGAGCATTACGATTCATTATGGTGGTTTTGATTGCAATCAAAATGATCTTCAGTTATGGATAAAATTGATGTTAATCACAACTCAATGTAACAGTGATCAATGTGGAAAAAGTGCTTATATCATATTTTTTATTATATTTTGATCTTTTTTTGTTTTTGTTTTTGTAAAATATTTTATAAAATCTTTTTTTGATACTTTTTGTCTTGTAAATGTCTATTGATTGAAAATTTATTTACAAATTATTATTTTGTTTATTATGATCTTGAATTTTTTTTAATACCTGTATCTGTTTGGTAGTGTAGCAAGTGTCATAATTTTTTTACACAATAATTTCAGTCAAATATTAACACATAATTATATTGTCATTAATTATTTTTATTTTTATTTTTTAGATATTTCTCATGTAGCAGAGTGCTTGTGGAATGCATGCCTATGAAGAATATGGTTAACTTTTGTTTTTGTTATTTACGAAGAATGATGAGAAAAATATTTAATTTTGGTTTATGTTATTTTGAATTATGAACAAAATCAAGTATTTAAACATTATATATGTATTATGGAACATTATGTAGTGTGATAATTTTGTTAATGTGTAATTATGAATGGAAGAATATTTATTATGGATAAATTGTTATTTTTATACAGAATGTTTATATTATTATGTAATTATTATGGAGAAATATTTTTAATAATTTTATCGGAGGATTTTTTTTCTTTTTGTGACGGCACTACACTGTCGCAAAAAATAGAAAATTTTATTATTTTTATTGATTTTGTTATAGGTTTTACTTTTTGCAACGACACTAAACTGTCGCAAAAAATAAAAATTTTATTATTTTTTTAATACTATTTGCGACGGCATTACATTGTCGCAAAAAGTAAAAATTTTCATATTTTTAATATTTTTTGTGACGGCACCACACCGTCACAAAAACAGTGTTTTTGCCATTGCAAAAAAAAAAAAAGACTATTAGCGACGGTATTTTTTGCCGTCTCAAATAACATTTTTAGCGACGGTAAAATAATGCCGTCGTAAAAAGTCAAGAAATTTCAAACATTATTAGTGACTGTACAGTGCCGTCGCACAAGGCAAAAATGTTGTTGCAAAAACATTAGCGACGGCATAGTGCCGTCGCAAAAACTCTTTTGCGACCCCCCTCTTGCCGTCGCAAAAAGTCATTTTGCTGTTGCAAATTTTTTTTGCTACGGCATCAAAGTATTAGCGACGGTATTTTATCGTCGCAAAAAGTCAATTTTTTTGTAATGTATGTACCAATTAGTATACACACTAATATATTAATTAGTGTTATGATATCACTAATGACTTTATATATTATATAAATTACAAATATTTAAAATTTCTAAAGTTATGTCACATCATCTATTGATACACTAGTGTGTACACTAATTAATACATATAATATTATTTTTAGGTCTATCCAATTAGATTTGTGACCCCACGACCAATTTTATTAGGAATTGGTGTGGCTGCTGTGCGGGAGTGCACAACAGCCACTACTTGTGCAGCCATTTGGGCCCTTTTTCGGGGACCCATTTTGATAATCCGAACCGTTCACATTTTAGAATACATCAAGTAGAACATACCTGTAAAAAATCAAGTTAATCGGATATCGTTAGCCATTCATCCACTCACATTTGTATTCATTTTAATACTTTAAATTACAATTGTTATTTATTTTTGTAAATACAAATGTGAGTGGATGAATAGGTAAACGATATCTGATTAACTTGATTTTTTACAGGTATCTTCCACTTGATGTATTCTAAAATGTGACCGGTTCGGATTATTAAAATGGGCCCCGAAAAGGGCCCAAATGGCTGCACAGTAGTGGCTGCTGTGCACCCCCGCACAGCAGCCACCCCAATTCCATTTTTATTATGGGAGGGACTTCTCGCCAATTCACATGGTGTGTGGATTGGAATATACTGTTGAGTCTGTGAGATTTATTATGAATTTTATTTTGATAATTTGAATGGTTTAATATGTATAATTTATTGAATATTTTATGCCTGTAAAAAATTACGTTGATCGTATATTGGTAGCCCTTTATCGGAATACATTTTTGTCAATGGTAAATATATTTTAAAAATAAATTATTAACAAAAATATGTTTTGATCAAAGGGTTATCGATATCCGATCAATGTGATTTTTTACGAGTATGAATTAGTCGACGAGTTTTACATATTGAATGGTTCGGATAATTGAAACGAGATCTGTGTTAAGCCCCACGGGCCTAACAATACGCTCTAATCCATTGTATTAAATAGAAAGAAGCTTCTCCCTTTTATTATAATGATTCGTTTTGTAAAATTTTTTGTGTGAATAGAAATTTAAATTGATAATTGAAGTTATAAAAATTTTTAGATTTTTATTTTAAAAAATATTATTTAAATATTATTATTGAAAAATAAATATAATAAAATAAAATAATTATAAATATTAAATTAAATTTTATATAAATAATTTATATTTAAAAATTTACAAAATGAATCATTCAAATTATTGGAATAGAATTGACCAGAAACTAGATAGAGCCCTACCAGCTCTTCAAGTTAGAGATAAGATCATTAGTATTGAATTGTATTCTTGTTTTGAAAAAGTTAGCATTTGAAAATATTTTTCGAAAGGTATCTTTTAAAAATAAAATTTATGATGTGAATTTAAATTTAGTATAAGGTGATGTAAAACATCTCATTTCCAAAATAGTTTTTCTAATTCTTAATTACTATTATTCTTTAGCAATAGTAATACTTTATCCCATGAAAAATTTACAAAAATGTAACCAACTTTTAAATTTATGATGTAAGATATAGACTACATTCAATCTGAAGCTGATCCACGTTGAAATTTTTTTCTGAATACAGTTTTCTTTGATATATATTGTTTAGGTACATACTACTAGCAAGTGGATCTCACTGATTTTAAAGTTTAATTGGTTATTTAATTCGTTATTATTTTTTTTAAAACGCAAAATAACAACGAACAATATGGATCATATAATTGAGGAAGGCGAGCTAGCAGCCAAAGGGGGCCAGTTTCAAATCAAAAGAAAAGATGGGAGAAGAGGAGGGTCCATGAATGATTGATTAATTAAAATTGCTTTTAGTGTTTTTCGAAACATGTTGGTGATCCTTGAAGCATTCATTTACCCCTTGGGCCTTACAAATGCTGGTGGAGGGGACCAAATCTTTCTTTGTTATTTAAACAAAAACAAAAGAAAAAAAAACACCTCCAAATTAACCTTTCACATTCTATGTTCGATTAAAGGTTTATGTAAATGCTAATCTCGCTGTCATATTATTAAATTCTTAATACAGCAATGTTAGGTATCATGAAAAACTTTTATTACCAATTTATTAGAACAATAACAGTATTTAAACCTCACATTGATGCATGGGTGATCAAAGCTGTGGTACCGACACTTGGATCAGAATTCAAACAATAGAACACTTGGACTGTGACAATATTTGTATGTGGTTCTAAACTTTCTTGCCAGAACAACTGTATGAGATAATGGAGATATACAAATATAAATAACATATGTCAACCAATTGGTAGAAATGACATTATTAAGGAAACATTAAAAAAAAATTATTTAAATTTTGAAATTTATTTTTGCACAAAACTAAAAACAGTATGAAAACAATGATTGTTTTTAATATTTGCATTATTTGGTTTTCAAAATTTATAAATAAAAAATAAAAACGATGCCAAACCAAGCACCCCAATTGGTGGTGCCGAGCCCATCATAAATAAGAAGAAAAGAAAAGCGAAGCTCAAGAGTGGTCTTTTGTTTTATTTCCATTCCAAAGGAGACATTTTTTTGTTTTCTTCATCATTCAATGAGACATTGAAAAGCAATCTCTTTTTCTTTCACCTTTCTTTTCTTTTTTGGGTCTCTCACTCTTTTTATTTTTTTATAATAGGGGAAATATCATATCATAGCAAATGGGTTTATAAAATAAAAAATAAAAAAAATTCTACACAAAATAAGATGACAAAATGTATCCATTCATTTCAAATCAAAAAGTTCATTAAAGTGACTTACCCAACAATTTGGATAAAAATTATGAGCCAATCCTATGTAAATCTTAAAATGCTTATTTTCCACCAACACTCTTTTGAAATATTGATAAGTGAAAAATAAGCAAATTTATAGATAAATAACTATGATCAATAGAATCGACTCCTAACTCTCTCCCAAATACATATTTTTTTAAGTATAGTTTTCAAATACTACTGTCACATTATTATTATTGTTATTTGTATTTTAGTGCAGCTTGGAGCAGGAACTGTTGCCAATAGCAAAGACCAGTATTATAAAAAATACGGGCTATGTTGCCTGAGAGAATAGACTGTGAAGTATCCCAATCAGCCCAATATTAGAAGGCCACATTTTTTATGGATTTTCATTTCAGAATGAGAGACCAGCAAACGTCAAAAACTTGACCAAAAAGTAAAATGAATCTCCACCATCCATTTATCATAACTACATTAGAGTAATCCAACAAGTACTTAAATTTTTACTTATTATTTTTTTTTTTTGCTACATATTTTGTACAGACTAATCACAGTTCAACACGTGACAGAATGAGAGCAATATAGAAAGACAATTCAAATCTTCAATCGTAATCACACACGTGACAGTTAGTATTGATTATTGTGGATCTGCATAACACTGGATCAATAAAGAGATACAAGATGACATGACTTTAACGGTTACTCATATATTTAAATTCAAAATCAAGAGGAAAACCTAACTGCAGACATAGCGTAGTAGAACTAACTGTGAGGAAACATAATCAGCAATCATGGAGGGATGATTCGATGGTTAGAAACTCATTTCGACGGTTATCATTGAGAAGTATAAATACCAGAGATGGTCCCAGAAAGAAAGGAGGATTCAGATCCAAAACCAGTTTTATTTACTTTATTTTCCTTCCAGATTTTACATTTCTTGTTCTTTACATTTCTGTACTTCAAATTCCTGCACTGCACTGCATTTCATTCATAGGAGTAGTTTCAAGTAGCTTATTGCTGTAAACTTCTACAAGGCTGAATTAGATCATTGTAAGTCTTTCATTTTTACTTAATGAAATGCAACAATTGTTCTTCATTTAATTATTGTTAGCTAAATTCTTCTAAACAAATCGACCAGTAAAAGTCCTTTTCGTTGAGGCTAAAAGAACTGAAACACAATCATCTGATAATTGGTTGGCAATTAATTTTCTATAAGGACTAATTGATCCTTGCTAGCACGCTTAAAATTACAATACTAACCTTCGAAAGTTAAAAAAGCCAAGATATATTTTTGGCACGCTGAGTGGGACTAATTGAAATGGCTAGATATAGAGATAAGGAGAAAATGAACGCTTGGAAGAAGGTGTGGAAGGAGAGGTAGAAATACCTAATATAAAAGACAATGTGATAACAAATCCTATGGAAGTACCTGTCTTATCAGATGGTCGAACAGACCAGCACTTCGGAGGAAGTACCACATGTTCAAAATATTGGACAAGGCCATGGAGGTGGACCATCAACTGTTCCATTTACTTAGCCAATGAATCCATAGGGAGGCCTAGTGGATGCCATGGGACAACAGTTAATGAATACAATGGAAAGATGGGCAATATTCTTTATGAATCGAATGAATACCCATCAACCAATTAACGCAAGGCACATAGAGGAAACTTCAAATGTCCCTCAGCAAAGATTGGCTAGAGATAAACACCCTATGCAAAGAAATGGACATGCTAATGGTCAGACTAGTAATCAAAACTATGAAAGACCATCACCTCAGTCTTGGTATGAGCCTCTTTCGAGGCCTGTGACAAATCAAAATGCCTCATTACTTAACAATGAAACCATGCAAATTGGTGGATCTGGGCTAACACAAGAAAATGGCGTAAGGATGTTTCCAAATCTCATGTTCGAAACCATACCTGGCACAAGGGGGTTCACTAATCCTTTGTTTGAATTTGTACCCAGGGGGTTGGAAGGGTTTCCTTGCGACTGGAAGAGACACAACACCTGTTCCAACACTTTTCGCAGGTCCTTTTGCAGGACAGACTCAGAGGGGTCACCCATACCCTTAACAGCAACCAGCACCACAGGGACAACTAGTCCCAAATATACCTCCCTATAGACCAAGAGGATCTCAGGTACAAGGTTGTCCACCAAATCCTGTGTTTGTTCCTCCAATGGTGGTTCAACAAGCACAAAATATGGTTCTTAGGGACCAAATTGCTGATATTGTTAGAGAAATGTGTGGACCTATGGCTTGGGGGGTTCAAACTCCTGTGTACATGAAACCATATCCAAAATGGGTGGATAGGATACATGAATACTCGAGAGGGTTTAGAATACCAAACTTTGCTCTTTTTTATGGGAATGGAAACCAGTCAATGGTAGAACATATTGCTAGGTTCGTTGCCCAATGTGGTGAATTTACCAATAATGATTACATGAAATTAAGACTGTTCCCAAATTCTCTAACTAGGGCAACTTTTGTATGGTATATTAACCTTACACCTAGCTCTATCCAAACTTGGCAACTAAATGGAGGAGGCGTTTGATACCCAATTCTTCCAAACAGAGCCAGAAGTTTCCATGGCAGACTTGGCAAAGTTAAGTCAAAGGCCTGATAAGAAGACTGCTCAATTATTTCCTAGATTTAAAAGAGCACAAAACAAATGTAGGATCATTCTACCAGAACCTGAATTCGTGAGATTGGCTCAAAATGCTTTAGAGTTTAGGCTTCGAAAGAAGTTTGATTCAACTAAGTTTAGAGATTTAGTGGAATTAACTTATAAGGTGTTTAGGTATGATAGGATACATGAATCATTACTAAAGGAAGAACAAGATCGAAGTAATGCATCATACAAAACGTATTATAGAGATTCTAATTATGAGATTGATGCAGCAGAGATTGTAGGGAAAGAGCCTGTGATCTGTGAGGTATTAATTCATAAAGACACTACAAGAGACCAATAGTTCAAAAAGAAAGACCTTCATAGAAAATATTCTTTCGATTTAACAAAGGCAGATGACATTTTTGATCATTTTCTTGTAGTAAACTTTCTAAAGTTACTAAAAGGAGTCAAAATTCCTTCTCCAGAAGAACTTAAAGGAAAAGTGTATTATAAATGGCATAATTCTTGGTTTCACTCAACTAAAAACTGTATTGTTTTTCGAGACAAGATCCGAGAACAGATTCGAAATGAGAGTTTAAAATTCTCAGCTAAAGTAGAAAAAGCTATGGGGATTGACACTAATCCATTCCTAGAAATTGAAGAAGTTAGAGCCAATATTATTAGTGCCTAGACTTCCAGAACTTATCCTTGAAGGAATTCGAAGAGGTTAATGTGCAAATGCATGTTGCTAGTCAGACTACTGTCAAGAAAAACGCTAGAAGTTCACCAGCTGATGGACAAGGCTTTACAGGCCAAAGGGAAGACTCTGATGAGGAGGCACTGGATGATGACTTTTAGAGGTAACTATCATGCAAAGAATGTGTCCCAGATGCAGGTTAAGCTACAAGTGGTTGAAAGGGCTTCAATTGACGGGAAACAATATTATAAGGATGTGCAGAGGCGTCCTAAACCAACCAATGCCTATAACAAAAGGCCATATCCAACTGGCCCTAGGCAGCAGCCATCCTTGGCTGGGCCAATAGCCACTACAGTGCACTCTAAGGGCAAAAGACCTTTACATGAGTTCAGACCACCTAACTATTACGGAATGGAGGGCAATCATTTTGGGAGGAGACTTGAAGTGGGCTCAAGTTATGGGATCAAAGCTAGAGATTGGCCCTCTAGACCAGCCTCACACAAAATGGAAAGTGGCCACCTTCATGGAAGGCCTAAATTAGGCCCAAAACAGGGAGTTAGGGCCAATCAGTGGCCTTCATAGGCAGCTTCGAAACTGGCTTCGAAGGAAGAAAGAGACAGTTCGACAACTAAGCTAGTAGGTTCATGGGTACCTGGGGTTCCAGATTGGTTTGTCATGCAGAACAAACCTAAGGAAATACCTATCCAAAGAAATGTTGTTGGAGACTAGGGTAAGATGGTTAAACCTCCCTTTGTGGCTCTAAATAATTGGATGTTGCTAAAGCATCCAAAAACAAAAGAACCAAATATGGTCCTGGTGATTTCTAGATCCCAAAGGAGGAAGATCCAGCAAAGGTACACTCAATACCAGAAGGGTTTGAAAGAAAGTGGGGAGCGCTCTTCATTGGTCCAGCCAAAGGGCTAAACAGAGGGAAGAAAAATTCCAAAGTTATATCATAGTCCAAAATCGACTCCTCAAGACAAAAGGAGTTGCGGCAACGAGCAATTGGCCAAAGTTCACTCTAAACTGAAAACCAAAGAAAGATCCAGTTTAGCAGAATTGGAAAGGGTTTTGATAGAGAGCGATAGTGAGACAGAGGGAGAAGTTGGCCTAGGTCAAAAGAATAAGATGGTTGAGGAGGAAATGTTTGAAGCCTTCATGACTGAACAGACATTTTTGGTCGAAAAACTAGCAGAAACAGACCATTCGAAGGAAGTCGCTAGTACTGAAGTGCCAGAATGCAGCATGGAAGATGTTTTTGATGTTTCTGAAGAACAAGTTGACCAAGTTGACCTAGAAATGAAGCAGGTATAGCCAGTGGTCCAATTTGGCTCGTTTTCTCAAATGTCAGTGAATATGGTGCACATACTACCACAGGAGTTCCAGGCTTAAGATGAAAACCAAGAAGGTCAGGAGATTGACCTAATTCAAGTTTCTAGTGAAGATCCACAGGTTAGCATGGTGCAAGACGAATCCGAAGTGGCCACACCAATAGAAACTGAAGACGAGAGTGAGGAAGAGGTGAGTATTAACCTCTCATACCTTTTTGAGTATCCTACGACATCCATCACATAGCATGTAAAACCCTTGTATATCAAAACCTTCTTTGATGGGATACAGATGAACCAGGTATTGGTGGATAATGGGGCTGCAGTAAACTTGCTTCCGAAATCTTCTTTGAAGAAACTAGGAAAAAGGAACCCCTAGAGTAATCCTAACCAGCACAACCATTGCTGGTTTCGCTAGAGACAAACAGACAACTCAGGGTATTTTGCCCATCAACCTGAGTGTGGGAAACTAGGGATTGCATGACGACATTCTTCGTTATCAACAGCAATGCTAAGTATAATGCTCTACTTCGTAAGGATTGGATTTACACCAACAAATGTGTGCCTTCCTCTCTACATCAGAAGATAATGATGGCCTTATGTAATGAAGAGACAGAGGAGATCAATGCAGACCCTCAACCCTTCATAGCTTATGCAGACTTGGCAGAGGCCAAATTGTATACTGAAGGAGTGACACCACTCCGTATACTGAGAAAACCTGATAGATCAGTTGAAGTGACGGTTGATGAGGAATTAGCACACCTGAAGCACTTAGTCCAGGAAAGTGCTGATGAAGAATTTGTCACCAAGGATGACAATGATGCCTGGTTGTAGGCAAAAAAATAGAACCCAGGAGGCTAGATCTTTGATTTTAATTGGTTCTCAGTGTTGGACATAAAATCAATAGTCCGGAAGGTGCAAGAGTAAGAGAAAGAAGCCATAGTAGTTGGCTGTAAGTAGGAGTAGCAACAGGTCAGGTTTTTGGCCTTCGATAAATACTGTGCATTGGACATCGAAACAAAAGTCCAGGAGATACAGGAAGAAGAAGCCTTATGGACAAACTTTGTCTATGAGGAGGAGGGTAAAGATATTGAATTAAAGGAACTGGGAGCAGAACAAAGTAAAGAAATTGCTTCGAAGACAGAAGAAATTAAAAAAAAAAAAAAGCATTAATGAGTCCTCAGATACAAGTCCCTTTGGAAGAAGTTAACTTAGGAGAAGGTTCTACACAGCAGTTCAACTATATAAGTGCTTGGTTAAATGCTCTTAACAGGGACCAGTTGTTGGTGGTCTTAAAAAGATATAGAGATTGTTTTGCATGGTCTTATAATGAACTACCAGGATTGGATAGGTCATTAGTAGAACATAGGCTCTCTATGAGGCCTAATTTCAAGCCATACAAGCAAAAACCAAGAAGGATGAGTCCTGAAGTGATTCTGAAGGTCAAGGAGGAAATTCTTAGGTTCCTTAAGGCAGGCTTTATTAGGACAGCCAGGTATGTTGAATGGCTATCCAATATTGTGCCTGTAGTTAAGAAGAATGGTAAAATAAGGGTATGCATCGATTTCAGAAACCTGAATTTAGCGACTCCAAAAGATAAGTACCCCATGCCCATAGTAGATTTATTGGTGGATAGTTCAGCAGAGCACAAGATTTTATCAATGATGGATGGACACTTTAGTTATAACCAAATCTGCATTGCAGAAGAGGATATCCACAAGACAGCATTCAGATGTCCTAGGAACATTAGCACCTTTGAATGGGTTAAAATGCCAGTTTGGCATGAAGAATGCTAGGACTATATATCAAAGGGTTATGAACACTATCTTTCATGATTTCATTGGAGGATATTTAGAGTGTTACATTGATGACATTGTAGTGCTGTCCTAATCCATGGAGGAACATTTGTTTTACTTGGAAGCAGCTTTTGAAAGAATAAGAAAGTTCAAGTTGAAACTTAATCCTCTCAAATATGCTTTTGGCGTATCAGCTGGAAACTTATTGGGCTATGTAGTACACAAGAAGGGAATACAGATTGATTATAATAAAGCCAAAGCTATTATTGAAGCCAAACCTCTATCAAGTAAGAAAGAAGTACAAAATTCCTTGGACAGGTTAATTTTCTTCAAAGATTTATTTCTTACTGCAGGGAAAACTAAAGTATTTTCTTCCTTATTAAGGTTGAAAGATGAAGAAAAGTTTGTATGGATAGCAGAGCATCAAATTGCTTTAGAAGGAATCAAAGCCTATTTGGCCAAGCCTCTAGTGCTGATGCCACCAAAGGGTGATAAGCCCTTGAAGTTGTATATTGCTGTAGCAAAAGATTCACTGGGACTTTTCTTGGCCCAGGACAATGAAGAAGGCAAAGAGCAAGCAGTTTATTACCTTAGTAGGTTTCTAAATTCTTGTGAATGTAAATATTCAGCTATAGAAAAGTTGTGCCTTGCATTGTATTTTGCTGCAATGAAACTAAGATACTATCTTTTGCTTACAACTGTCTCGGTAATTGCAACCACATATTTGGTTAAATATATGTTGTATAGACCTATGTTGAGAGGAAGAATTGACAAATGGATACTAGCTTTATCAGAATTTCATCTAGAATATATCTCCTAAAAGGCAGTAAAAGGACAAGTTTTAGCTAATTTCTTGGCAAATCATCCATGTTAGACAGAAAACCAAGAGATAATGGAACTTGGTATAGTTAGTGTTGAACCATGGCAAATGTGGTTCGATGGATCAAAAGCCAACGGTCTAATTGGAATTGGTGTGGTGATTAAGTCACCACAAGGGGTAGAAACCACACATGGTTTCAGAGTGGATGAAATTATTTGTTCCAATAATCAAGCTGAATACGAAGCTTTAATAATGGGACTGGAAATACTTATTGGATTACAAGCTCATGCAGTTAATATATTTAGAGATTCTCAATTGGTGGATAACCAGGTAAAAGGAATTTTCAAATGTTAAAGTGCAAGCATGTTGCCATACTATATTGTTGCATTACATTTTCTTTCTCAATTTTAGATAGCAAATGTGACTTATGTCCCTAGATTCTTGAATAACAAAGCTAATGATGTGACTCAGAAAATTTCGAATTTCAGGAGAATGGATAACACTTAAGTGAACATAAGCCAAATAACATATCAAAAGGTAAACCACCCTTAAATAAAAGGAATGTGGTCTTAGAAGTCAATCATAATGACTTACAACAACAAGATTGGAGGCATCCAATAATGCGGCATCTAGCTGGCCCATTTTCGAAAGCCAGCAGAAAAATCAAATTTCAATCTATGCGATACATAATGTATGGTAATGCTCTCTACAAAAGCGAGGTGTAGACACTCTATTTTTGACCGTCCTCAAGACTTGGATGTTCTTGTAGGTACATCCAGTGACAAGTTTGATTGCTCGTCGAGTACTCAACTTCCGTAACGGAATGCTCTAGGTTTGAGCTTTCCAAACCCTGCACCCATTCTTTCTCATTTTTGGACCATGACTTGGTCCTTCCATCTTGATGTTCATGACAGCCTTCCGACCATGATCAAGGGTTGCCAGCCATGGACTTCGCCCTGCCAGCCACCAATAGGCCCTGCCGGCCACCACTGTTTCAGTAGATATTTTTGCAGATATTTTGATAGCTGTTTGCACAGCTGAGCCCATCTGCTTGCACGTGGAGGGCTGGATTGCTTTGAAGGCTTCTTGTATCTCCTATATATAGAGACCTTCCTCTTGTATGCAAAGGGTTGGAAAATTTTGGCTGAGCTAAATCTTTCTCTTTCTCACTCTAGAATCCTCTCTCTACATTTTAGCCTTGAAAGTGTGCTTTCTCTTCATATTTGCACTAGCACCCTTAGCCAAACACCTTAACCTTAGGCTTGAGGTTCTTGGAGGCCTTTTTGGAGCTCTTTGGAGTTGATTTTGGCTCAGAAGTTGGCTATTTGCTTGCTGTTTTAAAGTTGTGCTTCAAGGGTGAGAATCTACCTCTTTAAGCTTTGTTTTTGTACATTGGCTTGGCCACCCTTGCATGCTGTTTTTGTCCTAGCTTTCAACTACAAAAATCTCTATTTTTAAGTGTTAAAAGTGGTTGTTTGAGGCCCTATGGGAGTTAAGGGTGTTTCACCCCCTTGTGTGCCTTATTTGCTTAAGCCTTGTACCATCTCTTAAGGCTTTTGAGGCACCCTTTGTTTGGTTTTTCTACCACTGAAACTCAGAGAAATTTCAGTGGTAGAAACCATGTTTTGAGGTCCAAAGTAGGAGGGGGTGGCCTCCCCTCTTTGCTTCTTGGTTGCATGTCTTGTTGGCCTACTTGTTGAGCATGTTTTTCTACCATCACTTGACTTGATCTCAGCCTATTTTTGACCTTATTTCAGCATGTTGTGTTCTGTTTTGGCCTGGTTGAGTCACCTCATGCATGCTTCTTACACTTGTAGTGTAATCTTACTAATTAGCCTTGTATGCTTGATGCTTTAGCCCATCATTCTAGCTTATTTTGGCTACACTCCAGCATGCTTTTACCCATGTTTTAGCATGCTTTAACTCTATTTTGAGTGGTTTAGGTCATATGAGGATTGCTTTGTATAGCTATAGGGTAAATGGTCTTGACTAGTTTTGAGTTTCAAAGTCTTTAACATGCTAAGCTTGAGGTGTTTGCATGTTTGGCATTATTTCATACATGATTTCAGTGCTTGTAGCTTAGTCACACTTTCACATTTTTCACTCTTTCAACGTATTTGAGAGTTGAGCTTTGTGCCTTGCTTGCGAGCCATCATTTGAGCATGCTTTTTCTTGCTTTTCATGCTGTCATTTCAGCTCATTTTGGCCACTGTTTTGGCATGCTTGGTGTCTGTTTAGGGTTGGTTTATTCCTTTGAGCATTGTATTGCATGGTGCTAGTGTTGTGTCATTCACTAGTTTTTGACGCTTAAGTCTCTTAGCATGATGTGCATGCGTTGTTTGCATGTTAGAGTCTTGTGTTTCATGTCATATCATGCATTGCATGGCTGCCACCTCCCTCATTTCTTCATTCTTCAATTTTCTTTGAGGGTTGTTTGGTCTTAAGGTTATGTTTAAACATGAGGTAGGGTTGGTGCTCAAATGGCTTTAACCCTCTTTTGAGGGTTCCTCCTAGTCAAAGGCATCATCCCTCTCATGCCTTAAACTTCCATTTTGGTTGACCCCTTATCATTAGAGGACTTTCACATTTGGACTTAACCGATTAAAGAATGGTTGGTAATGTTAAAATGTGTAAACAAAATCAATCAAGTATAACATGCCAAGATTAGCATGTTGTTTGCATAGCATGTTGTTTGCATTGCATCGTGTTCAACCGGACATTATGTTGAACACAAGGTGGATTGGTCCACTTCAAACTCAAAGTGATGAAAGTGAGCCAATCCCCTTTGTCTTCATTGCCTTTGATTATCCATGATAAGGCAGTGGATTTAGAGTCTTGTTTGCATTGCATTTATTGAATGTGTACAAGATTGGATCTTTGGCCATCATGCATTCCAAATGCTTGATTAATGGTTTTTGGATCCAATGGTGCCTCTTCCTTGATGTTTTGAGGTGATAGGGAGTGGCACAGTACATACATGCCCTTGGGAGACTCACTCATTTCCCCCTGCTTGAGCTCTGTTGTAGCATGGTGATGCAGCACACCAGTGGCCAGCAGTGCCCCACTGATGGCCGGCACTGCCTCATCCTTGGCCGATAGTAGCATCATTCTTGGCCGGCAGTGTAAGGCCCTGGTGTCCTACATCGGGAATGGAGGGGGAGTTCCTGGGCTATAAAAGTAAAAACCTGGACCCTTATATAGCATCGAGGCCTTTTCTCGGGTGGTGAGAGCCCTATTAGAACTCCCCAGTTAAGCATGCTTAGGCTGGAGTAGTTTTGGGATGGGTGACCCACTGTGAAGAACAAATCCATGCGGGCGTGGCCTAAAGCGGACAATATCGATGATATGTGAAAGGTTGAGGCGTTACAAAATGGTATCAGAGCCGACTCTCCGAAGTACCGAGTGTGGGCCCCTGGCGTCTCTCGGTGCATATGTGTGGGCTTGTGAGCTGGCAGGCTACTGCACAAGGACGTGCAACCCTAAGGGGGGTGATTATAAGGCTCTGGTGTCCCACATCGGGAATGGAGGGGGAGTTCCTAGGCTATAAAAGTAAAAACTTAGACCCTTATATAGCATCGAGGCATTTTCCCGGGTGGTGAGAGCCTTATTAGAACTCCCCAGTTAAGTGTGCTTAGGCTGGAGTAGTTCTGGGATGGGTGACTCACTGGGAAGAACAAATCCGTGCGGGCGTGGCCTAAAGCGGACAATATCGATGATATGTGAAGGGTTAGGGCGTTACAGGCAGTGCCCAACCTTGGCCGGCAGGTGGCCGGCAACAACTTCTTGTGGCTGGCAGGCCACTGGTGTAGTCCCCAACAGTCTTTTGGTAAAGCTCAGCAAAAGTTTTTGGAGACATCTTGCAAACAGAGCGTCTCAAAAGCAAACCGGAAAGCTTTGCGGGGTGAGAAATCGATGCGTGCATGCATGTTCAACATCTTCAAACAGAGTTGAAGTAGTTTAATTTAGTGTTTTACTTGTTAGTTAGCATTGAATTTGTAATTAATTAATTAATTTGTTAATTAGTTAAGTGATGTAATAATTAGTAAGTAGTTTGCTAGTTATTTGATTGTTTTGTAATAATTAGTCTAATTAGTTTAATTAGATTAGTTGGTTAGCTTAGCTTAGATTAGCTTAGCATATCCATTTGGACCCTCCGTCGAGAGGGCGCAATGTTGTAATAAGGGTGCGTGTGTGTATGCATGTCTTCCAATCCCACTTCTTTCTCCATTTTATTTAACCGCTTTCGATGGTTAGATTAAGGCATATTTCAATTAGCATACTTTATGCTTGCATCCATTCATTTGTCTTGCATGACCGGGCTCGGTGTATCATTCAAACTGCATCGTATTTCAATACCTATTTGAATACATGTATCAATTGTTGCATTCATATGCCATCTTAGATAGCCGAGCCTATTTAGTTACATTATTGCATACGTTGCATTAGGCATCTTGTATAGTTAGGATCATGCATATTTCTAACTAGTTTTCTATTTTGGCTTGGAGTACACTGTAAGTGTTTACGCTTTAGCATACTTGCATGAGTGTGAGTGTTGCCATGACAACATGCTTGCCATGAGGCTATTTGTTTAATTGCTAAATTGCATGAATGCCTATGGATGAAGGCTTTATTACTTGAATTGAAATAATTCAATAAATGCAAGTTTTAAGCCCACTTTGCGAAGTGGCAAATCATCATATTTTAAGCCCACTTGAGGGTGGCAAATCCGCGCTTTAGTCTACTTGCGAGTAGCACTTTCAAACCATTTTAAAAAACAAACATGAGTTGTTTTGTTCAAATTCTCGTGATTGAGTCTATACTTGTATGTTGCGCGTATCACATAGTAATGTTAGATTAATAAATCGGAACGAGAACACATGTGTTTATAAAATAACATATCATGTTTGATCGGGCGAGCTGGGGGTGCTCATTTCAGGACCTTCCCCTCTCGTACCCAAGTTCCCGAGTCGAGGCAACTTTGGTAATGATGGACACGTGGCCTTAGGCATGAGTTAGGGTTTCCTAAATTTTCCAAAAATAAAATATTTAGGTGGCGACTCTGTAATCTAGCAAAGCAATCCGTGTTTTCTTTTTGATTCAAAATTGATTTTTCAAAACCAATTGCCGGATTTGAACTCCTTATAGTGTTTATCAGTCTCGCATTGCACTTTGTGAGATTAGATTCAGAACCGTGACAAGAGTCCAAACTGTAGTAGTACGACCAATTTGTGCCCTCTCTAAAAGAGGGGGCGCATGGAAAGAGTTCGGGTGGTCTACAGATGGTAGACGGGTTATTATTGGAATGTTTAGGGCCAAATGAAGCATTGAAAACCATTACTGAGGTTCATGAAAGCATCTGTGGTGCTCATCAGCCTGGTGTGAAGATGATATGGCTACTTCGAAGACATTCCTACTATTGGCCAACCATTTTTAAAGATTGCATAGAATATGCTAGAGGTTGCCAGGCATGCCAAAAGCATGGCACAATGAGACATGTACCCATAACTGATCTGCATGAGGTTGTGAAGCCTTGGCCATTTAGAGGATGGACTATGGATATGATAGGGAAAATACATACACCCTCTTCGAAGCATCAATGTTTTATCTTAGTGGCCACAGATTACTTCACTAAGTGGGTTGAAGCTAAATTGTACAAGGCTGTAGACCAGACCGAAGTTATTGGATTCATTAAAGATCTGATCCACAAATTTGGCATCCCACAGACTATAACTGTTGATAATGGGACTGTATTTGATGGGAAGATAGTAAAGTCTTTTGTGGCAGAGTTTGGAATTAGCCTTGTTAATTCTATCCCCTATTATGCACAAGCCAATGGTCAGGCAAAATCATCCAATAAATCTTTAAAGAAAGAAATACAGAAAGTTATGGAAGACAATCCTAGGGATTGGCATAACTTACTGTTGGATGTATTATGGGCTTATAGGACTTCTCCAAGATCAAGTACAAGAGTCACTCCTTATGCTTTAGTATATGGGTATGATGCAGTACTACCTATAGAAATTAACATCAAGTCCTTAAGGGTGAGATGCCAAGATCAGTTAGTTTTTGAGCAGTACCATCAGAGTATGTGCTTGGAATTAGAGAACGTGGATGAAGCTAGAATTCTAGAATTAAATAGCATTCTTTTCCAAAAGAAGAAAGCAGCCAAAAATTATAATAAGAAGGTCAAGTACATTAGCTTTGATGAAGGTGATTTGGTATGAAAGACAATACTCCCAATAGGGATTAAAAGCCACAAGTTTGGCAAATGGTCACCTAACTGGGAAGGACCATATCAAGTTCATAGAGTCTTGCCTTAGGGAACATATCATTTGAGAAATTTGAATAGATATGTACACCCCAAGAAAATTAATGGCAGATATTTGAAGCCTTATTATCCAACCGTGTGGGAAACACAAGGAATATAATAAGTGCTAAACGAAAGGAGCATGAAAACATTCAAATAATAAATAAAGATCTTATTTCATAATGAGTTGAATACATGTAACCATAGATTGGCCCTAAAGTCGGTACAATGTTTTAGCTGTTCTTTTACAATTGACTCTCTACTCTTAAGAGATGGGAACAACTGAATGGTTGTAGCCATCTCTTGCTTTCGATCAGCCAGGCCTTGGTTAGTAATCTGCAGCTTGGTGGCAGTTCGATCTAAAGCCAGGTTGACTACTGATAGCTCTTCTTCAAGCTGAGCTTTCTTCTCCAATAGTTGAGTTCGAAATTGGGAGATAGATGAATGTTGTTATTTTAATTCTGACACTTTAGCATTTATTTGGGAAACAAATCTCTGGTCTCTTAGCAATTTCTCTTATGCAGCTTTGGCAACATGGCAGATGTTGATGTAAAAGTCAATGGTAGCTGCCGCCTGAGATAAATGACTTGAAATAGTCATGTTGGATTGCTCACCGACCTTGTAGCACTAGAGGAAGCCATTCTTGATAATAGGCCTTTGCAAGGCTTCGAAAGGGATCCTCGAGAAGAATGTCAGCAACTCCAAACAGCTGTCCAAGTCTAATGAAGGCAAGGAAGTCCTACTAGTGAAGGAAGAGCTCTCAAAAATTTCTAAGAGAGAATCAGCAAGGACTAATGGCTCAGTTTCATTGCTAGCTGTTGGAGTGGTGGAAGGCATGTCAAAAAGGCTAGCTAGTCTAGCTTCAAAAATGTCCACTTCTTCTGTTGACATGGTTGATGCAGAAAGGGCTTTGATATGAGGAAGAGATGGCTGCATAAGGATAGGAGAGGAAGATGAAGTATCCCTAGCAGTTTCTATAGTCTTAGCTACCAGTAAGTCAAAAGAAGAAAGACTGGAGCTAGATAGGGATAGTGGGCAAGGAACTGGTGCGCTATCAGTGTCTTCTTTATGGGAATCAACTATCACTGGAGATGAAGTAATAATTGGAATTTCCTCAGGAGGGGAAAGAGCAGCAAGGCTTGAAGGGAGAATAAATTGGGTAGAGTTGAAGGATAGAAGAGGAAAGTATGGAGTTAAGTTGAAAGATAGGGATGCAGGAATGATTTGCCTCAAGAAAAGGTATGAAAAATGTAGGACCAGAAAATGGGAGTGCTACTTGAATTGGCTCCACATTTCGAGGTCTTTCAACTTAAGATGAAATTGAAGGAGTCCTTATTGAAGAAGAAGGCAGAGTAGTTGTTGCTGCAAAATAAGAAATACAAAGTAATGTTAAGTCTCAGTATCAAGAATTTGAGAAAGGAAAATAGAGACACGAAAGAAAATTACTAGTTTCAGAAGTGGTGGCAATAGTTGGTGAGTTGTGAATGGTATAATGTTCAGTAGTTTGTTGTTTTCTTGCAGCTTCTCTTTGGAGTTCATTAGCAGCAGTAGCTTTATCCCTAAGCATTTTCTATTGCCTCCTCTTCTCAGCCCTCTGAAATACAATAAGCTCTTTGGAATGTTCTGCTTCTACTGCTTTAACAGATGCTTCATGAGTAGGGTCTCCAGTGCAATTAGAAAGAGAGATAGTTATTTTCCTCCTTCTTTTTAAGGGTGTCTCTTGCTCTTTTTTTGTCTCTTCTTTTTTTTGCTTCCTTTTCTTCTACATGAACCTCAGGTACCTCTTCTTCAGGGTCAAGTAAGAGCTTTCTTTTCCTTTGTTGTTGCTGTTTGCTCTTGAGAAGATTTAAAGCTTGAACCTTTTGGGGAGAATCTCCATGTGAGGCACTCGCACCACCTATACCAAAGAAAGAACTATAAGTGAGGACAAGAGCATCATAAAGGAGGAGAAGAGAAAAGAAGCTGGAGTACATACTTTTCTTCGAGGCAGCTCGAGTAACTTTAGAAAGAGGTGAGGCAGCAAGAACAGACTTTGTAGGGGCAGACGCAAGAGCTAAAGTAACATGAGCAGTGGAGGAGATAACAGCTCTAGTCCCTTTGGACTTGGCTTGAGGTACATCCAGTACCATTAATAGGTCTTGAGGATGAATGGCCAAGTGCACCTCCATATTGGCCATCCACCAGTTTTGGCACCTTTTCAGTATGTTGCTTTGAGGTATGAAGGATAAGTACTCAAAGTCAATTAAATCTTGGATGAATTTGGAAGTTGCTTCTTCCAATCTAGATCTTCGAATCTTTAAATCCCTACTGGTAAGGCTTAAATTGGTCTGACTGTAGAGAGAAATAGGGACCCCTTGTGAGAGTCCAAATTGTCTAGTAAATTGGGTAGGACAATAGGGAGAAATAGTTCCCTGGGAATCAGAATAGAGGCTCACATGTTTTTGTGCTGGGGTGTAGAATAGGACCTATTACTCAAAAAGGTCCTCAACCAGGATGGGCCAATATTGGTAGTTTCGAAAGGACGAAAGCTGTGAGAAGAAAGAGAAGCTGAGAGTTGGTGGAAGAAAGAAAAGTAAAAAGCAAAGTTGGAAGGATAGAGTGAAACATTGGCTAACTTCATATTATGAGTGGTAGGATTTGGCTCCAAAAATCTTAGGCATTTAGACTGTAAATCGGTGAAGTATGTAAAAAGCTAAAGTTGAAGTATCCAAAATGGGTCCCCCTGATTGGCATCCAAGGGTTTTCACAAAAAATGAAACAAGCTCTATAAACATGACCCAGAACGTATGGAGCTAAGGCCACATTTCTTTATAAAACAAAGGCTTTGGCAAGAGGGGCAAATTTAGGCATGATCCTATGAGAAGAGGTACAGAAGAGGAATTTGCAAAGCCAATACAATATAAAAGAGAAATTCCCTATCAGTCACAGGCCCTCTCTTTTGTTCTCAACATTGACAAAATCACTATAGGATGAGTTTAGAAAGAGGAGGGAAAAAGGGGTTTTGAGGTCAGGATAGTCTGGACTAATGGGGGTACTAGTAGGGGATAATCCTAACAGATGGAAAATGTCAAGGACAGTAGGAGCCATCATCCTACATCTAAATTGGAAGAAATTGAAAGCAGAATTCAAAAAATAAAGGGCAGCAAGTATTAAAAAAGGGTCATTTGAAATTGTGAACCTGGATAATTGAAGGGCGTTGAAGAGGCAGAGCTCCTGAAGATCTAGTGTCCTATCAAGGACAACCTGATCAGACCATCTTTCCCACTCTGGTCTCACTGTGGGCCAGTAGCGATGGGGTCGGCTCATCTTCTAGCTTCCCCAATCATGACCACTTTCATAAAGGAGACAATGATCTTCCAGACGTGGATACAAAGCTGGAAGCTCAGTGGAAATCTCCTTAAAAATGGGCCCAAACACATATTCTTGTTGCTCATGGCGACAGGGAATGAAGATACGTCCGTCAATGGCATTTTTCTCACCAGCCTTGTATTTCTCACACTCTTCATCAATGATCCTTTTCAAGGCTACAGATGGACTCGCACACTCCATAACCGGTATTTTCAAGGAAGAAGAAGCCATTGACAGGAGTTTTTTTTTTTTTTTCCAGAAGATGAAGTTGGGAAAGAGAGTAAAGGGAAAGAGAAAGCCAACAGAAGATAAAGGGTTTGTGTGTTAGGCGACCAAGTGAATTGGGAGCACAGAATAAAAGGGATTTTAAACCTTTCTATTTGAAAAACACCCAGCCGTTTTATGTGGGCGGAATTCATAGAGAAGTACTAGAGGTACAGGTGCAAGAAGTTTCTCTCAATGTTGATAATGTGGGAGCTGAATAAATGGAAGAGTCGGGAGACGCGTACCCCAGAAACTAGATACTATTTGGCTTCATATTGCGTAACTAGGGCGCCGAATACATTAACAAAGCCGAATAGACGAGGGTCAGTAGATCCGAATAAATGTACGGTGAATAGGATAAGAGTAGTCTCAGGCCCCGAGGCCCAAGAAAGTGAGTATAAATATAAGAACCGCAAATCCAGAAAGGTATGTAAGAATCATTTCACTTAACTTAAAGAGAAAGTTATCTTGGGTGTCTGAACTAACTTGTCTGTCGAAGTGCTAATCTCGGCACCCTCGACCGGAGTTTTCCTCTTTTCAGGTGACTAGCTGAGGATCACCAGCATCTCCCAGGATCTGAAGAGTATTTCCAAACCACTTCTCCACAATTGGCGCCGTCTGTGGGAATACTCAAATAAATCCATGGCAGGCGTGACTGAAGATCCTCTTGTAACCATTGACAAAACCGCACAGAGAGGTGACCTCATTCCAGCCAACTCGCTTGAACAACAAATCATCGCAGCAAGACTAGCCTCAGACCTCTGCTCATCGTCAAACCCAACGCAAAAGACAATACAGGCGACCATGGCGCAAGCTAGGCAAACCAGACAGAGGTTGGACAACATCATCGTTGAGAACGAACGCCTTCGTCGTGATCTGGCCTCGGAAATATCAAAACCCAAACGAACGGTGTGCCAGGCTTCTGACCGACCACCGAGGGTAAATGATCAACGATCCTGGGCCCCGCAGCAAGCAACTGACGGCGGCTATACGACAACAGATCCCCCTGCGGAGTTGGCAAAGGACGAACGTCTTCACCAGTGCGTCCGAAAGGATGTAGTCGAAACACCTGTCCCTCCACAGGGCGCAATTCCGCTTGATACCGTCCACATGATATACAGCCTGCCAGCAGCCCCGGCCGTACACGCGATCCAATCACATTCAGGTCCACAACAGCAGCTCACGCCAGCGAAACGGCCCCGAGAATTGCCAAATATCACATTTGACAATTCTGATTTGATCGGTGTATCACTCCCTCACATCGATCCGTTGGCTGTTGAGCTGCGCGTCAACCGGTTCATGGTCGAACGCGTTCTCATCGACCAGGGCAGTACCTCGGAGGTTATGTATTATAAAACCTTCATCAAACTCGGATTCAACGAGTCAGACCTGACTCCGGCCCCTTGTCCACTATTCGGCTTCAACGCCACTCCAGAGTACCCATTGGAAAAAATCAGCCTACCCGTTCGAGCAGGTTCCAGAACGGTGGACATGGAATTCCTGGTCGTCAAGCTGTCATCGCCGTACAATCTCATCATGGGGCGATCTTGGTTGCATACCTTGCAGGCCGTCCCAAGCACCTATCATCAACTGCTTCATTTCCCAACAGAGCACGGCATTGAGCAAATCTGCGGATCCCAGAAATTGGCACAAACATGTTATCTCCTCGCCGCCAGAACGCCAAAGGAACTGCAAGTCAATTCCATTGAGGTGCCAAATCGGGAAATCCTGGATGACGTTGGGCGGAATCCAAATGAGAAAGCCACGGAATATTTAGACCGAGTTGACATTGAAGGCAGCCCAAAAAAGTTCTTCATGATCGGCGCCTCTCTGAATCAGGTCGACAGGCAGCAGCTGATCTCTTTCTTGCTCAACAACCTTGACGTCTTCTCATGGACTCCGTATGAAATGCCGGGAATAGACCCATCAGTTTCACAGCACCGTCTGAATGTCCACCCGAAATGCAAGCCGATCATACAGAAGGGCCGACGGTCAGCCGCGGAGCACACTACCGCCGTTGTCGAGGAGGTAGACAAACTGCTTGACGCCAGGGCAATTAGAGAAGTTACTTACCCTATGTGGCTTTCCAATACAGTGGTGGTGAAGAAGAAAAATGGGACTTGGCGAGTATGCGTCGACTTCACGGATTTGAACAAAGCTTGCCCAAAGACTGTTTTCCTCTCCCTAGAATCGACCAACTCGTCGATGCGACGGCACGTCACCAACGCATGAGCTTCCTCGATGCTTACAGAGGCTACCATCAAATCGCCATGCATCCAGATGACCAGGACAAAACTGCCTTCCTCACCCCAAGAGGGACCTATTGCTACGAAGTTATGCCCTTTGGGCTGAAGATTGCAGGAGCAACCTATCAAAAACTGGTCACTGCCATGTTTAAAGAGCAACTCGGCCACACTATGGAAGTATATATAGATGATATGGTGGTCAAGTCCAAAGAAGAAAAGAATCATATAGCCGATCTAGAAAAGACATTCAGCATCTTACGCAAATACAGAATGAAACTGAACGCTTCCAAATGTGCGTTTGGAATCAGCTCTGGCAAATTCCAGGGTGACATCGTCAATCACCGAGGAATCGAAGCCAACCCGAGGCAGGTCACAGCAATTTTGGAACTCGGCTCCCCCCGTTCAGTAAAAGAAGCCCAAAAGTTGATGGAGATGGCCGCTGCACTTAACAGATTCATCAGCCGGTCTACAGATCGCTGCCGACAATTCTTTCAGACATTATGGCAGGGTAAGGCTTTTGAATGGTCCGTCGAATGTGAAGCAGCCTTCAATGGGCTCAAGACCTACCTCCGTTCAGTACCTTTCTTGACAACACCCGCTGCCGGTGACCCCCTCATCCTATATCTGGCAGTTTCCGATAGGGCCATCAGCGCCGTATTGTTAAAAGAGGAGGAGGGTGAGCAACGGCCAGTGTATTATGTGAGCAAGGCAATGGTTAACGCCGAAATACGCTACCTTCCACTGCAAAAACTTATCTTAGCCCTAGTCATGGCGGCAAGAAAATTGATGCATTACTTCTAGGGACATAGCATTGGGGTGCTAACAGATTATCCCCTTCGGTCGGTACTACAGAGTGTAGAAGCATCGGGACGTGTCTCAAAATGGGCTCTTGAACTCGGCCAATACGACATTCGGTTTTTACCTAAAACTGCAATCAAGGGGCAGGTGTTGGCCGACTTTGTTGCCGAATTTACCAGCGAGCTTGCCAACTTCAAACCTGATGTTCGACCAAAGGCCGAGGTTCTACCAAAGCCGAACTGGAGAATTTATGTCGGGGATATTTGACAATTATACTGTGATGGATCTTCTAACCAAAGGGGTAGTGGCGCCGGAGTTGTAATCATGTCTCCAGACGGCACAGTGATCGAGCAGGCCATCAAGCTTGGCTTTGAAGCATCAAATAATGAAGCCGAATATGAAGCCCTTCTAGCCGGCCTACGGAATGCGCACCTTCTCGGCGCTCGGCGTCTGCTTGTGTTTTGTGATTCAAAGTTGGTAATCAATCAGTTGAAGGGGGAGTATGCAGCAAGAAATGACCGTATGGCGGCCTACATGAAAACGGCCAATTCCTTGCTGGCAAAATTCGACCATCATGAATTGAACCAAATAATGCGCGATCAGAACACACAAGCGGACGCCTTGGCATGCTTAGCCTCCACCATCAATTCTGAAATCAAACGGACCATCGAAATAGGTTTCATCCCGGAGCCGCGTATTGGCCCTTCGGAGGAAATCCATGTCAATGTCATAGAATCCACACCAAGCTGGATAGACCCCATTGCTGCATTCCTCTCTTCTGAACAACTCCCAGAGGACAAAAAAGAAGCACACAAGCTGCGAAATAAAGCCCTGCGATATTATCTGGATCCGCAAGGAGGACTTTACAAAAAGTCCCTCTCTGGTCCATATTTGGAATGCGTACACCCCGACAAAGTGGAAGAGCTTTTGATAGAGATACATGAGGGCAGTTGTGGTGTCCATTCCGGCAGACCCTCCCTGGCCCATCGAGCTATAACGCAGGGGTATTATTGGCCGACAATGAGGGCTGACGCGGAGAGTTATGTAAAAAAATGCGAACAGTGCCAAAAGTTCTCCCCATTAACCCATTTGCTTGCCGAAGAGTTGAACTCTATCACCAGTCCCTGGCCGTTTGCTCAATGGGGACTTGATATCGTAGGACCATTGCCCAGGGCCCCAGGGAACAAACGATTCTTAATCGTCGCGACAGACTACTTTACAAAATGGGTCGAAGCAGAGGCTCTGACACGTATACAAGATGTTGACATTAAGCGCTTTGTATAGAGAAACCTCATAACACAATTCGGCATTCCGAGAGCTCTGATCTCAGACAATGGCACCCAGTTTGATTGTGGCGTGTACCAAGAGTTATGCAGCAAATATGGCATTCGGCCTTACTTCTCGACACCGGCCTACCCACAAAGCAATGGTCAGGCCGAAGCCTCTAACAAATCCATCTTGGACGGCATCAAAAAGAGACTAGAAAAAGCTAAAGGCAAATGGGTAGAAGAATTGCCGAGTGTATTGTGGGCTCATCGTACTACGCCAAGGAGATCGGCTGGAGAAACGCCGTTTGCTCTATGCTTCGGAACCCAGGCAATCTTACCCCTGGAAATCGGGCTCCCAACCCTGAAATCCCAAGTTTTTGACACGGGCCAAAACGACCTGATGCTTGCCCTAGATCTAATTCTCATTGAAGAACGAAAAGACCGCGCCTTGGCATCCATGGCACGCTACTAGCAGCAGCTCGCCAAGTCGTATAATCAGCGGGTTCAGTTGCGCCGATACATGCCAGGCGAGCTTGTCCTAAAGAAGGTGCTTCCAGCCGACCGAAAACCGACTGATGGAAAACTAGGTCCAAACTGGGACGGCCCTTATCAAATTGAATCCATCGCAGGGACAGGGGCATATCGACTCTCAGACATGACAAGAAGAAGCCTGCCACGGCCCTGGAATTCTACACATTTGCGTAAATTCTATCATTGACCTGACTTGTGGGCTTGATACTTGTACGTGTTTCATTTTTGTAATACAAAGTTTCTCGTTTTCTCAAGCCTTGATTAATAAAGTCCGATTAAGCCTTCCAAGGCCAAAATAAAGACTCCGAATTTGGAGCGCCCTTCGTGGATATCACGATTGGCCAAAAAAGACTCTGGATTCGGAGCGCCCTTCGTAGATATTACGATTGGCAAAAAAAGACTCCGGATTCGGAGCGCCCTTCGTGGATATCATGATTGGCCAAAAAAGACTCCGAATTCAGAGCACCCGTCGTAGATATCACGATTGGTAAAAAAAAAGACTCCGGATTCGGAGCGCCCTTCGTGGATATCACGATTGGCCAACAAAGACTCCGGATTCGGAGCGCCCTTTGTGGATATCACGATTGGCCAACAAAGACTCCGGATTCGGAGCGCCCTTCGTGGATATCACGATTGGCCAACAAAGACTCCGGATTCGGAGTGCCCTTCGTGGATATCACGATTGGCCAAAAAAAAAAAAAAAAAGACTCCGGATTCGGAGCGCCCTTCGTACATATCCCGCCTGGCCTTTTCTGAGGTTTGTAATCGGACCACTTGATTAGCCGAATAAATATTCAATAAAAATCATTTGTAATTCACATTGGCCAATACGCGTCCAAACATTTACGCCATACAACACAAAACTTGCCAGAAAGATGAAGTAACACGATTAATTAAACACATAACATGTCAAGACCAAATACAAACGTTGAAAAGAAAAGAAATTCTATTTCTTCAGCACAATGTCTATTCAATCGGCACCTTCATCGTCGCTCTTCTCAATTTCGAAGTCGGGATAAGGAAAGTGATGGCGATGATACAGGGGCAAGGCCGAATCAATTCCCGCGGCTTCGAGGGATTCCTCGTTCTGAAGGGCCTTGATCCAGCCGTGCTTGAATCCACGATTTTCACATCGACAGACCTCCTCGGCAAGGTCTTGTTTGGTCTTCTCTATCCCAAACTTCAGGCCATCTTGAAATCCCTTTTCATAACCTGAGGCCTGTTGGGTTCCTCTCCCCGCACCAACCAATTTAGATTGATCGGTAGCAACCGATGCGCTCACTCGAACATTCTTCAGTTCCCGAAGCTCACGCCCAACCTTTTCCGCGCGAACCTCCAAACTGCGATTCCTTTCATTCTTTCTCTCGCTCTCGCGTCGCGCTTCTCGCAGACGCATACCGACTTCGTAGGCAGTATATAGTCCTTTCACGGCCCCGTGGATGCCGTCTGGAAATACTTCGAAATCTCGACGCCCGACCATCGATTGTTGGACTTCCGGCAGAAATATCTGTCGAGTGAACTCAACTGCCACATCTGGGTCTTTGATGATGGAGTCCGCCTCCGTCATTGGTCTATTCCTCATAGAAACCGCAAAACTTAACGGTCGTGGTGTCGCTTCAGGCTTGATTATCGTTTTCCTATCCTTTCGGGGCAATCTGCTTCGATGACTAAGGGGCTGCTGTGTTACCCGATCCTTGGAAGTTCTTCTTCCCGAACGCGTAGGTTCACTTTTGTAATTCATTGCGACGTCTGATTCAGTCAATCTTTGTCCCTCCTCAGTTCCCTGAATAAAGAGTAGGGCCTCTGGCGTGCATCCGCTCCATTTATCCTTCAATATTTGCAGCCTTCTCGAGGCAACGTTAGCAATCCCAAACGTCAATAGTCGGATGCCAACTGTCCAGCCTGCGAATTAGGCCTACTCGGCCTCCTAAGCTCGCGGCAAAATTCTTAATCTTATCGACCGAGTTTTCAAGTGCAAACGGCCGACCAGTCTGTGCCGTTGCCAGCCCGCGAGTCAGGCCCATTCGGCTTCCCAAGCTCGCGCCCTGACCAAGGCAAGGGCAGATTTCTTAATCTTATCGGTCGAGTTTCCAAGTGCAAACGGCCGACCAGTCTGTGCCTTTGCCAGCCCGCGAGTTAGGCCCATTCGGCTTCCCAAGCTCGAGTCCTGGCCAAGGCAAGGGCAGATTTCTTAATCTTATCGGCTGAGTTTTCAAGTGCAAACGGTCGACCAGTCTGCCTTTGCCAGCCCGAGAGTCAGGCCCATTCGGCTTCCCAAGCTCGCGCCCTGACCAAGGGTAGATTTCTTAATCTTATCGGCCGAGTTTTCAAGTGCAAACGGCCGACCAGTCTACATTTGCTAGCCCTCGAGTCAAGCCCATTCGGCTTCCCAAGCTCGCGCCCTGACCAAGGGCAGATTTCTTAATCTTATTGGCCGAGTTTTCAAGTGCAAATGGCCGACCAGTCTATGCCTTTGCCAGCCCGCGAGTCAGGCCCATTCGGCTTCCCAAGCTCGCGCCCTGACCAAGGCAAGGGCAGATTTCTTAATCTTATCGGCCGAGTTTTTAAGTGCAAACGGCCGACCAGTTTGTGCCTTTGCCAGCCCGCGAGTCAAGCCTATTTGGCTTCCCAAGCTCGAGCCCTGGCCAAGGCAAGGGAAGATTTCTTAATCTTATCGGCCGAGTTTTCAAGTACAAACGGCCAACCACTCTGCCTTTGCCAGCCTGCGAGTCAGGCCCATTCGGTTTCCCAAGCTCACGTCCTGACCAAGGATAGATTTCTTAATCTTATCGGCCGACCAATCTACCTTTGCCAGCCCGCGAGTCAGGCTTATTCGGCTTCCCAAGCTCACGCCCTAACCAAGGGTAGATTTCTTAATCTTATCGGCCGAGTTTTCAAGTGCAAACGGCTAACCAGTCTGTGCCTTTGCCAGTCCGTGAGTCAGGCCCATTCGGCTTTCCAAGCTCGCGCCCTGACCAAGCAAGGGCAGATTTCTTAATCTTATCGGCCGAGTTTTCAAGTGCAGACGGTCGACCAATCTGTGCCTTTGCCAGCCCGCGAGTCAGGCCCATTCGGCTTCCCAAGCTCGAGCCCTGGCCAAGGCAAGGGCATATTTCTTAATCTTATCGGCCGAGTTTTCAAGTGAAAACGGCCGACCAGTCTGCCTTTGCCAGCCCGCGAGTCAGGCCCATTCGGCTTCCCAAGCTCGCGCCCTGACCAAGGGCAGATTTCTTAATCTTATCGGTCGAGTTTTCAAGTGCAAACGACCGACCAGTCTGCCTTTGCCAGCCCGCGAGTCAAGCCCATTCAGCTTCCCAAGCTCGCGCCCTGACCAAGGCAAGGGCAGATTTCTTAATCTTATCGGCCGAGTTTTCAAGTGCAAACGGCCGACCAGTCTGTACCTTTGCCAGCCTACGAGTCAGGCCCATTTGGCTTCCCAAGCTTGCGCCCTGACCAAGGGCAGATTTCTTAATCTTATCGGCCGAGTTTTCAAGTGCAAACGGCCGACCAGTTTGCCTTTGCCAGCCCTCGAGTCAGGCCCATTCGGCTTCCCAAGCTCGCGCCCTGACCAAGGGCAGATTTCTTAATCTTATCGGCCGAGTTTTCAAGTGCAAACGGCCGACCAGTCTGTGCCTTTGCCAGCCCGCGAGTCAGGCCCATTCGGCTTCCCAAGCTCGCGCCCTGGCTAAGGCAAGGGCAGGTTTATTAAGCAAGCCAATCTAAATATATATATATATATATATAAATAGCATTCAACATTTATTGAGTACAACTCACGTTTATATATATACTCATGACTGTAGCAACAGATGAAAAACACTAAATTAAAAACTGTAAAAGTACATTTGACAAATTAAAAACTTAAAAAACTGTCAGTTAGCCGGATCAGCCATCAGAGTCAGACTCCAATCGCTCAACATCCACTTGCTCATATGGTATCGGCATATTCAACGAAGCGTTAGCAGCAGCAAGGGCTTTAAGCCAGCCATGTTTGAATCCCCGATTTTCAAACTTAGGGACCTGGTCAACGTACTCGGCAAGCCCAGCATTCTTCCTGGCCTCGAACACTTTGGAAGACTCTGAGTCGGCTTCCTTCGCCGCCTTAATTTCAGCCAACTCAGCCTCTAGTCTAGAGATCGCCTGCTGGGCCAATTTGAGCACATCTTCGCCTGCATCCGCCTTCTTCTCGGCATCCGATCTCAACTGATCCGCGCGACGAGCTCTCTCCATCTCGGTGTCGGCCCTTGAGGCTTCCTTATTTGCCCTCAAAGCCTCGACCTCGGCCCTTCTCCTCTGGCCCTCAGCTTCCTCGCGTAGACGGCCAATCTCTTTGACGACGTCGCGATGGCGACGGCCCAAATCGACTATCCATTCGACGGTCTACAAAACAAGCATTTAGAACCTTAACTCCAACAGTATTCGGATTAAGTAAAGCTAAGTTTGACTATATACCAAAAGCGCCGATTGGGCGGCTAGTGCTGTTGCATTCAGATCTGTTTCCACCCGAAAAGCCTCCTTTCAGACGGCAACGACATGGACGTGGCCAAGCTGAATACGACTTCTGGATCTTTGAGCACTGATGCATCAGAAGAAATCAGTACGTTTCTTACCGTCGGCTAAATCACAAAAGGAACGACCACGTCCGATCCCTCTAATCGAGGACGTTTGCCGCCGTGTTCCTCACAGCCGGCCTCAAATTCAGCAGGGCGTT
The DNA here is from genome assembly GCA_022316695.1 of Camellia oleifera. Lineage (NCBI taxonomy): Eukaryota > Viridiplantae > Streptophyta > Magnoliopsida > Ericales > Theaceae > Camellia > Camellia oleifera. Next base: position 199,413,562 of record CM039314.1, read on the forward strand.
TCTCTGCCTTAACTTCTTGACTGGCCTGCTCGATCACAGAAGATTCGGCATTCCGATTTGCTGTCGTTTCCACCTTAACACGCACGGACTCTGATCCGCTAGCAGGTAGGGAGGATTGAGGGTCAGTGGCGGGCGGTATTTCGGACGGTAGGGCCTCTGCTCTTCGCCTCGTAGCCAACCTTTCCGCGTTCGCCTTCCTGGCAAGTTGTGTCAGGCTTAATCCTGCCATGTCTTCGTGGTCTGCGGCGGGAATATTCTCCAAACTATGAACAACGCCGTCAAGTGAGAGATCCCCTCAGCCAGAAGTGGATGGGGAATCGGCCGAATTCAATACCTCGTCAAATTCGGCCTCAGACTGATCTGATTCGCTAACATCAGCTACGTTCCGCTCTGAATCAGACCCTTCAAAACCAACCTGCCTCAAGTTTTTGAAGTCAGACAAAATAAGAGCGATAAGAGAATCTTCGCCCTTCGAAACAGGGATATTTTCTGCCGCCGAGAAGGTCGTATATGTCGGCTCGTAACGAAGCAAGATGTGCGCCGACCTCCCTCGTTTCTGAAGACTTCGATGGCCGAAATATTTGAGCGCGACTCCTATATCCAAAAGAACGGCGCCGTCGGTCGAAGATAAAACTTTCTTCAAAACACTCCCTGCAGAAGACATGCCGTCACATTTCAAAGAAGGGGCTTCAAAAAAAAAAAAAAAAAAGAGCGGGAAGGCAATCAGCTACCTGGCTCACCCCTCCGTCTAGGAATAGGGTCGGTGTGATCCTCCCCTTCGCCAGATTCCCAGTTACCCTAGACGACGACCATAACGTCATCAACTTGTTTTCCAGAACTGGAAAGCATCGTAACCAACTGATGGTCGATATCCTTGGCCCTAAGGAAGAAATGCCCGTGCCGACCAGAAGACTTAGCCAAGGCATAACAGTGCCGGATGGCTGGAATGCCAAGGTTAATTCTTTGGCGACAGTTGAGCGCTATAATCCCCATTACGATTCTAAAGAAATTCACATTAGGCTGGGAAGGGATCAAACCCCAGTAGCGAAGCACAGCCCTAAGAAATGGGTGAAAGGGAAAACGGACTCCACCATCTGCAATTGACAAAAGGGGAAAGACAATCGTGGTTTCGTCCTCCCTCTCCATATAAAGAGTGCCGTCTGCCACAAGCAACAGGTGGACATCATCAGGAATGGAAAAATGGCGTTTAAAGCCAGCGATTCGATCTGACGAAAAGAGGTCTTTCAAATGTTTCGCCATGACTTAAGTTAGTAAGAATATGCCAAGGAAGGAACAAACCAGAAAAAGTCTTCAAAGCAAAGGAGGAGAGAACTTACAAAGGACGAAAGGGATATCGGAAAACAGAGTTGCGGGAAAATCCAAAAGGCAAACCAGCGATGAGCGTGACGTGATACATGAAAGGGTGTCAAAATTTTAAATCGCAATAAATAACCATATGTGCGAAGGGGAAAAGTCGACACGACAACCGAAAGAAGTGCGTTTAGATATCTGCATAACGATGAGGCCAGCCGCCAAATTTTGGCTCTGCCCTTTCGAAATTCAAAACCAAGCACTCCAGCTAACTGTCATCAGTGAAGTGCTTGGGGGGCAATTATGGGAGCTGAATAAATGGAAAAGTCGGGAGACACGTACCCTAGAAACTGGATACTATTCGGCTTCGTATTGCGTAACTAGAGCGCCGAATACATTAACAAAGCCGAATAGACGAGGGTCAGTAGATTCGAATAAATGTACGATGAATAGGATAAGAGTGGTCTCAGGCCCCGAGGCCCAAGAAAGTGAGTATAAATATAAGAACCGCAAATCCAGAATGGTATGTAAGAATCATTTCACTTAACTTAAAGAGAAAGTTATCTTGAGTGTCTAAACTAACTTGTCCGTAGGAGTGCTAATCCCGGCACCCCCGACCGGAGTTTTCCTCTTTTCAGGTGACTAGCTGAGGATCACCAGCGCCTCCCAGGATCTGAAGAGTATTTCCAAACCACTTCTCCACAGATAATTATGGAGGGAAACATATCTCAAACACTAATATTAGCTTCGAAATAAAATGTTTGGCTTCGAAGCCAAATTTTAGCACCAAAATCAAATGACAAACAGCTTTGAAAGCAAGAAGTTGATTTCGAAGCACAGTCCACACCTAAGGGTGCAGGAATGCCCAAGTATTTGTTTACTTCAAAAGGATTAAAGACTTGCTTTTAGGTTTCTTGATGAGAGTAAAATCTTTCGAAGCAAAATTTGAAATTCCTTACCGTTAGAGTTTGTTTGTTATAGGTTTCAAACCAATAGTTGGTTTAGTAGTATACAGAAGGAATCACTTTTTTAGAATAAAACAGTGCAGTCCTTAAAAGAGGTTTTCATATTTTGGAAAATATAGACTGTTTGTTCGAAACAAAAATAATTAATTTGAAACTACTTGATTGTATTAACCATATGTTTGGGTATTGGATATGATCAAATCAAGTTTCGATGGGCAAAATTGTTAAATTTGAAGCTCTGATTCTGAAAAGAGACCTAAGGCAAAGGTTGTTAATTACACTCCATATGTTGGAAAAGTTCAAATTGGGTTTCCAGTATTTCATTGGATATGATCGAATCAAGCTTCGAAGGACAAAATTGGTGAATTCGAAGCCCTGATTCTGTTTGTTTTTTGACAAATAAAATAAAATCAGACCATGCCAAATAAAGAGAAGACATCTTAGCTTTATTAAGACAAAAGCAATTACATCAGAAGCCTTTCTTGGCTACATATTCAAGTTCATAAAAATAGGGAATAAAGTAAATGACAAGGTCATGGAATTTGTTCCAACTGTGGTAAATGAACTTCTGTTCCTTTTTAATTCTATCTTCTATTTTCCCCAGGCTAGACTGCTGAAGTTGATATGCTCTTATTTGATAAAAAAAATTTCGGCCTTTATTTCAAACTATGTTTCTTTCAACCCTTGTTCTATCTCATCCATGTCCAAGTTATCCTAGTATGCAGAGTCTTTATTCTTGAAATCATTATATTTGTCGATAAGGTTCTCTACATCATACCAGGTATGAACTCGACGAGTTGAGATTTGGTCCAAAGATCAAGTGGTGGCCACAGGAATTTGATGCCAATAAAGAAGCAGTGGGAGTTGGTCTAAAAATATTTGGAGCTCTGCTTGGGAGATGGGGTTGAGGACATGACCCCGGGTCATAACATCACAAGCCCATCAAAAGTTCTTAAGAGGAACATCACCCTCGAGAACATTGAAGAACAAGTGAGAAAAGGCCGCAAGCAAAAGTTGGGCTTGATATCGTTCAAATATAGTAGGGAGAGATAGAGGGCTATAGGAGGGGAGAAACTGGTTCTCAAAAAGAGTAAGTCTCAGTTTTTCCATCCAATGAGGGTTTTGCGGAAGAGGAGGTACAGGAGCTTCCATCTCGAAAGAAAGAGGGAACTGGGGGTTGTTGATGCAGTCAAGCCAGTCAAAAGAGCAAAGTTTTGCCTTCCGGGCTAAGAACGATGGACTGTACCCTTGTGCCTCTTCTGGACGACGAGTGGTTTGTACTATCTTCGTAGGCATGGAGGATGTATACCATGCTACAAGTAAATTATCTTCCAAACGGCGTCGGCGGTCGATGGGTACATATGGGTAAACCACCGAGCTCTGAGCAAAGGGACGGAAAGTTAGAGGATCAACAAATTCGACAAAGTGATGATTGATTCGCTCTCTTAACTTGGACTCCTCAGGTTCTGGCCAGCTTCTCCAGCCAGAAGCCTTAGAAGAAGAAGAAGCTACAACCTCATCCCATGCAGAAGGCTGTGGGTCAGAAGAAGAGCTTTCAATATCCATGTTTGCAAAATTTTGGTTTAAAGAATTGTGGACAATAGGTTCGTAATCCAAAGGTCGATAGTTTGCAAAAGCTTCCATGACTTAAATATAGGAAGGTGGATAAAGGTGGCTAATCAATGCATGAAGGTTCTTTCGAGGACGAACAGCATTATTGAACAACTCTTCATATGCTTGATCAAGATAAGAAAAGGTTTGCTTGGCCATGAAAGTTGTACCAGTCTTTACGAATACTGAGATAGTGGGAATGTTCAAAAGATAGAAGAAAATTTAATGCAAATGTTACATTGATAAATGACGGTTGCATTTTTGGAAAAATGCAAAGTCCATGCACGTTCTAAGACGTAGATAAAATGCCTTGATCCACTAATATCACCAAGTATTGGGCATATTAGTGTGGGGGGCAATGTTGGCTACATATTTTGTACAGGCCAATCATAGTTCAACACGTGGCAAGATGAGGATAACACGGGAAGACAATTCAAATCTTCAATCGTAATCACGCACGTGACAGTTAGTATTGGTTATTGTGGATTTGCATAACACTAGATCAGTAAAGAGATGCAAGATGACGTGGCTTTAACGGTTACTCATATATTTAAATTCAAAATCATGAGAGAAGCCTAACTGCAGACATGGCATAGTGGAGCTAACTGTGATTCGACGATTAGAAGCTCATTTCGACGGTTATCATTGAGAAGTATAAATAGCAGAGAAGGCCCCAAAAAGCAAGGAGGATTCAGATCCAAAACCAATTTTATTTACTTTATTTTCCTTCTAGTTTTTACATTTCTGTACTTCAAATTCTTGCACTGCACTTCAATCATAGGAGTAGTTTCAAGTAGCTTGTTGCTGTAAACTTCTACGAAGCTGAATTAGATCATTGTAAGTTTTTCATTTTTACTTAATGAAATGTTACAATTGTTCTTCATTTAATTATTGTTAGCTAAAATTACAATACTAACCTTTGAAAGCCAAAAAAGCCAACAATTTTATTTTTAAAAAAATATTTGCAATTCTTAAAAAAATTTCACAATTTGTGTCACAATAATATGTTAGAATAAATGTGGGTGTTGATTTCTGACCACACAATTAAACAGGGAACTTAGCTGGAGAGCACCGGTAGAATAGATTAAGCTCAAACAACCTGTCACAAAAAGATAAGAATCCGGCGGTGGTTCGTCCACCCGAGGGCACTCCGACGATCAAGTTAGTAATCAAATATCTCTCAAAGATAGCTAATTGTGCTTAGCTCACAAGAAAGAACTTACTGCTCACAATATATCATACATACCATAGACCCATGAGGGTGCCCTGCTTTTATAGCCTGCACTGACCTGATCCCTGTAGAGGCCTAACTTCAATGGACTCAGGCTCAATGGTCATCTTGGACTCTTAGCTAGATAGGGATAAACTCCCTAAGAGCTTTATCTTTATCCAGACTGAGATCCTTCCCTGTTCTAGGACTCTTGTCCCTTATTCGCTCATCTCGGATTCTGACATCTCCACAGATAACCTCGGCCTAGCTGAGATCACCTCGGCATCAGGACCAGGCCACGTGGCACCTGGGCTGACACTCCGGTGTCACCTTGGCCACATGCTGTCACTCACAAAATATGTCTCCACAACTGCCCCCTAGGTTCTATTATCTCGGCAATCTGAGGTGATGGAACCTGCATTGCTTATTTATATTTATGTCGACTGAAATTCATTCTTTTCTTCGACCGTGATCATGACTCATTGGTTTCAAATACACATGACTCGATTGTCCATCAACCTTTCTCTTGAGGTTTAACAGAGGTTTTCCCAACCTTTCTCTTGAGATCTTCCACCAGACACCTTAAGCCAATATTATAGGTATGTTTAGGTGGAGAGTAGACACCCCTGCTAAGCTGGAGTACTTTAGGCAAGAGTTTTCCATTTTAGCCGACGTTCAGGTCATGTTGGCTGGAGAGGAAGGCTCTATCATGCCAGTTGGGGACTCCATGCCCTTTCTTGTTGTATCATTCATTGAGCGTGGACTTCAGCTTCCATTAGACATCCTTTTTAGGGAAATCCTCCATTATTACAAACTTAACCCCATGTAACTTGCCATAAACTCATATAGGGTCATTAATGGTAAAATTGCTTTAGCCCGCTAAGAAAACGCTAGGATAACACTGGCCGACATCTAATTTTGTTACAACATGTGTGGCCTAAAGTCTGAAAAAGGCTACATTTATTACCTCAAGCCGAGATTCACTACCTACAAAATCATAGCCAACCTCTCAAACTCCAACAAGGGTGCTGGAGATAATTACCTAATTGTCTCGGGTAACTGGAAATTTGCTCCTGATGATGATCTTTATCTCTTCCCTTTCCGCCGATCAGTGTTTAAAGAGGATGAGGGTAAGAACTAAGTGTTAAACTTCTCTGCTTAAGACTTTATCACTTTATTTCCCTTATTTGTTCTGATGTCTGCTTTTTGCTTTCTCAACCATCCAAAGACTTCTGCCAATCTTTCTTCCCCAGCAAAGACCTGAAAAGGCTGCTAGGCTTGCCTATAGACCAGCGCAAAGCTCCTCTGCTACTCAATTATATCCCAACATACAAGTCTACTCTACCCGACGTTCCTAGGCATAACAAGACTTCTCCATCTGCTTTAACTCCTCTAATAGATTTATCTCCAAAGCTAGATTAGGCCGCCACCTCTGACCTAGTTGAGCAACTATCTACTTATGCCCCTCAACTAATTCCTCCATCCTAGGGCCAATGCCAACGCTGAGTTCTAGTTTTCGCTCCTGCTAACAGAACTCGTAGCCGTTGACACCTAGAATCTGAGGCATCGGCTCATTACGTTGCTAACCCTCCAATAGCCCTTCCAGTAATCCGCTTTGGCTCCAAGGTCATTGTTGCCACCACCGCCGAAGAAGTGGGCCGCACAAAAATAATTCTGGACGACCTACTTGTCAATATTCCCAACGTGGTGTTGGTCGATTCCTCATCTCCTTCCCAATTTCAACCAAAACCTAAGGCAAAAAGGGTAAAAAGGGCCAAGGCCAAACCCAATGCCACCGAGGTGGAATCAGAGGACACAGAGCCAATTTCAAAATTAGTTGAAATAGAAAAGTCTGTATTTGTCGAGAAGAGGCCTGCCGAGGCTGAGGCGTCTGGCTAACCAAAATCCAAGAAGTCGAAGTCCGGGAGTCTTCTAAGCCTAAGCCTTCATTTTTTTGTGTGGACAAGCCTTGGACCCCATTTATTAAGGTCGGAGATCAACCTCTTTTAGACGAAGATAGTGCTCTTGACAGTCTGGAAGTCGGTGCCGCCCTTTCTACCGCCGTTCTCCTCTCAGCCGATATCAATCAGATGGCCGAGATCTCCAAGTATGAAAACTATGCAATGATGATACAACATTGCGTTTTGGTAAGTTTGTAGTATTTTTGTAATCTATGACAACAATGATTTCCATGCTTAACGAATTTCTTTTCTCTTCTTGCAGGCCATCCAGTAGGGTCACTTCCTTGTAGTGAAAACAGAGGAGTTCAAGAAAGAGCTGACTAACAAAACCAAGGAGGCAGCCAAGCTCATATCGTCTTTAAATAAGGCCAAGGCTCGTATCCAAAGTTTGTAGGACCAGGCGAAAGCTACCCAACTAGCCCAGAGTAAATCCGAGGATCGCGCCGAGGCTACAAAAAATGTTGCCGAGGTAGCCTAGGCCGAGGCAAAAGAAGCCAAAGAAAAGGAGGCCCAAGCCCAAATAGAGCTACAAGCGGCGCTTGCCACCAAGGCGGCTGAGATAAATGAGACATATGAGAAGGCCTATGCTGAAGGGCCGTCCGACGTCCATGATGAGTATAAAAAGTAAGTCAACACAGGCATGCAACAGGGGTTACACCCTTGGTTGGATGGCTGCTTTGAAGAAGTTAGCCATCCCTGACAACTCGCCTCTCTGGGACAAAAGCCGACTTGTCATGCCATTCCTTACTTCTCCAAGCCAATCTGAGGATGAGGCTGAGGGAGATAAAGAAGTCGAGGTCGAAACCGGTGCTGAAGGTTCTGCTAAGGTCAAATCCCCAACTCTGAATGAGCAAGTCCTAGACCTGATTCAGGATGAAGAGGATGAGGTTCAGAAGACCACTTCAGAGGCTGAGATTGAGACTGCCAACAAGAGCTTGGATGAGACCCTGCACGAGATCGATGCCAAGGTCCAAGTTGAAAGGTCTGTCCAGCTGCCTGCCAAGGCTGACTTAATGCCAATTGCCGAGGCATGGCAAATTGTGGAAAATGTTGGAGATGAATGAACTTAGGATCTTTCCCTTTTTGTACTTTTCCTTCTTACTTTTGAACAGTCGTAATATTTTACTATCTGAGCTTTTCTTTTGGCCGATAGACCCGTTTGTAATTTGAACAAGTAGTTTCCTTGGTCAGGCCGAAGTGCCTTAACTTTGACATAGTTTCTTCTATGAATGCATACTTTCATTTGGCTATATGTTTACTGCTTTTCTCTTTACGCCTTGCATGTTTGTATGTTTCTTCATACTTAGAATATTTTCCTACTTCAAAGTACACCTTAACTATGCCATCACTTCGGGATAAAGTACCTTGGATATACCTTGACTTTTTGTCTCGGCCAACAACTGGGATGCCTTACACTAAAAAATGTCTCGAAACATTTTTACAAGTGCTATTTCTTTAAACTTTATTTAGTTTACTTGCTTCTTCACTTCCACTTATTGTCTTCCATCAAGACTTCACCCTTTCAACCCTTCCAAACTTGGCAACCTAGTTGGTTATCTCGGGTAATAAGCACCTCGGATACTTCTTTCATTATTATCTCGACTAACTTCGACTTGTAAATTTTTTTAAAATTTCAACAAGTCCCAAACTTTTAAGTTTATTTATCATTCCAGCTCCCTACCCCCTAATGTGAACCTGAGTTCCACTTAAGTTTACATTATGCGTTTATAGTCTTTTGTCGAAGTCAGATTCAAACAAAGACTAGCCGAGGTGTTCAACATTGGTTTCTCTATTAATCCAACGAAAGCACACTGAGCTCCACTCTGAGTTTAACCTTGTTGACATGGCATGCCTAGATTAACTCAACTTAGTTCAACTCTATTATATGCAAGTATATTTCAACTTTGCCATATAATAAGTCTAAGTTATTCGTCATGTTTTATTCATAAACATCGCTAACTTAGTTCAACTCTATTATATACAAGTATAATTCAACTTTGCTATATAATAAGTCTAAGTTATTCATCATGCTTCAATCAGAAACATCGTCATAGGATTGGTCAGTCCTTTCGCACAAGTTTAAAAATCATAAAAATTAAACTAGAATTTTATTACTTCGGCTAATGAAATTATGACATAAACTTTCAGGAAAAAAAAAACTAATGATAAAAAAATATCAAATTGCAAGTGTTCCAAGGTCTTGGCAACTCTTTGCCATTAGTGTCTTCAAGCTGATATGCCTAATTGCCGGCAATCGAGGTGATTCTATAAGGCCTCTCCCAGTTTGGGCCAAGTTTTTCCCTCCTTGGATCCTTCTTGTTGTTGACAACCTTTCTTAGGACAAGGTCCCTAACCTTAAATTCTCTTTGGTTGACCTTCTTATTGTAAGCTGTAGCAAGTTATTGCTGGTATGCCTTCAGTCGAATTGCTGCTCTCTCTCTCTTCTCCTCTAGCAGGTCCAGATCTCGGGCCAGAAATGCCTCAATAGTCCCATTCTCTACTCCCTGAGTTCTGATCCCTGGGATGCCGACTTCCAGTGAGATAACTGCTTCAGTGCCATAAGCCATGGCAATGGAGACTCCCCAGTTGATCTTCTCAGCGTAGTGTGATATGCCCAAAGTACATTGGGCAACTCTGCCACTCATTTTCCCTTTGTTGTTTCCAGCCTCTTTTTTATCCCATCTAAGATAATTTTATTGGATGCTTCTGCCTGACCATTGATCTGAGGGAAACTTGGAGTAGAGCAGTAGTTCTTGATTTTATATATTGCACAAAAGTTTTTGATTAGCTTACTTTCAAACTATGTACCATTGTCTGCTATTATTGTCCTTGGGATCCCAAACCTGATGATGATGTTCTTCCATATGAAGTTCTTCACATCAATATCTCAAATCTTCGCAAGGGGTTCAACTTCTGCCCACTTTGTGAAGTAATCAGTTGCTACCAGCAGAAACTTTCTTTGCCCAGTTGCTTAGGGAATTGTCCAACAAGGTCCATGCCCTACTAGGCAAATGGCCAAGGGTTGAATACTGGGTTCAAATCTGCTGCTGGTTGATGTATCAAAGGTGCAAACCTTTGACACTTCTCGCACTTTTCTTAGCATGGCTTCTACATACTTCTTCATGTATTTCATACATGAAATCTTCAACTTGGGAGGGATGCACACATCTCAAAAGGGGACCAGTGAAGGATCTTCTGTAGAGATGGCCAACTGCTGTTAGGTTGAACCTGTCCGATCTTAACCTGGTCTTATGTGCCTCTTTTCAGTCGTCTGGCAACTTGCCATCCCTAAGGAACATCATTATTGCATCCATCTAACTTGGTCTCATCTCCACACACATTGTTTCGTACTCTGTGATTAGTGGTTCCACATTTGAGCTTGGCAAATAATCAACCATTATTGTCCTTACCTTTCTTGATTTCATTGCACTAGCCAAGTTAGCCAAGGCATCGGCATGGCTGTTATCATCTTGGCTAACCTGTTGTAGCCGGCAATCTAGGAACAATGCTAGCAGTCTAACAACTTCCTTGACATAGGTTATCATTCTTTCATCTTGGGCTGCTCTAGATACCCTATTTTTTACCATCCCTAAGACTTGGACGTCATTGCTTGTGCAGTTAATGATTGTGACTTTTTGTGCTCGTTTTAGTGCTCGAAATCCTCGACGGAATGCCCTGTCTTTGAACCTTCAAGCCCTGTCCATTCTGTGCCTTGTTTTGGACCAAAACCTTAGTGTTTCAAGCCCAAAACCTTAAACCTTCAAGCCTGCAAGCCTTGGTGGCTAGCTGGCCACCATTTGAGCTTGCTGGCCATCACTGGAGGCCTGCCAACCACTAGTGTCTTTTTTCAGATATTTTGTTGACAGCTGTTCCAGTTGTTAGCACAATTGGTCTCATCTCCATACATGTGTATGGATGGATTTTTCTCAACCAAATGCTTATTTATCTATATATATGGGGTCTCTTCTCCTATTTTTAAGGGTTAGCAAATTTGGAACAAAAATCTCTCTCTCTCTCTACATTTCTCTCTTTCTTGCAAATTTGTACACATTTGCCTAGTTACACTACACTTTTGCATACACTACCTTAACCAAAGTTGATCACCTTTGAGCTGAGGTTCCTTTAAGCCTTCTTGGAGCTCTTGAAAGTGGTTTTGGCTTGAGTTAGTGCCTAAGATTGAGCTTTGCTTCAAAAGGTATAACATTTGCCTCTTTACTTTGCTTTAGTATACTTGTTTTCAAATCTTTTCAAACTATTTTTGGGTTGTTTTTGAGCTGTAAAAACCTCTGTTTTTATGGGATGAAATTGGTATTTTAGGCCATTTAAGGTTAGGGGAGTGTCTCACCCTTCTTTATTCCTTGCTTTTAAGGTTTTTTTCACCTTTGTTTCCCACTTTCAAACTATCTTTCTTGGGATTTTTGGCACTGAGTTTCAGAGTATTTTCCGTGGAAAAAATCAAGTTTTGAAGTCCAAAATTGGAGGGGTTAGCCTTTCCACCTTGTGTTTTGTTTGTTAGTCTAATTAGCTCCATGTATTAGCTTTATTTTCTAGCCATTTGTAGCTTAATTCCAGCATGTTTTAGGCTTTATTTTAGACTTTTTTGTCTCTGTTTTTGGTTGTTTATTGAATTTGAGTCTTGTTTTGCATGCCTCTAGTGTAATAGTCCTCACAAATTTGGTGTTTTAGGCCTTTAGGCACCACTTGTTTGAGTTGATTTCATATTTTAATGTTTTTCTCACTTTATTTCAGCACTTATAATCTCTGCAATCTCCCTCATTTCTTCACCCTTTATTTGCTTTGAGGGTTGTTTCAACGTTAAGATAGTTTAAGCTTGAGATTGAGGTTCATTGCTTAATTGTTTAATCCTCTTTTCGGGGGTTCATTACCAATGGCATGATATCTCTCTCTTGTCCTAAACTACCCCTTGTTTGACACTTCTTTCCTTTTAGAGGACTTCTCACCAATAGACTTAATTGGTTAATAGATGAAAAGGTAATTAAAATGAGTAAACAAGTTGAAACTAAAAGTGTGCAAGATAAGAAATTGGTTTTGTTTTGATGTGTTCAATCGGAAGTTAATTAACACAAGGAAAATTGGGGCATTTCATACTCAAAGTGATGAAATGTGTCAAGTTTCCAAGGTTTCCATCACCCTTGATGATGCATGATAGGGTGATGGTCTTTTTGGTCTTATTTGTGCATTTATGAACTTGTACACCTTGGTTCTTTGGCCATCATGCAATGAAATTTCTTGATTGATGGTTTTGGAACCAAGTATATCACTCCTTTGAGATATTTTGATGATAAGGAGTGTCACGACATAAACCTGTCGCTATAGGTTTAGTGTTGTAACTAGCCAGTAATCCTCGATTACCGAAGGCCTAACTAAACAAGGCAAATGAACGGGGCTAGTGGAAGTTATTATATAAAAAAGTAAAACGTCCAACAAGCTGTGACCTTACATAAAACAAAAACGTAGCCATATATAAATATATACAAATGTACACCTAGGTATTACATATTTCTTATAATTACAACACAACCAAAAGAGATAAGTCATTCCCATCAACAACAAATAAAATGTTAGTGACAACCGACCAAGACACGTGAGCAAGTTACAAAGGGTGAACACTGGCCACCTCAACACTCTAATATATGGGAACCTCGCAGTGAGGCATAGAGGTTAGCTTAACAAAACCAAAGCAAGGTTGACGCCACTATGTCCTTTCCTGAGTTAGATCACCTAAATGATATATCAAAATATGAGCTAGAGCCCAGTGAATAACAGCTGAATAAAGAGATTCTGAATGATGACTATAATGTAAAATAAAGTATATACTGGGCAGGTTCGTATTACATATGAAAAGCATAATATAACATGTAGTATATCCAAAAGCAATAAATACAGGCAATCTAGAAGACCGAACTGGCGATCATGAAGACCGAAGATCAGATATGATGGCTATCACTATGATAAACAGAAGTTCCATGGAATGGAACTGTCAGAGAACTCTGTATGTGCACAGATGCTAAGGACGACGTGATAAACAGTGCAACTGGAAGTAGAATCATCATGCATCCATAAAAGAAACATATCCGAATAAAGCATAATTTGAAAGTAGGAAAAAGGGTACTTCAAATTAAATATATCTTTACTACAGTGTCACTCACAGTTGGTTCCATGATACAGGTGGCTGGAACGTGGTGTTTGACCTACACAGACAGATACAAGCGTAGTACACTTAATTTTCCATACAACTAACTAATTAGTTCCATTTCTTAGGCATTGGTTGGTCTAAATGTCATTTACTCCTGTTAAATGCTTATACAATGCAAATGGACATTAATTATGGGTGTAAATTACGCTAACGGAGGCCCAGGAGTGGGGTAAACGAAGCAGAAAAGTGAAACCGAGGCTGCCAAACAGCTGCACGTGTAGAGCTCTTTGGCCGCACGTGCGGGAACCTCTCCGCACATGCGCCACCAAGTGGTTTTTATGCAGTAAGCCTCTAGTACCTCCCCAATTATCCGCACGTGGGGGCCTACCCACCGCACGTGCGCTAGTGATTCCAGAACCGAATTTCTGTTCTATTTTTGGGGTTCCAAATTCCTCAAAATCAAACCCAGAGTTAATTAAATTAAAGGCCAAAAATTAACAAACATGGTGTACAAACAACTTCCATGTTCAATTCAAGAATAGAACCTTAAATTCAAACTTAAGTTCTACAATCTCATAAACAATTTCAAGGTTAAAGAGAAAACAACACTTACATATATGGAAATTCTATTTTTCAACAAAACCATGGAAATCTAGTTTAGAATCATACAAAACCAAGTAATTCAAGCTAAAATATGGAAGAATCCCTCCTATTAGGGTTCTAACACAACTTATACTACCCAATTCCTCACTCTCTCTTGAAATTCCATGAATTCAAGATTAAAATTCATTCTCTTACAAGAGATTAGGAATAACTCTTACCTTGATGGGTTAATTGGATGAAATTACTTGTAATTCTCCTCTTCTCCTTTACCTTCCTCTCTTCTCTTCTTGTTTTCTAGAACTCACTCTCAGATTATATTTCTCTCTCCTCTCTTGAGACCAAACAAACATATATATATATATATAATGTTAAGTTATTTGGTTTCAATTAACTTAATTTATACCCACTTCAATTAAATTATTTCTTACCATAACCTAAGTTAATTAATCCCCACTTCATCTAATTAAGGTGAATTAGGCTCTAACCACTTAGTTCATTATTTAATTTGTATCCTTATAATTTAACAAATGAGACAGGTCTTTTTCATAAATGAACATATCTGTCAACAAACATAATGCACATAACACATAAATAAGCATATAATGCACAAATAAATGCATAATTCAGATTAATCACAAAAGTAACAGCTAAGTAAAAGGCGGGTGTTACAAGGAGAGATACACAATACATACAACCTGTAAGAATGCTCTCTTTTTGCCCTGTTTGCTCTCTGTTACAGCAAGAAAGAGATGAGTCATCAGTGGCCAGCCGGCCACTATTACTGGCCGGCAAGCCATTAGTGTTGGACAGCAACCCCTCAATGGTGGTCGGCCAGCCAACCACCACTTCTGGCCTGCCGGCCACCAATGAATTTTGGGCAGTGTGCTTGTGAAGCATGGCAGAGTTGATCTAGAGAAGAAGACAGTGCAAGGCTTGTGCAAACAGAGGCTTTCGAGGGCAAACAGCGGATGTTCTTCGGGTGAAAACAGAGCATGCATAGGCCTCCCTCTCTTCCTGGGACTAGTTAGCTTGTTAATTAGTTTAAATTAGCATTTAATTAGGCTTTTGTTGTAAATTAATTAGTTTGTGTTGTAATATTTAAATTAGCCTAATTAGTTATATCTAATTAGTTTACTCGTTTAATTAGTTTAGATTAATTAAATTAGTTTGTGTTGTAATATTCAATTAGTTTAACCTAGTGAAATTCTTAATTAATTAGTTAGCTAGTTAGTTAATTATTCATCCAAGTTTTGTAATAATTAGCTTAGTTAGCTAGTTAGCTTATTCATTTGGACTTTCCTTCGTGAGAGCGTAATGTAATAATGTGCATGTCTTCCAACCCCACGTCTTTCTCTCTTTTATTTATCTGCTTTTAGCATACCTTATGCTTGCATCCATTCATCTTGTATTGCATGCACCGAGGCTCGGCGCATCATTCAAACTGCATTGTCATTTCAAAACTTCTTTGAATACGTGCTTAGACCGCATGTTATCAAATCGATTCATATGCCATATTAGTAGTTGAGCCTATTAATTACATATTGCATGTGTTGCATTAGACATTTTGTATAGTTAGGAATCATGCATTTTTCTGACTCTTTTGTTTTATCTTAGCTTGGAGTACTAGGTGAGTTTTTAGTGCTTTAGCATACTTGCATGAATGTGAGTGATTGCCATGTCTAGCATGCTTGCCATGAGGCTAAATGCTTAATTGCTATAACTGCTCGAATGCCTATGGATGAAGGCTTGTTGTTTGAATTGGAATGATTCAACGAATGTACGTTTAAGCCCACTATGTCTAGTGACAAATTCACAACTTTAAGCCCACTTTGTTGAATGGAAAATTCGCAAACTTTAAGCCCACTTAAGGTGGCAAAATCAAACCATTTTCACAAAACAAACATGAAATTGAATTATTCTAATTCGGGCAAACTAGTCTATACTTGCTTGTGCGCATCACGTAGTAATGCTAGCATAATAACCGGAACAATAGCACATAATGTTGATAAAAGTCATATCATAATTAGTAGAAGCTGATCTTTGATCGGGCAAGCGGGAGTGCTCAATTCATGACCTTCCCTTTTTATACCTAAGTTCTTGAGCTGAGGCAACTTTGGTGAACGAACACATGGCCTTTGGTACGAGTCATGGGTTTCCAAAATTTTTCAAAAAAAAAATATTTAGGTGGCGATTCTGTATCTGGAAAAACAGTCTATTTTTGGCATTTTTTATCATAAAATCGATTTTCCAAAAGATTTGCCAGATTTGGGCTCTTTAGGGTTTATCAGTTTCACATTGCACTTGTGAGATTAAATTTAGAATTGCGAGAGTTCGAACTATAGGGCTTCTTTTCAAACTTCCAAATAGGGGTGCGAAAAA
Source organism: Camellia oleifera (assembly GCA_022316695.1). NCBI lineage: Eukaryota > Viridiplantae > Streptophyta > Magnoliopsida > Ericales > Theaceae > Camellia > Camellia oleifera. Next base: position 199,429,759 of record CM039314.1, read on the forward strand.
GGCGAGCTACAACTGCATACTCGCCTATTGCCTGATTCACAATAAGTTGGGAGTCACAGAAGACTACTACCTCATCGGCTTCTATTGCTACTGCTAACTTCAACCCTGCGATTAGTGCCTCATACTCTGCTTCATTGTTTGAGGCCTTGAACCCCAACCGAATAGACTATTCTAACATTCACCGATCTAGTGATACTAACACTACCCCTGCCCCCACTCCTTGACAGTTTGAACTTCTATCAACAAACAGGCCGAAGAAGTCACCGATGTAGATGTCACAGGGCTTTGGTTTTTCTTTTCTCTTCTGTTTTTCTTGAGTGGGGTTCTTTGGCCCTAATTGGGTTTCTTCTTGCTTTCCTTGGCACCCTAAATCGTGGCTCACCGGAGTCCGACGTGGGATGGCACCAAGTGTGAACTCAGCCACAAAGTCGGCCAGTACCTGGCCTTTAATTGCTGTTCTAAGCCTAAATTCCAGATCATATTGGTCCAATACTACTACCTATCTAGCTACCCTGCTTATCAGATCTCCTTGTTGCAACAGGGACTTCAAGGGATGCTTAGTCAGTACCACAATCTTGTGGACTTGGAAGTAGTGATTTAGTTTCTTTGAAGCCATTACCAAGCCTAGTGTTAATTTTTCTAAGGGTAAGTACCTGGTCTCTACGCTTGCTAGGGTTTTACTCACATAGTATACTGCTCTTTGCTCTCCAATTCTTTTCTCTGATTACCACTGCACTCACTGCGTGCTCTGAAACTGCTAAGTATAAAAACAGTTCATCTCTAGGTACTGGGTTTGAAAGAATTGGAGCTGTTGTCAGGTATTTTTTCAAATCGGCCAAGGTGACTTCGCACTCTTCTATCTACAAAAAATCTGTGGCATTCTTTAACAAACTAAAAAATGGTTTACACTTATCCGAACTTTTGCTTGTAAACCTATTCAGGGCTGCGGCCCTTCCAGTCAACATCTGCACTTGTTTTGTTGATATCGGGCTTTTTAAGTCAATGATGGCCTTAATTTGATCCGGGCTTACTTCGATGCCCCTTCTGGTGACCAAGTATTCCAAGAACTTACCGGACCTGACTCCAAATGTGCATTTCGAAGCATTGAGTCAGAGTTGATATTCCCTTAGGATGTCAAAACTACCTTCAAGTCGGCCAGATGAGTCTCAAGTTCTTTGGTCTTCACGATCATTTCATCATTGTACACTTCTACTGTCTTGCCAATTAGACGTCTAAACATTTTGGTTATTAGCCTTTGGTAGGTTGCTCTTATATTCTTCAGTCTGAAAGGCATCACTCTGTAGCAGTACAACCTTTTTGGGGTGATAAATGTAGTTTTCTCCTCATCAAGAGGATACATCGCTATCTGGTGGTATCCCCTATAAACATCCAAGAAGCTCATCCTTCCATGCCCTGAAGTGGCATCTACTAACTGGTCAATCTTTGGAAGTGAAAAACTATCTTTGGGGCAAGCCTTGTTCAAGCTGGTGAAATCAACACAAACCCTCCACTTGCTGTTATTCTTTTTCACCACCACAGTGTTAGACAGCCAAGTAGGGTAGTTCACCTGGTTAATGGCCTTGGCTTCCAGCAATTTGTCTACTTCTTCCTCAACTGCCTCAACATGCATTAACATCGGCCTCCTCACTCGCTGGATGACAGGTTTAGCCGACCTGTCTACATTGAGCATATGACACGTGACCTCGGGGTCAATGTCTAGTATCTCGTATGGCATCCAAGCAAATACTTCTATGTTGGCCCGTAAGAAAGTTTCCAGCTCTCTTTCCTCATCCTCAGCCAAGCCTAAGCCGAGAAGGAAGAAGCGCTCTTCATCCCCTTTTTCAGCTAGAATTTTCTTCAAGGCTTCCTCACTCTTCTCAGCCGATTCTTTGCCGACATTATCTATAACTTCCATGTTTTTGTCTTCAATTTCTGCTATTTCTGTCTCACGTACGTTGCAGGTGGATTTTGTTTGCTACCATGGAGCAATTTTTTGCTTGCACCTGATCCCCTCTAACTTCCTCAATTCCATGCTCCGTTGGGTATAGCAATAGTTGGTGCAGCGTTGAGGGAATAATGTCACGACCCAAACCCGCCCCTATAGGTTTAGCATCGTAACCGGCCAGTAATCTTGGGATTACCGAAGGCCTCTGAGACAGATTAATATAATATTAGGGGCTAGCGGAAGCAAATAAGAATATACAACGTCCATTGAGCTGTGCAGACTTATATGAGACAGAAAAATTTTAAACTTTTTATATACATCTATACACATCATCTTTAAGTCATAATATATATACAGATTAGGCAGAAAGGAACTTAGTCCCCATTTTTTTTCTTTTTCCAAAATACACATGACTTGAAGAACCAAACAAGAAAACATGACTTAAACTTTAAATTACATAACGACAACACTTAACATATCCGGAACCTCCATGGGAGGCACATAGGTTGGCTGACAGAACAGATTCTAGACATATGCCTCTAAGCCTGGTCACGCGCCTGATCACCTACATACATAAATAATACAGTAAGCTAAAGCCCAGTGAATAATAACATAGTAAAGGGTTTTAATGAATGATGTCCATCACAGAATTAGAAATCAGAGTTCATATCAGAAACATAATCATGTTCATGTTCATATTCGTATCAAAACAGATCCATGTACTTGTACAACATCATTTCCATAATCAGGTTTGTAACATAATCATACGTGGTACATCCAATAGCATTCACAAATCTGATGACCCATAAAGGGACCTGATGACCCATAAAGGGACAGCCTTGAAGGCTTTCTGATGACTCATGTGCACAGAGACGTTTTGATGACCCATAAAGGGACCTGATGACCCATATAGGGACCTGATGACCCATAAAGGGACCTGATGACCCATAAAGGGACGCATATCATGTAGTGCTAAGGATGCCACGATTAACTTTCAGAATCTTGGACAATCATTCATTCATTTCCAACATATCATAGCTTTTCAAAGAATCAATCATTTCGTATCATAGTATACTGAAAATACATAGCATTGAACATAACTTTACAAAGTTATTACTCACAGATGGCTGCAGAAGCAAATCAGACAGACTGGACATATCAGATAAACCAGGCAGACAATGGCGTGTGACCTACACAATCACATAACATATACACATAGAAATACAATGTTATTTCCTTGATCAAACTTGACTTTCCTGTCTTTTCTGCCCAAGTAGTCTGAGATTCTACTACGTGTATTCTTTCTTATTTAAATAAACCGGGTTCTTATTTCACATATTCTTTTATTACAATGTCCTTCTCTTCCAAATAGATTAATCCTTTACTTGGCTTCTTAAACAATTACCACTAGATCAATGATTCATTCTTTAACTAACTACTCTATGTTGATTAGTAGCTTATTAATCTTTATTGAGTCATAAATCATGTCTAGAATGTTTTGGAAAGAGACGAGGATAAAAACATGAACTAAATGTAACTTTCCAAAATATGCTTAAAATGGGGTCTTCGCTCGAGCGCCACTTTGGTCGCTCGAGCGAACTGTAAAATTTGAAAAACTATTGGGAGCTTGATTTTCACGCTCGAGCGAGACTTTCCTCGCTCGAGCGGACAACAAAAATTCAGAAATTCTAAAATTGAAATTCAAATTCAAATTTGGCATTTAAAGCCTCAAAACATGTACTTTAGTATATAAACATGGAAAACCATTTATTAAAGTCATAAATTGCTAAATCACTTATTCAAAAATCATTTATTCAAAATCATGCCCCAATTGCCAAATTTAGTTTGAAATCATTTTCTCCATATCAAGCCAAATCCCAACTCAAAATGATTAACTTCTAACTTAATCTCCATAAATTAAACATGAGTCCAAACTCTCATTTTCTTTTTAGTTACATAAAATTGGCGTCAAATTCTTTCTATTGTCCTTGAAATCATGAAATTGAAGTCATGAAACTTTTTATAAATTTTTCAACTAATTTCCATAATCTAAAACTTAACTTAATTTATAACCTCAATTCAATTCGTAACCATAGATGTCCCAAAATATGTTTAATTTAAATAAAATCTCAAAATACAAGTATGGATTAAAATCTAATTATTAAATCAACACTTTATCTAGCATTAGGATTAATTCTAATTTCCCATAAACTTGATGTTTATAAAACATTTCATTTTTCTCTTCAAAATATGAGATTGAATTAATCCAAATCTTTCAAAATCCATGATGTAAGTAATACAAATAGGTCCAATTTTATATTAATAACAAAATCAACTTAATTATGAATTACACCAATCAATTTCTTAGAAATTCAATTTAACTCAATTTCTAACCGAAAACTTAATTTATAATCATAGATGTTCTAAAATGTGCTTAAATTGAACAAACCCTCTTAAATTAAATCACATGCATGGATTAAACAAATTCCTAATTTTCATAATAAAATCAAAACTTTAAAATTTGTTCCCAAATTTCCATAGACTTGATTTTAGTTCCAAATCACCATTTCCTTATCAATTTCCTTCTAATCCCATAAAATTGATTTCTAACTCTTTTCTATCTCCTTAAATTATGAAATTGAAATTATAAAACTCCTAGAAAAATATTTGCATGTGTGAAAACATAATCAAAATCAAACCATCTACATCAAAATCCCTTTTATTCAAAATTAAGCTCAAATGTTCATGAATTAATTCTTTAATTCCTCTAAATTACATGCATGCAACCATAAGATTCAAATTCATATAAAATAATTAATTTCTAAATTAATTTCCATAATCACTAACCTAACTCGTTTGCATGGACCAAATCTTTAATAAACCTTGTTGCATGTAATTTTATAGGACTTAATCCAAGAATAATTCTCTAATTGAACCCAAATATTAAATCACAACATCAAACCCAAAATAATTAATTTCTAATTTATTCCCCAACCATGAATCTAATTTAATTCCATCATCTTCTTGCTAATTTCTTTCCAATTACATGAAATTGAACCAAAATATTTTTTTTTTTATTTCAAGTATTAGGTGTAGAAGAAATAAACAAGAAATTACCTCAACTTGTTGAATTTTTGGAGCTCTCTCTCAATCTTTTATTTTTCCTTAAGCTTCCTTTTAGCTTTCCTACTCAATCTCCAGCAAATAAGTTCCAAGAATTTTTACACTCTTACTCTCTCTCGGCTGTTCTCTCCCTCTCTTGAACTCATATTCTCCTCACTCCCTTTCTTAGCCAAGGCAAAACAAATGGTTGTCCACTTAAACCTTTGTTGCCTGAAGGAGTACCAACACATTACAACACATGTTCACTCCATGGTCTTGCACAAACACACGTGCACAGCCCTTAAGTCTCCAGCACATAACTCACACACACACTTTTGCACACCCACACCCATTTACACCCTCCAAATATTAATTTGATCTAATTTAACTTATGTCTAGGAATAGTTTAATTAAGTATCACTTAATCTTAATAAATCTTAACCAACACATAATTAAGTTAATTATAACAAATTATAAATCTCTCATAATTTAATTAATCTAATTAACTCCCATTAGAACCTAATTAATTATATTTAATTTTATTAATCCGAATCAGATTTTTAATCAGACTCCCAAAATGCTCCAAATAATAAATCGAACTTATTTCCAACCTCAATTTTGGTTTCTTAAATCATTTAGGCCTTCAATTTCTGATCAGACTCCAAGTTTCCGTCAATTAAATTACATATTCAAATAGGACAATCCATAAATAAATTCAATTCACAATAATCACTATCCTCAATCCTCATAATTTAATTAACTTGATCAACCCCAATTAAGATCTAATTTATCGAATCTCAATTTTACTAAACTGAATCGAATATTTAATTAAACTCCCAAATAGGTCCGTAATTAAGATTAAATTGACTCAACTTTTTAACTCCACTTCCTTAAGCCAATTGGACCCTTAATTTCTAGTTCCAAAATAAACCTTCAATAAAATCATATACGAGTCAGATTCCACAATTCTCATAAATCCCAAATAAATTATAATAGTCGGCAATTAAATCTCAAATCCTCTTAATTAATCAAGTACTAATCATTATACGTGATGGGGTTGTTACAAATAACCCTCATTGCGTGTAACCATGGCCTCCCCAAGACAACATTGTAGAGAGAGGGAGTGTCAATTACTGTAAACTCTGTACATACCTTCCTGGTGCCTGCCTGCACCTCCAAATTTATTGCTCTCAGAGGCTATGTCGGCGTTCCATTGAACCCGACCATTGGGCTGTTGGACTGCTCCAAATCATCTTGATGAAGGCCCAGCTCCTTGTAACATCGGACGTACATGATGTCACAAGAGTTGCCTTGGTCAATTAGAATGTGTCTTACCTGGCATTCCCCAATCTTGAAGGTCACTACCAGAACATCGTTGTGTGGATGCTGCACCATGTCTAGGTTTGCCTCAGTAAAGGACACTATCGATCCTTGGTACTTGTTTGTCCTAGGCCTCTTTTGCTGGACCTAACACACATGCTGTAAGTGTTTTACCTTCTGGGTCTCCCCTCGTTTATCATTCTCATTAACCTTCGAGTGGATCACATTGATCACCCAAGGTTCTGCTTGCTATGGTTGTGGCGAAAGTGGTGTTGCTGGTGCCTAGGGTAGTCTCGCCTGCTCTTCCCTCGTTCTAGCCTCACCTACTATGTCCCTCAAGTGACCCTGTCTGATCATATTTTCCAAATGCACCTTCAAGGCTTTACACCCCTGAGTCAAGTGCCCATCCTCATTATGGTAAGCACAGTGCTTCCCAAGACTTCTCTCCATAAATTCGCCAGGAATCCTCTCCTTTGCTCTGTAATACGGCTGGTTCCTGATCCTTTCCAGAACTTTATAAACAGGGATCCAGAACATAGTGGTGACTACCTATGCAACCCTCAACCCTATTTCTTGCCTATTGAATCCAGTATTACCTCGACCTCGCTTCAGCGAGCCGTTTCTCTTTTCCTGCTTCGGTGCCTTTGCTCCCGGCATATCCTCTTTTGCCCTGGCATATTTCTCGATCCTTGCCATGAGCTCTTTCATACTCTTTGGCAAAGTCTTTGCCAGTAACTTCCGAAGCATGCAGTCATCCTCCAGGCCGTTCTTAAAAGACACGACCACCAACTCTTGGTTGCACCCTGGTATTCGGTTGAACACCTCATAATACCTTTTGGTGTAAGCCCTGAGGCTCTCACCCTCGGCAATTTTCAAAGCCATCAAGGAGTCTACCCTCAATGGTTACAACTTGTTTCTGACAAACCTAACCATGAACATCTCGGTCAGTCCTTCTCAACTTTTCACAGTTCCTTTCGATAATTTGTGAAACTAATTCGATGCAATTTCCTCAAAGGATTAGGGAAACAACTTGCACAGCAATGGTTCGTTCCCGATATACAAGGCCATTGAATTTAGATACAAGCTGACGTGAAAATTCGAATCGGACTTACCGTCATATATCTGGAACCTGGACATATGGAACCTTTTAGGGGCCTCAAACCTATCCAACTCGACTGAGAAGGGCGTTCTCAGTTTGACAGGTGATGTGACCTCGTCATTCTGCCGCTTCCTCTAGAGGTAGCCCCTCAAATCCTCCTTAGTTCGACCAGGAGCTCGGTTGTCAACGAATTTTAGCCTTTTTGGTGCGCTGCTCCTAGTGTCGTTATGTGTCCTCTTGGACTTCTCTGCATTCACTGTGTCAAAACAAAGTTCCTTTCTCTGAATATGCCGATGTTCCTTGACGTAAGTTCCCTTGGTCTGAGGCGTCCTCTGAGACTCTCCTCTCATTGACTCTGTTCGCCCAGCATCCTATGAAGGCCGATGTGAGCGTTCTTTCACCTTGTTATGCTAAAGGACTACTGGGATTGCTTTCTGCCCCCTTTCTGGGGGTTGTTCTTGGCTCTAGAATCGACGTGTCCTTCAATAGAAACAGTGGCTGCATGACATTGTTCTACATCATGAAGTTGACAACCGATTGTAGGTCTACCAACTTGTTTTCCATTCCCATCATCTCGCCGTCCTTCCTTAGGCATCTATCTTTCCATACTTGGAGGTCACTTTCGTTGTAATACTCGTCTCGGCCTGCTTTCTTCGGTGTGTCTCCCTCGTAGCCGACGTCTTTCTTCTCACGATTCTAATCACGTGTTCCTTCGTTATGGTTTTCTTCCTCCATGTTTTGATCGGCATGCTTACCATTCCCACTAGGGATGTCATCCTCGATCTTTCTTTCAGCCTATTGTTGGCCATCTATTCTTCTTACGATTCCCACAGACGGTGCCAAATTGTGGGTGTTAATTTCCGACCACACAACCAAACGGGGAACTTAGCTGGAGAGTACCGACAGAATAGATTAAGCCCGAACAACCTGTCACAGAAAGATAAGAATCCAGTAGTGGTTCGTCCACCCGGGGGGCACTCCGACGATCAAGTCAGTAATCAAATATCTCTCAAAGATAGCTAATTATGCTTAACTCATAAGAAAGAACTTACTGCTCACAGTATGTCACACATACTACAGACCCACGGGGTGCCCTGCTTTTATAGCGAGCACTGACCTGATCCCTATAGAGGTCTAACTTCAATGAACTCAGGCTCAATGGTCATCTTGGACTCTTAGTTATATAGTGATAAACTCCCTAAGAGCTTTATCTTTATCCAGATTGAGATCCTCCCCTGTTCTAGGACTCTTGTCCCTTATCCGCTCATCTTGGATTCCGACATCTCCGCAAATAACCTCGGCTTAGCCGAGATCACCTTGGTGTCAGGACCAGGCCACGTGGTACCTCGGCTGACACTTTGGCGTCATAGTGGCCACATGCTGTCACTCACAAAATATGTCCCCACAATAAGTGTCAACTTTTAATTTATTACTCATCTAATGATATATAGCATAATTCTCTTACAGTGAATTTGTAAATTTAAAACCATAACTCTCTAACATTTCTCTAATATGGATTTCTAATTAGGGGGATTTGATGATAGATCCATCAGTGTCTAATTTGTCCTTCAAAAGAATAAGAATTATATAGATCCTTTCAAAACCCTTAGTATTTTAAAACTTATTTTTTTTACTATAATACCCTCACATATATATATATGTGTGTGTGTGTGTGTGTATCAGATTACAATCACTCTCTCTCAATTCAATCTATCTTCTCTCTGTTTTGCTCTTATTGCTCTCTATTGATGCCATCGGCGCTCTCCATTGGCGCCATCGCCACTAACCATAGAACTCTTTCTCTACTATCTCCATCGCCACCATCACTCGTTGCATCCACAACCTCAGATCTAAGATCATTCATAGTTGTTTTCATCGAAAAATGACGGTGCGCAAACCTTAGATCTGAGATTCTTCACTCTCTCTCTCTCTCTCTCTCTCTCTCTCTCTCTCTCTCTCTCTTCTTCTTCTTCTTCTTCTTCTTCTTCTCCTCTTTGTGATGCTCTATTTTCGAACTCTGTCTCCCTATCTCTCTTTTTTCTTCTCATGATGCTCTTTCTTCAAACAGTAAAATTTTATTCTGATTTATAACACAACACTCTCATGTAAAGCCATCCTCACAATTTGCTTCAAAGTAAGATTTTACTCTCTCTCTCTTTTTCTTTTTCTTTTTTTTTCTTATTAAAGAGTAAAATTTTACTTTATTTAGAGTAAGTTTACTCTGTAATAAGATTCTACTCTAAATCAGAGTAAAATTTTACTGTCGTTAAGCAGATCAGTATGTTGTTAACCAGAGAAAATTTTAATGTTACAAAAAACAAAATGCATATTAAATAAACGAACTAGAGTCAAATTTTACTTTTAGATCTATGAGCAAACAAACAAAAAAACTCTTAATTTTTTATTGCAATATCTCGATTTCTCATTTTTCTGTCAAATCTAAGTTTTTATTTATTTATTTTTATTTTTAATTTTATATATAAAGTTATTGATCTCAAGTATGAGTTCGTAGATATCAAATTTGAGATGATGGTGGTTTGACGGTAAAAATGGTTGTTGCCGGTCAATGGTGAGGGTGAGCGATATCGGCAGATGATGACGATGGTGGAGACTCATCGAGTTAGTGAAGAGAGAGAGAGAGAGCGAGAACTATAAAAGAAAGAGAAGAAAGAGAGAGTATAATGGTTAAATAAAATATTCAAATAATAAATTTTGTCCTTGCATACATGATTTTATAATTATGAGGGGATTTTGAAAGTACTAAGGTTGCTATGTGATTTAGTTTTGAAATTGTGATTCTGTTTTGAAATTGTGACTTCTCTTTTTAGAGTTGTGATTTAAGTGTAGAATTGTAAGTTGAGTTTTGAAAAAAAAAAAAAAATTTGTTTGGTTATGAGTTTTGAAAAATATTTTTGAATTTTAAATTTTGAAAAGAAGTGAATTGGGTCTACCCAGGTCGTCTGCTCAGACATCTTCCTAGACGTCCGGCCAGTTCGGCAGGAATAGTGCAAATATATATATATATATATATATTTGTTTTAGATATTTTTTAAATATAGAAATTATATTTTTTAAATTTTTTATAAAAATAATTTAACAATCCCATCATTAATCATTTTTAACACTATATCATCAAAAGATTTTTTAATTTAGTTTTGAATTGTATGTTTGGTTATGAATTTTGAAATTAATTTTTGAATTGAGTTTTGAAATTAATTTTGAATTGAGTTTTGAAATTAATTTTGAGTTATGTGTTTTGTTATGAATTTTAAAAAGTGAATTGAAAATTTTGCTTTTGAAATCACGATTCCAAAGATAAACCAAATACAGCTTAAATTTTTTTTTTATCTCTTTAAAAAAAATTATTCAGTGTGTTTGGTTTGAGTTTTCTGGATTAAATTTTTTAAAAATTAACTTTTTTTGTTTTCGTGTTTTTTTGTTTTAGTGAATATTTTTTAAATTTTAAATATTTTTTTTTACTTTTTTAGATGCACTTTACTTAGATATATCTAAAAAGTAAAAAATTTGTGAAAAAATATTTTAAAAAATTAATAAATACATAAAAATAAAAAAAAATGTACTGAATTTTTATATTTTTTTGTATTTTTGGTATTTAGTGAATTTTTAAAAGATTTTTTTATAATTTTTTTACTTTTTAAGTATATTTATGTTATGTGTGTTTAAAAAGTAAAAAATTACTTATAATATTAAAAAATTTAATAAAAACAAAAAACAATATAAAAAATAAAAAAATAAAATTTTCTTAAAAGTATTTTTTAAAAAATAGAAACAAGCTAGGTGATTGGGATTTATTGTCAAATTTTCCTTGTAATTACTCATATAAAATATCGGGTAAGGCTAGCCGACGACGAGTCGACGACGAATCCGGTAAGTTGGGTCGGGCCTGGTAATTGAAGCCCACACCCAATCTGCCGACGCTGGTGGCTCTGCCAATACACGTGTCATACTTTCGCTCACCTCCATACACTGGTGTTTCGTTACTTGCCGTATACGCGCGTGCCGAACACGATTCGTAAGTCCTACACTCATCCTCTGCCAAATTAATTCCGCTCTCCGTCTGTGTGTCTTTCTCTCCTTTGCGGTGTTAAAGTGATTCAAAGTTGTCATCAGAAACAGGCATGTTGGGTTGTTATTGTTTTCTGTAATTGGGGCTTTTTCACTTTCTTGTTTTCAATTAGCTTTTCAGGGGTTAGAAATCTATGGTGATTGGAACTTATTGACACAGTTTGTTGCAAACTGAATCCATTATCAAGAACTGTTTGTATTTATATTTCTATTTCAATCTTTTGCTTCCAAAATCGTTTCTTGGAAACTGCAGATATTGAATTTTCAGATTTCTTTCTTTATGCACCAATATATTTAGGACTGTACACAACTTTTGTCACTTTCTCTTTTATTGTTACAATCTTGTTCATGTATAAATATCGATATGTTTCTGGAATATAACATCAATTTTAGATACCCTTTTCTATTTCTGATAATCAAACATATTTGGCTGAACTTTGTTTGGATGATGAATTTGTGTAGGGAAATATATATATATATATATATATATATTTAACTTTTTCCATTGCCTTTCTTGTTTCCTGTACAAATTTCTGCGTGAATTCAAGATCCGAATTCAAGATCCAAACACAGCAGGACCATGAATTATATTTTCATATTTATTCGCATTCATAAATCATGTTTGATAACTTTTGGGAATCAGTGTTTGTACTTGTGAAATTAAGTTTGCTTTTATTTGGAATTTTTTAACTGGAAATAATTGTATTGTGACAAGTTTAATGGAGGAACCCAATTTGTCAAACTTTATTAAGGCATTATTATAAGTTATATAAAGGTCCCTAGGGAAAATCTAAAAAAGGCTCTGTTTTCGTCTAAAGGAGAAAATAGTCATTTTAGAAAAGATGAATCGAGGGTTACTCCATTTGGTGCACTTTAGTAGAAGCTGCATCGTTTGACTTCAATTGGCCCCTTAAAGTATAAGTTAACTTTTTATAATGAAAATTTTGCATTAGGCAGCAATTTGCAACAGCATTGAGTGCCACATTGGAGCTAAATATAACAGTATTTAGAGTTGGGCATGTTTTGTGAAGCTTTTTTCGAGTCGAAAGTTATTATTAACAAAATTAAGCTAAATATAACAGTATTTAGTGTTGGGCATGCTTTGTGAAGTTTTTTTCGAGTTGAAAGTTATTATTAAAAAAATTACGCTAAAAATACCCATGTCCCAACTTCCCGATAAACAATTTTTTTTTATAGCTTTTTTTGTCACATGAACTATAACCAAATGCTGTAACAAACATACTCTGACACAAATTTCTAAAATAAAAAAACTATAAGAAGCATCAACAAATTGCACCAAGCATGGGCATGGCCGTTGTCCCCCGGTTCACTACATGGGGGATTGGTGTCATGTAGTTGGTGAGCCAATTTTCTACCTTTGCTTAGTGGAAACATAAAATAATTGAGAAAAAAATTATTATGCTGAATGGTGGGAGATACATGATATATCTAATGGTTGTAAGTTATGTCCAGTTATTTTGAATTGATCATTGCAGAATGTCTTTGAAATGGGATAATGTTAAAGTGGGACCACTTAGGGATCTGAAACCTTAGGATCATGAGATGTGTAAGGCTTGCACAAAGATGATGATTGTTATCTCTTTTTGACATATTTTTATCTCTTTTGTTTCCTCCAAATAATGACCTTATTTGGTCAAGAAATAATATCTTTTGAATTGTGAAAGATGATTTTAAATGATTATAATACCTTTCTATGCATAAGTTGTTGATTTTCTATTTTATTTTTATTTTTATTTTATTTTATTTTTGCTTCAGATAGATTCAATCAGTTAGGCAAGTTTTTCTTGTTTGGATCTTCAAAAAATGTACCCTGGTGGTTATACTGCAGAAGTAACAAACCTATCTCCTAGAGCAACGGAGAAGGTTGTTTATGAGTTCTTTGCTTACTGTGGTGAAGTTGAACATGTGGAAATCATCAGGTAGTTCTCAACTACTCTGTTTCTGGTTGCTGGATTTGAATTTGCTGTGTAGTTCTTATTGTAATTTGATCTTCTTTCCTTTTTCAAACTATTTGGAAATTATTTCTTTTCATGAAAGGTCAAATTTCTGATATTATTGATGTTTAGTTGTCCATTCAAAATTTTATGCTTATTGGGTAATAAATTCATTCATAATTAATGTCTCCAAAATATTCCTTTTACAAGTAGAAGCATGTGGATAAAGTCGAAGATATTGCTTGGCTTATCAAACCAAATCTTATGGTATCTCAAATCAAACGATTCTGGTGCGATTCCTATTTCCATCGATTCACCCCCAAATACAAATCGATTGCTTGGTGTATTAAACCGGATCAGTGTGATACATATCATGAATCATACAATTCGGATAACAAAGAAAGCGTCATGTACATTAACCTTAGCCAGAATGGCTTGAGGGTAGGGAGAGCATGTGGAGATGTATGATTGGTCCACACACAACACCTCATTAGTCTGATACAGTGGATTCAAGACCATTGATGACATGACAGGAATGAACATGTGGAGGTGACTTGGTGATATGATGTGGTGTGCCATGTATCCACAGGCTTATAACATTTCTAACACGAATACATCATGTGCATTAACAAGATAAAGGAAAGTATGCAATAGGCAATTGTTGACAGTATGAATAAGTATAGCTATAAAAATTTTAAATTTGTAACAAGAAAGCAAGTAATAAGAGGAGTGAACATAATATACAGGATGACCTCTGTCCTTCACAATTTGCAATTTTGATTAGAAATATGTAAATAATAAATTAGATTACATATTTATTATTATTATTATTTTGCATAACATGCATAAGAGATATATAAATATATTAATATGGTCATTTCATTCCTTTAAAGATTTGTTGTTTCAACATGGCCGTAGCATGTTGTGTCTGTGTCTCTGCTAAATAGCTGTTAAGGCTCCATGATACTCGCATAGTACAGTTGCCTTCTGGTTTTTTTGTTCAACCATATGCAATTATTTGGCTGTGTTAATGTTACTGACTACAGATACTTTATTTGCTAAAAACAGATCTGGTGAATATGCTTGTACTGCCTATGTGACATTTAAAGATGCTTACGCACTGGAAACTGCTGTCCTGCCTCAGTGTAAGTGTTCATATTTATGACCCCATACCCTTGGTTGGAATTGATTTTCAAGTCTTATGTCCTACTGTTGGAGCAGTTCAACTCTTGAAACGACAGTCAACAAACTTAAACATGGAAGTTAATGACATGTTGTTCCACAATAATCCCAGTATCGGATCATTTGATGCTTTTCCTCGCTTATTATCATGCTTTCCATGTTCATGCTTATGTCTTTGTATTTGTATTGTATTTGTGTTGTATTTGTGATGAGTCATTGAAATATGGAAATAATTTGGGTTTAAATCTTTATCTGTGTTGCCCTTAATAAGTTGATCAGGTGCTTTGAGAGTATCTTTGTTTGTTATAATGTCATTTAAGATATTTTTGTCACTTGTGGATGCATGAAATGAGGCTATTCGTGATACTTGAAATGAGTCTATGTTGTTTGTGTAGCTTTTGAAATTAGTCAATTTATGTCTTCACCCGTGGTAAAGGTCCCATTTTGAAGGTTTGGATTTGTGCCTTCAACAATACAGAAATGAAATATAAACAATCTCTTTTCATTCCGAGTTCAGAGGCTCCTGTTGTCGTGAAATGTTCTGCTCAGTATCCTATAATCTAGAAATCTTTCGTGATACTTAAACATTCAATTTGATTATTCGTCCTATTGTTACTTCAGGGAGCTACAATTGCAGATCAAGATGTGTGCATATCTCGCTGGGGAACATATATTGATGAATCAGATCCTTGGAATAACCCGTCAGTGGAACCTAGGAGATGAAAATAGCTCAACAGTACGCACTTCTCTATCCACTCTTAGTAGAAATATTTTTGAATTGTTATCTGCAGAACTGGACTTAAATTTGTATTTTAGTTCTTGAGTTAATATCACATCAAATCATTTACTTATCCTGTCTATGCACTCCTTAATAGCATTTTTTTTCTCTTAGCAGGCCACTGACACGAGTCAATTCGTTTCTACTCCTGGTGAAGCCATAACTAGTGGCACAAGAGGTAGTCAAAACCATGATATCACAGGGATATATATTGGGGAAAGATGCATTAATCAAAGCCAAAGCCTTGGATGAGTCCTATCAAGTGTCGTCTACTGCAGCAGCCCAGGTTTCAGAGCTCAGCAACAGAATTGGTCTCACTGACAAGATTAATGCTGGCGTGGAGGCTTTTAAATCCGTGGACGAAAAGTACCATGTTTCAGTGGTCACAAAGACAGCTGCGTCGTATACAGGGAGAACAGCAGTGGCAGCTGCGAATGCTGTTGTCAACAGCAGTTACTTTTCCCGTGGAGCTCTTTGGGTTTCAGATGCCCTCACTCGTGCAGCCAATGTTGCATCTGATTTGGGCAGCCATGATGTTAAAAAGTGAACTTTTGGGTCAGTAAACACACATTATAGCTGGTAGTGATGGACAACAACTAGACAGTTTTCTCTGTTAAAGTGTATTGGTGAACATGTATGTACATTAGTAGATTGGACGAGCTGCAACCTAATGCTTACAGGTTTCTGTCATCTGTGCAGAAAATTTTAAAATTTTGATCTGCCAACTTTATGTAATGTGGTTATTTTACTCTGTTACAGGTTTCGCAATCCAACATCATGTTCTTCTCTTCATGACCTACTGTTGAAATTTGATTTATAGCTTACATGGAGTTGATAAGCTCTGTTTGAAAGCAGAGCAGAGAGATGGTTACCTGTGATTCAACATCAGATGCACTTAAAATGTTATTTATTTTTTTATTTTTTTAATGACAGAAAGAGAACCTGAATGTGGCACTAATCGGATCCATTCCCATTAATGGGTGGTGGTTGGGTTCAGTTTTGGGTTTTATGCCAGAAGTTGGATTGGGCAAGAATTGGATGGAGCCATTACCCCCAAAGATTAATAAATTTGTCAAGCATTACTGCGCATGTTTTTTGTTTTTTGTGTGTGTATATTACAAGAAATAGACAATTGAGATTTTTAAATTCAATTATAATAAAAGAAACAAGGGAGTTAAATCTTATGTAATATTAGTTAAGCTTGTGATAAATAAAAAATTAACAACTAACATGTCATGTCATTGCGGGTTTCAAAGGGGAATGAGGTGAAAAAAATAGTGAATTTTTTTTGTGACACTTTGGCTGACACATGAGTCCTACACTTCTGTTATATATGTTTCTCATTTTGTGAAAATCTTTCGTATTTCTAACATAGCTCAACTTGTTTTAGTCACAATTATTGCCTTTTTTACTTTGTGAGTGGAGAACAAGGGCTATTATGGAGTATGGTTTGATTAGATGGGGCCAGTGTTGTGTAGCTTCTTGGGATTTTATGAATTCTAAGGTCCATTGATATGAATGCAAATTGCTAACATGAATTGAATTGGAGGAGATGAGCAGAGAGCAGAGCAGGTAAATATAAAGGGGTCGACATCAATAGCTACAACAATGACTTTGTATCATTTTGAATGTTCTTTAGTGCCACCACGTCTTGTTAATGGCACTACATGACTGAAATCATGATCTCACCTAGCTAGCTTTAATAAATTCATATACATAGCAACCTTGCAATTGAATGGTCTACAATCACATTTGTCTCATCCAATTACTTTATATTCTAATCCATGGTTTCTAATTAAAAAAAAAAAAAAAAAAAGGAAGTAGAATGATTTGGGGATGGTATTATTGCAATTAAAAATCATCTTAATTTTTTTTTTTTTTCTCTTTTCAAAAAATGAACGATTCTCTTCATTATGGACGATGTTGTTTATTTTGTAATCCTTATATGTATATCACCCATTAAAAAAATTAAAATTATTCGATAATCATAGCTAGAGGATTTAATATGTTTGTGTTTAAAAAAATGGACAACCAGTATAATTTTGAAACAAGACCACTCATTTTTTAAGCCCAAGCATAATGAAATTATATGTTTAAGATTATTGAATCAATCTAATTTGTGCAAACTCAATTCCGCAATCAAAAATGCTACAGACTCCCACAAAACCCAACCTCCATATCCGTATCAATTGGGGGTCATGGGGGTCACCTATTTTTTAGGGTCTCAAGCATTAATCTTCCACAATATAGAGAGTGAGTGCGCTTCGTGGATAAACCACTGTGCTCTAGGAGATGAAGGCCTGCACAAGTAACGAATGGTGAGGTTGTTCGACCAGGGTTTAGGTCGGAAAATCCCTCTGATAGTAAAGTCAAGCTAGATAGAGAATGGGGAAGACGAGTGTATAGAGAGAGTGTAAAATGAATTCAAATCCCTTGTAAAAAGGTTACCTTTTATAAGGAAGGCTTGACTTACCCATCAAGTTTCTCTCTTTGCAACTTGGCACTCAACCATTTAGCAAGGTCGCTCCTCATTGGAGGAAGGTAAAGACTCTGTTAAGCAGTTCTGTTGTTCATGGGCACCACGTGCCATTCACTCACATGGCTTTGGTTGATCTGTTAGAACTTAACTTAGCTTAACTCACTTTAGAGTAAGTGTCTGAGTCATGGACTTGCCTACTTCGAAGTAAGGGAAGGAGTTTGGGCTAAGCCCATGGCCTGCCCATTTTAGAGTGGAGAAAGGGCCAAGGATTGAACCCTTAACTCAGCCCTACTTCGGAGTGGAGAAAGGGACCAAGGCCAAACCGTTAGCTCGGCCTACTTCGGAGTGAGGAGAGGGGCTAAGGTTCAGACCTCTAATTCGGCCCACTTTGCAGTGGGGTAAGGAGCTTGGGCTAGGCCCATAGCCTTGCCCACTTCGAAATGGGGAAAGGGCCATGGCCGAACCCTTAGCCTAGCCCACTTTGGAGTGGAGAGATGAGCTAGGGTTAAA
The DNA here is from genome assembly GCA_022316695.1 of Camellia oleifera. Lineage (NCBI taxonomy): Eukaryota > Viridiplantae > Streptophyta > Magnoliopsida > Ericales > Theaceae > Camellia > Camellia oleifera. Next base: position 199,448,215 of record CM039314.1, read on the forward strand.
ACCTCTAGCTCAGCCCGCTTCGGAGTAGGGTAAGGAGCTTGGCCTAGGCCCACGGCCTTGCCCATTTTAGAGTGGGGAAAGGGTCGAGGCCAAACCCTTAACTTGGCCCACTTCGGAGTGGGGAAAGAGGCTAGGGTTTAAACCTCTATCATGGCCCACTTCGTAGTGGGCCCTCTCTTTGACTGGCTAGATCTCTACATAAGTGAGCTTGAGTAATTGTGCTCTCTTCATGATTTATTTTCAAAAATGATCTACATGTATAAACCAACGAAATGAACGAATTTGATCATACCCCAACGCTTAGTTCTATCTAAACATTATGCACAAAATTTAATATGATTTTTGTATTTGAAAAACATATTAGTGTTTCTATTAAAGACCGAGCCATGAGATCATTAGTCAAATGACCATTAATGTAACATTTGAATGCTTTTCCCAATTAAATATATAAAATAAAATAACCGAATATATGGTTGCATATATTTTTAATGATTAATTATTTTTTCCTATTCTTGAAGGAAGTGTAGCCTTCAAATGAAGTGGTTGTTTGATTGAAACTAAAAAAAGGGTAGAGAGGGCTACTGTAACATTCTGCCCCGTAGTTTACTGTTAGAAGAATCCAGAAAAACAGGATTGACCCATAAATATGTATATATATGCATCGACCTTTCTTCACCTAATTTCCTTGGAGAATACTTTATGGTATCTATTAATTTTCATTAAAATATCAGTCTAAATACAAATAAGTGGTTTAGTTTGTAGAGAATAAATATATGCAATCTAATCCCATTTAAAAATGAGTCTATCTTTATCCTATTTAAAAAAGTAATTGGTCTTGCACATGTACACAAAAAAATAATATTTTCCACTAGATGAATTTTACCATTATCTTTTAACTTTTACGTGAATTCACAAATAACTATTGTGCACATATAAAATTGATTAGATCCGACAAGTAATAGAATTTGCACCTATATCGTATAGGTGACATTTGTTTTGTGGCAATAACATAAGAAGTAAAAAAAAAAAAAAAAATTATAAAATCCATCCAATAATATATATTTAATGGTCCTCAAAATTCTAGTGGAACCTTGACCCTAGTAAATGTGTGTATATTTTTTTTTTCCAGGGAGAGGGTGAGAAGGTTGCAGTTGCCTCTCTACGCAATTTGAATTCAAATTAGACCCAATTGGCTTATTGACTTCACAACAATAAGAAATAGTCTAACCCCTTTTATTTATTTGGTATGGTAGAAAACAATTGTCGTGAAGGTTCCATGGTGATGTTAGGCTTCTACCATCATCTATCAAACTTATGAAAATAAAAATGACATGACTAATGGATTAAAATTGACTGTCCAACAAGTCAAACACTGATAATTAAAAAATGATTAAGTTCTTTTAGAGTACTATGTGACATTATTAATAATCGTTTTTGGTTGTTAGAAACCACTCAGCATGTAATTTGGAACTCGATATCAGAAATTACTAAATATGGTTTCCTTCGATTCATGGGTTGCTGAAGGCTCTGCACCTTTTCTAACAACCAAAACATAGCACTTTTTGACATATATGCAGCTTTTAAGAATAAAAAGTACAGCCATTTTTGAACATCTTATCCCTTATTCATGTTCTGGAGATTCCAAGAAAGAGCAGTAAGTGTTCTTACAAGGCTAGCTATCTCATCATTTTTTCTGGAAATATGATTATGTATATGAGGAAAATATTACAAGTCCTTGTATACATGACAGAGATCCCTGGAGGTGGGGGGAAAACCTACCTAGACCACATTAGTCACTCTCTTCACCTGCAACTATCTCATAACAGCGCTACGATCACTGAAATATTCAATCACCGATATTATCAATCCTTCACAAATGTTTGCATCTATAAATCGGTGATTTCAGTGATCGAATTTTTCAATACGCGTATCTTGTTCCATCTCATAAATCTCCACTTCAACAAATCAAAACTCCTCTCTATACAACCACCAACTAACACAAAAACAAACAACAACAATAACAAAAACAAACCAAGGAAAAATTGGCTAATGAGCGGTCGAGATTTGTGGAGGCAAGATATTGTTTCTGGCACTGAAACTTGTGTCATTAGGAATAGGAACGCTAATGACAAATCTTACTATTGGTATAAGCCGCCTTTTCAATCACAACACATTGGGCAACGTACAATTCCATTCTCATTGCAATCAGGGCATCTTTGAAAACCATACTCACTCTCATCACATTCTTCATCATAATCACCTTCATAGTATACCTTACAACTCCCTGAGCAAGTCTCACATGGCACAAACCTTGTATCCCCACAAGCCGCACAAACTCCTGCGCCATCATCCACCTTTTCACAGCCTTCCAATAGCTTCTCAAGCTGTCCATCTTCGTGCAGTTGCCGTATTTCCTCAGTCCCACCAATATACTTTTTCCCAACAAACACCCTTGGCAATCCACCACCATTAAACCCATCTCCCAGTAGCTCTTTCAGCTCATCCTTGAACACCGAATGCATCGATAGGTCTCTCTCATCGATTCGAACATCGGTTCCTTTCAAAATGACTCGAACATAGCAACAATCTTCATATGTCTTCCTCACACCTCTTAGGCTGGTGAAGTACAACACAACCCTGTCTTTACTCTGAGGAATGAAATTAAAGCCAGTGACATCGCCATTAACTTTCTCTCCCTCCAATGGCTTAAGGTGAAATGGGTTCGCCGCAGGGAGCTCTTCCAGAGCTTTCCTGAATGTGGAAATGACATCCGGATCGAACTCGGAAATTATAGATGCTGCATTGGAATTGGTATTAGAATTGGAATTGGAAGTGGAAGTGGAAGTGGAAGTGGAAGTGGAATTGGAATTTGATTTATTATCGGGCATCTCGAGCCACATTGGCTTAGGAGGTGTTTGGAGATTTTCTTGGAGTCTCGATCCGGAAAGATCAAATGGAGAAGGAGCTGAATTAGGGGCGACATGGAATGAAAAACTTTTGAGGTTAGGAGGAATTCGAAGAGGGCTAGTATCTTCCAATCCTTCCATTAATTCCCATGTATTGATCGTCTCTGGTTCGCCCGGAGGCGTTATCACCGGCGTTTTCGGAGCAATTTTGGGTATCTTTTCATTGATCATGTTGGACCATGTTTTTGCCTCAATCATCCCCATTGAAAAATCCTTGCTTCTCTTATCGTGGACAATCTCATCACCACCACCACCGCCATTTATATTCTCATTTTCAGGAGCTTTGTTGTCTCCGTTGTCATGGTGATTGTGATTGACTGTATCGAGCATGAGAGAGCCCAACGTGGAGGAGGTGAGAGCGACGACGTGGTAGGTGTCTCGGCCTTGCTTTGATCGGTGGTGGTGATGATGGTGGTGGGTGTGCATTGAGTAGCTCCGCTGCATCGGCGAGCACGGCGCCTGGCAGTTCCGGCATACCGGTTGTTGCTTCGAAGTGGCGCAACCCATTTCGAAACAAACAAGATTGATGGGTTAAAAAAGTGGCCAATAATTTTATATAAAGAATACAAACATATCTGTGTTTATAGGAATTTGAGGAACAGATTAAAAGAACATTCCCAATTGAATGAGCTGGATGGGTAAATCGAGGGATTAAAAAAAGAAAGATAGCTATTAGGAAATTATTATAATAAGGAGAATCGCATGGATCGGTGATTGTCTAGAACGAATTGGGTCGAAGGTTCTGTGCAGAAGAATACGCAGAATGACTCATATTTCCATAGAAAACTCTCATAACCAAGTTCTTATTTTGTGGGAACTGTGAGTGGGCACAATTAAACAATAGTATGCTTCAATTAATCTGTTCTAGACAGGACATGAATTTTCAGAACATGAATGAATTAAATGATGAGAAGACAAGCGAGGAGAAAATTCGAGAAGGCAAAAAAAAAAAAAAAAAAACAGGGAAAGAGGAATGGGAATGAAGGAATTTGAGAGTCAAAGAAGGAGGGCGAAGAAGAAGAAGAAGGACCCTTTCCTTCAACAAGCTGCTCGACCCACCCACACCACCCAACCTTCTCTCTCTAGAAATGGGATAGAAAATTAAACGACCCTCTCTCTCGCTAGAGGGGCATGAATGGGAACGAGTGGTGAGTGAGAATCGAAAGAGCAACTTTTTGGGGATGAAATGTTAATTTATAGAGATGACCAAATATGAATGTGATATACATACATAGAATAAGATGAAATTGAATGATGACCAACGCGGGAATTATTGCTTGAATGGCTCCTCCCTTTTCTGGAGTTATGTTTGGTTTACAAATTTATAACACGTTAAAAGAGCTATTAAAAAAATTAAAGAATCTATAACTTATATTAAAAAGTTATAAATAAAAAAAAATTCTCTATTTTTTACATATTTTTTTATAAAAAATTAAAATTTTATTTTAAACATATTAATTTTTTTATCTCATATTTTAGTTAAAAAAAATACTAAAATAATATGTTCTCAAATGAAGCCTTAGAGCGAGTTTTAAAAAGAAAAAAAAAAAGTGTGTAAAATTAAATAAAATGCAAGTATATTTTATTTATATTTTAACTACAAAGTCCATTTTTTTAAAATCTTTTTTAGATTACATTATTTTTCTATTTTTCTAAATATCTTTTTATAAAAAAATTAAAAGATTTATTTATTTAAATCATCTTAAATAACTTTTAAATAAAATATAGATATATTTAATTTAACTTTTTATTATTATTATTATTTTTTCAAATTCCTCTTTAAATTTTTTGAATCAAACGCAATAGTAGGAACGAATAGAAAGGGAATGTGTGGATGTAGTGGTGCTGTGTGGTCCGGATCTGTGCGTCCACTTGTGTGTCGAATTTTAATTGGCTTCTTAGGTTAAATTCAAAACAATAATGGTAGAGGGTCCTAATATTTATGGCTCAAATGGTTCGAATTTGCCAAAACGACGTCATTTTGACAATTTTAAGCCATTTGAGCCACAAATATTAGGGGCCTCAAACATTTTTCAATTCAAAATGTGCTAGAAAACAAACTCATAATGCAAAAAGTTTCAAATAATATTAAAAAAAATTCAAAACGTATTAAATGTATTTTTTAGTACAATTTATAAGATGATTTTTTTATTTATTATAAAAAGATATACACAAAAATAAAGAGATAATTTAAGATTAGTTTGGGATATTCTAAAAAAGTACATTTTTTGACTTATTGACTTATATGGGTTGAGTTTGGGTTTGGGTTGGATTTGAGTTGGGTTTGATGTGATGTGTTAGAGAGTGATGTGATTTAAATAAGATGATGTGACTTAAATAGGATAGTGACTTTTTAACTTTTTGTATTATTTAGTGTACCCCAAACCAAACCTTAATCCAAATAAATTAATAAATAACTTATTTATTGTGTTGTCAAATTAATTATAAGTATCGTTAAAAAAAAATTGATTATAAGTAAATAATTCTTTATCTCAACTATCCAACAAAACATATTATTATCCTGCTCTTAAAATTTTTGTTGCATTATTAATTAGAAGAAAAATGATTTGTGCCTTAAAATTTTCTGCTCCGAATGCCCCTAATGCCTAAAACGACGTCGTTTTGGGCATTAGGCTTTTTTTTTTTTTTTTTTTTTTTTCCTTTTTTTCCGCCATTTTCGACGCCCAGCCGAGCTTGTCCGCCCACCGGTCGTCTGCCCAGCCGAGCTCATCGCGTCGCCTCCGCCAACCGTCCTCTGCCCGCCGTCGCCTCTGCGCAATTATCGCATAGGCGTCTCCATCGCCGCGCCCCCCGCCTCCGCCTCCAGCCCATTTTTGAGGCCCCCTCCAGTCCTTCTTCTCCCTCCCCTCCCCTCCCCTCCCCCTCCTTCTCTTCTTCGTCTTCTTCTTGCTTCTTCCGCTGTAAAAAAAATAATAATAATAAATAAATAAATAAATAAAAGGGGAATTCGGGACATTCGGGACTCCCAATTTCGAACTCCGAATCACAACTCTAATTAGAATTGTGACACTGTAGTTAAGCCCCAATGTGAGAAGTCCTCGACTTATTTTCTATTTATTAAAGCCTAAAAGAAAAGCTAACGATCACTTATCATTGTTTAAAAAAAGTTAAATATCACATCAAATTTTTACTTACAAGAATATTATTTTAATAACCTTTTAAACACAGTAAGGCTTCATTTGACAACTACATATTTTAGTTAAAAAATTAAAAAAGTCACTATAAGTTGTGATATCACTCTCTCTATTTTTTTAAACATCTTTTTATAAAATTCAAAAAATTATTAAAATAATGTTGACTTTTTTTATTTTCAAATGTTAGAAACGTAATTAGAGTGTGCCAGTAAGGATCAATAAGTTCTTACAAAGATAGTAAATGCCAACTAATTAATCAGACGATTGTTTCGAAATTCTTTTTAGTCTCAATAAAGAAGACTTTTACTGATAACTTATTTTAGGAGAAAATTCAGAAAACTAATCACAAAAGTAAAAGAAAGACAGAGAAATAGTGTCATAAATCAAATTTCTTTAAGTAAATAAGAGTTTACAATTGTACCTTCGCACTTTCACAGCTTCAAAGTGAATTACAGTAACAAACTAACTTAGAATTATTCCTAAGAATTTGAAATGCAGTGCAGAAAAGTAAACGATTGGAAAGAAAAATATAAAGTAAATAAACTGATTTCTGAATTTGGTTTTGGTGCCTTCATTATCAGCTTTCCTCTCTATTTATAGGCCCAAGTAGTAACCGTCGAAGTGACTGAAAACTGTCGAAGTAACCTCTATGATCATGGGTCATGGCTCCAAACACTTTGCCTCCAATAAGCCGTTTCTTGCAGTTGCGCTTTCCTCCTGAATTTAAATTTAAATTTAAATTTTCAAGAATTGTTTAGCCATGTCACATTACTCTTTTCGATTGCTCCAGTACTTCGCAAATCCATTGCCATTGTGTAACGATCTCATCACGTATAATGATTAGCATTTAATTAATTAAGGAGATTTGAAATTTAATTGCCAATTATTCTAATTTAATTTGAGATTTATGAAAATTATACAGATTGATTCATATATGATTCTATTGAGGATTTACTTTGGAATTAGAAATTAAAAGCCTAAATGGCTCAAGAAAGTACAAATGATGAATTGAATTATTTTAATTTCAAATATCGGACCATATGGGAATTTAATTAAATATTCAATTTAGATTTATAAAATTGAGATTTAATTAATTGGGTCCAAATTAGAGTTAATTAAGTTATACGAATTAAGAATTAAGATTATTATGAATTGAATTTATTTATGAGGTGTTCAATTGAGTACATAATTTATTGACGAAGATTTTGAGTTTGATCTGAAATTGAAAGCCTTGTTGATATAAGAAACCAAAATTGAGGATAGAAATAAGTTTAATTTAATATTTTGAATATTTTGAGAGTTTGAATAAAAATCTGATTCAGAATGAGAAATTAAATATAATTAATTAGGCCTTAATAGAAATTAAATTAGACTAATTAAATTATGTGGGACTTATGATTCGTTATGATTAATTAACTTATGTGCTAATCAAGATGTACTAAGATCAAGTGTTGTCTAATTAAATTAATTTTTAATCATAAATTGAATAATCTAGAATTGAGAGTGTAATGGGTGCGGGTGCAGTGAGCAAATTTGTGTTGTGTGTGCATGTGAGTGATGTGTTGGAATTCAAGGATGAGTGCGCGTGTGCAATGTAAAGAGTGGAGTGTGTGTGTGTTGTATTGATTTCATTAAGTGAAGAAGTGGGTTCATTTACAAAAGAAATTGAGAAAGAGAGAGAGAGAGTAAGTCAGTTGAAGTCAAGAATGAAGAAGTGTGTGTGTGTGTTAGAGAAGTCTCAAAGTTAAAAAAAAAAACAAAACAAACAAAACAAAACAAAACAAACCAAAACAAACAAACAAACAAAGACTTGAGTTCAAGTTCAAGAGAAGAAAAAGAAGAAAAATGGTGAAGTGCAAAGAAGGGGCTCAATCTTCACCAAGAAATTCAACAAATCAAAACTTTGGGTAAGAAATTAAAGCTTAAATCTTGTAGATAAGTCACCTAATAGTTTAAATTAAGAAGTAATTGGGTTCAATTGCGTATAATTAAAAAGAATTAGCAAGAAGATAAAGAAAAATTGAGTTGAGTGTAAGGTTATGGAAATAAACATGGAAATTAATTATTCTTGGTTTGATGTTAAAATATCTTGCATGAATTTAGATCTCATTTTTACATGCATGTAATTTGGAAGAATTAAATAATAAATATGGAAATAATTGTAGGAATTCTTCAAATTGAGTTTGGATTGGTGAACCTTGATATATATATGAGATGTATATTTGCATGCACCATGAGTTTTGAAAGGATTTGAGCCATGCAAGTTTATTATATATTTAATTTTGAAGAAAAGTTTGGAAACCACGAGCTCATGAAAATATGGATTTTTTATTTTGATTATTAACTCATATGTAATGTAATTTAAGAGTTTTATTTAATTTAAACAAATTTTGGAATATATTAAATTAGTTAGTTTTATTTGAATTATATATATATATATTCAATGTTTGCTAGGAAATTGATAAGAAAATGAAGAATTTGAGATAAGATCAAGTTTATAAAGTTAAATTAGAAATTAATTATTTTTGGTTTAATTTGAAATTTTTTTTTAAATTAAGCTCCATAAATTACATGCAACAAAGATTTATTGAAGATTGATCATGGCTTATAATTATTTTCAAATTTTGATGAAATTTTGCATGAGTTTTGGACATGATATTGGGTTTTAAAAGCTTAATTTATGTTTTAGAATTTATGAGTTTGAAATTTGACTTGATATGAAGATAATGAATGAAATTTAAATTTGGACAATATGGAAATAAATTATAATTTATATTTGAGAATAAAAACATTAGTTTGATTTTGATTTAAATTTCTTATATGTAAATATTTTGAAAGGGCTTTATAGCTTTAATTTATGTTTTATAAAACAAAGAAGAAGAATGTTGGAATTAGTATATTCATGAAATTATTGGTTTTAATCTTAATAATCAAAGAGATTTTTGTATTAGAAATTGAAAAATTAGTCATGAGTTCATCTTTATTAATAAAATTACATGTTTAAATTGGTTCATGCAAGAGTTTACGTTTTGAAAATATGTTTGGAAATTATTTGTTGATTTTGAAAGCATAGGAAATTTGCTGGTCGCTTAAGTGGAAAAGTTACTGCTCGAGTGAACATTAAGTCCAACTAGTATTTTTTATAAAGTTTTGCAAACCGCTCAAGCAACCAAAGGTCCGCTCGAGCGAAGACCCTATTTTCAACATATTTTGGAATATTGTATTTAATTCACATTTTTATTCTCATCTCTTTCCAAGGCATTCTAGACATGATTTATAGCACAATAAAGATTAATAAGCTTACAATCAACATTAATTAGTTGATTAAAATAATAAGTTTTTATTAAGAAGCTAGGTAAGAAATTGGTTTATTCAGAAAATAACAATTTAGTAATGAAAGGATATGTGAAATGAGAAGCCGATTCATTTAAATAAGAAAGTCTAAGCATAGTAGAACTCTAGACTACTTAGATAGAAAAAGACATGAAAAGTCAAGTTTGATGAAGGGATTGATCTTGTATTTCAATGTGTATATGTTATGTGCTTGTGTAGGTCACACACTATTGTCTGCCTGATTTGTCTGATCTGTTTAATCTGTTTGATCTGCTTCTGCAGCTATCTGTGAGTAAAAGTTATGTTCAACTTTATTTATTTTCTGTATGACAAAATAAGATCTGTTTTCTGAAATGCTATATTCTGTACAATGAATGATTGTCCAATTTCTGATATGTATTCGTGGCATCCTTAGTATCATGTGATATTTGTTAGCTGTTACCCGGTATCAGAGGTTCCATTATGGGACTTATTATGTTTGTCATCTGTTACCCGCACCGGAGGCTCCATCATGGAGCTCAGCATATATATTCTCTGCTATCTGAATCCGGAGGTTCCTCTATGGAACTGGTTACTCATAACTACCATATGTTCTGCATCTGTTCTGTATCTATTCTGTTAGTGCTAATGGATGTACCACATATAATTAAGCATGAACTCTAATTTCTGTATATGATTTGGACAAGATTATGAATATGGATCTGCTTCTGTTTCTGAAATAAATGTGAATATGTTTTCTGAAGCTGATATGGGACATCATTCATTAAAATCCTTTACTTGGTTATTATTCACTAGGCTCCAGCTTACTTTATTATTTATGTATATAGGTGATCAGGCACGTGACTAGGCTTAGAGGCATTTGCCTGGAATATATTTTTGTCAGCTAACCTATGTGCCTCCCGTGGAGGTTCTAAATATGGCAAGTGGTTATGGCTACGTGATTTAAAGTTTAAGTTTGTTTTTTTATTTTTGTTTGGTTAAACAAGTCTTTGTGTATTTCGTAAATGGGGCTAAGTCCTTTTTTATCTAATCTGTATATATATAATGACGTAAGAATGATGTGTATATATAAGTTTAAAAATTTTTCGTCCCATATAAGTTTGCACAGCTCAATGGACGTTGTATATTTGTTATTTACTTCCGCTAGCCCCTAATATTATGTTAATCTATCTCAAAGGCCTTCGGTAATCCCAAGATTATGGGCCGATTACGATGCTAAACTTATAGGGGCGGGTTTGGGTCGTAACAGAATGGTATCAGAGCATGAGTTAATATCTCACACATGTGTCCATTGAGCAAGTAAGTTAGTAAGAAGTTGTGCATCCATAAATATGCATATATGTTTGTATAATACGTTTAAGTATTGGAACTAAGAATTAAAAGCTATTGTGGACTTTTGATAATTATAAGGAAACTGGAATGTGTTGAATCAGTTTAGCAATGAGGCTGAAAGCTAAGAATTATGGTGAAATTTTTGAAATTTCTACTATTATAAGGAAATCAGAATATTTGACTAGTACATTGGTGAGTATAAGTATGTTGATTTGTGGAAACATAGTATTATGAAGGATTAGAAACTTTAATGAAAGTCATGAAAGCTACATGAGTTATATGTCAAATTGGACTATGAGAATATTTGGGAATTAAGGAATTTGATGACCAATGAAATATAGTGAAACTATGGTAGCCGAGGATGAGAAAGTTATTTGATATGTAAGATGACATATTTTGGCGAGAACCTATTATGTGAAATGTTAAATCGTAGAGTCTCATGCCTTTGTTGGATGACCTTGAAAGTCCGATTAGAATCATGTTTGGCTAGCGTAGCTTTGAATCGGAAATTCTTGGTAAATTCCTTGGGAATGAATAGGTTACCTTACCAATGTCCTTATATGCCTATATGTGTATGACTATTTATATATGATATGTGCTTTGTGTTGTAATTCAAGTTAATTAAATTAACCCAAGTGTTATCAACCATTTTTTTGTATTTAACCCTTCTCTTCTGTCATTAGGAAAAGATGGTGAAAAGTGTGAATGAAGTGGAGGCTGAGTCCTTATCGAAACGATTAGATAAAATAGAAGAAGTGCTAGAGAATATGACGAAGGCTATGCAATGCTATAATACTTGACAAGATCAAAGAAAAAGTTAGGCGTGGAAACAAAAAGTAAACCAAAAAGGAAGGCAAAGAATTTTGTGGTAGGAGAGACAAGTAATTCTAAGCAAGGTTGTAAGGGTAGTAAGTTTGTCTCAGTATGTCCTATATGCCATAAGCTTCATCAGGGATTATGTCATCAAGTTACCAGAGCTTGTTTTAAGTGTGGAAAGATGCGACATCAAATAAAAGATTGTTCTAAAGTCCAAGGAAGGCTCGAATGATTTAATTGGTTAAGGTTAGTACTTAAGTACAATTAGGAATTAGTAGGAATGTTTGAAGTTAAAAGTATATATTTGTGTGATTTTATTTGAATTGGTCTTAATTAATGTTTGATAAAGATGGAACCATTTGTTTGACCATTTCAAACTCAACCTGAGATTGCTAAAAAAAAAATAAATATATAAATTATTAGAGCATTGCTAAGTCTTCAGGTAAATAACAGACTAAGCGAATCAATGATAAGTTAGGATCCATTGCTTGAGTAATTGAGACTTAATCCGAAATTGTCCAAATTAGAAAAATGAGATCAAGACTTAGCACAATTCGAAAAACATATCATATCATATTACATTGATAACATTGGAAAAGTGACACTTGTAATTTATTTAAACTATTAAGTCAAAAATATAGATCTTTTACACACACACACACACACACACACATACACACACAAAAAAAAGAGAGAAAAAAAATAGAAGAAGATCTAGTAACTTCGTATCTGAATAATGGTTAAAAGGAATGATAGTATGATCTTATAGACACATAATTGAATTTAGATTTTGAATCCTAACTTAGATAGCCTAACTCTTTGTGAAGAAATTTAACTATAGTGTTTAACGGAAGAAAGAAAGCATAATGAAAAATAAGAAAATAAATTTCGATAGAATGACAAATGTATAGTTCTTAAAGAACCTTTTGGAAACATAAGAATTTCAGTTGGCTAATTGTGATGGTTTGAGAAAGTTAAAAATTTAGCCCTAAGTTACTTTGTAACAATTTATCAAAGTCAATGAATATATCTCTGTAGGTCTAAGAATTGAAATAAATATGAAGGCAATGTAATTTGAATTACTTATATAAGTGTAACCATAAGTAAATAAGGAAGCTAATAAGACTGCGAAAAACGTAGACCTGTTGTGAAATCTAATCACCACGTTAAAATGAAAGTATGAGAAACATTGTTAAAAACAGTAATCTTAATTTAACAAAAGTATGTGAGTTCTGCTCTAATCTGTAAGTCTGTCCAATGTTATTTGAATGCAATTCAACATCTGTCACCTTCGTAAAGGGCTAATGAATTTCTGTGAAATATGCTTCTTCTATGACTTTGATACGCTTCTGTTTTGAATCCGATGTGCCCTTCTATTTCAAAATTACCATCATAATTGGTATTCAAGACGCCTGTTTGAAATTGAAACCATTAATATGTGATTACATTTCCATATAATTCGGAAATTTCTATTATAGATTTGCATGTGAAACCTTAGTTGGGATTATTATATTATATACATATTGAAAATCTAGAAATCCCCAAGATGTTGATTTGTGAGTATGTATCAATTTTAAGCAGTAAACAACAATTCCAATCAAACAATCAAGACAAATCGACACAACGATTTTACGTGGAAAAACCACAATTGGACACCTCCAATTGTGATAAAAAAAATCACTGGCAAACAGCCACAAAACAATCCACTAAGAAGATATAAAGGAATTACACAAGTATACTCTCAATTACCTAGCGAATCCACGCCCAAATTGAACCAACCTCTATGTGTCTCTTCCAACCCTGTCTTCACCTCGGAATTGTCTTAACGATGAGCCATTCCAGAATCCACCAAAGCTTTAGGCTCGAATTCTTCAGAATCCACCGAAGAACAACTCTCTCTTTTGTGTAGAACAAACAACTGATCCTTTGATGTATACTCTTTAAACCATGAGTTGAACACTCAATCAACACATCAAAGAAAACTAGCAAAATATCCCCAGATATAAACTTTAATATCCAAAAAGAAGATCTGAAGGAGTAAGTAAAGTTTTGGGAGAAAACCAACTACTTATAGAAATCCAAAGTAATCCTAGTTTTGAAAGAAAACCAATTCCTTATAGAAATCTGGATTTTGAAGCTCGCTTGAGCGAAGCTTCTCTCGCTCGAGCGAGAACCTTAACTCGCGTGATTTCCACTAGTGCCTTGGCTCGAGCAACGAATCCTTGGCTCGAGCGAGCAATCAACTCTTTCAGGTTTTTGTGTGGACGTAATCCTTCGCTCAAGCAAGAACTCCTTGGCTTGATCGAGCAAGCCTTGGCTCAAGCGAGTACTCCTTGGCTCGAGCGAGCAAGGGCGAACATGCAATTTTGCATTTTGCTTCGGCCCGCGAGCTGACTGGGCAGCTCGACCCCTGTCATAATCAGCGAAGTGACAATCTTGAAAGCATTAACATCACAAACTTCTCTGCTAGGCTCGATTCGAGTTGGATTTGCATCTAATAAACTCATAGCCTCACTGAAATAAAAGTGCAAAAAGAAATACAACTGAAAGGAGTTTTGTCAAACGGGATTGCAAAGAATAAAAACCTAACAATCTCCCCATTTGGCAATACCGTGACAAAACCCACGTAACAAATAAAATCCTAAACACCCCAACCCATTACAGCCAACAAAAACAAACTTCTTTCTGTCGGTCAAGATCTGCAAAACAACTATTAATGCCACAATCTCCAAAACAATCTCCACAAGAGTATAAAAAAAAAAAACAAAAAACATATAGCTAGAATATCTTGAAGCATGAGATGAAAAACATGAATAGATGTGACTTGGAGATTTTAAGAACATGTAGCATGAATAGATGAAAACTAAGACACATGAAAAACAACTTAACAAATTAAAGTGATCATGCTAACAAACACTTGTAATGATAAACCAAACTCCCCCACACTAAAAACAAAGAACAAGAAGAAAACGACAAACAATAATATGGTGGAGCAAGTAAGGAATTTCAGAGTTGTACCTTAAAAAACAAAAGATTATCCAAGAAGCACAATTACTTGAAAACAGAATGTGCTCAGTCTCTAGAAAATTCCTCATAAAAGAAAGTAATTCATTATGTGAAAAGCATAGATCCCATGAAAAAAGTGTGTGTGTGACTCTTGGAGTTCAACAAACACTAGATTCAAATCCTAGTAGTGATATGAAAGCTGGACCTCCGACAAGAGAATCTAAGCACAATAAAGGAAAGTCAAACCACTAGGAATCAAGGGGTTTTTGGTGAGTAAAAGCGGAGGTTCCCCCTCAATCAATGAATCCCTTATTTTTTTTCCTTTTTTTCTTTTTTTTTTTTTAACATCTTTTGCTTTTCTTTCTTTTGCACATTTTTTTTGTTTCTTTTGCACACTCATTGTCGGCTGACACGCTCAAGAGTATGGAAATCGAACCAGAGAAGCATGGATATTGTAATAACCCTCACCACTATTTACCGAATGACGACTGATTACTGTTAAACCGAGACTGATTATGATTGATAACTGAAGTAATCGAAATACTGAACTGACTGACTGAAATCTAAAGCTGATTCACTGAGTATATGTTAGTTAAATTGTATTCTATCTGTTTGCTTGCCAAATTATCTGTTTATGTCTTTGTGTTTAAATTGCTAATTGAAGGCCTTATCGGCGGCCGAACCGGAAATTGATTGATGATTTAGGATCATGAGAATTTATGTGATTTTATGGTATATTTATTGAAAAAGTGATTTGGTATGGTTAAATTAGATTAAAATAAGCCAATTACAAGAGTTAGCTTAATTACCATATTGCCATTGTGAGTGGGCCTTTGTTTATTAATATGTTGAGTCTTGTACACACTTAGACCAACATTTCATCAGCCACATTTTGAGCATACCACCGAATTAGAGAGAAAGAGTAGGAGACTAAAGTGAATTCATCTTGTAATGCTTGGAAATTGAGAGAATTGGAAGAGTTCTTGATCAATTGAGCCTCCTTACCTTTAATTCAAGACTTAAGGTAGAGTAACTACCCTTTTGTTCATAAATTTAAGTGATTCTTGAATGATTCATGTCAAATTAAAGAACTAAGACATGATTTAGTCTTAGATTGTTGAATATAGCTTAATTCATGCATGCATGTTTACATCATTGAGTTTTGATGTTGTTCTTCATGAAATTGTACATGCATGTTCATATTCTTACAATGGACCATGATTTCACCATGTTTTTGAAAGTTTTGGCTCACTAGAGCATGAGATTGAAGCTTTGAATTGAGTTTAATTCATGCATGTTTGCATGTTCATCTTGTTCATGAAAATGGGTTTGAAATTAGATTTAATTAACTCACCCTTGGGCTTTGATTTCTCAAATTGAGCTTTGAAACTTGTTGTATATTGAGTTTTGATGTGTTTTCCAGAAATTGGGCCCTAGAGGTCGAGTTTTGAGCTGTAGAATGCTTGGTTTGAGCTTGGGAGGCAAATCTGACAATTCCAGAATTTGGCTTCTTCGCTCAAGCGAAGGATTCCACGCTCGAGCGACCATCGTTTATTCTGAGCTCCGTTCGAGCGAAGGAATGGTGGCTCGAGCGTAAATTTCAAGCTCTCAGAATCTTAGTGCACACAGACGCACGCTCGAGCGAGAGAACCTACGCTCGAGCGAGGTCTGTGTCTTACGCTCGAGCGAGCATCGAGTGGAAATTTCCAACATCCAGCACTTTTTGCATTTTAACAGACTGCTCGAGCGAGGAAGTCCACGCTCGAGCGACCCCACTGTTTTGACAAGCTCACTCGAGCGAAGAAATCCACGCTCAAGCGAGACCCTTCTTTTCTGAAAAATTCTGAAAATGTTTTCTAAGTGCATCTTTGCATCCTCATCCCATCCTAGTTTAAGGCATCTTAATGAGGATATAGATGTAGAACCACACCAAGGCAATTTAGGGATTAAGTTATCATTTTTCCCAACTGTGTAGCTTAGTGAGTGTTCAATCTGTAAACTGTGTAGGGTTGGCTTTCCGAGGAGACGCGCTCTAGTTTACTGTAGCCCCGAACTCTGTGAGTAACAATTGTGTAAAGATATGTTCAAAAAGATTATCTTTTGAATACTGAACTGTACTGTTTTCTAAACTGTTACTGTTAACTGAATGAATGTATGTCCTATATTCTGAACTGTATTGCGGCATCCTTAGCAACTACTGTTACTGACTGTTACTGTTATAGAGATCTCTGTCGGTTCCCTCGTTGGAACCACTGCTGTTTACTGATTGATGGCCATCATTTACTGTTCGGTCTTTTGAGACCTACTGTTTACTGTACTGTTATGCTAATGGATGTACCACATATGACTGAATGACTATTCTGACTGAATGACTGAAATACTGATTTAATGAACTGTTTTCATTACTATAAGGACATTCATTCTAAACCTCTTTACGCATTATGTTATTCACTGGGCTTTAGCTCACTGCTCATATATATATATATATAGGTGTACAGGCACTGGACCAATGCTAGAAGCGTCGGGATAAACTCCAGTTTTGTCAAGCCAACCACTGTGCCTCACTGCGAGGTTCCAATGTTCAAGCTATGGCTTAGGGGTGTTTTAATCTCCTCCGTCTGTCTCTATAACCATATTGTATCTGTATAGACTGTTACTGCACTGTTTAATAGGGATTAAGGCCTCGTTTGGGGAGTGGCTATTTTAGCCAAAAAGTCAAAAAGTTACTAAAAGTTGTCACATCACCTCTCTACTTTTCTGCATATCTTTTCGTAAAAAGTCAAAAAGTTACTAAAATAGCCTGTTCCCAAACGAGGCCTAAGTCCCTATTTTGAATGATTGTATATATGTACATACTGTTTTGTCACTGACTGCTTAATGTATGAAAAATCTTTTTGCATACAGGCTGTCACAGCTCATTGGACATTGTTTATTTACTGTCTTGCCTTCCATCATGCCCCTGTACTCTGTTTTACTGTTCTACTGTTAAGCAGGCCTTCGGTAATCTCGGATTACTGACCGGTTATGGTGCTAAACCCATAGGGGCGGGTTTGGGTCATGACAAAGTGGTATCAAAGCGATACTTACCACGAGTTATACCGCACACACGTGTCCAAATGAGCTATAGGGTGTTCTAGAAAAGTGATTAAGGCATTACATGAGCATGATAAGTGTGTGGTTATAACATGACTGAATATGTGCTAATGTGATAAACTGTTAAGTGTGCAACTGCTTATGTTTATAATTACTTTAGCTGCTTATAGTGAAATGGATAATACAATAACTACAAATGAATCTGAATCCTCATCCACTGAGGCAAGAATGGCAAGAATGGAAAGAATGATGGAACTGATAACTGAAAGACTGATCAACAACAGAATCAACAGCCCCCCACCTCCTCCTCCGGTACAGCCGGAATCGAATGTGAATGTTAATGATGGGGACATAATTGCTCTCACCCAGAAGTTCAGCAAAATGAAACCGCAATCCTTTCAAGGAGGCCTTGAACCGCTAAAAGCTGAAGCATGGGTTCTTGAGACTGAAAAATTATTTGAAGTGTTTCCGTGTTCGAAAGCAAATAAAGTACTGTTAGCTACCTTCACCTTGCAAGAAGAGGCCAGAAGGTGGTGGATGCTGGTCCGTGACACCAATACTGTAGTGACTTGGGCTCAGTTTAAGGAGTCCTTCTTTGAAAAGTACTTCCCCCAGTGTGTCAGGGACAAAAATGTAACTGAATTTGAACAACTAAGACAGGGCACCATGTCCGTTGCTGAATATGAAACAAAGTTCACCAAGCTTGCTAGGTATGCACCGCATATGGTAGACACTAACTACAAGAAGGCTAGAAAATTTGAAGGCGGCCTTAATGTTGCAATACTTGATAGAATAAGTGTTTTAAAGTTACCGACCTATGTAGGTGTTCTTGACCGAGCATTGATGGCTGAGTCGAACATCGAAGCAGTGAAGAAATCTGAAACACCAACGTCTGAATGGCGTGGTAAAAGGCAGGGTTTTAAATTCAAGAAAGGCAAGAACAACCCGCTGAACAAAAAGCAAAATACAGGGTCAACGACTACTTCTAGTCAAGGGAATCGTTCCATTCTGCCTCGTTCCAAATGTGGTAAGAACCATAAGGGGGTTTGTTATAAAATCTCTGGTGCTTGTTACAGGTGTGGCAAGGTGGGACACATAGTTAAAGACTGCCCCTCTGCTCCACAGGCCAATAGTAAAGCTGCACCAAACGCAACAGCATCAACTGTAGCACCGAAACCGAACCCTAAAGCTACCAGGAAGGAGCCTATGAGGCAGGGCCGAGTGTTCGCCCTAGTACCGGGAGATGTACAAAATACTGAAATCGTTGTGTCAGGTATCCTCTCTATTTGTACTCAAAATGCATATGTACTGATTGATTCGGGGTTTACACACTCATATGTATCGCATGCTTTTTCACGGAAATTGAATAGACCCTTAGAGCCCATGAACTATCTGTTAGCTGTATCATCACCTGTTGGGGGATCCATGACATGTGCTTATATGTGCCCTTGTAGACGCGCCCTTGGGCTTCACTCTACAGTTTGGACTCCCTTTTGTTGTCGGTTCTTAATCTGAACCAAAGAGTCTAAATCCGGCAAATCGTTTTGAGAAAAACAGATTTTTTGAAAGAAGTGCCAAATATGAACTGTTTTGCCAGATACAGAGTCGCCACCTAAATATTTTATTTTGGAAAATTTAGGAAACCCTGACTCGGTGCCAAAGGCTACGTGTCCGTCATCACCAAAGTTGCCTCGGCTCGGGAACTTGGGTACGATTGGGGAAGGTCAACTATGAGCACCCCCTCTCGCCCGATCCGAAGATCGGCCTCTACTAACCATGATATCCGATTTTGAAAACGTTATGTGTTCTTATTCCGATTAATTAGCTAGAATTATTATGTGATGCGCACAGCAAAACAAGTATAGACTAGATCGCCTAATTTGGAACAAAGCATTGCATATCCGTTTGTTTGGAAATGTTTTGAAATTTGCTACTTGTAAGTAGGCTAAAACACGGATTTCAACGAGTTGTTCCAACTCAAATAATCCAACCTTCACCCACAGGCATTCAGGCAGTTTATCACATAAGCATCTAGCCACATGGTAAGCATGCTGTCATGGTACCATTCACACACATGTAGTATGCTAAAGCATAAATACTTACAAAGTACTCCATACCAAAATAAAAACATGTTAGCGATCAATGCATGATCCAAGTCCATGTTAAGTGCCTAATGCATCACATGCAAAATGTCACTAGAATAGGCTCGGCTAATCTAAGGATGGCATGTGAGATGCACAGGAAGCATGTATTCAAGTTAAATTTGAAATATAATGCAATTAGCATGATGCGCCGAGCCCGGTGCATGCAATACTGACGAATAATGCACGCATGCATAACATGAGGTATGCTAAAGTAAACATGTCCTAATACTAACCATCAAAGCAGGTAAGTAAAAGGGAGAAAGAAGTGGGGGTTGGAAGACATTCGCACACTCACCCACACTTATTACAAACTTGCCCTCGCTCGGAGGGACCGAAAGAATAATACAGACTGAATAAATAATCAACTATCCTAGCTAATTACTTATCACAGACCAACTAAATTAATTAAGCAAATTAATTAATCTAATTTAAGCAATAAACAGTCCCGGGATGAAGGCCCAATGCAGTACGCGCTCGGTTTTGCTCGGAAATCTGCCACCACGCACAAGATGTCTCTGTTTTCCCTGCTCTGCTCCTCTAAAGACTGCCAAAGCCTCAGGGTTTACTCTCTAGATGCTGGGAAACACCACCGGCTGAAGGAGAACACCACCGGCCATGTAGAATGGTCACCGACCATGAATTTAATCCAACGGCCAAAAATGATAGCCGGTCAGCACTGTATTTAGCCGACCGGACAAAAATTCCTGCAAAATCTGGTTTGACAGCAGCAGAGGGCAATACTTGGCATGGCAATGCATTTCAAGCAATGTATGCACCAATCACACCCCATATCATGTTTAGGACTCAAAGGGACACGAACCTTGGTTCTCGGACCACCAATCGCGCATTTCCATGCATGATGGCCCAAGAAGCCAAGTGTGCACATTTAATATGGAATGCAATGCACATAATCAAACCAAGGGGAACTCAACCTCTATCATAAGCAATTTAAGAGGCCAAGTATGCATGCTAATGCAATGCAACCTAAGCATGTTAGCTAGCATGCAACATGGAGATACAAAGAAGCATACAAAACATGCAAGGCATGAGACAATGCAACCAATAAGCATGCAAGGTACAATGTGGGTGTTTAAGCATGCGAGCAAGCATGTGACTTCATTCAATCATGTAAGTTCAAACATGCAACACCTCATCAATATGCTACAACATACAAGGAGTACATGCAACAAGCAAAGAGGTGGACTTAAACATGGTTTAGGCAGCCCTTACTAGGCCTAAAACAGTGGCCAAGGTGCTCAAAAATGAAGGACTAATAGGCACACAAACATGCATGCAAATGATCTCCAACACTCCAAGCATTAAAGAACAATTCTCAAGCACACTCAAGAGGATGCAAACATGGACATATGGCATGCATTAAGCTCCAAAATCATGTTATAAGTTGATGCCAAATTAATTTAAACAAGACAAGCAAAACATGCCACAATGGCCCAAGTACTTAAGACAAGCCAATGAGGCTTAAACCAAGGTCAAGTCGACCAAACCTCACAAGGCTAAGGGGACTTAAAACAAGTCAAATACAGACTTAAACAAAGCCAAGGGTGCACTTAGATGGCATCTAAGTGGTCTAAAAGTGCAAGCATACTCCGAGGCCTAAACAAGGGGCATAAGGTAACAACCTTTAAACACATTGAAGGAGGATTAAATGCAAGCATATAGGCATGTTATAAGGACTGAAATAACATGTTAAGCGGTTCCAAACCATTGAAATGATACAAACAAGGCATGCTACACATTTACACACTTAAGGCCAACATGCCCAAAATGCAAAGGGGGCATGCAATGCAAGCTATGGTCGACCAAAACAGCCAAGGATAGACCTTAAACATGGCAAAATAAACATGAAAGCTTCACAAAACTAGGCCTAAAACATGCTTGAACAAGGGTTAAAACCTGGATGCATGTTAAGGCAACAAAATGGCATTACAAGGCATGTATGCTAAGCAAGCATGGTGTACCAAAACCAACTCAACTCAATGCTATTTCATGGCATAATAAGCATAAAAATCAGTTAAGGCATGGCCAACATGCACCTAAACTAGGTGCTCCCTCAAGAGGCAAAAAGTGCCCTTTTCAAGAACAACAAGGAGAGGGGGTGGCCCTCTCCTTCCTAGGACCTCAAGACACCATCCTCACCTCTGAAATCCCTCAAGATTTCAATGGTGAGGAGGCCCAAACATTATGGTCCCAGAGCTCACACAAAATGGCACAAAACAAGGGCCAAACAAGGCTTAAGAGGGGTCAAACAACCCCAAAGCTTAAAACACTCTAAACAAACTATTTAGAGGCCTTAAAAATAGAACTTTTATGTATTATATGCAAAGCCAAAAAATAGTTGCAAGATAGGTAAAAGTAGTGTGCAAAAATGGAGAATAAAAGGGATAAACTTCTTACCCTTGAAGACCCTCTTCAACAATGGAGCTCCAGCAGCTTCTTGAGGTTGAAATCAACTTCAAAACTCTAAAAACAACCCTCAAGGGCCTCAACTCCAAGAAAAGGTGTGGTGGTGTGTGTTTGTGTGCAAATCTAAGCCTAAACACACACAAGAGAGAGAGATAGGGAGATGGGAGATGAACAAACCCTAACCCTAGAACTCAAACCCTAAAAATGTTGCCCAAAAAAATGTCTAACCCCTGACCAAGAGAAGAAGCCCTCTCTTATAGGCAACTCCCTCTTGTAAAGCTTCCAAAACAAGCCATCCAAGAGGGAAATCCCTCCATACACGTGTATGGAGAGGAACAGAGTGGGTGCCAGCTATCACAGTTGGCACAAAATATATGCTAAAAGTAGATGAACAGTGATCGGCTAGCCAAAAGTGACTTTGGCCAAAACTTATGGCCAGTCAGCCAAAAATAGTGCCGGTCGGCCAAACATTTGGCCGATGAAAACAAAAGACAGCCGGTGGCCTCAAGCCATGGTCGGTGGTGTGTAGGGATGCCTCAAAAGGCATTCCCTACCCCTCAAAGGCAAAACACAAGTGTTTGGTGCCGAACCAACCACAAAACAGTCGAGTCGAGAGGTCTTGAGACGAGGCGCGTTGCCAAGGCCTCCGAGAACTCAAGACAAACACAAACATGGATGATCACCGAGTGTTCAAGTGGTGACGTCCAAGTCTTGAGGACGGTCAAAAATGGGCTGTCTACAGCCCTGCATGTGAAATCATTGTTGGGGATATGCATCTATTTATTGATTTACTGCCATTGAACATTGATCATTTTGATGTAATATTGGGGATGGACTGGTTACAAAAATATCATGCTACCATTGACTGTGTGACGAAGCAAGTTGTTTTCCGTCCACTTGGTTTACCCGAATTTGTGTTTAATGGGGTTGGAGTAGTACCTCCTCCGTATTTGATTTCATCTGTGAAAGCCGTTAAATTGATTAGAAAGGGGTGTAAAGGATATCTGTGTTCTGTATTGACTGTATCTACTGATGATAATGTTAAAACTGATGTGAACTGTATTCCTATAGTCAGAGAATTCCCAGATGTATTTCCAGATGATCCGCTAGGGGATTTAATTGACAGGGAGATTGAGTTCACCGTTGATGTGATTCCGGGTACACAACTTGTATCGAAAGCTCCTTATCGAATGGCTCCAACTGAATTGAAAGAATTGAAAGTGCAACTGCAAGAACTGTTAGACAAGAAGTTTATTAGGCCTAGTACTTCACCGTGGGGCACACCCGTCTTGTTTGTGAAAAAGAAAGACGGCTCACTGAGACTGTGTATTGATTACCGCAAACTGAACAAGGTAACTGTGAAAAATAAATACCCATTGCCTCGAATTGATGACTTATTTGATTAGTTACAGGGTGCTCAAGTGTTTTCTAAGATTGATCTCAGATCCGGATATCATCAGTTGAAAGTTAAACCAGAAGACATTGACAAAATTGCTTTTCGAATGAGGTATGGACATTATGAATTTCTAGTAATGCCTTTCGGAGTTACCAATGCACCTGCTGCATTTATGGACCTCATGAACAGGATCTTTAAACCATACCTTGATGACTTTATTGTTGTATTCATTGATGACATCCTAATTTATTCTAAGACTAGAGAAGAACATGAACATCATCTGAGACTTGCCCTGCAAACCCTAAGAGAACAGAAACTTTATGCTAAACTGTCTAAATGTGAATTTTGGCTTGACCATATTATGTTTTTGGGACATGTTGTTAGCAAACATGGGATTTCAGTTGATCCACAGAAAATTGAAGCTGTAGTGAACTGGCCTAGACCAACAAATGTTACAGAAGTCCGAAGCTTTTTGGATTTGGCTGGATATTACAGAAGATTTGTCAAAGACTTCTCCAAAATTGCCTTACCGTTGACTCAGTTAACTCAGAAGGGGACATCATTTGACTGGACTGACCAAAGGAAATCAGCATTTCAAGAGTTGAAAACTCGACTTGTGACTGCACCTGTTCTTACCTTACCTTCAGGTACGGATGGTTATACTGTATTTAGTGATGCTTCTCATAAGGGTTTGGGATGTGTTTTAATGCAGAATGGGAGAGTAATTGCTTATGCTTCCCGACAACTGAGACCGCATGAAAAGAACTACCCAACCCATGATCTGGAACTTGCTGCAGTAGTATTTGCGCTGAAAATCTGGCGTTACTATCTGTATGGGGCGACATGTGAAGTTTATACTGACCACAAGAGTCTGAAATACTTCTTCACTCAGAAAGAATTGAACATGAGGCAGCGGAGATGGTTAGAATTGATTAAAGACTATGACCTACAGATTCTATATCACCCGGGAAAAGCCAATACCGTTGCCGATGCATTGAGCCGGAAGTCGATTGCAAATTTAGCTTGTTTGCTCACTGGACAAAAAGAGTTGCTTTGTGACCTTGAAAATTTTGAAATTGAAATTGTTTTGAGAGATCAAGGTGGCACAATGGCTGCTATTTCTGCTCAACCGGCATTGATTGAGGAAATTAAAGAGAAACAGCAACAGGATGACTTCTTGAAGAAGATCATCGAAGAAAGAGAGTCTAAACCAAGACCAGGTTTCAAGTTTGAGAATAATGTACTGAAATTTCAAGAAAGACTGTGTGTACCGAATGATACTGAACTGAAAAGAAGAGTTTTGCAAGAGGGCCACAACTCGAAATTTTCTATCCATTTGGGGAATACGAAAATGTACCAAGACTTGAAACTGAATTTCTGATGGCCGGGTATGAGGAAAGAAATTGCTGACTTTGTATCAAAATGCCTTCATTGCCAACAAGTCAAGGCTGAACATCAACGACCCGCAGGCTTATTGCAGCCCTTACCGATACTGAAGTGGAAATGGGAACATATTACTATGAATTTTATTGTTGGATTGCCTCGCTCCAGTAAAGGTATGGACTCAATTTGGGTTATTGTTGATAGACTGACTAAATCTGCTTACTTCTTACCTGTTAAGACAATTCATAATGCGGACAAATTAGCTATACTCGATATTGATGAAATTGTTAGACTGCATGGAGTGCCTGTGTCCATTGTTTCTGACAGAGATTCGAAGTTTACATCAAGATTTTGGCAAAGCTTACAGACTACATTGGGTACTGAACTAAGACTGAGTAGTGCCTACCATCCTCAGACAGATGGTCAGTCAAAAAGGACCATCCAAACTCTGGAGGATTTGCTGAGAATGTGTGTCCTTGATTTTCAGGGAAACTGGGAAAGCCATTTGCCATTGGCTGAATTCGCCTATAACAACAGTTACCATTCAAGCATTGGTATGGCGCATTTTGAGGCATTGTATGGCAGGAAATGTAGATCTCTGATTTGCTGGGCAGAGGTTGGAGATGGGCCTTTGCTTGGGCCCGAGATTGTTTATGAAACGACCGAGAAAGTGAAATTGATACAACAGAGACTAAAAACTGCACAGAGCCGACAGAAAAGTTATGCAGATGTCAGAAGGTGAGACAGGGAATATGAAGTGGGTGATCACGTTTTTGTGAAAGTGACACTGATGAAAGGCCAGACTCGTTTTGGAGTCAAAGGCAAGTTAGTACCAAGATATGTCAGACCGTATGAGATTATTGAGAAAATCAATTCGGTGGCGTATCAAGTTGCGCTTCCCCCTGAAATGGAGCATATGCATAACGTCTTCCACATTTCGATGTTGAAGGACTACCTTCGAGATCCTTTCCATGTGATTGAGCCGACTCGTGTAGTGCTAAGTGATGACTACACTTACGAGGAATGGCCGATACAGATTGTAAACAAACGGATCAAGAAGTTGAGAAACAAAGAGATCCCGTTAGTGAAAGTTGACTGGCAAAACAACGGTGGTGTGTATGCCACTTGGGAAAGGAAAGATGACATGGCTAAAAGATATCCTGAACTGTTCCCACTGAATCCTGTTTTCTTCCAGAATGAAGGTAACTCGAGTTTAGAGGGCTAAACTCTTTTTAAGGAGGGGAGACTGTAATAACCCTCACCACTGTTTACCGAATGACAACTGATTACTGTTAAACCGAGATTGATTATGATTGATAACTAAACTAATCGAAATACTGAACTGACTGACTGAAATCTGAAGCTGATTCACTGAGTATATGTTAGTTAAATTGTATTCTATCTGTTTGCTTGCCAAATTATCTGTTCATGTCTTTGTGTTTAAATTGCTAATTGAAGACCTTATCGGCGGTCGAATCGGAAATTAATTGATGATTTAGGATCATGAGAATTTATGTGATTTTATGGTATATTTATTGAAAAAGTGATTTGGTATGGTTAAATTAGATTAAAATAAGCCAATTACAAGAGTTAGCTTAATTACCATATTGCCATTGTGAGTGGGCCTTTGTTTATTAATATGTTGAGTCTTGTACACACTTAGACCAACATTTCATCAGCCACATTTTGAGCATACCACCGAATTAGAGAGAAAGAGTAGGAGACTAGAGTGAATTCATCTTGTAATGCTTGGAAATTGAGAGAATTGGAAGAGTTCTTGATCAATTGAGCCTCCTTACCTTTAATTCAAGACTTAAGGTAGAGTAACTACCCTTTTGTTCATAAATTTAAGTGATTCTTGAATGATTCATGTCAAATTAAAGAACTAAGACATGATTTAGTCTTAGATTGTTGAATATAGCTTAATTCATGCATGCATGTTTACATCATTGAGTTTTGATGTTGTTTTTCATGAAATTGTACATGCATGTTCATATTCTTACAATGGACCATGATTTCACCATGTTTTTGAAAGTTTTGGCTCACTAGAGCATGAGATTGAAGCTTTGAATTGAGTTTAATTCATGCATGTTTGCATGTTCATCTTGTTCATGAAAATGGGTTTGAAATTAGATCTAATTAACTCACCCTTGGGCTTTGATTTCTCAAATTGAGCTTTGAAACTTGTTGTATATTGAGTTTTGATGTGTTTTTCCAGAAATTGGGCCCTAGAGGTCGAGTTTTGAGCTGTAGAATGCTTGGTTTGAGCTTTGGAGGCAAATCTGAAAATTCCAGAATTTGGCTTCTTCGCTCGAGCGAAGGATTCCACGCTCGAGCGACCATCGTTTATTCTGAGCTCCGCTCGAGCGAAGGAATGGTGGCTCGAGCATAAATTTCAAGCTCTCAGAATCTTAGTGCACGTAGACGCACGCTCAAGCGAGAGAACCTACGCTCGAGTGAGGTCTGTGTCTTACGCTCGAGCGAGCGTCGAGCAAGCATCGAGCGGAAATTTCCAACATCCAGCACTTTTTGCATTTTGACAGACCGCTCGAGCGAGGAAGTCCACGCTCGAGCGACCCCACTATTTTGACAAGCTCGCTCATGCGAAGAAATCCACGCTAGAGCGAGACCCTTATTTTTTGAAAAATTCTGAAAATGTTTTCTAAGTGTATCTTTGCTTCCTCATCCCATTCTAGGCATTCTTAGGCCTAGTTTAAGGCATCTTAATAAGGATATAGATGTAGAACCACACTAAGGCAATTTAGGGATTAAGTTATCATTTTTCCCAACTGTGTAGCTTAGTGTGTGTTCAATCTATAAACTATGTAGGGTTGGCTTTCCGAGGAGACGCACTCTAGTTTACTGTAGCCCAGAACTCTGTGAGTAACAATTGTGTAAAGATATGTTCAAAAAGATTATCTTTTGAATATTGAACTGTACTGTTTTCTGAACTGTTACTGTTAACTGAATGAATGTATGTCCTATATTCTGAACTGTATTGTGGCATCCTTAGCAACTACTGTTACTGACTGTTACTGTTACAGAGATCTCTGTCGGTTCCCTCGTTGGAACCACTGTTGTTTACTAATTGATGGCCATCATTTGTTGTTCGGTCTTTTGAGACCTACTGTTTACTGTACTGTTATGCTAATGGATGTACCACATATGACTGAATGACTGTTCTGACTGAAAGATTGAAATACTGATTTAATGAACTGTTTTCATTACTGTAAGGACATTCATTCGAAACCTCTTTACGCATTATGTTATTCACTGGGCTTTAGCTCACTGCTCATATATATATGTAGGTATACAAGCACCGGACCAATGCTAGAAGCGTCGGGGTAAACTCAAATTTTGTCAAGCCAACCACTGTGCCTTACTGCGAGGTTCCAAGCCTGTTCAAGCTATGGCTTAGGGGTGTCTTAATCTCCCCCGTCTGTCTCTGTAACCGTATTGTATCTGTATAGACTGTTACTGCACTGTTTAATAGAGATTAAGTCCCTGTTTTGAATGATTGTATATATGTACATACTGTTTTGTCACCGACTACTTAATGTATAAAAAATCTTTTTGCATACAGACTGTCACAGCTGATTGGACATTGTTTATTTACTGTCTTGGCTTCCGCCATGCCCCTGTACTCTGTTTTACTGTTCTACTGTTAAGCAGGCCTTCGGTAATCTCGGATTACTGGTCGATTACGGTGCTAAACCCATAAGGGCGGGTTTGGGTCGTGACAAATATAATAATGATGGCCTGGTTGGTGACTCTGAGGTAGCCTTTTCCTCATGGCTGGATTGCAAAGAATTGAGGGGAAAGCTGTGGAGGTGCAAAAAGATGAAAGGTGGTTAAGAAACTCAACATCACCCATGATATGCTAGTATAGGTCAATTCCTCTAGAAAAGCAAAAGATACCATGCCAAAAGTCCATAGAGAAAAAAAATTACTAAGGCGGAAGACTCCAATATTTGCTAATCCAAGAGTGTGTACAGAATAAGACATATTAATCAAAGAACACACACTCCGAAATGAGTAATGACCATAGAAAGCACACACATATTAACATGTAATGGATATTCTCATCAATTCCAATATGCACCAAGGACCACTCAAAAAATTTCAAGTTTGCAAAACCATACTAAGAAAATCTTTTTGGATTTTTTTTTCTTTTGTTTTTTTTTAAAAAAAAACAAGACAAAAAATGAACAAGCACACATTTTTTTTTTCTAAACAAAGTAAGACAAAAAACAAACATGCACACATTAAACGACTCAAAAAGAAAAAAAACACATAGAAACCCAAAAACTAAAAAGAATAAACAAATTAATACAAGTCAAATTTTCTCACCCAAACCGCTTTAGTATGAACAAAGTTGTGAGCATTGCGGTTCTTGGGTGGTGTCTTGACGATGTGGTTCCCTTTGCTTTCAATGAGAACCCTTCTCGACTTGGTTTCCAACTTCCTATTCCTACGTCTAGGCAAATGCAAACTCGCTCTATATTTGGTCTCAAGCACATCAAAATAATGAGGTCTAATATGACCTTTAATCTCATTACAGCCAATGAAGTGTCTCCTACTCCACGAGATGTTGGAATTTCTTCCATCTCTATGAGACACTCTCCCATGCAACTTATAACAATAAGGGCGAATATGACCATGCATATCACAATGATGACAAATAAAAACAGGGTGTACCTTCTTTTCTTTTACCTTACCAACTCTAGGAAGTTTGAAAAGTTCATCCTTATGTTGAATTTTTTGTTCTCCCTTTCCTTGAGTTCTTGTATCATGAGATGTAGATGCACTATGTTTTTGCTCTTTGTTATCACCAAAGCCAATGCCACTCTTGTCACAATACATTTGTTGAGACCCAATGATATCCTCCAAAATCTTTGATCCTTTGTTCCAAAGACCAATGGTAGCCATAGCACACTTGAGTTCTTCCTCTTTCTTGATGATTAGTTCTTCCAAAGCAACTTGAGATATCTTGAGAGTTTCAATTTTTTCTTCATATGTTGCATAGATTTGTTGTAGCTCATTCCTCTCTGTCTCACAAGTCAAGAGTTTTGCACACAGAGCTTGTCGATCATTAGCTATCTTGATGGCATCAATCCTAGCCTCGGAAATCTTTTCATTTAGTTTGACATTCTCACTTTCACATTCTTTGAGTTTCATAGTGAGTTTGTCATTCAATTTGGATAAGTTAAGAGATTCCTTATACAACTTTTCATAAGCTTGTTCAAACTCTTCATCATCACTCTCCGAGGATTTATCATCAGTGGTATTCTCAACCGACCTCTTCAAATACTCTGTTTGTCCTTCAGTTTCGGAAGCCGCCATGAAAGCAAGGAATTGTTTATGTCCCTCTTCGCCTTGATCTTCGTTATCACTTTCATCTTCATCAGATTCTGATTCATCATCCCAAGTGATGGCGAGGGCTTTCTTCTTCTTCAAACGAGTAGGGCATTCTGAAGCAAAGTGGCCAAATCCTTGACATTCGTAGCATTGGACTCTTTTAGAGTTCCCTTGTATCTTTCCATTCACCTTCTTAGCTATAGAATTAATTTTGAGTTTATCTTTGCCTTTAAATTTATGAGTATGAGAATATTCCAAAAGATTAGGATTCTTTTTCAAAAAAAGATTTCTTAAATTGTTTAACAAAAGCAGCAGTAATCTTGGAATCTATCTCACAATCCTCATCAGAATCCTCTCCAACTCTATGAGCACTACTAAAAGCAATATCTTTTTGTTTCTTTTTGAAATTCCTATGTGCCTCATAAGTTTGGAGATTTCCAACCAACTGATCCAGCTTGAGGTTGTCAACATCTTGAGTCTCCTCAATAGCCGTAACTTTTGGTTGGAACCGATCAGGCAAGGATCTCAAAATTTTTCCCACAACTTTGGATTCTGGTATTTTTTCACCTAAATTGAAGCTGAAATTTACAATGTCACTCAACTTCGCATAAAATTCATCAAAAGTCTCACTATTTTTCATTGAAAGGTTTTCGAAACTAGATGTGAGCTTTTGAAGTTTTGAGCGTTTCACAGATGGAGTGCCCTCATGAATAGTTTATAAGATATCCCAAGCCTTTTTTGCGACTTCACAATTACAGATACGACTAAACTCTTCAGGTGTGATAGCGCAAAAGAGAATTGATAGCTTTACTATTTCAGCTATTATTTTGGTAATCAATTGTGTCCCACTTATCAATTGGTTTGGGGAAAGTTACTCCATCAACGGTAATCGTTGGTTCAGTCCACCCATACATGACAGATTGCCAAACTTTTTCATCAATAGATTTTAAAAACGATCTCATCCGAGCTTTCTAAAAAGAATAAGTGGATCCGTCAAGTAGGGGTGGTCGAACTATAGAATTTCCCTCACGAATTGTATCCATTATCACAAATCAAACAAGATCTCGGTTCAAAAAGATTTTTTATAAAAAACAAAGAACGACCTGCTTTGATATCAATTGAAAAATCTATAAATTCCCTAGATGTTAATTTATGATTATGTATCAATTTTAAGCAGTAAACAACAATCTCAATCAAACAATCAAGACAAATCAACATAACGATTTTACGTGAAAAAATCATAATTGGACACCGCCAATTGTGATAAAAAAAAAACCACGGGCAAACAGTCACAAAACAATCCACTAAGAAGATATAAAGGAATTACACAGGTATACTCTCAATTACCTAGCGAATCCACGCCCGAATTGAACCAACCTCTATGTGTCTCTTCCAACCCCGTCTTCACCTCGGAATTGTCTTGACGATGAGCCACTCCAGAATCCACCAAAGCTTTAGGTTCGAATTATTCAAAATTCACCAAAGAACAACTCTCTCTTTTGTGTAGAACAAACAACTGATCCTTTGATGTATACTCTTTAAACCATGAGTTGAACACTTAATCAAAACATCAAAGAAAACTAGCAAAATATCCCCAAATATAAACCTTAATATCTAAAAAGAAGATCTGAAGGAGTAAGTAAAGTTTTGAGAGAAAACCAACTACTTATAGAAATCCAAAGTAATCCTAGTTTTGAAAGAAAACCAATTCGTTATAGAAATCTAGATTTTGAAGCTCGCTCGAGCGAAGAACCTTAACTCGCGTGATTTCCACTAGTGCCTTGGCTCGAGCCACGAATCCTTGGCTCGAGGGAGCAATCAACTCTTTTAGGTTTTTGTGTGGATGCAATCTTTCGCTCGAGCGAGAACTCCTCAGCTCGATCGAGCAAGCCTTGGCTCGAGCGAGCACTCTTTGGCTTAAGTGAGCAAAGGCGGACATGCAATTTTGAATGCAATTTTACATTTTGCTTCGGCCTGCGAGCTAACCGGGCAACTCGACCTCCGTCATAATCAGCGAAGTGGCAATTTTGAAAGCATTAACATCACAAAACTTTTCTGCTAGGCTCGATTCGGGTTGGATTCGCATCTAGTAAACTCACAGCCTCACTGAAATAAAAGTGCAAAAAGAAATACAATTGAAAGGAGTTTTATCAAACGGGATTGCCAAGAATAAAAACCTAACACGTATAACTTCATATCTTTTGACATAGTCAATGAAGGTTAAATGACTGATCTTTTGGGAAATAATGAATTACGAATTACATAGCAATAATGTCGGGACTATTATTGTTAATGAGATTGAAAGACCAACAACTTGTATTTGTTATTAGTAATGCATTGAATGTTAAATTTGATTTAAAAACCTCATATAAAATGTCTATAACGAAATATTTTGATCTATTTGAAAGGTAAGGAGAACTATGAACATCCCTTGAATTAAATCTTCCACTATTTGGCGTATGTGAATTATAAATTGATGAATTAAAGTATATAAGTTATGTGATTGATGACAATATAAACGGTAATGAATCGCCAATTTGGGTTTTTAACCATTAAGTGATTGGGAACTAAGTTTAATTTATGTGAGGATCAAATAAAAAGGAAGTTGCGTGGGAAAGGAAATGAAATGAGACCAAGTTATATGATTGCTTTTCTGTACAAGCATCTTAAGTTTGGAGGACCCAACTTCCTAAGAGGGGAAGCCTGTAACAACCATACCACGTATAATGATTAGCACTTAATTAATTAAGGAGATTTGAAATTTAATTGCCAATTATTCTAATTTAATTTGGGATTTATGAAAATTATAGAGATTGATTCATATATGATTATGTTGAGGATTTACTTTGGAATTAGAAATTAAAAGCCTAAATAGCTCAAGAAAGTATAAATGGTGAATTGAATTATTTTAATTTCGAGTATCGGACCATATGGGAGTTTAATTAAATATTCGATTTAGATTTATAAAATTGACATTTGATTAATTGGGTTCAAGTTGGAGTTAATTAAGTTATACGAATTAGGAATTAAGGTTATTATGAATTGAATTTATTTATGAGGTGTTTAATTGAGTATGTAATTTATTGACGAAGATTTTGAGTTTGATCTGAAATTGAAAGCCTTATTGATGTGAGAAACCAAAATTGAGGATAAAAATAAGTTTAATTTAATATTTGGAGTCTTTTGAGAGTTTGAATAAAAATTTGATTCAAAATGAGAAATTAAATATAATTAATTGGGACTTAATTGAAATTAAATTAGACTAATTAAATTATGTGAGACTTATGATTCATTATGATTAATTAACTTATGTGCTAATCAAGATGTACGAAGATCAAGTGTTGCCTAATTAAGTTAATTTTTAATCATAAATTGAATAATCTAGAATTGAGAGTGTGATGGGTGTGGGTATAGTGGGCAAATCTGTGTTGTGTATGCATGTGAGTGATGTGTTGGAATTTAAGGATGAGTGCACGTGCAATGTAAAGAGTGGAGAGTGTGTGTGTGTTGTATTAATTTCATTAAGTGAAGAAGTGGGTTCATTTACAAAAGAAACTGAGAGAGAGAAAAAGGGTGAAGTGCAAAGAAGGGACTCAATCTTCAACAAGATATTCAACAAATTAAAGCTTTAGGTAAGAAATTAAAACTTAAATCTTGTAGTAAGTCACCTAATAGCTTAAATTAAGGAGTAATTGGGTTCAATTGCATATAATTAAAAGAACTAGCAAGAAGATGAAGAAAAGTTGAGTTGAGTGTAAGGTTATGGAAATAAACATGGAAATTAATTATTCTTGATTTGATGTTAAAAAATCTTGCATGAATTTGGATCTCATTTTTACATGCATATAATTTGAAAGAATTAAAGAATAAATATGAAAATAATTATAGGAATTCTTCAAATTGAGTTTGGATTTGTGAACCTTGTTATATATATGAGATGTATATTTGCATGCACCATGAGTTTTGAAATTTGAGCCATGCAAGTTTATTATACATTTAATTTTGAAGAAAAGTTTGGAAATCATGAGTTCATGAAAATATGGGTTTTGATTTTAATTATTAACCCATGCATGTAATGTAATTTAAGAGTTTTATTTAATTTAAAAAAATTTTGGAATATATTAAATTAGTTAGTTTTATTTGAATTATATATATGTATATTCAATGTTTGCTAGGAAATTAACAAGAAAATAAAGAATTAGAGCTAAGATCAAGTTTATAAAGTTAAATTAGAAATTAATTATTTTTGGTTTAATTTGGAAATTTATTATTAAATTAAGCTCCATAAATTACATGCAACAAAGATTTATTGAAGATTGATCATGGCTCATAATTATTTTCATATTTTGATAAAATTTTGCATGAGTTTTGGACATGAGATTGGGTTAAAAGCTTAATTTATGTTTTAGAATTTATGAGTTTGAAATTGGGCTTGATATGAAGAGAATGAATGAAATTTAAATTTGGACAATATGGAAATAAATTATAATTCATATTTAAGAATAAAAACATTAGTTTGATTTTGATTTAAATTTCTTACATGTAAATATTTTGAAAGGGCTTTATAACTTTAATTTATGTTTTATAAAACAAAGAAGAAGAATGTTAGAATTATTATATTCATGAAATTATTAGTTTTAATATTAGTGATCAAAGAGATTTTTGTATTAGAAATTGAAAAATTAGTCATGGGTTTATCTTTACTAATAAAATAACATGTTTAAATTGGTTCATGCAAGAGTTTAAATTTTGAAAATGTGTTTAGAAATTATTTGTTGATTTTGAAAGCATAGGAAATTTGCTGGCCACTCGAGCGGAAAAGTCACCGCTCGAGCAAACATTAAGTCCAACTAGTATTTTTATAAAACTTTGCAGACCACTCGAGCGAAAACCCTATTTTCAGCATATTTTGAAAAATTGTATTTAATTCACATTTTTATTCTCATCTCTTTCCAAAGCATTCTAGACATGATTTATGGCACAATAAAGATTAATAAGCTTACAATCAACATTAATTAGTTGATTAAAATAATAAGTTATTATTAAGAAGTCAAGTAAGAAATTGATTTATTTAGAAAAGAATGATTTAGTAATGAAAGGATATGTAAAATGAGAACCCGATTCATTTAAATAAGAAAGCCTAAGCATAGTAGAACTTCAGACTACTTAAACGGAAAAAGATAAGAAAAGTCAAGTTTGATCAAGGGATTTATACTGTATTTCAATGTGTTTATGTTATGTGCTTATGTAGGTCACCCGCTGCTGTCTGCCTAATTTGTCTGATCTGTTTGATCTGCTTCTGCAATTATTTGTGAGTAACAACGTAGTAAAGTTATGTTCAACTTTATTTATTTTTTGTATGATAAAATAAGATCTGTTTTTTGAAATGCTATATTCTATACAATGAATGATTGTCCAATTTCTGACATGTATTTGTGGCATCCTTAGCATCATGTGATATTTGTTAGCTATTACTTGGTATCGGAGGTTCCAGTATGGGACTTATTATGTTTGTCATATGTTACCCGTACTAAAGGCTCCATTATGGAGCTCAACATATACATTCTTTGCTACTCGTATCCGGAAGTTCCTTTATGGAACTGGTTACTTATAACCACCATCTGTTCTGCATCTATTCTGTATTTATTCTGTTAGCGTTAATGGATGTACCACGTATGATTAAGCATAAACTCTAATTTCTGTATATGATTTGGACAAGATTATGAATATGGATCTGCTTCTGTTTTTGAAATAAATATAAATATGTTTTCTGAAGTTGATATGGGACATCATTCATTAAAACCCTTTACTTGGTTATTATCTACTTGGCTCTAGCTCAATGTATTATTTATGTATGTAGGTGATCAGACGCGTGACCAGGATTAGAGGCATCTTCCTGAAATATGTATTTGTCAGCCAACCTATGTGCCTCTTGTGAAGGTTCCAAATATGTCAAGTGGTTATAGCTACATGATATAAAGTTTAAGTTTGTTTTCTTGTTTGGTTAAACAAGTCTTTGTATATTTTGTAAATAGGGTTAAGTCTCTTTTTGTCTAATTTGTATATATATGATGACGTAAGAATGATGTGTATATATGTATATATAAGTTTAAAAGATTTCTGTCCCATACAATTCTGCACAGCTCACTAGACGTTTTATATTTGTTATTTACTTCCGTTCGCCCCTAATATTATGTTAATTTGTCTCAGAAGTTTTCGGTAATCCCAAAATTACTGACCGGTTACGATACTAAACCTATAGGGGCATGTTTGAGTCGTGACACATTAATATGATTTGTCATGTGTCCTCTGATGACGGGAAACTTTTACTAATTTCACAAGTTATCTCTAATAGATTACGTGTCAGGTTGTGATTGGCTGATATAAAATATATAGCCAACAAATAATTTATTCCTAAATGAGATTAAATATAAATTTTTTAAAAACTTCAAATATAAAGAAAATGAAGTAGCTCTAAACCCCTATCCAATAGTAGAAGTAAAAAAATAAAATAAAATATAAAATTAATTAAGGTCACCTAAGGCCAAGTTTGGCATTCCAATATAAGTGCACTTATTTCATCTTTTTATCTTTTTTGGGTCACATCAATCAACGTCTCCTCTCTATTTTTTCTACACATAATAAAAAAAAAATTAAAAAATATACTTATTCTAAACTTTCCAAACTTATAAAAGAGGCTCCAAAGTTTTGCTTTAGGCTTTTTAGTGGGGCTTGAGTCAACACATGATATTACTGAATAACCGTTTTTAAAAGCACTAATCGCATGAAATTTTTCCCAATTTAAAAAGTTTCTCGAAAATTTAACACAATTCTGTTTTGCTCATGTCATCGTCGTCATTCTCAACCACTAAAAGTCGTGCTGGACAGTTAAGGTAAAGTTTGATAAGTTAAAAAAAAAATTAAAAAATTAAAAAATTAAAAAATTATTACAAAATTATCACTATTTATTAAAAGTTAAAAAGTACGATTGCATAATTTTTAGTTCTAATTTTTTTTACACATTAATTTATATAATTTTTTAATACATATTTTTTTTATAAAAAGTCAAAAAATTAATCTAAATATCTATATTTTTTCTCTCAACTTTTTAATTTAAAAAGACAAAAAATACATTTATTTAGGACATCCCAAGCAATCCCTAAATATTTGTAAATTTTGAATTTAATTTTAATTTTAATTTTTTTTTTCTCCGAAAGTTCTATCCTAGTAGTACCTGTCATTTGCCTTTATTTCTCATTAGGCTTTTTCAAGGGTTTTAAGTTATTAATAATTTGATTATTTTTCTCAAAATTAGCCTTATAATTGAAGTAAAGTTGATGGACAAGACAATTGACCTAATTGTTATTTCAAATTCTAATGTTGTGTTTGATTAAAAAATTTGATCAAAAATTTTAAAAAAAAAATTTAAAAAAAAAATTTGCCTAAAACTAGGTGAAATACACATATATATATATATATATTATTTATATTTTACCTATATTTTTTATTTTTCTTTTTAAATCTTTCATTAAATTTCTCAAGCAAACACAACTTAAAAGTCAAAATTTCAATGGTTATAGTCCCTGACCTTACTAACTCATTAATATGTTATCGTATGGTAAAAAAGAAAAATTATCAAAAATAGTTATAATTTTTAAAGGGTAAATCATCAATAGGTCTTAATAGTTGGACTTAATTCTTATCAAATTCTATTGAAAATAAGTCTTGATAAAATTATAATTAAAAACAATTTTTTTGTGATAATTTTTTATATACGTTGCTAAAAATTGACAATCAGTGACTTTTTTTATCATGATTTTTATAAATTGTCGCTAAAACTTATAATTAATAATATTTTTTTATGATAAATTTTTTCCATAAGATCTATTAGATAATAAATTTACTTATTAAGAGCTACACGTAACTATTTCTAATTTAAATTCACTTCTTTATTTTTATGACTGATTCAATGGTTAGGATAATCCTCACTTTTACCAAGATATTTTATGACCTACTCTATAGTTATAGTCGCTCAACTTATTAACTTACTAATATGTTACCGTATGGTAAATATTTTTTTTTCTTTTCAAGTAGTAGTTGTAGTTTACGTGCACTTCATCATTTTTATGACTAACTCTACGGTTAGGATAGTCCTAACTTTTATCAGGACATCATTTTTTGTTTTTGTAATTTTATTTTGGATGAATCAAAATATCCTTTATGAAATTAAGAGGCTATTTGCTCATTTATAAATTTCCTAACACAATTAACGGCCTCTAATAGAACTTGTGATATTAAAGTTATTTTAGTAATCAACATGCTTGGTTAGAGTTTTTCAAAAACTCTTTTTAGAAAATTCTATTTTCTTATTTTTCATGTTTTTTTATTTTTACTGAATTTTTTTAATATGTTAAACAATTTTTTTTTTTACTTTTTAAATATACCTAACATAAATATACCTAAAAAGTAAAAAATTTGTGAAAGAAACCTTTTAAAAATACACTAATTAAATACCGAAAATACAAAAAAAAATACTAGAATTCCGTACATATTTTGTATTTTTATGTATTTATTAATTTTTTAAAATATTTTTTCATAATTTTTTTACTTTTTAGATACATCTAAAGGTGCATCTAAAAAAGTAAAAAAAATGTTTAAAATTTTAAAAATATTCACTAAAAACAAAAAAACGTGAAAATCAAAAAATTCAATTTTCAAAAAAACTTAATTTAAAAAATTCAAATCAAACACAATGATTTTTTTTTTTTTTTTTTTTTTTAAACTTCTTTAGCTTGTGTTTTAAGATTGTCACAGCAATGTTTGCTCTTTTCTTTTTATTTTTTATTTTTTGGACTATAAAATTTTAAGATCCCAAGACTCCTAATTGTGGTAAATTATTGAGTAATTTTAAATATAAAATTTACTCACAATTTTAATAGGAAATGATGTGATTGAATTTGAATCTATTATTTTAAAACAAATCACTCATAAAATTATTTTTAACTACAAAAAATGGGTCATCCTGATGAGATTTGCTATATGATTTTCATTTCAGAAAGGTAAACAATTATGCACCTCATGTAGATCACTCTAGTATGGTAATTATTAGGCGACCAAAGGAAAGTTTAACTACACGCAAGAACACACGAGGAGTAGAAATGACAAGTACTTAAACATTTTTCTTTGTGATCACAACATGTTATAAAGTAATTTTTGTAATATTAAATAGAAAATGGAATCAATATTTTTTCTCAAGATGGCAATTTTTTTTTTCCGTAATTTTTAACTTTTAAGGTGACTTACATTTTGTCCTATTAAAATATATATTTTCTTCTAATTTAAATCAATAACCAACGTTTGTCTAAAATTAAATAAAAAATGTCACATAAGAGCATGTGGTGCAAATTAATAATATGTGACATTCTATCCTATCTAAATCCGAAGGCAACCATGCAAATATAATTGAAACTACTTTTTAGTAGATCCCTATTACATTGACCAACTATGATAAAAATTGGTATCACACGGGTGGTGGTATTTGGTGTTTAAATTGGATGAACATTGGTTATTGATCTAAAATTAAATACTTTGTGAGTCAACTTTAAAAAAAAAAATGTATTTAATTAATTTTTAAAATTTTTTTTAGGGCAATACACCAATAAATCCTAAATTTATATCTTTTGAACCAGTTGGTCCTATCTTATATCTTATAGTCCAATAGGTCCCAATCCAATGTTAATGACCAAATTATCTATGTTACGCCGCATTTGGGAACTTATGGTAAGGGTAAATGTGGATTTCCCTAATTGTGAATTTACATCTATGCCTACAGCCGTAGAAGAAGGGTTTTTTTGTTTTCTCTCCAAAGTGATCAGAATGGAAGAGTCGTATATGGAAATGGCTCTATTTTCTGATGTTAATAGCGTAATTTTAAACCCTAAACATTACATATCCCCTTCCTTGTTGATACATTTACATCGGTTGTTTGAAGAGGCCGTGTCACCGTTGTGTGTATCCTACGTCGGCCGATAGAATATTATCTATTCGTCAACGGTGATTGTGTAATCTACAAATGGCGTCAGGCGCATATTTCATTATGATGTATTAACACTGCTATCGTGTGTGTTGTTTTACATTGATGTATTCGAATAGTGTAAATTGTATGAAATATTATTACCATCAAGTTTGTTGGCTTATTTTTGCTACGAAGGAAATTATTATAAATGCGAGCGTGCCAGCAAGGATTGAAAAATCCTTACAGATTAAATTCAAGCCAATTATCAAGCGATTGTGTTGACGGTTCTTTCGCCTCAACGAAGAGGACTTCAAAATTGCCAAAGTGTAGAGAAAAGAAAAATTAAAAGAAGAAAGGGAGATGGAGAAAGATGATTGAGTGAACAATCAAAGTAATAATTACTTACCTCTACTCCTATGCTTCGAAAAGGAAGTGCATGAAAATAAATGCTTCGAAATATAAATCTATGTTAAACTACTCCTAAGATAAGGAAAATGACAAGAAATATTGAAATCAACTGTCTTTG
Organism: Camellia oleifera; assembly: GCA_022316695.1. Lineage (NCBI taxonomy): Eukaryota > Viridiplantae > Streptophyta > Magnoliopsida > Ericales > Theaceae > Camellia > Camellia oleifera. Next base: position 199,489,162 of record CM039314.1, read on the forward strand.
ATTTGAGTTCTGGATCCTTTACAATGTAGCCATGAATGGCTATTTATAGGCAAATATTTGTAGGAAAAAACTTCCAGCAATAACTACCCAATAACCACCTAAAACTACCCACTCTTCCATCTTCATTCTTGTCTTGCCATGTGTCATTCCACTCATCCACTTTGTCCTTCATATTCTCCATCATCTTTATAACTTCTTTTAACTTCCAAATGAATAAGAGAATGCCACGTGTCCTGCAATTATATAAATAATAAAAATTGCAGATTTATGGTGCTAACATTACCCCCCGCGGCCCTTAAAAATGATGTTTATTTGAATTTTTGAAGGGCCGAACCAAGCACATGATTAATCTAAGCAATAAAATGCTTCGAATAATACCAACAAAGTGCTTCGAATGATGTAATAGCACCAATGAAGTGCTTCGAATGAGTATGAAATTATGACTAGATGCCTCAAATGCTAGCTATTATGGACTAATAACAAGCTTCGAAGGTGGTACAAAAGACCAAAATCATCTTTCGAAGGTTGAAAATGCCGACAAAGGAGAAATTACATCCTTGGAAATATTCAGCAAAGCTTCGAAGGTGGTACAAAGGACCAAAATCATCCTTCGAAGGTTGAAAGTGCTGACAAAGGACAAATTATATCCTTGGAAATATTCGGCAAAGCTTCGAAGGTTCACAACCACCATTATTATTTCTTCGAAGCTGTTAATGTAAGATGGAATGCTTCGAAGCTTACAAAATTATGGCAAAAGGGCTTTCGAAGCAACTTTGGCCAACATTGTGGTTATTCAAATTTTGTATGTTCTGGTTCATACATAATTAATGAAAATATTAATTTTGTACTTCGAACCAATTATCGATTCTTCAAAGACATCAAACGGTTGTTCTTCGAACCAACTTATCATGCCAAAAATAGGCATTATTCGACAACTAATAAATTGTCATTTTACATATATTTGAAGAGATGTACACATTTCGAAAGTTTTCAAAGCTTTATACAGTTTCGAAGGTAAAGCAATCAACCTTCGAAACAACTCTTGATGCTTCGAATGTATCTTCAAAGCTTTATATAGCTTCGAAGGTGAAGTAATCAACCTTCGAAACAACTCTTGATGCTTCGAATGCGTCTTCAATGCTTTGATTGTGTACATACAAACAACTGGCCATCAATTTGAAAAGATAAGCCATTCTCAACCACTTATCTAAATGCATAGGCTTTTTCTAGCCAAGTTCATGCATCTTAAATGGTCATCACTTGTTCTTAGTACTTCAAACTCACACGACATCTCTTCATACAAAATCCAAAGAGTTGGATTACTATGAAATTAGATTGGCATTTTAACAAGCCATTAATGGCTATAAAATGATATTTCAATAAATAACATGCTTCGAAGTGTCTTAGGACATATTTCGAAGGTAACCACAAAACCAAATGATGATGATTTTATGGATCAATCATATTTTTTGCCCAATATATTTCAATAACGAAATATTATTTGCTAGCCATTCCATCAAAGTCAACGTTTGATGTGATCCACAAATCCAAAAAGGATTTTGAACACCAAAAGTCATGGTATAGTGTGAGCATGAAAATTCATACTTTTTAACATTTTGAAAAATGTCAAAAATTTTGAATTCATGAACAGCGGCTTGTTCATTATTCTTGACCATGTTTGGTTTAAAAACATGACTTTCGCCGAATTGATTTTTATAATTCTTTGGCAAAGTGGGTTGTTTTTCCATGTTAGCCATTAATGGCTTATGAAAATCACCCATAAATATATTATTTTCATGACTTGACTCTCTAAAATTTGGTTTTTGGACCCCCCGAGTCATGCATGAAACATCATTCTTAACCAAATTTGGCTCAAGAACATGCTCTTTCGTTGTGTTAATTTCATAACTTGGCTCTTTAAAAACGGACTCTTGAACCCCCCGAGCCATTGATGAAATCAACTTTTTGCTTTTACTATTTTCAACCATGGAAAAATTCTGAAAAAATTCACCAATTCCGGCCATTAAGGCCTCAATTACAGACTTGGTAGTGAGAGTTGATAACTCATCATTCCATTGGCGAATTTCCATATCAAGTTGATGAATTTCTCCAATTAAATGGTGTCTTTTTTCTTCCACCAAATAATATTGTAATGGATGAAAGTTTATTTCATCAAGAAAATGGATCTCTTCTTGAAGATCCAAAATTTTTCTTTCACACCAATATATTTCAAATTGACAAGTTTGAATGACGAAATCCAAATTGTTTATCATTTCTTACACTTGGCTGTCCCACCGGGCGTGCCAAAAAATGTTGGCTTATTTTTCCTACGAAGGAAAATATTATAAATGCGAGCGTGCCAGCAAGGATTGAAAAATCCTTACAGATTAAATTCAAGCCAATTATCAAGCGATTGTGTTGACGGTTCTTTCGCCTCAACGAAGAGGACTTCAAAATTGCCAAAGTGTAGTGAAAAGAAAAATTAAAAGAAGAAAGGGAGATGGAGAAAGATGATTGAGTGAACAATCAAAGTAATAATTACTTACCTCTACTCCTATGCTTCGAAAAGGAAGTGCATGAAAATAAATGGTTACAGGGTCAATTTTCGTTTCAAAAATTCCAGCCTGCAATGGCACTAAGTTGGACACTTAGTCTCAGCCAACGTATGAATACACACACACACAAAGTGCTTATAACAAGTAAGAGATCAGGCAACAAGTGATTACAGGAAAAACCCAACCTTTATTAAATTGCACCAACAATTACAAAGGATGCCAATGGATACTCTTACCAACACTTGGATCCATTTCGAGTTCCATGGCCAATGCCTAAATAGGCTTACATTCAGTTTTCAGATTACAAGCAGATTTACAAGGAAAGCATGCCAAGTGGCATGGCAGTTGACAACCCCAACTGCCTAGGGACATAGGATCATGCCTGGGACAAACTGCCAGTAACTGCTGCTATTTTTCAGCCATTCTTCCTGATGTCCAGCTTTGCCTTTGTCTTCGAAGACACCAAAACGGTTGTTCTTCGAACCAACTTATCATGCCAAAAATAGGCATTATTTGACAACTAATTAATTGTCATTTTACATATATTTGAAGAGATGTACACATTTCGAAAATTTTCAAAGCTTTATACAGTTTCGAGGGTGAAGTAATCAACCTTCGAAACAACTCTTGATGCTTCGAATTTATACAGCTTCGAAGGTAAAGTAATCAACCTTCGAAACAACTCTTGATGCTTCGAATGTGTCTTCGATGCTTTGATTGTGTACATACAAACAACTGGCCATCAATTTGAAAAGATAAGCCATTCTCAACCACTTATTTAAATGCATAGGCTTTTTCTAGCCAATTTCATGCATTTTAAATGGTCATCCCATGTTCTTAGTACTTCGAACTCATAAGAACAATTTGTTAATTTTGTTAGCCACATCATCAGAATTATATTTTGATGTGAACCACAAATCCAAAAAGGATTTCGAACACCAAAAGTCATGGTATAGTGTGACCATGAAAATTTATACTTTTTGACATTTTGAAAAATGTCAAAAATTTTGAATTCATGAACAGTGGTTTGTTCATTATTCTTGACCATGTTTGGTTTAAAAACATGACTTTCGCCGAATTGATTTTCATAATTCTTTGGCAAAGTGGGTTGTTTTTCCATGTTAGCCATTAATGGCTTGTGAAAATCACCCATAAATATGTTATTTTCATGACTTGACTCTCTAAAATTTGGTTCTTGGACCCCCCGAGTCATACACGGAACATCATTTTTAGCCAAATTTGGCTCAAGAACATGCTCTTTCGTTGTGTTAATTTCATAACTTGGCTCTTTAAAAACGGACTCTTGAACCCCCCGAGCCATTGATGAAATCAACTCTTTGCTTTTGCTATTTTCAACCATGAAAAAATTCTGAAAAAATTCACCAATTCCAGCCATTAAAGCCTCAGTTAAAGACTTGGTAGTGAGAGTTGATAACTCATCATTCCATTGGCGAATTTCCATATCAAGTTGATGAATTTCTCCAATTAAATGGTGTCTTTTTTCTTCCACCAAATAATATTGTAATGGATGAAAGTTTATTTCATCAAGAAAATGGATCTCTTCTTGAAGATCCAATATTTTTCTTTCACGCCAATATATTTCAAATTGACAGATTCGAATGGCGAAATCCAAATTGTTTGTCATTTCTTACACTTGGCTGTCCCACTGGGCGTGCCAAAAAATGTTGGCTTATTTTTCCTACGAAGGAAAATATTATAAATGCGAGCGTGCCAGCAAGGATTGAAAAATCCTTACAGATTAAATTCAAGCCAATTATCAAGCGATTGTGTTGACGGTTCTTTTGCCTCAACAAAGAGGACTTAAAAATTACCGAAGTGTAGAGAAAATAAAAAGTAAAAGAAGAAAGGGGGACGGAGAAAGACGATTGAGTGAACAATCAAAGTAGTAATTATTTACCTCTACTCCTATGCTTCGAAATGAAGTGCATAAAATGCTTCGAAATGAAAGTGCTGAAAATAAATGCTTCGAAATATAAATCTATGTTAAACTACTCCTAAGATAAGGAAAATGACAAGAAATATTGAAATCAAGTGTCTTTGATTTGAGTTCTGGATCCTTTACAATGTAGCCATGAATGGCTATTTATAGACAAATAGTTGTAGGAAAAAACTTCCAGAAATAACAACCTAATAACCACCTAAAACTACCCACTTTTCCATCTTCATTCCCACAATGCCACATATTCCTCCATGTCTTCGTAACTTCCTTTAACCTCCAATTAATGCTCCATGTTCTCCACTTTATTCTCCAACATCTATTTCATATTTCATAACTTCTCATAACCTCCAAATGAGTAGGAGGATGCCACATGTCCTGCAATTACATAAATAATAAAAATTGCAGATTTATGGTGCTAACATTACCCCCCGCGGCCCTTAAAAATGATGTTTACTTGAATTTTTGAAGGGCCGAACCAAGCACATGACTAATCTAAGCAATAAAATGCTTCGAATAATATCAACAAAGTGCTTCGAATAATATAATAGCACCAATGAAGTGTTTCGAATGAGTATGAAATTATGACTAGATGTCTCGAATGCTAGCTATTACGGACTAGTAACAAGCTTCGGAGGTGGTACAAAAGACCAAAATCATCTTTCGAAGGTTGAAAATGCCGACAAAGAAGAAATTACATCCTTGGAAATATTCAGCAAAGCTTCGAAGGTGGTACAAAGGACCAAAATCATCCTTCGAAGGTTGAAAGTCCTGACAAATGACAAATTATATCCTTGGAAATATTCGGCAAAGCTTCGAAGGTTCACAACCACCATTATTATTTCTTCGAAGCTGTTAATGTAAGATGGAATGCTTCGAAGCTTACAAAATTATGGCAAAAGGGCTTTCGAAGCAACTTTGGCTAACATTGTGGTTATTCAAATTTTGTATGTTCTGGTTCATACATAATTAATGAAAATATTAATTTTGTACTTCGAACCAATTATCAATTCTTCGAAGACACCAAAACTGTTGTTCTTCGAACCAACTTATCATGCCAAAAACAGGCATTATTCGACAATTAATTTAATTGTTATTTTACATATATTTGAAGAGATGTACACATTTCGAAAGTTTTTTAAAGCTTTATACAGTTTCGAAAGTGAAGTAATCAACCTTCGAAACAACTCTTGATGTTTCGAATGTATCTTCAAAGCTTCATACAGCTTCGAAGGTGAAGTAATCAACATTCGAAACAACTCTTGATGCTTCGAATGTATCTTCGATACTTTGATTGTGTACATACAAACAACTGGCCATCAATTTGAAAAGATTAGCCATTCTCAACCATTTATTTAAATGCACAGGCTTTTTCTAGCCAAGTTCATGCATTTTGTTCTTAGTGTTTCGAACTCATAAGAATAATTTGTTAATTTTATTAGCCACATCATCAAAATTATATTTTGATGTGAACCACAAATCCAAAAAGGATTTTGAACACCAAAAGTCATGGTATAGTGTAACCATAAAAATTCATACTTTTTGACATTTTGAAAAATGTCAAAAATTTTGAATTCATGAATAGTGGCTTGTTCATTATTCTTGACCATGTTTGGTTTAAAAACATGACTTTCGCCGAATTGATTTTCATAATTCTTTGGCAAAGTGGGTTGTTTTTCCATGTTAGCCATTAATGGCTTATGAAAATCACCCATAAATATATTATTTTCATGACTTGACTCTCTAAAATTTGGTTTTTGGACCCCCCGAGTCATACATGGAACATCATTTTTAGCCAAATTTGGCTCAAGAATATGCTCTTTCATTGTGTTAATTTCATAACTTGGCTCTTTAAAAATGGACTCTTGAACCCCCCGAGCCATTGATGAAATCAACTCTTTGCTTTTGCTATTTTCAGCCATGGAAAAATTCTGAAAAAATTCACCAATTCCGGCCATTAAAGCCTCAGTTAAAGACTTGATAGTGAGAGTTGATAACTCATCATTCCATTGGCGAATTTCCATATCAAGTTGATGAATTTCTCCAATTAAATGGTGTCTTTTTTCTTCCACCAAATAATATTGTAATGGATGAAAGTTTATTTCATCAAGAAAATGGATCTCTTCTTGAAGATCCAAAATTTTTCTTTCACGCCAATATATTTCGAATTGACAAGTTCGAATGGCGAAATCCAGATTGTTTGTCATTTCTTACATTTGGCTGTCCCACTGGGCGTGCCAAAAAATGTTGGCTTATTTTTGCTACGAAGGAAAATATCATAAATGCGAGCGTGCCAGCAAGGATTGAAAAATCCTTACAGATTAAATTCAAGCCAATTATCAAGCGATTGTGTTGACGGTTCTTTTGCCTCAACGAAGAGGACTTCAAAATTGCCAAGTGTAGTGAAAAGAAAAAATAAAAGAAGAAAGGGGGACGGAGAAAGATGATTGAGTGAACAATCAAAGTAATAATTATTTACCTCTACTCCTATGCTTCGAAATGAAAGTGCTGAAAATAAATCTATGTTAAACTACTCCTAAGATAAGGAAAATGACAAGAAATATTGAAATCAACTGTCTTTGATTTATGTTCTGGATCCTTTACAATGTAGCCATGAATGGCTATTTATAGACAAATAGTTGTAGGAAAAAACTTCCAGAAATAACAACCTAATAACCACCTAAAACTACCCACTTTTCCATCTTCATTCCCACAATGCCACATATTCCTCCATGTCTTCGTAACTTCCTTTAACCTCCAATTAATGCTCCATGTTCTCCACTTTATTCTCCAACATCTATTTCATATTTCATAACTTCTCATAACCTCCAAATGAGTAGGAGGATCATGCTAACTTAACACGGACGCAAGCTAGACGCGCCCCTCCGGTGATCAGAAAACAGTTTGATAAAGAAGTGGAACAGATTCTGGACCACAAGACAGAGGGGCAAAGCAAGAAAAATCGAAGAACTCATTACTTGGTTAAGTGGAAGGGTTCTCCCGAAGCAGATGCAAGTTGGGAAAAGGATGTGACTCTATGGCAGTTTGAGAAACAAATTACAGACTACTTAGAGGCCTTACCGACGAGGACGTCGGCTTCTTCTGGTGGGGGTGGTTTGTTAGCACCTTCTACTTGAAGGCTGCATTGGTTGGCATTGGCAGCACCTTGTGCCCATGTCCAACCAAGTCCCCGGCATGATGGTGGCATGCCAAAACAACAAGGTGAAACATTGGCTAAGTGCTGAGGCAGCAGCACAAGACCCTTCCTAAGTGTGGGCAGCATTGACACAGATGCAAGGCATTAAAATGACCCGAATGTGGGCTGCAGCACACTTGGGGGTTGAAAGCATTCAGAAGGTGAAACTTGGTCTGGGGGCCAAGACAGCCAATTTCGTGGCTGATTTCAGAAGGCAAAGAATATGGGCAGTTAGTAGCAGTTAGACTGGTCTGCTGGCAGCAGTTACCCATGTTGGGCAGAGACAAAGGCAAAGCTGGACATCAGGAAGAATGGCTGAAAAATAGCAGCAGTTACTGGCAGTTTGTCCCAGGCATGATCCTATGTCCCTAGGCAGTTGGGGGTGTCAACTGCCATGCCACTTGGCATGCTTTCCTTGTAAATCTGCTTGTAATCTGAAAACTGAATGTAAGCCTATTTAGGCATTGGCCATGGAACTCGAAATGGATCCAAGTGTTGGTAAGAGTATCCATTGGCATCCTTTGTAATTGTTGGTGCAATTTAATAAAGGTTGGGTTTTTCCTGTAATCACTTGTTGCCTGATCTCTTACTTGTTATAAGCACTTTGTGTGTGTGTGTATTCATACGTTGGCTGAGACTAAGTGTCCAACTTAGTGCCATTGCAGGCTGGAATTTTTGAAACGAAAATTGACCCTGTAACAATTGGGGACAAAGTGGATGAGTGGAAGGACATGTGGCAAGACAAGATTGAAGATGGAAGAAATGGGTAGTTATTAAGTAGTTATTGCTGTATTTTTTCCTCTATAAATAGCCATTAATGGCTACATTGTAAAAGGATCCAGAACATAAATCAAAGACAGTTGATTTCAATATTTCTTGTCATTTTCCTTATCTTAGGAGTAGTTTAACATAGATTTATTTTCAGCACTTTCATTTCGAAGCATAGGAGTAGAGGTAAATAATTATTACTTTGATTGTTCACTTAATCATCTTTCTCCGTCCCCCTTTCTTCTTTTATTTTTTCTTTTCACTACACTTGGCAATTTTGAAGTCCTCTTCGTTGAGGCAAAAGAACCGTCAACACAATCGCTTGATAATTGGCTTGAATTTAATCTGTAAGGATTTTTCAATCCTTGCTGGCACGCTCGCATTTATGATATTTTCCTTCGTAGGAAAAATAAGCCAACATTTTTTGGCACGCCCAGTGGGACAGCCAAGTGTAAGAAATGACAAACAATTTGGATTTCGCCATTCGAATCTGTCAATTTGAAATATATTGGCGTGAAAGAAAAATATTGGATCTTCAAGAAGAGATCCATTTTCTTGATGAAATAAACTTTCATCCATTACAATATTATTTGGTGGAAGAAAAAAGACACCATTTAATTGGAGAAATTCATCAACTTGATATGGAAATTCGCCAATGGAATGATGAGTTATCAACTCTCACTACCAAGTCTTTAACTGAGGCTTTAATGGCTGGAATTGGTGAATTTTTTCAGAATTTTTTCATGGTTGAAAATAGCAAAAGCAAAGAGTTGATTTCATCAATGGCTCGGGGGGTTCAAGAGTCCGTTTTTAAAGAGCCAAGTTATGAAATTAACACAACGAAAGAGCATGTTCTTGAGCCAAATTTGGCTAAAAATGATGTTCCGTGTATGACTCGGGGGGTCCAAGAACCAAATTTTAGAGAGTCAAGTAATGAAAATAACATATTTATGGGTGATTTTCACAAGCCATTAATGGCTAACATGGAAAAACAACCCACTTTGCCAAAGAATTATGAAAATCAATTCGGCGAAAGTCATGTTTTTAAACCAAACATGGTCAAGAATAATGAACAAACCACTGTTCATGAATTCAAAATTTTTGACATTTTTCAAAATGTCAAAAAGTATAAATTTTCATGGTCACACTATACCATGACTTTTGGTGTTCGAAATCCTTTTTGGATTTGTGGTTCACATCAAAATATAATTCTGATGATGTGGCTAACAAAATTAACAAATTGTTCTTATGAGTTCGAAGTACTAAGAACATGGGATGACCATTTAAAATGCATGAAATTGGCTAGAAAAAGCCTATGCATTTAAATAAGTGGTTGAGAATGGCTTATCTTTTCAAATTGATGGCCAGTTGTTTGTATGTACACAATCAAAGCATCGAAGACACATTCGAAGCATCAAGAGTTGTTTCGAAGGTTGATTACTTCACCTTCGAAGCTGTATAAATTCGAAGCATCAAGAGTTGTTTCGAAGGTTGATTACTTCACCCTCGAAACTGTATAAAGCTTTGAAAATTTTCGAAATGTGTACATCTCTTCAAATATATGTAAAATGACAATTAATTAGTTGTCAAATAATGCCTATTTTTGGCATGATAAGTTGGTTCGAAGAACAACCGTTTTGGTGTCTTCGAAGAATTAATAATTGGTTCGAAGCATAAAATTAATATTTTCATTAATTATGTATGAACCAGAACATTGAATAACCACAATGTTGGCCAAAAGTTGCTTCGAAGGCCTTTTTGCCATAATTTTGTAAGCTTCGAAGCACTCCATCTTGCATTAATAGCTTCGAAGAAACAATAATGGTGGTTATGAACCTTCTAAGCTTTGTCGAATATTTCCAAGGATGTAATTTGTCCTTTGTCGGCACTTTCAACATTCGAAAGATGATTTTGGTCCTTTATACCACCTTCGAAGCACTTCATTGGTGTTATTACGTCATTCGAAGCACTTTGCTAATATTATTCTAAGCATTTTATTGCTTAGATTAATCATGTGCTTGGTTCGGCCCTTCAAAAATTCAAAAGTTGCTTCGAAGGCTTTTTTGCCATAATTTTGTAAGCTTCGAAGTACTCCATCTTGCATTAATAGCTTCGAAGAAACAATAATGGTGGTTATGAACCTTCGAAGCTTTGCCGAATATTTCCAAGGATGTAATTTGTCCTTTGTCGGCGCTTTCAACATTCGAAAGATGATTTTGGTCCTTTATACCACATTCGAAGCTTGTTACTAGTCATTCGAAGCACTTCATTGGTGTTATTACATCATTCGAAGCACTTTGCTAATATTATTCGAAGTATTTTATTGCTTAGATTAATCATGTGCTTGGTTCGGCCCTTCAAAAATTCAAATAAACATCATTTTTAAGGGCCGCGGGGGGTAATGTTAACACCATAAATCTGCAATTTTTATTTATATAATTGCAGGACACGTGGCATCCTCTTATTCATTTGGAAGTTAAAAAAAGTTATAGAGATGATGGAGAATATGAAGGATGAGTGGAAGGACAAAGTGGATGAGTGGAAGGACATGTGGCAAGACAAGATTGAAGATGGAAGAAATGGGTAGTTATTAAGTAGTTATTGCTGTATTTTTTCCTCTATAAATAGCCATTAATGGCTACATTGTAAAAGGATCCAGAACTCAAATCAAAGACACTTGATTTCAATATTTCTTGTCATTTTCCTTATCTTAGGAGTAGTTTAACATAGATTTATATTTCGAAGCATTTATTTTCAGCACTTTCATTTCGAAGCATTTTATGCACTTCATTTCGAAGCATAGGAGTAGAGGTAAATAATTACTACTTTGATTGTTCACTCAATCGTCTTTCTCCGTCCCCCTTTCTTCTTTTACTTTTTATTTTCTCTACACTTCGGTAATTTTTAAGTCCTCTTTGTTGAGGCAAAAGAACCGTCAACACAATCGCTTGATAATTGGCTTGAATTTAATCTGTAAGGATTTTTCAATCCTTGCTGGCACGCTCGCATTTATAATATTTTCCTTCGTAGGAAAAATAAGCCAACATTTTTTTGGCACGCCCAGTGGGACAGCCAAGTGTAAGAAATGACAAACAATTTGGATTTCGTCATTCAAACTTGTCAATTTGAAATATATTGGTGTGAAAGAAAAATTTTGGATCTTCAAGAAGAGATCCATTTTCTTGATGAAATAAACTTTCATCCATTACAATATTATTTGGTGGAAGAAAAAAGACACCATTTAATTGGAGAAATTCATCAACTTGATATGGAAATTCGCCAATGGAATGATGAGTTATCAACTCTCACTACCAAGTCTGTAATTGAGGCCTTAATGGCCGGAATTGGTGAATTTTTTCAGAATTTTTCCATGGTTGAAAATAGTAAAAGCAAAAAGTTGATTTCATCAATGGCTCGGGGGGTTCAAGAGTCCGTTTTTAAAGAGCCAAGTTATGAAATTAACACAACGAAAGAGCATGTTCTTGAGCCAAATTTGGTTAAGAATGATGTTTCATGCATGACTCGGGGGGTCCAAAAACCAAATTTTAGAGAGTCAAGTCATGAAAATAATATATTTATGGGTGATTTTCATAAGCCATTAATGGCTAACATGGAAAAACAACCCACTTTGCCAAAGAATTATAAAAATCAATTCGGCGAAAGTCATGTTTTTAAACCAAACATGGTCAAGAATAATGAACAAGCCGCTGTTCATGAATTCAAAATTTTTGACATTTTTCAAAATGTTAAAAAGTATGAATTTTCATGCTCACACTATACCATGACTTTTGGTGTTCAAAATCCTTTTTGGATTTGTGGATCACATCAAACGTTGACTTTGATGGAATGGCTAGCAAATAATATTTCGTTATTGAAATATATTGGGCAAAAAATATGATTGATCCATAAAATCATCATCATTTGGTTTTGTGGTTACCTTCGAAATATGTCCTAAGACACTTCGAAGCATGTTATTTATTGAAATATCATTTTATAGCCATTAATGGCTTGTTAAAATGCCAATCTAATTTCATAGTAATCCAACTCTTTGGATTTTGTATGAAGAGATGTCGTGTGAGTTTGAAGTACTAAGAACAAGTGATGACCATTTAAGATGCATGAACTTGGCTAGAAAAAGCCTATGCATTTAGATAAGTGGTTGAGAATGGCTTATCTTTTCAAATTGATGGCCAGTTGTTTGTATGTACACAATCAAAGCATTGAAGACGCATTCGAAGCATCAAGAGTTGTTTCGAAGGTTGATTACTTCACCTTCGAAGCTATATAAAGCTTTGAAGATACATTCGAAGCATCAAGAGTTGTTTCGAAGGTTGATTGCTTTACCTTCGAAACTGTATAAAGCTTTGAAAATTTTCGAAATGTGTACATCTCTTCAAATATATGTAAAATGACAATTTATTAGTTGTCGAATAATGCCTATTTTTGGCATGATAAGTTGGTTCGAAGAACAACCGTTTGATGTCTTTGAAGAATCGATAATTGGTTCGAAGTACAAAATTAATATTTTCATTAATTATGTATGAACCAGAACATACAAAATTTGAATAACCACAATGTTGGCCAAAGTTGCTTCGAAAGCCCTTTTGCCATAATTTTGTAAGCTTCGAAGCATTCCATCTTACATTAACAGCTTCGAAGAAATAATAATGGTGGTTGTGAACCTTCGAAGCTTTGCCGAATATTTCCAAGGATATAATTTGTCCTTTGTCAGCACTTTCAACCTTCGAAGGATGATTTTGGTCCTTTGTACCACCTTCGAAGCTTTGCTGAATATTTCCAAGGATGTAATTTCTCCTTTGTCGGCATTTTCAACCTTCGAAAGATGATTTTGGTCTTTTGTACCACCTTCGAAGCTTGTTATTAGTCCATAATAGCTAGCATTTGAGGCATCTAGTCATAATTTCATACTCATTCGAAGCACTTCATTGGTGCTATTACATCATTCGAAGCACTTTGTTGGTATTATTCGAAGCATTTTATTGCTTAGATTAATCATGTGCTTGGTTCGGCCCTTCAAAAATTCAAATAAACATCATTTTTAAGGGCCGCGGGGGGTAATGTTAGCACCATAAATCTGCAATTTTTATTATTTATATAATTGCAGGACACGTGGCATTCTCTTATTCATTTGGAAGTTAAAAGAAGTTATAAAGATGATGGAGAATATGAAGGACAAAGTGGATGAGTGGAATGACACATGGCAAGACAAGAATGAAGATGGAAGAGTGGGTAGTTTTAGGTGGTTATTGGGTAGTTATTGCTGGAAGTTTTTTCCTACAAATATTTGCCTATAAATAGCCATTCATGGCTACATTGTAAAGGATCGAGAACTCAAATCAAAGACACTTGATTTCAATATTTCTTGTCATTTTCCTTATCTTAGGAGTAGTTTAACATAGATTTATATTTCGAAGCATTTATTTTCAGCACTTTCATTTCGAAGCATTTTATGCACTTCATTTCGAAGCCTAGGAGTAGAGGTAAATAATTACTACTTTGATTGTTCACTCAATCGTCTTTCTCCGTCCCCCTTTCTTCTTTTACTTTTTATTTTCTCTACACTTCGGTAATTTTTAAGTCCTCTTCGTTGAGGCGAAAGAACCGTCAACACAATCGCTTGATAATTGGCTTGAATTTAATCTGTAAGGATTTTTCAATCCTTGCTGGCACGCTCGCATTTAACACCATAAATCTGCAATTTTTATTTATATAATTGCAGGACACGTGGCATCCTCTTATTCATTTGGAAGTTAAAAAAAGTTATAGAGATGATGGAGAATATGAAGGATGAGTGGAAGGACAAAGTGGATGAGTGGAAGGACATGTGGCAAGACAAGATTGAAGATGGAAGAAATGGGTAGTTATTAAGTAGTTATTGCTGTATTTTTTCCTCTATAAATAGCCATTAATGGCTACATTGTAAAAGGATCCAGAACTCAAATCAAAGACACTTGATTTCAATATTTCTTGTCATTTTCCTTATCTTAGGAGTAGTTTAACATAGATTTATATTTCGAAGCATTTATTTTCAGCACTTTCATTTCGAAGCATTTTATGCACTTCATTTCGAAGCATAGGAGTAGAGGTAAATAATTACTACTTTGATTGTTCACTCAATCGTCTTTCTCCGTCCCCCTTTCTTCTTTTACTTTTTATTTTCTCTACACTTCGGTAATTTTTAAGTCCTCTTTGTTGAGGCAAAAGAACCGTCAACACAATCGCTTGATAATTGGCTTGAATTTAATCTGTAAGGATTTTTCAATCCTTGCTGGCACGCTCGCATTTATAATATTTTCCTTCGTAGGAAAAATAAGCCAACATTTTTTTGGCACGCCCGGTGGGACAGCCAAGTGTAAGAAATGACAAACAATTTGGATTTCGCCATTCGAATCTGTCAATTTGAAATATATTGGCGTGAAAGAAAAATATTGGATCTTCAAGAAGAGATCCATTTTCTTGATGAAATAAACTTTCATCCATTACAATATTATTTGGTGGAAGAAAAAAGACACCATTTAATTGGAGAAATTCATCAACTTGATATGGAAATTCGCCAATGGAATGATGAGTTATCAACTCTCACTACCAAGTCTTTAACTGAGGCTTTAATGGCTGGAATTGGTGAATTTTTTCAGAATTTTTTCATGGTTGAAAATAGCAAAAGCAAAGAGTTGATTTCATCAATGGCTCGGGGGGTTCAAGAGTCCGTTTTTAAAGAGCCAAGTTATGAAATTAACACAACGAAAGAGCATGTTCTTGAGCCAAATTTGGCTAAAAATGATGTTCCGTGTATGACTCGGGGGGTCCAAGAACCAAATTTTAGAGAGTCAAGTAATGAAAATAACATATTTATGGGTGATTTTCACAAGCCATTAATGGCTAACATGGAAAAACAACCCACTTTGCCAAAGAATTATGAAAATCAATTCGGCGAAAGTCATGTTTTTAAACCAAACATGGTCAAGAATAATGAACAAACCACTGTTCATGAATTCAAAATTTTTGACATTTTTCAAAATGTCAAAAAGTATAAATTTTCATGGTCACACTATACCATGACTTTTGGTGTTCGAAATCCTTTTTGGATTTGTGGTTCACATCAAAATATAATTCTGATGATGTGGCTAACAAAATTAACAAATTGTTCTTATGAGTTCGAAGTACTAAGAACATGGAATGACCATTTAAAATGCATGAAATTGGCTAGAAAAAGCCTATGCATTTAAATAAGTGGTTGAGAATGGCTTATCTTTTCAAATTGATGGCCAGTTGTTTGTATGTACACAATCAAAGCATCGAAGACACATTCGAAGCATCAAGAGTTGTTTCGAAGGTTGATTACTTCACCTTCGAAGCTGTATAAATTCGAAGCATCAAGAGTTGTTTCGAAGGTTGATTACTTCACCCTCGAAACTGTATAAAGCTTTGAAAATTTTCGAAATGTGTACATCTCTTCAAATATATGTAAAATGACAATTAATTAGTTGTCAAATAATGCCTATTTTTGGCATGATAAGTTGGTTCGAAGAACAACCGTTTTGGTGTCTTCGAAGAATTAATAATTGGTTCGAAGCATAAAATTAATATTTTCATTAATTATGTATGAACCAGAACATTGAATAACCACAATGTTGGCCAAAAGTTGCTTCGAAGGCCTTTTTGCCATAATTTTGTAAGCTTCGAAGCACTCCATCTTGCATTAATAGCTTCGAAGAAACAATAATGGTGGTTATGAACCTTCTAAGCTTTGCCGAATATTTCCAAGGATGTAATTTGTCCTTTGTCGGCACTTTCAACATTCGAAAGATGATTTTGGTCCTTTATACCACCTTCGAAGCACTTCATTGGTGTTATTACGTCATTCGAAGCACTTCATTGGTGTTATTACATCATTCGAAGCACTTTGCTAATATTATTCGAAGTATTTTATTGCTTAGATTAATCATGTGCTTGGTTCGGCCCTTCAAAAATTCAAATAAACATCATTTTTAAGGGCCGCGGGGGGTAATGTTAACACCATAAATCTGCAATTTTTATTTATATAATTGCAGGACACGTGGCATCCTCTTATTCATTTGGAAGTTAAAAGAAGTTATAAAGATGATGGAGAATATGAAGGATGAGTGGAAGGACAAAGTGGATGAGTGGAAGGACACGTGGCAAGACAAGATTGAAGATGGAAGAAATGGGTAGTTACTAAGTAGTTATTGCTGTATTTTTTCCTCTATAAATAGCCATTAATGGCTACATTGTAAAAGGATCCAGAACATAAATCAAAGACAGTTGATTTCAATATTTCTTGTCATTTTCCTTATCTTAGGAGTAGTTTAACATAGATTTATTTTCAGCACTTTCATTTCGAAGCATAGGAGTAGAGGTAAATAATTATTACTTTGATTGTTCACTCAATCATCTTTCTCCGTCCCCCTTTCTTCTTTTATTTTTTCTTTTCACTACACTTGGCAATTTTGAAGTCCTCTTCGTTGAGGCAAAAGAACCGTCAACACAATCGCTTGATAATTGGCTTGAATTTAATCTGTAAGGATTTTTCAATCCTTGCTGGCACGCTTCGCATTTATGATATTTTCCTTCGTAGGAAAAATAAGCCAACATTTTTTGGCACGCCCAGTGGGACAGCCAAGTGTAAGAAATGACAAACAATTTGGATTTCGCCATTCAAACTTGTCAATTTGAAATATATTGGTGTGAAAGAAAAATTTTAGATCTTCAAGAAGAGATCCATTTTCTTGATGAAATAAACTTTCATCCATTACAATATTATTTGGTGGAAGAAAAAAGACACCATTTAATTGGAGAAATTCATCAACTTGATATGGAAATTCGCCAATGGAATGATGAGTTATCAACTCTCACTACCGAGTCTGTAATTGAGGCCTTAATGGCCAGAATTGGTGAATTTTTTCAGAATTTTTCCATGGTTGAAAATAGTAAAAGCAAAAAGTTGATTTCATCAATGGCTCGGGGGGTTCAAGAGTCCGTTTTTAAAGAGCCAAGTTATGAAATTAACACAACGAAAGAGCATGTTCTTGAGCCAAATTTGGCTAAGAATGATGTTTCATGCATGACTCGGGGGGTCCAAAAACCAAATTTTAGAGAGTCAAGTCATGAAAATAACATATTTATGGGTGATTTTCATAAGCCATTAATGGCTAACATGGAAAAACAACCCACTTTGCTAAACAATTATGAAAATCAATTCGGCGAAAGTCTTGTTTTTAAAGCAAACATGGTCAAGAATAATGAACAAGCCACTGTTCATGAATTCAAAATTTTTGACATTTTTCAAAATGTTAAAAAGTATGAATTTTCATGCTCACACTATACCATGACTTTTGGTGTTCAAAATCCTTTTTGGATTTGTGGATCACATCAAACGTTGACTTTGATGGAATGGCTAGCAAATAATATTTCGTTATTGAAATATATTGGGCAAAAAATATGATTGATCCATAAAACCATCATCATTTGGTTTTGTGGTTACCTTCGAAATATGTCCTAAGACACTTCGAAGTATGTTATTTATTGAAATATCATTTTATAGCCATTAATGGCTTGTTAAAATGCCAATCTAATTTCATAGTAATCCAACTCTTTGGATTTTGTATGAAGAGATGTCGTGTGAGTTTGAAGTACTAAGAACAAGTGATGACCATTTAAGATGCATGAACTTGGCTAGAAAAAGCCTATGCATTTAAATAAGTGGTTGAGAATGGCTTATCTTTTCAAATTGATGGCCAGTTGTTTGTATGTACACAATCAAAGCATCGAAGACGCATTCGAAGCATCAAGAGTTGTTTCGAAGGTTGATTACTTCACCTTCGAAGCTGTATAAAGCTTTGAAGATACATTCGAAGCATCAAGAGTTGTTTCGAAGGTTGATTACTTTACCTTCGAAACTGTATAAAGCTTTGAAAACTTTCGAAATGTGTACATCTCTTCAAATATATGTAAAATGACAATTTATTAGTTGTCGAATAATGCCTATTTTTTGCATGATAAGTTGGTTCGAAGAACAACCGTTTTGATGTCTTTGAAGAATCAATAATTGGTTCGAAGTACAAAATTAATATTTTCATTAATTATGTTTGAACCAGAACATACAACATTTGAATAACCACAATGTTGGCCAAAAGTTGCTTCGAAGACCCTTTTGCCATAATTTTGTAAGCTTCGAAATATTCCGTCTTGCATTAACAGCTTCGAAGAAACGATAATGGTGGTTATGAACCTTCGAAGCTTTGCCGAATATTTCCAATGATGTAATTTGTCCTTTGTTGGCACTTTCAACATTCGAAAGATGATTTTGGTCCTTTATACCACCTTCGAAGCTTGTTACTAGTCATTCGAAGCACTTCATTGGTGCTATTACATCATTCGAAGCATTTTATTACTTAGATTAATCATGTGCTTGGTTCGGCCCTTCAAAAATTCAAGTAAACATCATTTTTAAGGGCCGCGGGGGGTAATGTTAGCACCATAATTCTGCAATTTTTATTATTTATGTAATTGCAGGACACGTGGCATCCTCTTATTCATTTGGAAGTTAAAAGAAGTTATAAAGATGATGGAGAATATGAAGGATGAGTGGAAGGACAAAGTGGATGAGTGGAAGGACACGTGGCAAGACAAGATTGAAGATGGAAGAAATGGGTAGTTACTAAGTAGTTATTGCTGTATTTTTTCCTCTATAAATAGCCATTAATGGCTACATTGTAAAGGATCGAGAACTCAAATCAAAGACACTTGATTTCAATATTTCTTGTCATTTTCCTTATCTTAGGAGTAGTTTAACATAGATTTATATTTCGAAGCATTTATTTTCAGCACTTTCATTTCGAAGCATTTTATGCACTTCATTTCGAAGCCTAGGAGTAGAGGTAAATAATTACTACTTTGATTGTTCACTCAATCGTCTTTCTCCGTCCCCCTTTCTTCTTTTACTTTTTATTTTCTCTACACTTCGGTAATTTTTAAGTCCTCTTCGTTGAGGCGAAAGAACCGTCAACACAATCGCTTGATAATTGGCTTGAATTTAATCTGTAAGGATTTTTCAATCCTTGCTGGCACGCTCGCATTTATAATAATTTCCTTCGTAGCAAAAATAAGCCAACATTTTTTGGCACGCCCAGTGGGACAGCCAAGTGTAAGAAATGACAAACAATCTGGATTTCGCCATTCGAACTTGTCAATTCGAAATATATTGGCGTGAAAGAAAAATATTGGATCTTCAAGAAGAGATCCATTTTCTTGATGAAATAAACTTTCATCCATTACAATATTATTTGGTGGAAGAAAAAAGACACCATTTAATTGGAGAAATTCATCAACTTGATATGGAAATTCGCCAATGGAATGATGAGTTATCAACTCTCACTATCAAGTCTTTAACTGAGGCTTTAATGGCCGGAATTGGTGAATTTTTTCAGAATTTTTCCATGGCTGAAAATAGCAAAAGCAAAGAGTTGATTTCATCAATGGCTCGGGGGGTTCAAGAGTCCATTTTTAAAGAGCCAAGTTATGAAATTAACACAATGAAAGAGCATGTTCTTGAGCCAAATTTGGCTAAAAATGATGTTCCATGTATGACTCGGGGGGTCCAAAAACCAAATTTTAGAGAGTCAAGTCATGAAAATAATATATTTATGGGTGATTTTCATAAGCCATTAATGGCTAACATGGAAAAACAACCCACTTTGCCAAAGAATTATGAAAATCAATTCGGCGAAAGTCATGTTTTTAAACCAAACATGGTCAAGAATAATGAACAAGCCACTATTCATGAATTCAAAATTTTTGACATTTTTCAAAATGTCAAAAAGTATGAATTTTTATGGTTACACTATACCATGACTTTTGGTGTTCAAAATCCTTTTTGGATTTGTGGTTCACATCAAAATATAATTTTGATGATGTGGCTAATAAAATTAACAAATTATTCTTATGAGTTCGAAACACTAAGAACAAAATGCATGAACTTGGCTAGAAAAAGCCTGTGCATTTAAATAAATGGTTGAGAATGGCTAATCTTTTCAAATTGATGGCCAGTTGTTTGTATGTACACAATCAAAGTATCGAAGATACATTCGAAGCATCAAGAGTTGTTTCGAATGTTGATTACTTCACCTTCGAAGCTGTATGAAGCTTTGAAGATACATTCGAAACATCAAGAGTTGTTTCGAAGGTTGATTACTTCACTTTCGAAACTGTATAAAGCTTTAAAAAACTTTCGAAATGTGTACATCTCTTCAAATATATGTAAAATAACAATTAAATTAATTGTCGAATAATGCCTGTTTTTGGCATGATAAGTTGGTTCGAAGAACAACAGTTTTGGTGTCTTCGAAGAATTGATAATTGGTTCGAAGTACAAAATTAATATTTTCATTAATTATGTATGAACCAGAACATACAAAATTTGAATAACCACAATGTTAGCCAAAGTTGCTTCGAAAGCCCTTTTGCCATAATTTTGTAAGCTTCGAAGCATTCCATCTTACATTAACAGCTTCGAAGAAATAATAATGGTGGTTGTGAACCTTCGAAGCTTTGCCGAATATTTCCAAGGATATAATTTGTCATTTGTCAGCACTTTCAACCTTCGAAGGATGATTTTGGTCCTTTGTACCACCTTCGAAGCTTTGCTGAATATTTCCAAGGATGTAATTTCTTCTTTGTCGGCATTTTCAACCTTCGAAAGATGATTTTGGTCTTTTGTACCACCTCCGAAGCTTGTTACTAGTCCGTAATAGCTAGCATTCGAGACATCTAGTCATAATTTCATACTCATTCGAAACACTTCATTGGTGCTATTATATTATTCGAAGCACTTTGTTGATATTATTCGAAGCATTTTATTGCTTAGATTAGTCATGTGCTTGGTTCGGCCCTTCAAAAATTCAAGTAAACATCATTTTTAAAGGCCGCGGGGGGTAATGTTAGCACCATAAATCTGCAATTTTTATTATTGTTTATTATTTATATAATTGCAGGACATGTGGCATCCTCCTACTCATTTGGAGGTTATGAGAAGTTATGAAATATGAAATAGATGTTGGAGAATAAAGTGGAGAACATGGAGCATTAATTGGAGGTTAAAGGAAGTTACGAAGACATGGAGGAATATGTGGCATTGTGGGAATGAAGATGGAAAAGTGGGTAGTTTTAGGTGGTTATTAGGTTGTTATTTCTGGAAGTTTTTTCCTACAACTATTTGTCTATAAATAGCCATTCATGGCTACATTGTAAAGGATCCAGAACTCAAATCAAAGACAGTTGATTTCAATATTTCTTGTCATTTTCCTTATCTTAGGAGTAGTTTAACATAGATTTATATTTCGAAGCATTTATTTTCATGCACTTCCTTTTCGAAGCATAGGAGTAGAGGTAAGTAATTATTACTTTGATTGTTCACTCAATCATCTTTCTCCATCTCCCTTTCTTCTTTTAATTTTTCTTTTCTCTACACTTTGGCAATTTTGAAGTCCTCTTCGTTGAGGCGAAAGAACCGTCAACACAATCGCTTGATAATTGGCTTGAATTTAATCTGTAAGGATTTTTCAATCCTTGCTGGCACGCTCGCATTTATGATATTTTCCTTCGTAGGAAAAATAAGCCAACATTTTTTGGCACGCCCAGTGGGACAGCCAAGTGTAAGAAATGACAAACAATTTGGATTTCGCCATTCGAATCTGTCAATTTGAAATATATTGGCGTGAAAGAAAAATATTGGATCTTCAAGAAGAGATCCATTTTCTTGATGAAATAAACTTTCATCCATTACAATATTATTTGGTGGAAGAAAAAAGACACCATTTAATTGGAGAAATTCATCAACTTGATATGGAAATTCGCCAATGGAATGATGAGTTATCATATCCTCGGGCAAACCAAAGTATTTCACCACATACTTATAAAAGAGGTCGGCCGTAACATCGGCGGGACAAGCATGAGTGGCAGGGATAAATACAGCATATTTAGAGAAACGATCAACAACAACCATAACAGAACGCATACCGTTGACCTTTGGCAACCCGGATATGAAGTCCATGGAAACAGACACCCATGGCTTCGTTGGAATAGGCAACGGTTGCAGCAGTCCAGCTGCCTTCTTTCTCTCTGTCTTGTCCAATTGGCACACTAGGCAAGTCTTGACATAAGCCTCTACATCATCCTCCATCTTTGGCCAGCAATAGGAACGAGACAGTAAAGCCATCATGCGTTGTTGCCCGGGGTGACCTGCCCATTGCGGATCATGAGTTTCTCTAAGCAATTCCAATCTCAGCCCACCAATACTGGGGACATATAATCTATCTCCTTTGCCATGGAGTAGATCATTTTCCAACCAATAGCGACGCACAGTGCCATCTTTCACTTGCTGAACCAGCCTTTGATATTCAGAATCAATTGCAGCACTTGCCCGAATTCTTTCCAACAGTTGAGTTTCAATGTTTGATATCGCAGCAACATAGTCCACAATTTCCTTCCGACTCAAAGCATCAGCAACCTGGTTGTGGCGTCCAGGTTTGTGTCGCCATTCGAAGTCATACTCCTCAAGGAATTCTTGCCATCGGGCCTGCCTTGGAGACAACTTCTTTTGTGTTTTGAAGAAGGTATTTGCCACATTGTCCGTCAATACCATGAATTTGGTTCCCAGCAGGTAAACTCTCCAAATCTGAAGACAATGCACCACTGCTGTCATTTCCTTTTCATGGGCAGAATACTTCTTCTCCGCATCATTCAGCTTCCGACTTTCGAACGCAACCGGGTGCCCCTCTTGCACCAACACACCGCCAATAGCCTTATCAGAGGCATCAGTGTGTAATTCGAATGGAAGTTCAAAATCAGGTAACCGCAAAACCGGTTCACTTGCAACAGCCACTTTCAATTTGTCAAAGGCCGCTTGACACTTTTCCTCCCACTTCCAGGGTCTGTCTTTCTTGAGCAAATCTGTGAGAGGCGCTGCCTTCTTTGAGTATCCCTCAATGAATCTTCGATAATAGTTGGCTAAACCCAAAAAGGAGCGCAACTCTGTCACTTTGCTTGGTGCTTGCCAATCCATGATTGCTTGCACCTTTCTGCTATCCATCTTTACATGGCCTTTGCAAATTACATGCCCCAAGAACTTAATCTCCCGCTGGGCAAACTCACATTTTTCCTTCTTGACATACAACTGGTGTTCCTTTAACCGAGTGAACACCATTCGAAGATGGGACAAGTGATCCTCTAGGGACTCACTATATATTACAATATCATCCAAATAAACAACAACAAACTGATCGACATAATCATTGAACACATCATTCATTAGATTACAGAATGTAGCCGGGGCATTAGTTAACCCAAACGGCATTACTAGGAACTCAAAAGACCCATACCTTGTAACACAGGTTGTCTTTGACTCATCTCCTTCAGCCACACGAACTTGCCAATAGCCAGCACGTAAATCCAATTTTGTGAAGTAAGTGGCTTTGCACAGTCGATCGAATAGGTCTGCCACCAAAGGGACTGGATACTTGTTCTTTATAGTCACTTTGTTGAGAGCCCGATAATCCACACACATGCGCAAACTTCCATCTTGCTTCTTTTGAAACAGCACTGGGGCACCGTAAGGGGCTTTGGATGGCTGAACCAGTCCAGCATCCAATAAGTCCGTCAATTGCGTTCGCAACTCCGTAAGTTCCATTGGGGACATTCTGTAGGGTGCCTTTGCTGGAGGCTTAGCACCCGGAACCAACTCTATTTTGTGATCAGTGGCACGCCGAGGAGGAAGGGACTTTGGCAACTCCGGAGGCATCACATCCTCAAATTCCCTCAACACTTCCACCACTTCATCTGGCACTTCTACTAACAGATCTGGTTTGATTTCCACCAAGGCAGCAAGATATGTTTCTGCGCCCTTTTTCAAACCGTTGTGCACTTGAATGGCCGAGAGGGTCTCCGTCTTCCTCTTTGTGCCCTTGTCTTTGTCTGATTTACTGCAACCAGCGACAAAGCAAGGCTTGTCTTCATCCGAGATAAGTATTCCACCCAAATATGGCATCAAAGCCACTTTTGCAGTCACAAAGAAATCATTTCCTAGGATGACGTCGAAATCATCCAAAGGAACCACCATCAAGTTAATCCGTCCAGTCCAATTCCCAACTGTGATCGATACCTTGGAAGCCATTCCTTGTACCGATTGAGCCGCTGAGTTCACTGCCTTGATTCGACTGGTGCTTTGGTTAACTTGCAATCCGAGGGTCTGCACAACCTTTTCTGACAGAAAGTTATGCGTGGCACCAGTATCTACCATCGCTGCAATGTCGGTGCCAGCCAATGCCACTTTGATGTACATCAGACCAGTAGTAGGGGCTTTGTCTGCATGTATTGCATTGAGCAATTGTAAGGGGTTTACCCTAGTCGGCCCCTCAGAATCCGACTCCCCTTTGCCATCTTCCGCGACCATAGCGTTGAGTTTCTCACGCTTGGGACAGTCTTTCGCTCTATGGGGTCCATCACAAATGAAACACCCTTTGTTCGATTTCCCACCGTTGGTCTGAGAAGAATCCCCCTTCGGTTTGGACTTGGAACCCTCCTTCCACTTCTTGAAACCAGATTTCTTCTCACCCGTCTTCTCTTTCCCTTTCTTCTTGGGTTTGTTGGGTTCTGAAGTGGGTTCCTTACTTAACCTGTAGTCAAGCAAACCATCTGCTGCAGCCATGGCAGATGGCAAGTCTTTAACACCGAGTCTTCGAAGTTCTAACTGGGCCCAATTCTGCAACCCAGACATGAAGTTGAAGAGCTTGTCTTCCTCCGACATGTTCTTGATGTCCAGCATCAAGGAACTGAATTCTTTCACATAGTCCCTCACCGATCCAGCATGCTTTAACCGTTTCAAGGCATCTCTTGCAACCCAAGATGAGTTGCATGGAAGGAATTGTTCCTTCATTTCCTTCTTAAGAGTATCCCAAGTAGAGATCTCTGGCCGAGCATCATCCCCGACACGAGTACGCCACCAAAGTTTAGCATCACCAGTAAGGTACATGCTTGTGATTGTTACCTTCTCCTCTTCGCGCACATGAGCAGCCTTAAAGTACTGCTCCATGTCCCACAGAAAATTCTCGAGTTCCTTTGCACTCCGATTTCCACCAAAGGCTTTAGGGTCTGGAACTTTGATTTTCGAAGGAGTCTTTTCAGAATTCGTATGCCCACAGATGGCCTTCTTCAGAAGGGACAGTTCGTCAACAACTTCTTGAAATTTGTCTTTCCAAGAATCCGAAATGGCCAGCCAATCTGTCAGCATTTCTTTGAACCGATCTGCTGTCGAGGTCTCAAGGGTAAGAAGCCGAGAGCCCACAGCATCCAATCGATCCACCAGCGAGATGTTCTCATCAGCAGAGTCACCAACAAGGGTTTATAACCGTGTCACTCTGTCTCTTAAGGCATCCATGCCAGAAACCATTAGAGCAAAACCGTGCTCTGATACCAATTGTTACAGGGTCAATTTTCGTTTCAAAAATTCCAGCCTGCAATGGCACTAAGTTGGACACTTAGTCTCAGCCAACGTATGAATACACACACACACAAAGTGTTTATAACAAGTAAGAGATTAGACAACAAGTGATTACAGGAAAAACCCAACCTTTATTAAATTGCACCAACAATTACAAAGGATGCCAATGGATACTCTTACCAACACTTAGATGATTTTCGAGTTCCATGGCCTAATGCCTAAATAGGCTTACATTCAGTTTTCAGATTACAAGCAGATTTACAAGGAAAGCATGCCAAGTGGCATGGCAGTTGACACCCCCAACTGCCTAGGGACATAGGATCATGTCTGGGACAAACTGCCAGTAACTGCTGCTATTTTTCAGCCATTCTTCCTGATGTCCAGCTTTGCCTTTGTCTCTGCCCAACAAGGGTAACTGCTGCCAGCAGACCAGTCCAACTGCTACTAACTGCCCATATTACTTGCCTTCTGAAATCAGCCACGAAATTGGCTGTCTTGGCCCCCAGACCAAGTGTCACCTTCTGAATGCTTTCAACCCCCAAGTGTGCTGCAGCCCACATTCGGGTCATTTTAATGCCTTTCATCTGTGTCAAAGCTGCCCACACTTAGGAAGGGTCTTGTGCTGCTGCCTCAGCACTTAGCCAATGTTTCACCTTGTTGTTTTGGCATGCCACCATCATGCCGGGGACTTGGTTGGACATGGGCACAAGGTGCTGCCAATGCCAACCAATGCAGCCTTCAAGTAGAAGGTGCTAACAAACCACCCCCACCAGAAGAAGCCGACGTCCTCGTCGGTAAGGCCTCTAAGTAGTCTGTAATTTGTTTCTCAAACTGCCATAGAGTCACATCCTTTTCCCAACTTGCATCTGCTTCGGGAGAACCCTTCCACTTAACCAAGTAATGAGTTCTTCGATTTTTCTTGCTTTGCCCCTCTGTCTTGTGGTCCAGAATCTGTTCCACTTCTTTATCAAACTGTTTTCTGATCACCGGAGGGGCGCGTCTAGCTTGCGTCCGTGTTAAGTTAGCATGATCCTCATGATAAGGTTTCAAGTAACTAACATGGACTGTTGGGTGTATCTTCAACCGGTCAGGCAACTTAAGCCTGTAAGCAACATTTCCCACTCGTTTCAGAATTTCAAAGGGTCCATCATATTTTGGAATCAGCCCTCGGTGCGCTGTCTTGCTACTTATCTTCTTCCAAATCTGTGGAGTAAGCTTCAGCAGCACGTTGTCTCCCACTTTGAATTCCAAGGGTCTTCGCCCTTTGTCAGCATACTTTTTCATCCGCTTGCTTGCCTTAGCCAAACTGTCCTGCGCTTCGTCTAGCATGTCTTGTTTAGCTCTTGCAAACCTGTATGCTGCAGGACATCTACCACCTGAGCCAGTCCGTGCCACTTCATGCGGAGTGAGGGGCTGCTGCCCTGTGGCTAATTCAAATGGACTCATACCTGTGGCAGACGACCGATGCAAATTATAGCAAAACTGGGCACTATCCAACAGGTCAATCCAATTCCTCTGACTTGCAGTCACATAATGTCGAAGGTATTCTTCCAGCAAAGCATTCATTCTCTCGGTCTGTCCATCCGTCTGAGGATGATTTGCTGTAGAAAACTTTAATCTGGATCCCATCAAGTTGAATAGCACCGTCCAAAACCGTCCCGTAAAACGGGTATCCCTGTCACTAACAATATCCTCGGGCAAACCAAAGTATTTCACCACATACTTATAAAAGAGGTCTGCCGTAACATCGGCGGGACAAGCATGAGGGGCAGGGATAAATACAGCATATTTAGAGAAACGATCAACAACAACCATAACAGAACGCATACCGTTGACCTTTGGCAACCCGGATATGAAGTCCATGGAAACAGACACCCATGGCTTCGTTGGAATAGGCAACGGTTGCAGCAGTCCAGCTGCCTTCTTTCTCTCTGTCTTGTCCAATTGGCACACTAGGCAAGTCTTGACATAAGCCTCTACATCATCCTCCATCTTTGGCCAGCAATAGGAACGAGACAGTAAAGCCATCATGCGTTGTTGCCCGGGGTGACCTGCCCATTGCGGATCATGAGTTTCTCTAAGCAATTCCAATCTCAGCCCACCAATACTGGGGACATATAATCTATCTCCTTTGCCATGGAGTAGATCATTTTCCAACCAATAGCGACGCACAGTGCCATCTTTCACTTGCTGAACCAGCCTTTGATATTCAGAATCAATTGCAGCACTTGCCCGAATTCTTTCCAACAGTTGAGTTTCAATGTTTGATATCGCAGCAACATAGTCCACAATTTCCTTCCGACTCAAAGCATCAGCAACCTGGTTGTGGCGTCCAGGTTTGTGTCGCCATTCGAAGTCATACTCCTCAAGGAATTCTTGCCATCGGGCCTGCCTTGGAGACAACTTCTTTTGTGTTTTGAAGAAGGTATTTGCCACATTGTCCGTCAATA
Source organism: Camellia oleifera (assembly GCA_022316695.1). Lineage (NCBI taxonomy): Eukaryota > Viridiplantae > Streptophyta > Magnoliopsida > Ericales > Theaceae > Camellia > Camellia oleifera. Next base: position 199,517,621 of record CM039314.1, read on the forward strand.
CCATGAATTTGGTTCCCAGCAGGTAAACTCTCCAAATCTGAAGACAATGCACCACTGCTGTCATTTCCTTTTCATGGGCAGAATACTTCTTCTCCGCATCATTCAGCTTCCGACTTTCGAACGCAACCGGGTGCCCCTCTTGCACCAACACACCGCCAATAGCCTTATCAGAGGCATCAGTGTGTAATTCGAATGGAAGTTCAAAATCAGGTAACCGCAAAACCGGTTCACTTGCAACAGCCACTTTCAATTTGTCAAAGGCCGCTTGACACTTTTCCTCCCACTTCCAGGGTCTGTCTTTCTTGAGCAAATCTGTGAGAGGCGCTGCCTTCTTTGAGTATCCCTCAATGAATCTTCGATAATAGTTGGCTAAACCCAAAAAGGAGCGCAACTCTGTCACTTTGCTTGGTGCTTGCCAATCCATGATTGCTTGCACCTTTCTGCTATCCATCTTTACATGGCCTTTGCAAATTACATGCCCCAAGAACTTAATCTCCCGCTGGGCAAACTCACATTTTTCCTTCTTGACATACAACTGGTGTTCCCTTAACCGAGTGAACACCATTCGAAGATGGGACAAGTGATCCTCTAGGGACTCACTATATATTACAATATCATCCAAATAAACAACAACAAACTGATCGACATAATCATTGAACACATCATTCATTAGATTACAGAATGTAGCCGGGGCATTAGTTAACCCAAACGGCATTACTAGGAACTCAAAAGACCCATACCTTGTAACACAGGTTGTCTTTGACTCATCTCCTTCAGCCACACGAACTTGCCAATAGCCAGCACGTAAATCCAATTTTGTGAAGTAAGTGGCTTTGCACAGTCGATCGAATAGGTCTGCCACCAAAGGGACTGGATACTTGTTCTTTATAGTCACTTTGTTGAGAGCCCGATAATCCACACACATGCGCAAACTTCCATCTTGCTTCTTTTGAAACAGCACTGGGGCACCGTAAGGGGCTTTGGATGGCTGAACCAGTCCAGCATCCAATAAGTCCGTCAATTGCGTTCGCAACTCCGTAAGTTCCATTGGGGACATTCTGTAGGGTGCCTTTGCTGGAGGCTTAGCACCCGGAACCAACTCTATTTTGTGATCAGTGGCACGCCGAGGAGGAAGGGACTTTGGCAACTCCGGAGGCATCACATCCTCAAATTCCCTCAACACTTCCACCACTTCATCTGGCACTTCTACTAACAGATCTGGTTTGATTTCCACCAAGGCAGCAAGATATGTTTCTGCGCCCTTTTTCAAACCGTTGTGCACTTGAATGGCCGAGAGGGTCTCCGTCTTCCTCTTTGTGCCCTTGTCTTTGTCTGATTTACTGCAACCAGCGACAAAGCAAGGCTTGTCTTCATCCGAGATAAGTATTCCACCCAAATATGGCATCAAAGCCACTTTTGCAGTCACAAAGAAATCATTTCCTAGGATGACGTCGAAATCATCCAAAGGAACCACCATCAAGTTAATCCGTCCAGTCCAATTCCCAACTGTGATCGATACCTTGGAAGCCATTCCTTGTACCGATTGAGCCGCTGAGTTCACTGCCTTGATTCGACTGGCGCTTTGGTTAACTTGCAATCCGAGGGTCTGCACAACCTTTTCTGACAGAAAGTTATGCGTGGCACCAGTATCTACCATCGCTGCAATGTCGGTGCCAGCCAATGCCACTTTGATGTACATCAGACCAGTAGTAGGGGCTTTGTCTGCATGTATTGCATTGAGCAATTGTAAGGGGTTTACCCTAGTCGGCCCCTCAGAATCCGACTCCCCTTTGCCATCTTCCGCGACCATAGCGTTGAGTTTCTCACGCTTGGGACAGTCTTTCGCTCTATGGGGTCCATCACAAATGAAGCACCCTTTGTTCGATTTCCCACCGTTGGTCTGAGAAGAATCCCCCTTTGGTTTGGACTTGGAACCCTCCTTCCACTTCTTGAAACCAGATTTCTTCTCACCCGTCTTCTCTTTCCCTTTCTTCTTGGGTTTGTTGGGTTCTGAAGTGGGTTCCTTGCTTAACCTGTAGTCAAGCAAACCATCTGCTGCAGCCATGGCAGATGGCAAGTCTTTAACACCGAGTCTTCGAAGTTCTAACTGGGCCCAATTCTGTAACCCAGACATGAAGTTGAAGAGCTTGTCTTCCTCCGACATGTTCTTGATGTCCAGCATCAAGGAACTGAATTCTTTCACATAGTCCCTCACCGATCCAGCATGCTTTAACCGTTTCAAGGCGTCTCTTGCAACCCAAGATGAGTTGCATGGAAGGAATTGTTCCTTCATTTCCTTCTTAAGAGTATCCCAAGTAGAGATCTCTGGCCGAGCATCATCTCCGACACGAGTACGCCACCAAAGTTTAGCATCACCAGTAAGGTACATGCTTGTGATTGTTACCTTCTCCTCTTCGCGCACATGAGCAGCCTTAAAGTACTGCTCCATGTCCCACAGAAAATTCTCGAGTTCCTTTGCACTCCGATTTCCACCAAAGGCTTTAGGGTCTGGAACTTTGATTTTCGAAGGAGTCTTTTCAGAATTCGTATGCCCACAGATGGCCTTCTTCAGAAGGGACAGTTCGTCAACAACTTCTTGAAATTTGTCTTTCCAAGAATCCGAAATGGCCAGCCAATCTGTCAGCATTTCTTTGAACCGATCTGCTGTCGAGGTCTCAAGGGTAAGAAGCCGAGAGCCCACAGCATCCAATCGATCCACCAGCGAGATGTTCTCATCAGCAGAGTCACCAACAAGAGTTTCTAACCGTGTCACTCTGTCTCTTAAGGCATCCATGCCAGAAACCATTAGAGCAAAACCGTGCTCTGATACCAATTGTTACAGGGTCAATTTTCGTTTCAAAAATTTCAGCCTGCAATGGCACTAAGTTGGACACTTAGTCTCAGCCAACGTATGAATACACACACACACAAAGTGCTTATAACAAGTAAGAGATTAGGCAACAAGTGATTACAGGAAAAACCCAACCTTTATTAAATTGCACCAACAATTACAAAGGATGCCAATGGATACTCTTACCAACACTTGGATCATTTCGAGTTCCATGGCCAATGCCTAAATAGGCTTACATTTAGTTTTCAGATTACAAGCAGATTTACAAGGAAAGCATGCCAAGTGGCATGGCAGTTGACACCCCCAACTGCCTAGGGACATAGGATCATGTCTGGGACAAACTGCTAGTAACTGCTGCTATTTTTCAGCCATTCTTCCTGATGTCCAGCTTTGCCTTTGTCTCTTCCCAACATGGTTAACTGCTGCCAGCAGACCAGTCTAACTGCTACTAACTGCCCATATTACTTTGCCTTCTGAAATCAGCCACGAAATTGGCTGTCTTGGCCCCCAGACCAAGTGTCACCTTCTGAATGCTTTCAACCCCCAAGTGTGCTGCAGCCCACATTCGGGTCATTTTAATGCCTTGCATCTGTGCCAATGCTGCCCACACTTAGGAAGGGTCTTGTGCTGCTGCCTCAGCACTTAGCCAATGTTTCACCTTGTTGTTTTGGCATGCCACCATCATGCCGGGGACTTGGTTGGACATGGGCACAAGGTGCTGCCAATGCCAACCAATGCAGCCTTCAAGTAGAAGGTGCTAACAAACCACCCCCACCAGAAGAAGCCGACGTCCTCGTCGGTAAGGCCTCTAAGTAGTCTGTAATTTGTTTCTCAAACTGCCATAGAGTCACATCCTTTTCCCAACTTGCATCTGCTTCGGGAGAACCCTTCCACTTAACCAAGTAATGAGTTCTTCGATTTTTCTTGCTTTGCCCCTCTGTCTTGTGGTCCAGAATCTGTTCCACTTCTTTATCAAACTGTTTTCTGATCACCGGAGGGGCGCGTCTAGCTTGCATCCGTGTTAAGTTAGCATGATCCTCATGATAAGGTTTCAAGTAACTAACATGGACTGTTGGGTGTATCTTCAACCGGTCAGGCAACTTAAGCCTGTAAGCAACATTTCCCACTCGTTTCAGAATTTCAAAGGGTCCATCATATTTTGGAATCAGCCCTCGGTGCGCTGTCTTGCTACTTATCTTCTTCCAAATCTGTGGAGTAAGCTTCAGCAGCACGTTGTCTCCCACTTTGAATTCCAAGGGTCTTCGCCCTTTGTCAGCATACTTTTTCATCCGCTTGCTTGCCTTAGCCAAACTGTCCTGCGCTTCGTCTAGCATGTCTTGTTTAGCTCTTGCAAACCTGTATGCTGCAGGACATCTACCACCTGAGCCAGTCCGTGCCACTTCATGCGGAGTGAGGGGCTGCTGCCCTGTGGCTAATTCAAATGGACTCATACCTGTGGCAGACGACCGATGCAAATTATAGCAAAACTGGGCACTATCCAACAGGTCAATCCAATTCCTCTGACTTGCAGTCACATAATGTCGAAGGTATTCTTCCAGCAAAGCATTCATTCTCTCGGTCTGTCCATCCGTCTGAGGATGATTTGCTGTAGAAAACTTTAATCTGGATCCCATCAAGTTGAATAGCACCGTCCAAAACCGTCCCGTAAAACGGGTATCCCTGTCACTAACAATATCCTCGGGCAAACCAAAGTATTTCACCACATACTTATAAAAGAGGTCTGCCGTAACATCGGCGGGACAAGCATGAGGGGCAGGGATAAATACAGCATATTTAGAGAAACGATCAACAACAACCATAACAGAACGCATACCGTTGACCTTTGGCAACCCGGATATGAAGTCCATGGAAACAGACACCCATGGCTTCGTTGGAATAGGCAACGGTTGCAGCAGTCCAGCTGCCTTCTTTCTCTCTGTCTTGTCCAATTGGCACACTAGGCAAGTCTTGACATAAGCCTCTACATCATCCTCCATCTTTGGCCAGCAATAGGAACGAGACAGTAAAGCCATCATGCGTTGTTGCCCGGGGTGACCTGCCCATTGCGGATCATGAGTTTCTCTAAGCAATTCCAATCTCAGCCCACCAATACTGGGGACATATAATCTATCTCCTTTGCCATGGAGTAGATCATTTTCCAACCAATAGCGACGCACAGTGCCATCTTTCACTTGCTGAACCAGCCTTTGATATTCAGAATCAATTGCAGCACTTGCCCGAATTCTTTCCAACAGTTGAGTTTCAATGTTTGATATCGCAGCAACATAGTCCACAATTTCCTTCCGACTCAAAGCATCAGCAACCTGGTTGTGGCGTCCAGGTTTGTGTCGCCATTCGAAGTCATACTCCTCAAGGAATTCTTGCCATCGGGCCTGCCTTGGAGACAACTTCTTTTGTGTTTTGAAGAAGGTATTTGCCACATTGTCCGTCAATACCATGAATTTGGTTCCCAGCAGGTAAACTCTCCAAATCTGAAGACAATGCACCACTGCTGTCATTTCCTTTTCATGGGCAGAATACTTCTTCTCCGCATCATTCAGCTTCCGACTTTCGAACGCAACCGGGTGCCCCTCTTGCACCAACACACCGCCAATAGCCTTATCAGAGGCATCAGTGTGTAATTCGAATGGAAGTTCAAAATCAGGTAACCGCAAAACCGGTTCACTTGCAACAGCCACTTTCAATTTGTCAAAGGCCGCTTGACACTTTTCCTCCCACTTCCAGGGTCTGTCTTTCTTGAGCAAATCTGTGAGAGGCGCTGCCTTCTTTGAGTATCCCTCAATGAATCTTCGATAATAGTTGGCTAAACCCAAAAAGGAGCGCAACTCTGTCACTTTGCTTGGTGCTTGCCAATCCATGATTGCTTGCACCTTTCTGCTATCCATCTTTACATGGCCTTTGCAAATTACATGCCCCAAGAACTTAATCTCCCGCTGGGCAAACTCACATTTTTCCTTCTTGACATACAACTGGTGTTCCCTTAACCGAGTGAACACCATTCGAAGATGGGACAAGTGATCCTCTAGGGACTCACTATATATTACAATATCATCCAAATAAACAACAACAAACTGATCGACATAATCATTGAACACATCATTCATTAGATTACAGAATGTAGCCGGGGCATTAGTTAACCCAAACGGCATTACTAGGAACTCAAAAGACCCATACCTTGTAACACAGGTTGTCTTTGACTCATCTCCTTCAGCCACACGAACTTGCCAATAGCCAGCACGTAAATCCAATTTTGTGAAGTAAGTGGCTTTGCACAGTCGATCGAATAGGTCTGCCACCAAAGGGACTGGATACTTGTTCTTTATAGTCACTTTGTTGAGAGCCCGATAATCCACACACATGCGCAAACTTCCATCTTGCTTCTTTTGAAACAGCACTGGGGCACCGTAAGGGGCTTTGGATGGCTGAACCAGTCCAGCATCCAATAAGTCCGTCAATTGCGTTCGCAACTCCGTAAGTTCCATTGGGGACATTCTGTAGGGTGCCTTTGCTGGAGGCTTAGCACCCGGAACCAACTCTATTTTGTGATCAGTGGCACGCCGAGGAGGAAGGGACTTTGGCAACTCCGGAGGCATCACATCCTCAAATTCCCTCAACACTTCCACCACTTCATCTGGCACTTCTACTAACAGATCTGGTTTGATTTCCACCAAGGCAGCAAGATATGTTTCTGCGCCCTTTTTCAAACCGTTGTGCACTTGAATGGCCGAGAGGGTCTCCGTCTTCCTCTTTGTGCCCTTGTCTTTGTCTGATTTACTGCAACCAGCGACAAAGCAAGGCTTGTCTTCATCCGAGATAAGTATTCCACCCAAATATGGCATCAAAGCCACTTTTGCAGTCACAAAGAAATCATTTCCTAGGATGACGTCGAAATCATCCAAAGGAACCACCATCAAGTTAATCCGTCCAGTCCAATTCCCAACTGTGATCGATACCTTGGAAGCCATTCCTTGTACCGATTGAGCCGCTGAGTTCACTGCCTTGATTCGACTGGTGCTTTGGTTAACTTGCAATCCGAGGGTCTGCACAACCTTTTCTGACAGAAAGTTATGCGTGGCACCAGTATCTACCATCGCTGCAATGTCGGTGCCAGCCAATGCCACTTTGATGTACATCAGACCAGTAGTAGGGGCTTTGTCTGCATGTATTGCATTGAGCAATTGTAAGGGGTTTACCCTAGTCGGCCCCTCAGAATCCGACTCCCCTTTGCCATCTTCCGCGACCATAGCGTTGAGTTTCTCACGCTTGGGACAGTCTTTCGCTCTATGGGGTCCATCACAAATGAAACACCCTTTGTTCGATTTCCCACCGTTGGTCTGAGAAGAATCCCCCTTCGGTTTGGACTTGGAACCCTCCTTCCACTTCTTGAAACCAGATTTCTTCTCACCCGTCTTCTCTTTCCCTTTCTTCTTGGGTTTGTTGGGTTCTGAAGTGGGTTCCTTACTTAACCTGTAGTCAAGCAAACCATCTGCTGCAGCCATGGCAGATGGCAAGTCTTTAACACCGAGTCTTCGAAGTTCTAACTGGGCCCAATTCTGCAACCCAGACATGAAGTTGAAGAGCTTGTCTTCCTCCGACATGTTCTTGATGTCCAGCATCAAGGAACTGAATTCTTTCACATAGTCCCTCACCGATCCAGCATGCTTTAACCGTTTCAAGGCGTCTCTTGCAACCCAAGATGAGTTGCATGGAAGGAATTGTTCCTTCATTTCCTTCTTAAGAGTATCCCAAGTAGAGATCTCTGGCCGAGCATCATCCCCGACACGAGTACGCCACCAAAGTTTAGCATCACCAGTAAGGTACATGCTTGTGATTGTTACCTTCTCCTCTTCGCGCACATGAGCAGCCTTAAAGTACTGCTCCATGTCCCACAGAAAATTCTCGAGTTCCTTTGCACTCCGATTTCCACCAAAGGCTTTAGGGTCTGGAACTTTGATTTTCGAAGGAGTCTTTTCAGAATTCGTATGCCCACAGATGGCCTTCTTCAGAAGGGACAGTTCGTCAACAACTTCTTGAAATTTGTCTTTCCAAGAATCCGAAATGGCCAGCCAATCTGTCAGCATTTCTTTGAACCGATCTGCTGTCGAGGTCTCAAGGGTAAGAAGCCGAGAGCCCACAGCATCCAATCGATCCACCAGCGAGATGTTCTCATCAGCAGAGTCACCAACAAGGGTTTCTAACCGTGTCACTCTGTCTCTTAAGGCATCCATGCCAGAAACCATTAGAGCAAAACCGTGCTCTGATACCAATTGTTACAGGGTCAATTTTCGTTTCAAAAATTCCAGCCTGCAATGGCACTAAGTTGGACACTTAGTCTCAGCCAACGTATGAATACACACACACACAAAGTGCTTATAACAAGTAAGAGATCAGGCAACAAGTGATTACAGGAAAAACCCAACCTTTATTAAATTGCACCAACAATTACAAAGGATGCCAATGGATACTCTTACCAACACTTGGATCCATTTCGAGTTCCATGGCCAATGCCTAAATAGGCTTACATTCAGTTTTCAGATTACAAGCAGATTTACAAGGAAAGCATGCCAAGTGGCATGGCAGTTGACACCCCCAACTGCCTAGGGACATAGGATCATGCCTGGGACAAACTGCCAGTAACTGCTGCTATTTTTCAGCCATTCTTCCTGATGTCCAGCTTTGCCTTTGTCTCTGCCCAACATGGGTAACTGCTGCCAGCAGACCAGTCTAACTGCTACTAACTGCCCATATTCTTTGCCTTCTGAAATCAGCCACGAAATTGGCTGTCTTGGCCCCCAGACCAAGTTTCACCTTCTGAATGCTTTCAACCCCCAAGTGTGCTGCAGCCCACATTCGGGTCATTTTAATGCCTTGCATCTGTGTCAATGCTGCCCACACTTAGGAAGGGTCTTGTGCTGCTGCCTCAGCACTTAGCCAATGTTTCACCTTGTTGTTTTGGCATGCCACCATCATGCCGGGGACTTGGTTGGACATGGGCACAAGGTGCTGCCAATGCCAACCAATGCAGCCTTCAAGTAGAAGGTGCTAACAAACCACCCCCACCAGAAGAAGCCGACGTCCTCGTCGGTAAGGCCTCTAAGTAGTCTGTAATTTGTTTCTCAAACTGCCATAGAGTCACATCCTTTTCCCAACTTGCATCTGCTTCGGGAGAACCCTTCCACTTAACCAAGTAATGAGTTCTTCGATTTTTCTTGCTTTGCCCCTCTGTCTTGTGGTCCAGAATCTGTTCCACTTCTTTATCAAACTGTTTTCTGATCACCGGAGGGGCGCGTCTAGCTTCAGGTGGTAGATGTCCTGCAGCATACAGGTTTGCAAGAGCTAAACAAGACATGCTAGACGAAGCGCAGGACAGTTTGGCTAAGGCAAGCAAGCGGATGAAAAAGTATGCTGACAAAGGGCGAAGACCCTTGGAATTCAAAGTGGGAGACAACGTGCTGCTGAAGCTTACTCCACAGATTTGGAAGAAGATAAGTAGCAAGACAGCGCACCGAGGGCTGATTCCAAAATATGATGGACCCTTTGAAATTCTGAAACGAGTGGGAAATGTTGCTTACAGGCTTAAGTTGCCTGACCGGTTGAAGATACACCCAACAGTCCATGTTAGTTACTTGAAACCTTATCATGAGGATCATGCTAACTTAACACGGACGCAAGCTAGACGCGCCCCTCCGGTGATCAGAAAACAGTTTGATAAAGAAGTGGAACAGATTCTGGACCACAAGACAGAGGGGCAAAGCAAGAAAAATCGAAGAACTCATTACTTGGTTAAGTGGAAGGGTTCTCCCGAAGCAGATGCAAGTTGGGAAAAGGATGTGACTCTATGGCAGTTTGAGAAACAAATTACAGACTACTTAGAGGCCTTACCGACGAGGACGTCGGCTTCTTCTGGTGGGGGTGGTTTGTTAGCACCTTCTACTTGAAGGCTGCATTGGTTGGCATTGGCAGCACCTTGTGCCCATGTCCAACCAAGTCCCCGGCATGATGGTGGCATGCCAAAACAACAAGGTGAAACATTGGCTAAGTGCTGAGGCAGCAGCACAAGACCCTTCCTAAGTGTGGGCAGCATTGACACAGATGCAAGGCATTAAAATGACCCGAATGTGGGCTGCAGCACACTTGGGGGTTGAAAGCATTCAGAAGGTGAAACTTGGTCTGGGGGCCAAGACAGCCAATTTCGTGGCTGATTTCAGAAGGCAAAGAATATGGGCAGTTAGTAGCAGTTAGACTGGTCTGCTGGCAGCAGTTACCCATGTTGGGCAGAGACAAAGGCAAAGCTGGACATCAGGAAGAGTGGCTGAAAAATAGCAGCAGTTACTGGCAGTTTGTCCCAGGCATGATCCTATGTCCCTAGGCAGTTGGGGGTGTCAACTGCCATGCCACTTGGCATGCTTTCCTTGTAAATCTGCTTGTAATCTAAAAACTGAATGTAAGCCTATTTAGGCATTGGCCATGGAACTCGAAATGGATCCAAGTGTTGGTAAGAGTATCCATTGGCATCCTTTGTAATTGTTGGTGCAATTTAATAAAGGTTGGGTTTTTCCTGTAATCACTTGTTGCCTGATCTCTTACTTGTTATAAGCACTTTGTGTGTGTGTGTATTCATACGTTGGCTGAGACTAAGTGTCCAACTTAGTGCCATTGCAGGCTGGAATTTTTGAAACGAAAATTGACCGTGTCCTGCAATTATATAAATAATAAAAATTGCAGATTTATGGTGCTAACAAAGTTATTGTTCAAGTTGTGTCGCGGTATTGGTCCAAGTGAATGGGAGGTTGGGTTTTGGTATTGGTCCAAGTGAATGGGAGGTTGGGTTTTGGTAAGTGCATGTTTGTTCCATGTGGTCGTGTGGTGTGTGTTTGAAATTTGTGGGGTTGAACTCTGATGGTTGTTGAAGTATGTAGTGGGTTTGGTGTGTTTAAAGATTGGAGCTCTGTTTTTTTTTTTTTGTTGTTGTGGGGTGTTGGAACATTGGAGCTCTGTTTTTTTTGTTATTCACAGTGAATCTGTAACTGTAATCCTTCGTTTATTGTGTTTGTGTCATATTTATGGTGACACATCGACAGACCATCATGCACAAACCATAACAAAAAAATTACAGCGAACAAATAAAAACACACCAGAATGAAAACCACAGTGCAAAAAATACACCAAAAATGAATAAAACCCACTCACTTGCTGCGATTGAGCAATCCACACCAGAGCGAACCTAGCAAAATGACACCAAAAATCGTTGTTCCGATCGGGTAATCCACAGCAAAATAACCGAAGCAAAATGGCACCAACAAATTTATGTAATGATGCATAAATGGATACCACCGGAAATGGCCAACAACACAGTCAAAATTATCACAATCTTTGTCGGGAAAAAATACGGTGAATGTTAACCAAAATCCCAGGCAACACGTTGCCATTTCCTTATCCACTACCAAACAGAATATCCCATTTAGGAAATCAAACCAAACAAGGGTACAAATGTAAATTGAAATAGGATGAAATCACCCACAAAACTCTTGCCAAAAAAATAGGACTAAATGGTTTATAAAAAACCTTCTAGGACTAAATGGTGTAACTTTCTTCTATATAGGATTTATGGGTAATTTTTCCTTTTTTTTATTTATTTTTAAAACACAAATTCACACCAATTTTAATGCAAACAAATATTGTAACGAATAAGAATAATATTACATGAACTTTCTGTATTAATTGATGTAGCAATTAAATTATAAAAGTGGGTTATGTTTTTTATTTTAAAATTATATAATTAAGTTTTCCTATTAATTAATAAAAAAAGCAAGCAAATTATAAATATACTTGTTGATCAACAAATAACCAAATTATAATATTAAGTTTTCCTCGTGAGGTTTGCTTAAAATACGAATTCTTTTTCGTGGTTTGAAAAATTACAAATACAAGGACTCATTTGTTATGTAATTAAAAATCTTAGGAGACATAATGTAATTTTTAAAATAAAAAATAATAATTTATAATTTAAATAAATTTAAAGAGGTGTATTTGTAATTTATCCTAAAAAATTTATAAATTTATAAATAGGGTAAAACACGGGAGCTCGAGGGGCTTCCCCCGAAACTCCCCCGAATTGCCATTTTTGGCACAAAAAAATAAAAAATAAAAATGCAAGGCAAGTTAAAAAAAAAAAAAAAAAAAAAACAGTTTACTGAAAATGGAAATTAGGGAGATTAGGGGGAGTGAAATTCGAGTTACCAATCAAAGTTGTTATAAATAATATTTTTTTCGTCGTAATCAATTTGCTTTTTCTGGACAGCAAGGAAAACACGTGGATCAGCCCATGGGGATTCCTTTCACCTCATTATTACATTGTGCATGTTTTAGTGAAAAGATATAACTATCCACATGATGGCACGTGGCCCCTTTCTTTACATTTTTATAGAGGTTAAGAAGTTTATAATTATTGGAAAAATATTATGAATCTTAAATAATTTATTAAATTTTTTATATAGATGTGAGATTTATACAAATCAGCAGTGATTGGGGCCCCGAAAAATGGAGCCCCGAATGCCCCTAAAAAAAAAACAAGGCATAAGGAAAAAAAAAAAAAAATGACTAAAACGACGTCGTTTTGGACATTAGGGGCAGCAGAATTGTGGGCAAAAAACATTTTCCTATACAAATTTATGTGTGAATTTCACATTTATGTGAGTAGTTTAATAGAAAATTTGATAAATTATTTGAGATTTCTAACATAACCTTAATTATTGGGTAGTATTTTTTATTGTATTTATTTTATATATTTTTTAAAAAAATTTAACATATATTTTGAAGGTGCACGTTAATAAAATCATTCCAAATAAAATAAAATAAAATATTTTTATAATAGTGCAATTATAATATGTTTTATTGGGCTAAATATTAGGTGTAAAAGAGACATTATTTTATGCAATATTATAATTAATAGAACTAATCAAAAGAGTATTGTAAGACCGATATATATATATATATATCAGTAAAAATCCATTAATGGAAGTCAAAAATGGCATTTACAAGGATCATCAAATAACAAAGCTTACACCAAACAAAGTAAAGAAATTACAAGAAACACTTTGGAAAAAAAATATAAAAATATTTAAACACACATCATGTGCTCATGCTCATATTACAAAAGCAGAACTGATCAAAATCGACAATAAACTATGTCTGAAATAAATTATATATTTCAACCACAGAGTTTAGAAATCTACAAACAAAGTATTGATGGACCCAAAAACCACAATTAAAAACCAAAAAAAAAAAAAAAGAAAAAGAAAGGACTTCCAACTCAGGATCCATTGCAAATCTGGCGGTGGATAGATGGTAAGGGGAGCAGATTTGATGCCTAGCAAACTTAGGAAACGAAAGATCCGATAGGTCTGGTAAGGGGTAGAGGCGGTGCTGACGAAAAACGGAGGACAAGACCTGGTGGATCCGGTGAGGCCAAGCAATGTTCACTCAAAACTCATTGAAAATTATTCATTATTCATTAATATTATATAGAAATGCTACCATTGCACATATCTATAAGTGTCACTGGGGCCTGAATTGTGAGTGAGAGCCAAAATGAATGTATAAAACGTGCGTGCATGCCATGCTCTAATCCTCATAACCAGAACAGTTTTTTTTTTTTTTTTTTTTCAAGTGAATATGAATAACTTTAGAGTATAGTTTTTAGCAGATTAAGAGTCTATCACGGGTCTCGTTTTAATAATTTAAATTATTTATTTTATAGTGTATTCAATGTATATTATCTATTATACTTTGTCCCCTTAATATTTTGTCTACTTTGACTCTTAAAGTTTGTTTTTCTTTTTTTTTCAGTTCGACTTTTTATGTTTTAAGTTTTTCTCACTTTACTTTTAAAGTTAATTTTTATTAAAAATTAGATAGAAAATGACACATTGATGGTTACGGACATAAAAATATTTTATTATGTATGACTTATATCTCTGAAATAAATTTAAATTTCATTATAATAATATATATTTTATATTATATGATAGTTATTATGGTATTTTTTGGGTCTAATTTTGAATAGAAATTAGCTTTAGGAGTAAAGTGGGAAAAATTTAAAACATGAAGGGTCAAAATAAGAAAAAACAAATTTTAAGGGTCAAAGTGAGAAAGTAGCCAAACATAAAAGAGGCAAAGTGTAATTTATCAATGAAAAAAATTAAGTCAATTCAATAATCATACTTTTTTATTTTATCACATTTATTTATGAAAATATAGATAACAAATATCTTTTTGAAATAGATCGTTTATTTTTTAGAGATAATATGATAAAATAAAAAGGTTATGATTATTGGAGTGACTTAATTTTTTTTATTTTATAAATAATATATATTGATAATTTTATAAAATAAATAATTTAAATTATCAAAATGGAATTAAAAAAAAACTGTACGAGCTCTCAAATTTTTTCATATTAAAATATCAACATAGAGAAGCGCAACCTTTTTGTGAAAACATTTCCGAAAAGAGAGGAGATAGGATAATGGAGAGTGAGCAAGATTTAAGGTTGAGATGGAGGGGGAATGGGTGTCACGGAGGGGACTTAGTGGCTTCTTGGATGGAATTTCTGTCTGCCCAATTGCCCTCTCTCTCTCATGGCTTCCACTAACTATGCTTCCTATTTAACATTACTTTTTTAAAGTGCTTCGAAAAATATAATGGCAATGTTTAGTTTTTTTAAAAAAATAAAAATTAATTTTATAAAAATAAATATCAAAAAGATTTTTTTAAAATTTTTAAAAATTATTTTTGATCTCTCAAAAAATAAATTTATATAAAAATAATAATTTTTTATATTTCTTTCACTAAATTAATTTTTAATTTTTTAGAAAAAATTTCTGAAACAAGTTTTGAAAACTAAATCAAACATGGCCAATACTATTGGATCAGATGTTTCTGTTCTTAATCAGACGGCTAGGGCTCTCTAATCTATTTGATTTTTGAGATGAGAGTGATTCTTCCCTTCTTTTTCTCATAGTTGAGTTTCATTTCGGCTCTTATTGTTTTGTATTTAAATCTTGAATTTAAATATCCATCTATAGAAAGAAAAGTGAGTAGACAAATGTGATTAATTTTTTTTTTCTTGTAAAATTTATGATCTAAATACAGTTCATAGACTAAAGTGCTTGTATGGATCAAATTTGTGTACAATTTTTTGAAATGTGATTAGGAGCACCAGATTTATTTATCTTTTTTTATTTAATTATTTATTAGCCGACGTTTAACCTTGAAATTAGAGAAGGTTGAGCTATTTTATCCTAAACTAAGGTTTGGTTTGGCATCATCTAAATAAGTCAAAAAGTCACTATCTTATTTAAGTCACATCATCCTATTTAAATCACATCACCTCTCTAACACATCACATCAAATCCAACCTAAACCCACCAATAAGTCAAAAAGTACACTTTTTTAGTACATGCCAAACCAATCCTAAATGTGATTAGGATACTATAACATATAAGAATTTTAGATATCAAGTTTTTTTTTTTTTTAAAGTATAAATTTTGTTACAAAAAATATTTAGAAATTAATTTCAGTTGTTGCAAGAAAAGTCGCTAAAAGGTCATCCCAAAATGTCAAAAAGGAGCTTTTAGGAATAAAATTTTAAAAACATCGCTAATAAATGCACTTTTAAGGACAAAATAGCTTGGTCCAAAAAAGATTTATTTCTTAGACAACTTTTTTTTTTGGTAAGTAACTAAGTTATTTGAGACAACTTTGATCCCAAAAGATTAATAATTTATCACTAAATGTCTAATTTTATTCCTAAATTTTTTTTTTCTAAAACCTTAATTTCTTGTAATGGGAGCACCAAATTTATTATATTTTTAAATTATTTATTGGCCGATGTTTAATCTTGAAATTAGAGAATGTTGAGCTATTTATCATTTCCTAATTTTTTTTTTTTTTTTTTCTAAAACCTTAATTTCTTGTAGTGGGAGCACCAAATTTATTATTATTTTTAAATTATTTATTGGCCGATGTTTAATCTTGAAATTAGAGAATGTTGAGCTATTTATCCTAAGGGTATGACTTCCTTTCACCCGTGATCGGGTTGAAGGGTACTATTAGGCCCGTGGAAGCTCATCACTGGTTCTGTTTTGATAATCGATCAATTTAATGTGTAGAAATTGTCGAGTACTATATGCATGTAAAAAAATAGGTTGAGCTATTTATCCTAAGGGTATGGCTTTCCTCCAGTCCGTGATCGGATTGGAGGGTATTGTTGGGCCCATGGGGGTCTACCACGGGTCACGTTTTGATAATCCGAACAATTCAATGTGTAGAAATCATCGAGTACTATATGCCTATAAAATATCACGTTGATTGGATATCGATAACTATGTAATCAAATTAGTTTTATATATAAAAAAAATAGATAGTGAAAAAATAAACGGTTGACAGAAATATGATTTAATCATATATCTATCAATATCCGATGAACATAATTTTTTATAAGTATATAGTACTCGACGAGTTCTACACATTAAACGATTCGGATTCTCAAAACGAGACCCGTGGTGTGCCTCCACATGCCCAACAATGCCCTTTAATCCAATCACAGACTGGAGGGAAGCCAAACCCTTATCGGAAACCATAAAGTGTATAATTATTTATGTGATCATTTAATAAATTGAATCCAATAACTTTTATTTTGGGTTTAATAAGGCTTGGTTTTGGAATATGTTATTTTAATAAATTTTAATTTCTTATAAAAAAAAATATGTAAAAAAATGAAGAAAATAATATAATAATTTATAATATTTTTTAATTAAAATATGTAATTTTCAAACTAGACTAATTTTATAATTGAGAAAAGATTTGTGACTCGAAAACGGCGGCCCCGAATGCCCCGAGAGAGAGAGAGAGAGAGAGAGAGAGAGAGAGAGAGAAGCCGATCGGAGAGGGAGAAAGAGAGAAGCGAGCGGAAAGGGAGATCGGAGAGGGAGATCGTCGCCGATCATCGCCCGCCGTCGCTCGTCGCAGCCGTCCGATCGTCGCCCAGCTCCAGCTCGTCGCTCGTTGCAGCTCCGCCACTGCCTCGCCGCAGCTCCGCCTCTGCTCGCCGCCCCCGCCTCCGCTCCGCCTCAGCCCCGAGTTTGTTGGCCCCCTCCTCTCCTTCCCTCCCCTCCCCTCCTCTTCGTCTTCTTCTTCCATGTTATGCTGAAAAAAAAAATAAAAAATTACAAAACGGGATCGTTTTTGGAATTAGGGGCATTCGGGCCGCCTAATTCGAGCTCTCAATCGGAACTCGTTTATAATTATACCTACTTATAGAGAGAGAGAGAGAGAGAGAGAGAGAGTAAATGGGCGTGATTGTATATTTTCTTAACAGCATAACCATTGGTCTTTAACATACATTATGAACTAGTTCTTGGACTTTGGACAAAAGCAGAGTGATCATGATTGTATGCCACATGTACGGTTTTGAATAAATTTCAACACGTTTGCAAAGCCGAAACATCCTGATGGACCAGATCAAGAGCAGGTCCAAAAATTTGGTCATGAATGAAACGGCCACGGTTTGCTTCTAACTTGATCCGTACAGGCCCCCGGATTCCCTTCTCCTATCCCCCTCCCTCTCTCTTAATAAAAATGTTTTTTTTTTTTTTTAGGTTTTTATTTATTGAAGAATTTTATTTGAACCATTAATGGTTTCTTCATTCACTAAAAAGATAAAGCGAGAATTTATGAATCTTGAATGCAATGTAGGGCACTCAATTGTTGAGCTAAAAATGCATATGATATGCCTCACTTCAGTAAAAATAAAACCCTTAGATAATAATAAAAATAATAATAAAACCCAAAATAAAACCCTCAGTAGTCCAAAAGTTGGGCTAGGCTCGAGGCCAGAGTGTTTAACCAGTGACTTTAGGCTGAGCCTCTGAGGGGAATTGTATAAAAGCCCAAAATTCCTATTAACACAGACATATTCCCGACAATATGGCCCAGCCCAATATTACAACTACAATTTTTTAGTTTTATTTTTCTTTCTCCTCTTCTGTGCAGTGTTGCTTGGTGGATATTGTACCTGACATCCATTCCAATCCCATCCCAACACTCAATATGAAAGCTCCACTACGGATAATTTTTCAAAGTCTCATATTCAATTTTCATAGGGTGCAGTGTTGTTTGGTGGATTTTGAACTTGACATCCATTCCAATCCCATCCCAACACTCAATATGAAAGCTCCACTATGGATAATTTTTCAAAGTCTCATTTTCAATTTTCATAGGGTACAAAAAATAAATTTAATTTTGGTTGTACGTAGTAAAGTTTATCTATAAGATCTTTTACTATTTAATCATCAAAAAAATGAAGAAGAAAAAAAAAAAAAAAAAAAAAAAAAGCACATTACGCATGGTAAGTTCCTTCCCTGCATTTGATGGTTGATAATTGAAATGAGTTCTTTTATCTCCAAAATTCATATCTCCTATCCAAACCCATTCCAGTCCCAATTACACAATTATATTGTAAAATCCTTATAATTTGAGATCCATACATCATTATATGATTTAAAGTATAATCTGGTAATAAAAATTTTGAGATAAAGAAACTTTGACAATACTTGACGAGAAATTTTTGTATGCCAATAGGGTACCACATGACACCACCTTTCACTAATCACAAATGTATATACCCACTATTATTCTCCAAACACTCAACATAAATGTAGTGGACCCTATTATTAAAGCCAATCACAATAGTAGAAGGTACCATATGACATGTACCCTATTCGCATACAAAATTTTTGAGATAAAGAATCTTTGACAATGTTTGACCCTCTAATATAGATAAACTACTCGTGACCATTATGGGCTCTAAATGAATAAGCTATGTTTTTGTTCATGGATGTGCCGAAATTGTGATTTGAAGACCACTCCAATCTTACCTACAAAAGAAAAACCCACCCCCCCAAAAACCAAGACCCCCAAACAAGAAAAACCCATTTTTAAAGAGTTGTGAGTGTCAAGAAAACTAGTTGACATGACGAGAGAGAGAGAGAGAGAGAGAGAGAGAAGATAGGCAGCACATGGGAACATGAGGACACATGTGGAGAAAACACAAAGCAATCTTTCTCAAAATAAAAAAATTTGAAATGAACAACAGGAAGTAACATGGATCCTACCTATTCCAAAGGGGGGGTATCCCCTAACTTCCAACTAACAAAGCCATGTGAGGACCTTGTTTTTGGTTTTTATTTATATTTTTATTTGTTTTTCTAAGAATAAAACTAATAGTAGATATAGCAAGACCCACACACATACCTGACACAACCCAATGCTCAATATCAGAAAAGGGAAGAAGGGTGGGTCTTTTTCCATTTCCTTAGATACACACAGCACTTGAATTATTATGAAAGCAACCAATGAATGAATGTCTCAATCACTCAGAGGTATGACATCTACCCAATTCCATGCAATTTTTTTCGTACAATGTTAAAATGAGGTGGTAAATTTAGACAGTTTGGAAAGTGAGTTGGATGACCCTATGTTTGGGATAATTAATTATTAGGAAATGGTACATTTTTCTACAAAAAAAAGAAAAGAAAAAAAAGAATTTATTTCTTTATTTTTGAAAATTATAAGACTCTTTTGGATTTCCAACTTTTTCATATATTTTTTTATATGAAGTGTCTAAAGATAAGGTT
This sequence comes from Camellia oleifera, assembly GCA_022316695.1. Lineage (NCBI taxonomy): Eukaryota > Viridiplantae > Streptophyta > Magnoliopsida > Ericales > Theaceae > Camellia > Camellia oleifera. Next base: position 199,537,187 of record CM039314.1, read on the forward strand.
TCTCCATAGAGTTCTTAAGGCCATGTTTGGGAAGTTTAAAGGTTACTTTAAAAACCAAAAAATCACTATAAAAAGGATTTATTACACTTTCTACCCTTAAACTATCGTCAAATTATCTATTTAATTCTTGAACTATCGACTGAGTTTATTATGTCCTTAGAGTATATAAATCAAAGTTTATTTAATTATCAAATTATCAATTGAATATATTAAATCTCTAAAATTTTTAATTCAAAACTATTTAGCCCCTTGAAGGATTACAAAAATAAAATATTAACTCATACATAATATAAAAGAGCCTACTTAATTAAAATTTTATTTTAAAAAATATCTTAAATTTCTATTTTGTTTTTAGAAAGTGGGCGTTAGTTCTTCTCGTGAATTTCCTTTGTAAGGGTAAGGGTAATTTTCTATAATATTTTCATACTTATCTTTTACAATGGCTACTTGTTTGCTTGCCAAATTTCGTTTCCAATTTTCTTTAAGTTTTTCGTAAAGTTCTTTTCATGACTAAATTTTCTCTATTATGAGTAGCAAAGTACTATTATTTAAATTATCTGAGTCTAATTTTTTAATATATCTAATATTCATATAATTTTATTACTTTGATACTAATTTACACACAGTGAAACAAAACACTTTTTAAAGATAAACTAGAAATTTAATAAAATCTTAATTAGGTAGGATATTTTACTAATTTATAATACTTATGAGTTTATATTTTACTTTTGCAATTCTTTCAGGGTGTAAATAGATTTGAATTAAATACTTTAGGATTTAATAAATTCAATCGATAGTTTAGGAACTAAATAAATTTTGATTAATATATTCAGTGACTTAATAGACTCAATCGATAGTTCAGGGATTAAGGAGACAATTTAGTGATAATTCAGGAATAGAAAGTGTAATAAACTCCTATAAAAAATAACTCATTCTCTCTATTTTTTTATACATTTTTTTTTTATAAAAATTAAAAAATTATTACAAAAATAAATTCTCAAACTAACTCTTAGTTGAGTGAGTTAAGTCATTTTGTATTCCCTAAATTCTATTTTAGCCGAAATATCATCCTTGTGGTTCTTTTTAAAAATAAAATAAAATAAACAAAACTTTTAATGTTGCTTTCATATTTTTTTTGGATGAATTTTATGTATATTATTTTGTTGATGTGAATGTTCCGTATGAGTTATATGCCACTGAATAATGTAAATATTATATGTGACAATGTCTCACACTACTCTAATTATGACACTAAATAATTATAAAATACGTTTAGATGATAATCTCTCAACACATCCATTGGACCCACCCCTAGATTCCTGCCTCATCTCTCTCTAGGTATCGCTATAGACATGCTATAGTCAATTTTTTGAGGGTTTTGGATTTGACATCGCAAGTTAATATGCCCTCTACTTCTTCCAAAATCTTTCCAGATCAATCAGTCCTTACACTTTTATGTATAAAAAAAGAAAAATGCTTGGGAGCACTAATTAGTGCTTCCACTAATTACGTGGTAGTGGGTCTCGCCAGTAATGATGTGATATTTTGGTCTTGGAGTTGTATTTTTTTTTTTTTTTTTACTTTTTTAATACATTAGTGCTATTAGTGGTGATATTTTTAGTGGGATGAGTCATTGTTGATAAAAAAATAAAAATTTGTCATGTGTAAGAAAGAAAGTCCGTAGAAGCCTTGATTGGGCATTCAAGTTTTTTACCAAATCCAAATTATTTTTTTATTAAGGTCAAGTTTAAGTACTCTCAAATAATTTAAAAAGTTAAAAAGTTACTCAAAAAGTTAAAAAGTTAACATTATTCACAAAAAGTCAACAATTACGGCTGTACAACTCTCAATTCAAATTTTCCTCTAAAAATCAATTTTCACAATTTTTTATTACACATTTTTTCATAAAAAGTCAAAAAATTAACCCAAACATCTATATTTTCAACCTCAATTTTTTTGTCCAAAAAGAAAAAAAGTATATTTATTTAGTCTTCCCAAACAAAGCTTAAATTTCTTAAACTCAAGTTTTTTAAAATTTATTTCTTAAATTTGCGTTATTTTTTAAAAAAGAAAATGCTACATATAATTATGCTTTTCAATCTCATTTTTTCACTTTAAGACACAAATGAGTGGATCTCATATGCATTTATGAATGCAAGTTTTATTGATTTGTGTTTACGAGGGAACAAATGAGATAAACAGTTTGATTGATTGCATATAGCATTAGCCTTTTAAAAGTATAATTTTAAATTTGAAGTAGTGTTTCTATACATATGTTCGAAGAACGAAAAAATTGTGTAAACGTGTAATACCCAATCTTTATTATATTTTACTCCTCTATCCTAAAAGTCTCAACGACTATGAAGTTGTTGAGATTATTCACAACTTTGTGTTTAATACAAATTCAATTTAAAATTATAATTTAAAAATATGATTTCAAAAGCAACTTAGGCTTTATTTGGACAGTTAAGTTTGTAATCAAAAAATTAAAAAATTATTATATGTTGTTATATACCATTCTTTTTAGTTTGTACACTTTTTTTTGTTATAATTTATTTTTAAAAATCAACTAAAAAAAGTTAATTTTTAAATAGAATATTAAATTAAAAAAAATGTATTTTAAAAACAATTTGAGGTTGAAAATTTTGATTTAAAAAATGACTTGGGATTAGTTAAAAAAACACTGCTCCCTGCTCTTTACCAAACTTTCATATCCCAAAACTCGACCTAGAAAAACGAAAATCATATCAAACGTGTGCGGTAACTCTGAATGGAAAATTCTTAAAAAAAATTTAAGCTAACAAAAAGTTAGTTTTTCGCTTTTTTTCAGTCAAAAAAATTAGTTTTTTTTACTCAAATAACTATTCAAAAAGTTAGTTTTTTTTACTAAAAAAAGTCAAAAATCATTTTTTTACCTATTTCTCAGAACACCACAATGTGGCAACTTTTTTTTTTTTTTTTATCAGCAAAGAAAAGAAAAATTTTATTGATGAACACGAAAATAGGATTACATCAATAAAGAAGAGAGGGAAGAGGAAGAGGAGTGCAAAGAACATCATAACGAAATAAAACAATTCTAACTAGGTTGGCACTGGTAAGATCATCCAATCATATACTATTACACCGCCAAAAATTAAAGAATTAGTAAGTAACCAACCACAATCTGCAAGTCCAAACCCAAACCACAACCAAAAAACTAAAAACAAGACAAAGCGAACAAATAAAACACAAGTGAGCAGTGAGCAGTGACACACAATGTGGCAACTTGTCTTTGCGTTTGAATTAAGGCCTCGTTTGGGAACAGGCTAATTTAGTAACTTTTTGGTTAATTGGCTAAAAAGGTAGGTAAAAAAAACTTGTATGTTTGGGATGACTTTTTGACTAATTACAAAAAGTTGTGCAAAAAGTAGAGAGAAAAGAGAATATTTGACTTTTTTATATGAGTTGTTGGCTTTTTGGCTAAAAAGATAACTTTTTGACTAATTGACTAATTTAGCCACTCCCCAAACGGGGCCTAAATTTCATTTCATATTATGTTCTGAGAGGTTTCGCAGTGATTGGACATGTGATCCGGTGCTGAATTTCTTACAGTAATACTCTCGTAATAAACATGATGTGATGATCCATTCACTTTCCAATTTCTGTGTCAAACATTGATTGGATTGGACAGTGGTGGCTGACATGGCAGTCCTCCGCCATTCATATATACTACCAATCGAGACAAATTTACTCAAAAAATATTAATGTATACCTCGTATTTATTTTCTACGTAATTTCATAATATATATTTTTAATCTTTATTGAAAAATTTAAAAATCTTAAATGTTAATTTGTAATTATGTACTAATTTAAACAGAATATAACAATCTCAATCAAATAATAAAAGATAAATCGACACAACGATTTTACGTGAAAAAATCACAATTGGATACCTCTAACTGTGATTAAAAAATTACGGGTAACAGTCACAAAACAATCTACTAAGAAGATTTAAAGGAATTACACAGGTATACTCTCAATTATCTAGCGAATCCACGCCTAATTGAACCAACCTCTATGTGCCTCTTCCAACCCCGTCTTCACATTGGAATTGTCTTTACGATGAGCCACTCCAGAATCTACCGAAGTTTCAGGCTCGAATTTTTCAGAATCTCACCGAAGAACAACTCTCTCTCTCTTGTATATAATAAACAAAACATTTGATGTACTTTCTTTAAACCATGAGTTGAATACTCAATAAAATATCAAAGAAAACTAACAAAATATCCCCAAATATAAACCTTAAGAACCAAAAAGAAGATCTGAAAAAAAATACACTTAGCTTTGGGAGAAAACCAAGTATTTATAGAAAATCAAAAGTAATCCTAGATTTGGAAGAAAACCAACTCCTTAAGAAATCCGAATTTTGAAGCGCGTTCGAGCGAAGCTTTTCTCGCTCGAGCGAGGAGCTTAGTTTTTATGATTTCTACTAGTGCTTTGGCTCGAGCGATGAATCCTTGGCTCGAGTGACTAATCAATTCTCTCAGGTTTTTTGTGTGGATGCAATCCGTCGCTCGAGCGAGAACTCCTTGGCTCGAGCAAGAAAGCCTTAGCTCGAGCGAGCATTCCTTGGCTCGAGCGAGCAACGACGGACATGCAATTTTGAATACAATTTTGCATTTTGCTTCGGCCGTGAGCTGACCGGACAGCTCGACCCCCGTAATAATCAGCGAAGTGGCAATCTTGAAAGTATTGACATCACAAACTTCTCTGCAAAGCACGATTCGGGTTGAATTCGCTTCTAACAACTCATAACCTCACTGAAATAAAAATACGAATAAAATTACAACACAAAGGAATTTTGTCAAATGAGGTTGCCAACAATAAAAACCTAACATCTATCATACACTTGACTTAAAATTGAAATGATAACCTGGTAAGCCTGAGTTCTCAAACTTACTGTCCATTAATTATGGAACATTATACCAATTCTCTTGTCATGTAAAAGAAAAATGCTTGGGAGTACTAATTAGTGCTCCCACTAATTAGGTGATAGTGGGTCCTGTCAGTAATGATGTGATGTTTTGGTCTTGGAGTTGTATTTATTTATTTTTTTTTACTTTTTTAATGCATTAGTGCTATTAATAATGGTATTTTTAGTGGGATAAATCATTGTTGTCATGTAAAAACTTTAAAATGATTATCAAATCATGTTAACCTTCGTCAAATGCATCCACAAAATTGTTTGCCAGCTATTATTTTTCTTCAATTTTTTCTTTTCTGTTCTGTTCTGTTGTTTTAATGTCTAAGATTATGTATGAATTCTAAGTATAAAATAATTGAAACATAATTTAATAATTATAAAAAACAAATTCACACAAGAAGAAAATAAATTATCATGTTCAAGGTATGTGAACAAATTCATTTTTATATGACTGGTGCAGCGTAGTGGTAAAAATATTTGACTTTAACTCAAGGTATGTTGTCCAAGATTGACTCTTGACCAAAAACAAGTAGAAAAATAAAAAGAAAATTTTAGTGTATTTGAAACATGTTAAAATTTGCCACTTCAAAAATATTTCCACCCATTTTAATTTTTTTTTACGTTTCTGCTATTTTGGGTTGTACCTTCTGGACTAAAATGTTTGATTTGATTGAAAAACATTGTATCAATTATTTGGGGTACAATCTTTCAAAGCATCAGCTCCAAATATGCAGGCACCATCACACCTCATGTGATTGGAATCTATTTAGTTATAAATTAGACAACATATTCCATCTCTCTCTCTCTCTCTCTCTCTCTCCAAAAACACATCATAAGAAGTCAGACTTCCATCACACCCTTATTAGGTTTTTTGCATAGAGACCATTGGGCATATGATTTGGATGGTATGGCATTTGTCTCAGCTGAGTTCATGTTTCAACCCCGCGAAGACAACCACTCTCCTTCCACCTCTCCTAACATCCTTCCTTCATGTTCACCTCAAGACTTCCACTGGTGATCAACCCCCCCCCCCCCCCCCCCCCCCCCCCCCTTCTCTCCCATAATTTTAAATTACAGTATCAATATCAGTAAGACAATCATTGTGAGCAGATATTGAATTCCTAACCCTTTTTGTTGTTGTTGTTGTTGTTGTTGCTGCTGCTGCTGCTAGTTGCAGGTGTTTCATCATCACCAGCCCAAATGAGGAGATCCATGTCTTTTTCTGGTATTGGGAGCAAGTGTGAAGAAATGCACTGTAGACGATGAGACGTCAGATGACGATGGATCGCCACTTGGAGAGAAAAGAGGAGGTTAAGCATGGAACAAGTGAAGGCACTTGAGAAAAGCTTTGAGTTGGGTAACAAGCTTGAGCCTGAGAGGAAATTGCAGCTGGCTAGGGCTTTGGGTCTTCAACCAAGACAGGTTGCCATATGGTTTCAAAACAGGAGGGCTAGGTGGAAGACAAAGCAACTGGAGAGAGACTACAACCTCTTGAAGAGAAAGTTTGAGGCACTTAAGGCTGACAATGATGCCCTTCAGGCTCACAACAAGAAACTTGTTTCAGAGGTTAGTTTCATGATGATCTCATCACTGTAGTCAATGCTCTTATATGAATGAAGGATAAATTACAAATACACCTGAGATTATTCGTTATTTAAAGAATTACAAATACTTTATTGATAAAAAATTTTATTTAACAGAATTAATTAAAAAAATAAAATTCATAATTACTCTCTTATATAATAATAAAATTACTTAAATTATTAATTGAAGCATATTTCTAATATCATTAAAAATTACTAATTGACTCGATGATTTATTAATAAAAGAGTGATTTGTTATGAAATTAAGAACCTCAGGAGGTGGAATGTAGTTTTTAGAATCACATAGGGCGATTCGTATTTTAATCAAATTTTAAAAGATGTATTTATAATTTATCCTATAATTAATATGTTTTGGGTGCAGGTTCGTTTCTGTGTTTCATATTTCACAAGTCCTAAATCCTAGTTAGGTGTTACATATTCCTAATGGTAGAGCAGAGAACACAAAGTTTCGCTAACTCATTTCAGTATGCCTAGATTCTAAAATAATGTTTGTGGGTTTTTCGCATCTTGAAATGGATCTTAACTTGATTATGGTTGTGAAAATATTCTGTTTTCTTTTTAATATTTGTAAGTTTGAAGGAGAAATTTAGATAAATTTTCATAGTAAATAGCCATTGATCTTTTAGATTGCAGAGAGAATTTCACAAAAATCAAATTCATTTATCTAATTATGAGGAATTTTTTTGTGTTTAGAATTTGACAAAACATAAATTCAAGAAGAACCATATGTATCCCATTTTTTGAATTTTTTATTTTACCATTTTATATCACCATATACAAAGATTAATATTATTTTCCTTCACTATTTTCTTAGTAATAATTTCTAAACAAAGAACCAATTAAGAGTATTCACATGCCGTTCAAAAAAAAAATAAATAAAAAAATAAAAAAATAAAAAATTAAGAGTATTCACATACAAAATAGTGATAAAAGATGGGAAATAATTTTCTTGTAAAAGAAGTTGTCTTTTTAGTTTGCTTTTGAGTCTAATGATTCTTTCATAATGATTTGGAAGCTTTAAGTGTAACAGAAGAGCCTTTTATTTATTGTGTTAGACCCTCCAATGGTCATAGTTGCCATTATTTTATTATTTGATTGAGGTTTATTATATTCCATTGAAAAAATCCAAGGTTGAGACATAGTAATTTTCAATCAATTCATATGCTTGATATTAATTGGTTGATCCAATTTGTTGCAGTTACTGGCTTTAAAAGGTAGAGAATCAAATGGAATTGGACCCATTAACCTCAATAAAGAAACTGAGGCTTCATGGAGCAATGGAAGTGAGAAAAGTTGTGATTTCAATTTGTGCACCACAACAACACATCAAAGTACTAATAAACATGTCTTCCTTAATTCATCTACTGAGGCTGCAAATGTTGCCCATCTCCTGCAAACGTCGTCAAGGTCAGACCTTCAGTGTCAGAAAATCGATCAGATGGTTCCGGATGAAGGCTTCTGCAACATGTTCACCGGGGTTGATGATCATTCGGGGTTTTGGCCATGGCCAGAGCAGCAACATTTCCATTGAATCAAAACCCAATTGTCAAAATTTTTATACACTCTCTCACTGTGCAGTTTGTTTTGGGTAAAATTACTATGGGGACATATGGTGGTGTGTAATATACTCTATCGTTCCCCTAATTGCTGAGAAATATTTTTGCAAGGTTGAACCATGAAGGAAAGAAAATTTGTCTTGGTAATAAAAGAGGGTTGTGATGTATTTCGCCGCCTTTTCAACCATTTATCTCTTATGTAGCTTCATATAACATGCGGTATTTATTCATTTAGGAAACCCCTTGAATATTGTGAGTTTTACATGTACACTTGATGTGTGTTTTATTGATTTATTAGAAGTTAAAAAAAAACAAAATCGATAAAATTCATCCTACCAAAAATGTCATTTTCTGAATAATAATAATAATTAGGGTAAATTACAAATACAACTCTTGAGATTTGTTTAAAATACAAATTATCCCATGTGGTTTGAAAAACTACAAATACCCTCTTATTAGAATTTTTTATTTAACAAAATTAACTAAAAAAAATAAAATTCATAATTGCTATCCTATACAATAATAAAATTATCTAAATTATTAATTAAAACATATTTTTAACATCATTAAAAACTGTTAATTGACTTGATGATTTATTAATAAAAGATGTGATCTGTTATGAAATTAGAAATCTCATGGAGTAGAATATAATTTTGAAAACTATAGGGATATTTTGTATTTTAATTAAATCTTAAGAGATGTAATTGTAATTTATCCTAAGAATAAAGCTTGAGAGCTCGAAAATGAGCCCCCTAATCCTCGTAATGCCCAAAACGACGTCGTTTTGGGCATTATTTTTATTTTTATTTTTTTTCCGTCTTCTTCTTCCATTTTCAACGCAGAGGGGAAGAGAGAAACAGAGAATCAGAGGGGAAGAGAGCCCTGATCGTCGATCGTCTTCTTCTTCCCAGCCGCCGATCGTCGCCCAGCCCAGTCCCGCCGCAGCCCAGCCCTGCCGTCGCAACCCCACCTCTGCTGATGGCCCCCTCCTTCCTCCTCCTTCCCCTCCTTCTTCTTCTTCTTCTTCTTCTTCTTCTTCTTCTTCAAATTCGGGAGATTCGAGGGGGAGGCCTTTCGAGCTCTGTAGCATAACTCTTATCCTAATAATTATAACATATTCATTTTGTTTGCATCTGCCAAGGAGTGGTCATGCCAGAGGCTATGAAATATAAAATATATATTCTCTGTCTTGTATTTTCTTTGTTTAAATTCAAATTGCTAGTGGTGGCGTGGAATGATGACTTTATAGTATATAAAAATGTATGGAAATGCTTTGAAGAAGGTTCTTGTGATGTCTATTGTGGAGGAAAGAGGTTGGCAATATTTTAATTTATTCATGTTTTTTTATTTATTTACTTTGATGACTAAGAACTAAATTTAAGCAAAGTTTTTTTAGATCCAATCCAGTTTTTTAAACTCGGGGCTCATAAATTAAACCTATGAACTGTGTAATGGGAGAAGAGTCGAACCTCAGACTTTCTGTGTAGGAACTTGGGCAATTGGTTAAAGCCTTGAACTGTGGCGTATAAGTCTGTTTTTGGATTATGAATTTAAGTAGAAATATAAAAAGAGAAAAACGAAAATGTGAGGAATTCATGGTCTAAACAGAGTCTAAATGAATGGAAAAGAGAGAGAGAGAGAGAGAGAGATAAGAATGGAAGCAGAAATACGAAGAGGTGGAAGAAGCCAAAGAGATGGGATCATTGGAAGAGAGAAGAGAACAAAATGGTGGGGTAGGGTGGGTGGTGTTGTTGTTGAGTGTGTTCTCCTTGGAAATGGGTCATTTTCTTTGAAAGGGACATTTGTAAATTGTTGTAACTCACTAACTCAATGTCCTACTACTGCTGACACAATGAGCAATAGTGTCAGTCTGTGAATCCATGTGAACCCACTGCCGCCCTCCCTTCCCTTCCCTTCCCGTGTTTTCTCTTTCAACAAAGATTATGATGCAATGCATCAATGGATCTCTCTCTCTCTCTCTCTCTCTCTCTCTCTGTTCTTGAATTTATTTATGGTTATAGGTCTCAGCTGTCCATAAATTGAGTATATCCTGAAACATTTCATCAAAGTAGGTTCTTTGTTTTTCATAACAGAAGAAGAAGAACAATAGCATCAGGCATGGTTGCACAGAACATGCAACTATGGAGTAGTACTATAAATTTTTATGGAGCTCAATGTAATTTATCCTAACTTTGTTTTAGATTAATTGAAGGTTCAAGGTCGGTTAACTTATTCCTTCTGTCCCGTATTCACATAAGAAGTAGATGCCCTGATGTGATCCATTCCTTATTCTTCTAGCCTAAGAGTGCAATAATTAACCATTATTTCAGTACTTTTTTTGGAGTTTGCATTTGGCGCATTGTTTTGTGTGTTAATTTTAACAAATACCATCCTTAATATTTTAAATTGTGTTTGCATAAAAAAAAAAAAAATATATATATATAAAAAAAAAATTTATGAAGGAAACAAAAAAAAAAAAAAAAAAAAAGAGGAAACACCAAAAGGAAAAAAAAAAAAATAAAAACTTAATTTTTCATTTTTTCTACCATTTTCTTTTCTCTCAACAAACGTCTTGTTAAATTCTTAATCCAAACACATGCCTATTTTATATTCATAAGCCAATTAGGGAAGCAACTTTACAATTTTATTCCCATATTGCTATGCTCCATACAGGATACAAATTTCAAGGATAAAAAAATCTAAATAATCTAAAAAACTACATTTTATCTGTGAATCTCAACAGAAACTTTGGTGGGGAATTGATAACTTTGCAAAGAACTCAGCAGAGATGATTCTCTCAACCTTTTTGCCAGTAAATTTAGTAATTATTTTTTTACTTTTTTACTGCTCACTTATATGGTTACTGGACTACCAAAATAAAAGGCAACAAAGATGCTTTTTCAAATGGAGTCATGGTAGTCTTGGACTGAAACACCAAAGGTTGATTTAATAGCCAAAAATGGCTGATCAAGCAGGTAGGTTTGTGCTTTGTAATCGTTGATTTTCAATAGGGCATTACTTGGTTGAAGATTCTCTAGCCCTTATTTGGCACAACAGTTTGTGGACTATACAATCCCCCTGGTTTGTTATTCATTACTTAAAAAAGAGTGTTCTTGATCATAGATGAAACAGTAATTCTATGAATACCTAATAAATATTGGTGGCACAATGAGTCCCACCTTGAGTTGAACAAAATTTTCTTGTGTTGGGTCCTACTATCCTACATTTGATTTGTAGATAAAGAACAGTATATAAGCGTTTAGTTCAGATTTGGTGGCTTGAGATAATTTATTTACGGATTGCCTCTATTATTATTACTATTTTTTTCTCTTTTATCTATACATTATCAATTTCGTTTATTAAGTCTTTTAATTTTTTTTTATTTAAGTTTATATGGTCTAATTAAAGACAATCCATCCAAATCAAAAACCGTTAAATCCTAATTTGATTGACAGAAAATTAATTTTATAATATGAACAATTTAATTCATACGACCAAACACTCATCTTCTTACCTACACTGTATTAGACTAATTTACATTCTACAATTAAATACTCATATTCTTTTCCATCCCTGCATTTCAAAGTAGTGAATAAAAATAATAAAATATTTAATGGTATGGTTTAAGTTATTCAAATTTTAAAATGATTTTTTTACCCATTAAATTAGGCTTTCAGTGCAGATTTTTTCCAATTGGCCTATATGAACCAAAATAAAAATTAAGAAAAAATAGACAAAATTAATAGGTCAAAAATAAAATTAAAAAATTTATAATAATTTAGGAAATAAAAATGAAATTAATCCTTATGTTAAGCCATGACGGATGCCTTGTGGTCTATAATCCCAAATGATATGACCGACCACCTTGGGCCTGGCCGTTTGCTCTGGACTTGGGCCGAGAGACAAGATGTATCAAACCCGATAAATCTTAATGTGGGCCTTTCCTCATCTTACATTTCGTAGTGGACTGCTCTTGTATTGAAGTGTGATGTTTTTTTGATCGTGCATTTGAAAGCCCTCTGAGATTGAGAGAGAGAAAGACGGCTTTAATTACTAAAATTTGTTAGAATAATGTTTGGGATATCAAAATTTTTATAGAAGATTTTTATCTAATGTCTCACATGACTGTTAGTTCCACAAAAGTGTGGGGTCTATATTAATGTGAGATATTTGATAAAATTTTTAGTTGAAAATTTGGAACTTTTAGCATTTTTCAATTGAGTAACAGTGTGTTTGCATAAAGTATATGTAAATATTGATAAATATTAGCATTAATGGCTGTTATTAATAGCTAATTAATATATGTGTGTCTCATCTGATAAAAATGAAAAGTAATGCTACAGACCCCAAAAATTTTATTAAAATTTTTATCAAATGTCTCATATCGGTGTGAGACCCATGTCATGTGGGTCCCATATGAGTCCCACACCCATGTGAGACATTTAATAAAAATTTTAATAAAATTTTTGAAATCTCTAACATTTTTGAAAAATGAATAACCATTGTAAAATCACTCTCTCTATATATAAATACTAGCTTATCACCTGTGCTATGTACGGGATAATTATAGATATTTATATTTGTTTTAGATTTTTTTTAATATATAAATTATATTTTTTAAAGATTTTTTATAAAAATAATTTAACAATCTTATCACTAACCATAGTGTATGGGAGAAGTTGAAAAGAGTACTGCAGTAACTATACACGGATTGTATCTATAATTATTTGTATGAGGAGATTTTAAATGCTGATCAGGGAATTTTGACCAAATCAATAAATGCAAGTATGTGGAAAGACACGTGGATTGAAAAAAGTTAATAAATGCTGATCATGAGATTTTGACCAAATCAATAAATACTGAGTTTTTTTTTTAATAAAAAATTTAAAAAATTCAGATTGAGATATTAAAACTCTCACAACCCTTGAGGTTAAAAACTCCATTTTACTTAATATATAGTATAGATAAGTCACAGTACATGTGTATACATATTATAAGGCTTGGATTATTTCGAAGTTGAGCTGTACTAGTTGTTAGAGGAGTGCAAGTTGAGTGGGCCTAATCCAAATAATTAAAATTTGAGTTTAGTTTGAAATTTTTTAAAGCTTATGCCATATAATTTAAAATTTGACAGTTTAGATTAAATTTAGATGAGATATGGCTTAGAAAGAAAAAAAAAAAAAAAAAAATCCATAACTCAAAAGTAGCGTTTGGTAATGTTTACGTTTTTTTTATTTATGTTTATAAAAATTTTATAAATTAGTTTTTGTTTATTTTTAGAAAAATATAAAGTATAAACACGTTTGGTTAAAACAAAATATTTGAATTTTTTAAAAACATAAATTAAAAAATATGTTTATTCAGGCTTAAAATATTTATATTTATTTTTTATTATTTATGACTAATGAGATCATACAAATTATAATTGAAAAAAAAAATAATTAACTGAAAAAATTTTTGCTAGTTAAAATTTTTAATTTCTATTTAAAAACCAACGTAAACTCATTTTTTGAGTTTATGCTTTTTTCCTCAAATTTATAAACTGAGACAATCATTTATAAACAAAAAAAAATATGAAACAAGTTTTTATGACTGTTTTTAAATTTTTGTAAATATAAACTGAAAAATAAAAACAAAATTGTTACCAAACAAACCCAAAGCAACCTGAATAACCCAAATTTCATTGTTAATATATTATAATTTAGCATGAAACATTATAAATTATTTTATCACTGTTTAGATTAAATTATATTACAATATAATATATTTTATTGTTTAGAACCCAACCGAAACTAATTTCTTAATAATTCGTGTTATTTTTAAGATATTTTTATATTTTATTTTTAAAAAGCACAATATATTAATTTAGGATAACAAATAATTATTTTTAAAAACCCAAGCACAATTTCATTCCACCCGATCCGTCGAAGGTATGATCTTGAACCGAGTAATAACCCATTCGATTGGGCAAGTCCGGATTGAGAACAAACGAGAAAAAATTAGGACAGTGCTTCTCTTGAGTTGGATTTTTCAATTGGAGGATCATGTTGAACTTCCGTGGACTCATACAAAATTCACAATTATCGTCAATATTTAAAATTTGTCGAGTATTTTATTTATGTTAAAAATAATGATAATCGGATATCAATATCTAATTGATCGGATTACATTTGTGTCAAAAATTTATTTTTAAAATTATACTTATTATTAACACAAATTTGATGTGATCAAATGACTATCGATATCTGATTAACATGATATGTTACATGGATGAAATATTTGATGAGTTCTAAATATTAACAGTTCAGATTATCGATATGAACTCTATAGTAGGCTCACAAAACCTAACAATATGCTCCAATCTGATTTTAATTTGGAGAGAAAGTTGACCCAAAAAATTATTAAGTTATGATCTCAACCAACCACCAATTGCAAAGTGAGCAAGGATCTTCTAGAGTTTTTTTTTTTAAAGTTTCTTGGAGTGGTGGATTGTGTGGTTGAGATTTAATGATAAGTCACATCAATTTTTCAGTATTAAATCTCAACCACACAATACACTATTTAAAAAAAACTTTAAAAAAAAAACATTTTAGAGGATCCTTGGTGTTGCAAAGTTCTCTTGTTATTCTATCATGATACAATACAAAAGTATGAATCTACTGCCACTGCCAATCACAACACTTCCAAAACACAACCTCACCATACTCCCCCACCACCAAATAATTTCTCCAAAGCGAGAACCCAAATAAAAGTGGGACCCATTTGCGGGTCCAGTCGGTTATACTGTGCTATTTCTACGAAGTAAGTGAAATGTTTTTGAGTGACAGAGCTTGTAAGTGGACCCCAATCTCCTCTAATCCCACGTCACAAAATCTTCAACAACCAATCACATCTCAAATTCACTAATACTCCCCCTCACCGCCCGTTGTTTTTGCATTCCCCACCCTGTCTCCATTATCCCTTCGAGCATCTCTTCTCTCTATCTCACTGCTTTTCACGCAAAACGCACGTTTCTCTCTCTCTAGTCTCTACACAGTACTCTCTCTCTCACACACAGAGAGTCTCCTGTTTTTCTTGCTTGGCCTCGAAAGCAGCCTGTGTCGTTGTCTCTATCTTCGAAAACCCTTTTCTTTAGGGGATCATATTCGAACATTGATAGGCTCGTATATAGTAATGTCTTTTGTGTCTGTGTTTGTGTTGTGTTGTGTTTGTGCCTGTGTGTACTCATATAGGATTCTCGTAATTCCGACTTCGTTTTCGACTCCGAACCCTTTATCTTCTGCGCCTTCAATTTCTAGGGTTTTCGGGCCTCTGAATTATACACTTCTTATCAATGTGGTACTCGTATATAACTCTGCATTGTGGGTTTTGTCTTGCATGTCGTTTTTTCTGATATGGGTCATGCCCATTTCGACTTTTCGCAGCCCGCTCAACCCGATTTTCTCATCTGTGTTTGAGAGATTTTGTGGTTTCAAATCGAGTGTTGGTAAACTCTCTCTGGTGGTTGTTGAATTCAAAGCTTTTTATTATTTATTTGTAGAGTTATACATACATATATATATATATATACAAATTCCTTTGGGTAGTTCTTAAATTTTCTTTTTTCAGTGGGTTTTGATGTGTTCTGAATCTTGAGATTAGGGTAAATATATTAAGAGACATTAGATGGATTGAGGTACTTTGAAGTGGTGTATGAGAATTTAAATTTGTTTTCTTTTCCATCTTAATAAAATCTTTCTTTTGTTGCTGATAAAAAAAAAAAAAATATAATAAAAAAAGAATTTAAATTTGGGGTTGAGGGGAAAATGGGGTTAAGTCCTGAATCTGCTGATGCTGTTAAGGTGGGGAATTGGGTTGTGGATAAATCAAAGGAGAGGGAAGATGAAGATGCGGTGCAGATGGGTTGTTGGTTCAAATTCAGATTTTTTGAGAGGTGTATGCCCTCAAGGTCCAAAGTAGAGAGCTCTATAAGTTGTACAAGCACACAAGATGGTATACTCTTGAAACGATTTACTAAAAAATTTCCCGGTTTATGACTTCCCTGAAAATTGCCTGTGCAAGATGACATTTATTTATAAATTTGTTGCCATAGTTGATGGAAAGATGCTCATTATATGATATTCCCGAATTGGTGCATGCTGTTAAGTTTGAATGGACATTTGGTGGTTGTGTCGTGCAATGATCATGTTGAATTTGTGCATGTTTAAGTGTAAGTTAGGTTTGATTCCACTATTTGATCGAAGAGGATTTTTTTATTTGATCTTCTCGAATATTTGTTGCTCATAATTCTTGATCTCTATCATGGATTTCAGCTAAACTTTTGGTCTGCCAAGAGTACATTGTTATGATCAATTGCGTGTTACGTGCATGTTTTATTTTGTTCATTGTCTTGCGTACTTGATAGTAATCCAGTTTTGTTATATTTGTTGGTGAAGGACATTGAACCTACAGAAATTTGATCACTCGGTTATATATCCAATATTAACTTTTTATTACTTATTATTAAAAGGAAATAATTGGTAATTCTATAATGGCCTGGCATTGTATCCTGTTACTCTCTAATTGTTTTTTTTATTTTTGATAAGTTACTCTCACATGAATTCTTATCAGTATCAAGTAGCCTCTCTCAGGATGGAGGTGGGGGAGCGAGACCCCCATAGAAGTTCCCTGCTACTAAGAGAAAAAGTAGATGTATAACACCATGAAATTTATTTCTAAGACACCTGTGCTCGCAAAATGATACGCACGCCTCACTCGTGACTCATACTGCATTTTTTTATTTATTTATGTTGGGCTAGGGTTTTTGAAAGTAAGCTAAGAGATATGGAGAGCAAAAGATTTCTATGAGAATTGGAGAATATAAGAGAAAAGAATGAGAGGAGAGAGTCAAGAAGAGATTGGGGAACAAATAGGCTGAACAAAGGACAAAAGCATTCTATGAGAATTGGAGATATAAGAGAGAAGAAAGAGGAATGGAGAGAGGCAAAAAGAGATTGAGGAGGAGATAGGCTCGGAGAGAGATTAACAAACAGAGAAAGGAGACAATAGTTCTAGAAGGGGAGCAAGAGAAGTGAACTAAAAAAAGAACTGTAAGACTGTATACTAAGTGAGAGAGAGAGAGAGAGAGATTACAGCTGTCAAATATTTATCTTATTGATTCAGCCAACTAAACCACCGTTGTTTCTCTCAAGGCCTGTTTTTGGCCTCATGAGAACCCTAGAAACACGACACAAACTTCTAATAATTAACCCTTCCTAACATAGAAACAATCAAATTTCAAATTTCATTCCATAACCCAGAATATTTCATAAACCTAGAAAGACAACACTCTGTGAATGCTTCTGGAGCAGATTCGGGCTCAATGAAAGGTGTATGACTTGATTTTGCGGTGTATTGTGTTGGTATACTTGCATCTTTTGGGATGTGATTTATGGAATGTTGTATTTATGTGTTTCTTTAGATTGAAGTTACATAATATATAGAGAAGATTTCTCTAGTAGTTAAGAAGTTCTGTTAAGAATATGGAAACCATATCACTTACTCTTGAGCATTAAAGCTTGATGATTCATACATAGAGTAAAGATCATGGATGTAGCAAGTTTATGATGGATCCCATAACAAAAAAGGCATAATGCACTCGTTTTGATTCACATTTTGGATGCATGCATAGATTATTTGTTGTGAAACTTGCTGAAACGCCTTTGAAATTCCTCTAGGTTGTTTTCTGTAATTAGTGGTCTTGCCTCAGATACATTTGGCATGATGAAACACCTTTATTTAAGAAAAGTATTTTTGTTGCAAATATATATTTTTTCTCGTGATTTTCTGATACTGCATGGCAATATAGTAGCCTAATAGATAACTAAAAACTAATTTGGGATAGAATTCAAAGGAAGAAAGGCGAACAGTATAGCATCATGTTTGATGAATATATGTGATAAGCAGTCCTTGGGTCTTCATATCAAATATACATTTTGCAATGAAATTCTTTGACCTAGACACTGTGTTATTAGATGATTGAACCTTGATCCTGTATGTCTACCTTGTCTTTCCTTTTGCTTTCTTTGTAGTTCTGGTGCAGTACTCATTGCTTTCTTATGGATGTCTCTGTTGCCATTTTAAGAATATTTTTAATTTTCCATGAAAAAAGACTAGCATATATGGATAGAAGTGTGGTGAGTTATGAGAGTAATGAACGGAATCAAGAAAATAATGTTAGAACATAAAAAAATAACCCAAACACTTAACGTGATTTAATGCTTATCAAAAGAATAAAAAACTTAATGACGCAATAAATAAGAAGCAAAACTAATTGCCTCACATGTGTCCACCAAACATGGAAGCAATGCTGACTACATTTTACATACATTGTTAATGCTTAAAAGAGAGAGCAATATATATATATATTAAAAAGATAAAAAACTATTTTTTTATGTTTTATTTTTTAACCAAAAATTTTCTGCTATTAGCATATGTGCACAGTGAATTTAACAAAACCAATGTGCAAGGTTGCTGATTATTGGGCTACTCAACTTAGCAGGGGCTTGCATTACTTATTGGGATTTTAATATGTATTTAATGTGATTCAAAAGTTTTAAGAAATCCTTAAAATAATTGGTTAAGTTTAGGGAAAAAAATCATAAAGATTAAGTTGAGTTAACAGGAAAAAATTTGTAAATCATTGCTTGGTTTTGATGCACAAAGATTGTTTTATATATTTAGATTTTATGCATTCAAAGCTTGTTGTATATCTTAGAAATGAGGATGAAAAGTTCAGACATAAATTTATGAAGTTCTAAGCCATTGATTGTGATTGTTTTTTGGAGCTGTATTGCCTTATTGTTTTCTCCATGATACACAGCTATATTGCCATACTGTTTTTCTCCATGATATACATCTCTGTTAGTTGTTGATCACTTAATATGGAGGTACAAGGAATATGAACTTATAAAATGCTACAATCCTTACTGATAGATGTACATAGTCATGTGGGAAATTTTGTATGTCATATTCTGCCACATTTGAGAACCTTTTCTTGAGATTGATGTATAGTGTATTATGATGTGTCAAATTGGGAACTATGAATGCGTCCATGCGTGGGGTAGCCAATTGCTAATGAATTAGATAACTTGACATTTGGTGTTTTTTTGCGTGTATAGTGGAGAGTAAATCTACAAATGAGACAAGCATAGACCAACCAGTTGCTCCAGCTGTATCATCCTCAACCACAAGCAATGCAGAAAGCAATCCCAACATAGACGAACTGAACATTTCTTCTCAGCTTCGAAAGTTCTCTTACAATGAGCTTAAGTCTGCAACGAGGAATTTTAGATCTGAGAGTCTCCTTGGGGAGGGAGGATTTGGTTGTGTTTACAAAGGTTGGATCAATGAGAGTGGAACTACACCAGTGAGACCTGGAACAGGGCTTACGGTTGCAGTAAAAACCCTCAATCATGATGGACTTCAGGGTCATAAGGAGTGGCTTGTATGAAAATTTCTCCTTTTCAGAAAGATTTCTGCAACACAGTATCTTTGTTTTACTTGTTATGATTGGTAGTTCTTTTTTACTTTTCGTTTGGCAGGCTGAAGTAAATGTTCTTGGTGATCTTCTTCACCCTAATTTGGTTAAATTAATTGGGTGTTGCATTGAGGATGATCAAAGGCTGCTTGTATATGAGTTTATGCCTCGGGGAAGTTTGGAAAATCACCTGTTCAAAGGTATGCAACTGGACTAATTCTTTCTTTAAATATGTCCATATGCCTCACCCATCAACTGACTTCTGCTAGTTATTTTAAAAACAAATGACACCTATGAATTCTGTGGCAGGGTCTTTGCCTCTTCCTTGGTCCATCAGAATGAAAATTGCACTTGGTGCTGCACAGGGTCTTGCCTTTCTTCATGAGGAAGCTGAAAGGCCAGTCATATATCGAGATTTTAAAACCTCTAACATCCTGTTAGATGTGGTATGTTGCTTCAACGGTTCATAGAGCAACATAGTTTTCCTATTGTTTAGTCTTATTGTTTTCTCAAACTTGTTTTTTCAGGACTACAATGCGAAGCTTTCTGATTTTGGACTTGCGAAAGACGGCCCAGAAGGAGATAAGACCCATGTGTCTACTCGAGTAATGGGAACATATGGTTATGCTGCCCCAGAGTATGTCATGACAGGTCAGCATGGTTGAATTATATGTTCATTATTTATTTATTTATTTTGGATATATTGGAAATCTCATCTGTATCTGTGCTCTTTCCCCTTCTGGTTCCTGGGTTCATGGGATTTATGGACTGGATTTGTGATATTCTATTGTTTCCTTTATAAGAAGGCATTACTTGAATGTAGAATATTCCATGTGACTCTTTTCAGGCACATCTCTCTCCGAGTGTCATTAATTGCTTTGTCAACTTAGTTTCCAAATAACGGTTCATCTTGAAATTCCCTATTTGTTTCCCCCTTTTAAATGGTTGATGGTTTGAGGACAAACTGAAAATACTTTAATATATGTATAGAAACACAAAATTTGGTGTGCGAATGAATTACATATGGGGCTGTGAATGAACCTGCCTGAGCCAAGTAAAATACTAGGTTGTTCCGGATTGGCTTGACAAAGATGGAATGGCGTTTGAGCTTTGCTCGCTTGAACTTAGGTGAGCTAGGCCTGGGTTCCAATAAAGAAAATTCTTACTGTGAATATTCACATGATTATAGCCAGAAAACTAGAAAAATGCGCAGATCAATGCACTGGTGAGCAAAGATCTTATTCCTGTCATAATTTATACATATTTCATTTAGTATGAATGAACCTAGAAAAAGCATGAATTGTAAGTTACTATATATAGTTTCCGTATTTGTTTTGATTCTGATGTTTAATTTACCTTAGGTCAACAACAATGATGTAAGCATTGGATTATCAAATTGTGGTAATGGCCGCTCTACTTGATTGATGAAACTTAGTTATATAGTTTGATATGGACACACTTAAATGTGACGCTACAATTTGGATATGGAATGCTTTTCCCAAACTGTAGACACTTAGGTTATGGCTATATATATATATGTTATGTATATGCTCTATGGAATGTTTGTGTTTGGCATGTTTAAAAGAACAACAGAGAGTTATATATCATCCATTTTATGGCAGGACATCTGACATCAAAGAGTGATGTCTACAGCTTTGGGGTTGTTTTACTTGAAATGTTGACTGGCCGACGATCCATGGACAAAAGCCGACCAAATGGGGAGCATAACTTGGTAGAATGGGCACGACCATATCTTGGAGATAGGAGAAAGTTCTTTCAACTAATAGATCCTCGCCTTGAAGGTCACTTCTCAGTAAAGGGTGCTCTTAAAGCAGCTCAGTTGGCTTCTCGTTGCCTTACCCGTGATCCAAAAGCCAGACCTCTGATGAGTGAAGTTATTGAACAACTGAAGCCTTTACCCGACCTCAAGGACATGGCCTGTTCCTCATCCTACTTCCAGGCTATGCAGGCTGAACGGGCTGGGATTATTAACCCATATACTAGAAATGGCACTAAACAGCAGACAAGAGCATTACCAAAGAATGGGCAACCAGCACGGAGCCCCTCCCTACCAAACGGCCAATATGCTTCTCCATATCACCATAATTATCCTCATCGCTCACCAAAACCAATTATCAGACAACCAGAACATTGAGTTCATGTGCATTATTTTTCCCCATCTCCCTTCCTTTTTCACATGTCATGAATGGAATCAGTTTCAGCAGCGGATAATTGCAGAATTGGGTCTTGAAGTTAATACTGGTTCATTTTCCAAAGAGGTTAAGAGGTTGGTGGGTTTTGCCTTTTGGTGCAGTATGATCCATGGGTTGGTTAGAAAGTTCTGAGAGGATCATGAAGCCACTCTTGTGTGTGGCTTTATAGATTGTTTTGAACTTAAACAGACTCAAACTTCAGATGTTCCTGCCTTGTGCCTTTGTTTAATTTTAATTTTAATTTTATAGAAGAGAACTCCTAAATGAAGGCTGTTTACTATTATGCTTGCATTTTAATCTGTCATGGTTGAGCCACATGCATGGAGATTGCTGGAACTTTTCCAATCCTAAATTCCTGTGAGTCCTACTCCCGGTGCAACTGCACTTGTACAAATGTGTGCATGTCACTAGATAAGAGTGATGATACATGTCCTCCGCAAAGGTGGAAATTTGAAACAGAAATTTTCATGCATTAGCGAAGTATGGTCAAGTGATGATAATGTTCTAAAGATGGATTTCCCAACATTTGCAACCGGGACCCTTTGTGTTTATTCTATGTGAAAGGGATGTTAAGAATTCCTAGAGATAATGCACTTCCTGAGTAGACACAAGCTTAGATACATAATATGAATATCTGAACTTCAAAATCTGCGGGGAACATTCTTTTCATTGTGGTACGAGTTTGCTGCGGGAAAATATAAGAAGTTTATGCAATGTTTAGATTTTTTATTTGAGTATGGATTTGTGGAAGACCCAAAAAAAAGGGGAAAAAGGGCCATTTTTTTTTTTACCACTAGTTAAAGTCAAGATTCAAACAAAATCTTAAGCAGTTAGGTTTCAACACTAGTAGCAACTTGGAAAAAAGTAGGTGAAAAATTCATATGTAAATAATAGTTATAACACCCAAGACCCATAAAAAAATGATAATCAACATTTCAAAAGGGGTATTTTTATTCCGATGAGAAACTCATGCATTGACTTTATATGAACAATAGGTGGGGTGCAATCATGATGCAGGTAGGATAGAGCATGTGCCATTGATTTAACGATGTTTACCCTCTGAGTCCATCCTAATTCAACAGCTTCGACCTCAAATCTCAGGGCACAAAACAAGCTTCGCCTTTCCATGTACTCAAACACCAAGAACATGCATCCATTGTGCAAACAGAACCCATAAAGCTTCACTATGTTTCGGTGCCGTATGTTAGTTAACATTTGCACCTCATTTCTAAAACTCTTGTCAAAAGCAGGCTCCTCTGCTTTGAAACGATGGAGTTTCTTCAAGGCAACTACTTTGCCACTCGGCAACTAAGCTCTATACACGCTGCCATAACTGCCAGTTCCAATGCAATATCTGATGTCAAAGTCATTTGTTGCTTTGATGATATCTTCATATGCAATTCTTCCATCATAATTCCATATCGAGCAAATATCCCCATTTTTCATTGCTCTTTCCTTGGCTTCTTTTTTATGGGTCTTGCGACAACGAAAACACACAAATGCAAGTAAACTAAGGAAAATTGTGATAAGGAGAGAAATGAGGAGAGTACGCATCACTATTCTTTTCTTGGAAGAATTTATGGCTTTATAGCAGGTAGTCTTGTTAATTGCTTGTGATGGGGCCTGTGATGGGGCTTGTGATAGGGCTGGTGAAGGGGCTTGTGATGGGGGTGGACAATCATGATCATATCCATATTGTGGGATTTGACGGTTGAGAGGATTGTATGACAAGTCAAGACCTTTTATGGAGTAAACACTGCATGGGACTTCGCCAGAGAGATTATTGTGGGAGAGATTTAAGTACTGTAATTGTGACAAACATGCAAGTGTGGTTGGTATTGTTCCATTCAAATAATTGTCATTCAATCTTAAGTCCTCCAAATTTTTAAGCTGTTCTAGCTCCTCTGGGATAGGCCCGTTAAGAAAATTATGAGAGAGGTCCAGATACTGAAACCTGTTGGGAGCTTCGATTGGTGGTAGTTGGCCTAAAAGTTGGTTTGATGACAAATTGAGATAGCTAAGCTTAATCAACTTACCTATTGAAGATGGGATCTTACCTGTAAGGAGGTTATGGCTAAGGTTCAAGTGTTCCAATTGCATCAAATCTCCTATTTCTACAGGGATGTAACCATTGAGTCGATTTGAAGAGAGATAGAGATAGGCAAGATTGGTCAATTGACCAATAGATGAAGGTATTGGACCATAAAGGTTATTATCGCGTATATCCATATTAACCAAGTTCTTTAGTATTCCTATTTCTTGAGGGATGGAACCGTTGAGTCGATTTGATAAAAGATAGAGATTGGTCAAATTAGTCAATTGAACAATAGATGAAGGGATTGGACCAGTGATATTAGTATAATATATGTCAAGTTCTACCAGTTGGGTGAGGTTTCCCAGGGTAAGAGGTAGCAAATCTTCAAGATTTTGTTGTTTGAGAGGTCAAGGTAGATGAGCTTTGACAGAGTACCAATTTCCTCGGGGATGCTTCCAGTTAAGTTACAGAAGCTGAGATCGAGAAATTCAAGGTTTGGGAAGGAAGTCCAATCGATGTTTTCAAGCTTTCGGTGGGGGGAAGAATAAGAAGAAAGGGCAATCCGAACGACACTTCCTGCCTCATTACAAGTGATGCCTTCCAAGTGACAATGATTTGCAGAAGAAAAGTTTCCCCACCAACCGCTATTGAGTAGAGCTTTGGCCTCTAACGATGATAATGATGATGAATTCACAGTTGCTGACACTAAGAAAATATTAGTAGCCGCAATGCACAGTGCTACGAGTAGAGCAGAATTAAAAGAAGAAGAGGATTCGTTATTTTTACTCATAATTGACGTATGTGTGTATGGGACTTTGTAGCTCTAAAATAATGGGAGCATGTATGCTATGCATTGCAATGCATACTCAGATCAGAGCTGTTGCAAGCTTTTTAAAAATATTGATGTCAGTGAAGCCAGAGAGTCTTTGTAACTATTTCAGTCTTCCTCTCTCCGCGTTATTGTGGCGAAAATTATACCAACTTTCCTTCTAGCTTCCTCAATGTCGAAATCATGATCCATGACTTGAGAGAGCCATTGATGAATGAATTAGGGACATATCAAACAGTCGACATTCATTTAATCTTGCTTGGGCACATTTATCCATTATTTTTTAATCATCAACTAATCATCTCATTTATACATTATTAAATCTAAAAAAGAAATTTATATGTCGTTTTTAAAAAATCAACGTTTTCTGTACATAAATTACATTTTTCTATTTTTAAAACATCAACGTTTTCTGTACATAAATTACGCTTTTCTATTCATAACAATTTTCTTGACAAATTTTAAGTAGTTTTTCTTCAACCCCTAGGAGGGGCACACGCATCACATTAATTTGGACAAGTTGCAAAGTCTCCAACCCGAAAGTCATCCTAATTATGGAATTAATGTAAACTACTACTTTCCTACCGTCTTCCTCCGGGCAATGGAAATAATGTAAACTACTACTTTCAATTTTTATTTTAGGACTAGTTTTGTGTCGGATAAATTACACTACTCCCCCCCCCCCCCCCCCCCACATTAAGTTGGGCTACTTATTTACTTTAGTCCCTAAAAACTTTTTTTTCTCATTTTAGAGTTAATTTGAATGATGGACGAGGTGAATTTTTACTCCAAAAAAGTAAATTTACTCCGTTGGCATGGAGTAAATTTTTTACTCCAAAACTTTTTTACTTTTAAAAAATTTATCAGTCTATATATATATATTTCTGATTTTGATTGAAAGTATATGGATTGAATACTGATTTCATTAGGAATGCTTGATCAAATACAAAGTAAAATACAGCGGCCCAGATTCATCGACCTTTGTTCTTAGCTTTTGATTTATTGCAATAAATAAATAATGTGCTTAACTTATTGTTGACAATTCTCTATAAATAAGCAATCTGCTTATATATAGTGATGAGTCATCAATATTTCAACTCTAATGCATTATTTTATATATATATATATGTAACAACATAGCTATTATTTTTCATGTGATTTGATTTTTCATAGTTAGGATGATTTTTTTGTGAAAAACTTTTTGTTTAGTATTTAACGTGACACAATTACAATTATTAGGCCAAAGTAAGCAAGAGAAGAGCTAGTCCACTTTCTATCATGATGTATGCCCAAGGAAGGTTCACAGTAATGTCTGTGTGTTCTTTTCAGCTTGCATGCACCTCAATTTTTATCAAAGGTCTCCTATATACGGAAACGGGGATATAACTGCTATGCTCTTTTATTACCTAAAAAAACTGCTATGCTCTTTGTATAATTTTTAATCATCTCATTTACATATTATTAAAACATCAATTATTTCTGTACATATATTTACACAATTATTAAATTTACACATTATTAAAACATATATTTACACAATTATTAAATTTATATATCATTTTTAAAACATCAACATTTTCCGTACATAAATTGCACTTTTTTATTCATAACAATTTTCTTTACAAATTATTCACCCAAAAATTTTCTTGACAAATTTTAAGTAAAGTTTTCTCCAACCCCTAGGAGGGGCACACCAACCATCACATTAATTTGGACAAGTTGCATTTCAGTCTCCAACCCGAAAGTCATCCTAATTATGGAATTTGCTTTCCTACCGTCTTTACTGGACAATGGAAATAATGTAAACTACCACTTCCAAATTTTATTTTAGGACTAGTTTTGTTTTAGATAAATTACACTTTTTTTTTTTTTTTTTTTTCACTTTAAAGTAAATTTGAATGAAGGACAAATTTTTACTCCAAAAAGTAAATTTACTCCATTGGCATGGAGTAAATTTTTTACTCCAAAACATTTTTACTTTTAAAAATTTATCAGTCTATATATCTTCTTTCTCTGATTTTGATTGAAGGTATGTGGTGAATAGTGATTTCATTAAGGATGCTTGACCAAATACAAAGTGAGAGGGTAATTTATAAGTAAATTGGGCTGAGCTGTGTAATGAGCCGTTCTGTGGGCCAAGGTAAGAAAGGGCTGAGTAAAAGGACCTTGTAGTTAGCTCGAACCTAAAAGAGCCTTGAAGTTAGCTCAGTCACCACGGTTAGAGTGGTAACAAATAGCTCAGTCATACCATTCTAAGCCAAGATATATTGAGCTTTCCTCAGGACCTTGCTCTAGATTAGTTTGGCCCAAGCTTGCTATGGTTAGCTCGGTCTCAACAGGTGAAACTGAGGTACAAGCCATGAAGGGAAGAACCGAGTTAGTTAGAGCTCGGTCGTTGTTGCCAGTTTAGCATGGCCATATTAGCTCGGTCGTTTTGTCATACTACCGAGGTAAAACCATCTCACTTGGTTTAAGCAGTGAGGGGGGTGTTAAAGGATAAGCATTATCTTTCAGGAGTGTGATGCCTAGGAGGACTCTGCATGGAGGAATGAGAGTCCTACTAGGATTGTGCCACGCAGAACCTATAAAAGCTCATAACACTACCTATGGAGAAGTATCACAACTTTGATTCTCGAATACACAGAGTTTTTGTCTATTTGTCTATTTTGCTGACTTAGGCATCGGCAAGGTATCCGACACACACCCGCCGGCTAACTCACGTTTGTGTTTTCAGGGAGTAAAGCGACGATGTTTGGAGGAGCGCGGACTTGATCAACAGGATTATACGAGAATATTATTTCTTGCTCGTACAATTGGCGTCGTCTGTGGGAAGACCAGAAAGAACAAAACCTCTTGATCAAGTTTTTCCTCTCTAATTGGAAGTAATGGTGCACAATGAAGATTTGCCGCAGTCCGCTATCGACGGGCAAACCCCAGAGGGGGGTGGGAGGCACGAAGGTTTGCCTTCTATCCCTCTTATGGCGGATTTAGAACCCTAACGACAGAACCCCCAGAGGGACACAAGGGTGAGGCGGACTAACAGCCCCCGTCGCTCTCAAAGTCCAAAAAGACAGAGACGAAGGATCGATCCTCAAGTTATGGAGGATCGCGTAACGAAACAAGACGAGTTAATAAGGAAGATGGCGGCAGACATGGAGTCTATGAAATGCCAAAATCAAAGGAAAAGGGGTGGCGACAAGAGAGGGGTGCAAAAGCAACACGCCCCCTCGCCACTCAGAAGATTATGGTAGGCATACTACGCCATCGCAAGCAGAGAGTAGGAGCCTGAGAATAGGCGACACTTAGTCAAGAACTCCCAGGACTCGTTACTCCAGGTCTGAGAGAACGAGAACTGAGAGGTCACATACTGAGGGAAGCACCTATCGGCCCTCGCGCGTGCACCAGACATCATCCAAGCAGACGGAGTTGCCTAGATCATCCGATTTGCGAACCGTGCTAGAAGAAAAGGCACGATGGAAGGAAGATACCAGGGCGCACGACTCGCGCAGAGTTTCAGCCCTTCAGCGGTTGGCTCCTCGAATGCATGGGAGCGTCAAGGTAGGAATGCCAATACCGCGCCTTGGTTACGAACTAGCAGATAAAGTGTTAGCAAGGCTGCAGACCTCGTCCTTCGTTCTGACAATTGAGAACGCACTACTACCTTCAGGCTTTCACTAACCCAAATTCACCACTTATGAGGGGAAGACGGACCCCTACATGCACTTTCGCCACTTTTGCCAGGTTATGGCAGTATACCGGCGGAATGAGGCTTTAATGTGCATCATTTTCCCATCCAGCCTTGGCGACCTAGGTCTAACTTGGTTCGAAAGGCTACCAGAAGGCAGCATCGCCTCCTGGGCACAATTGGCAGAGGCGTTCGTGACAAGGTTCAGAATGAACACCAAGACACCAGTGGAGATCGATCAGCTATTCTCCATTGACATGGGCGACAAAGAAACATTGAGGTCCTACAACAGTCGCTACTGGGAAACTTTCAACCAGATAGGAGATTGTCCTACAAACCTCGGCATAGCACAATACAAACGGGGCCTGCCGGTCGGTAACAAATTGAGGGATTCAATTACTATGACGCATCCCCTCACGATGGAGGCCTTAATGGAGAGAGTGCACCAACATATTCGTGTGGAAGAAGATGGCGCCCGTGCTAAGGCGAAATCTTGCACGACAGCAACACCAGATAAAAAGACTTCGGCAAAAGTCAACACGGTAGAACGACCAAGCAGGAATGGGCAAGGCAGACAGGCCAACAAAGAGGATCCAGACAAAAGGTGGCTAAGAGTTCGCACTACCATTACCACGGTGTTTAAAAAACTGATCTACTAAATTCTCAGTGAGATACGCGATGAACCTTTCGTCCGATGGCCAGCTAAATTGGGAGAAGCACCAAAAGACTATGACGAAGGATCCCAATGTATCTTCCATAATGAAAGGGGCACCGCACAGAGAATTGCACGCCGTTGAGACAGCACTTGAAGGAGTTAGTGGCAGCTGGGCACTTGGACAAGTACATAGAATGAGAGACACAGCCAGCCCCCCAGAACCATGACGACCCAGACAGAATGCCGATCGACGCCCCACCTCAAGGCGTGATTAACGTAATACATAGGGTATTCGAGCCTGAGCGAGTATGTGAGCTTAGGGGAATGATCAAGAAGGCTGAGCACTTAAGGGAGCTATTAAGTGCATAACCTGCCATAAAAAAGGAGAGAACAGAAGCCACGAATATCATATTTTTTTTCTGACAGAGACTTGGCAAGGATATATTGCCCTCACAATGATGTACTAGTTGTCACACTCCGCGTCAAGGATTACGACATCAAACGGATTTTGATCGACCAAGGAAGCTCGTGTGAGATAATGTATTACGAAACTTTCAAACAATTGAAACTGGAGGACAAAGACTTGGCGCCTGCAACATCTCCCCTAATCAGATTCAACTCAATGCCAGAATGGCCAATGGGCAAGATAATCCTCCCAGTCAGAGCAAGAAGCATGACAAAACGAGTGGAATTCTGGGTATTGAAAGTCCCTTCCACTTACAACATAATCTTGGACAGGACATGGTTGCATGCCATGTGATCGGTAGCATCAACCTACCATCAAGTATTACGGTTCCCAATGAAGCCGGAGTAATTGAAGAGGTCTTTGGAGACCAAATTATGTCCAAACAATGCTTCGTCACCGTAAATGGCAGCTGCGCTGCCAAGGGATATGTACAGATGGTGGAAGAACATGAGAACAATGAGTTGTTCATAGATGTTGGCAAAGTAGCTGAACAGAAGGCGGTGGAAGACTTGGTACAGGTAAGGATAGATGAAAAAGACCCCAAAAAGTTCTTTTTGCTCGGCTTGTCATTATCCAGCACTGAGAGAATAGAGGTCATGAAATTCTTAACCTCTAATATCGAAGTGTTCGCCTGGACGCCGTATGACATGCCTGGCATTGACCCGAACTTCATCTGTCACCAATTAATTGTCCACTCAACTGCCAGACCAATTATATAGTGCACTCGCAGATCAGCACTCTACTACGCCAAGATAGTTACGGAAGAAGTGGGAAACCTTCTAGAGGTAGGAGCTATTAGAGAAATGCACTATCCCAAGTGGATATCCAATATTGTGGTGGTGCCAAAGAAGAATGAAAAATGGTGTGTCTACGTGGATTACAAAACAGTCAACAAGGCATGCCCAAAGGATAGTTTTCCCTGACCACGGATAGACCAACTGGTGGACCTAATAGCAGGACACAATCGACTTAGCTTTCTTGATGCGTACAGAGGTTACCATCAGATCG
This sequence comes from Camellia oleifera, assembly GCA_022316695.1. NCBI lineage: Eukaryota > Viridiplantae > Streptophyta > Magnoliopsida > Ericales > Theaceae > Camellia > Camellia oleifera. Next base: position 199,567,719 of record CM039314.1, read on the forward strand.
CTATGTATGAACTAGACCAGGAGGTCACATCCTTTACAACGCCAAGAGGACTGTATTGCTATAAGGTCATGCCCTTTGGTCTAAAAAATGCACGGGCAACATTCTAGTGGATGGTCACCAAGATGTTTGAATCATTGTTAGGCAGAATAATGGAGGCTTACATCGACGACATGGTGGTCAAGAGCAAGGATGAGAAGGACCATCTCAGGGACCTAGGTGAGATGTTTTAGATCCTGAAGAAGAACAAGTTACGTCTTAATGCATCCATGTGTGCGTTCAGCGTAGGATCGGGCAAATTCCTAGGCTTCTTGGTAACCAACCGGGGTATAGAGGCAGACCCCTCTCAGATCAAAGCAATCCAGGATCTAGAGAGGCCCAACTCAGTGAAAGAAGTGTAGCATCTCACTGGCATAGCAGCTACGCTTAACCGATTCATAAGTCGGTTATCAGACAGATGTTGACCATTTTTCCAAGCATTAAAGGCCAAGTTTGAGTGGGATGAAGAATGCGACCGCGCCCTAGAAAGCCTGAAAGAATATATGTCTTCTTCACCGTTACTAGTAACCCCAATACCTGGAGAAGAGCCCTTTCTATACCTGGCAGTTTCACAGCACGCCGTCAGCGCGGTGTTGGTCAGAGCGGAAGGAATCCAACACCTGCCCATCTTCTATGTCAGCAAGACCTTGCTAGGCGTTGCAACCAGGTACTTGCCACTGGAAAAACTGGCCTTAGCCCTGATGATGGCCTCTAGGAAACTGTCGCATTACTTCCACGCCCACACCATAATCGTCCTCACAGCTTTTCCATTAAAAGATTTGTTTGACAGAGCGAACTTTTCTGGGCGAATCTTGAACTGGGCAGTGGAGTTGGGACAATTTAACGTCAAGTTTCAACCCAAAACCGCAATAAAAGCCTAAGCTTTGGCAGACTTTGTGGCAGAATTCACACCGGGAAGTCATCACATCTATCCAGTTGACTTGACTAGTACAACCGAAATGGGGATGGAAAGCACTACAGGAAATGCGCAACCTCTGATACAGGATGCCCAGCCACATCCCAACATAGACCGGAGTAAAGAAAGGGAGGAAGAAGCAAACCACGCTACACGAAGCAAAGATTCATCAACAAGTAAAAACTTGGTACAATCAGATAGTGAGGGGCAAGTAGTAAGTGTGGACTTGGAAGAAAATACCAGCAACACTCATGACCCCAATGCATTATCCGATCCCTCCACTTGCTGGAAGCTGTTCGTTGGAGAGATGTGGAAGCTCTTCGTGGATGGAGCATCCAACAGGCACGGTGCAGGACTTGGCATAGTCCTCATCTCACCAGATGGCCTAGTAGTGGAACAAGCAGTCAACCTAGGCTTCCCAGCATCAAACAATGAGGCGGAATATGAAGCACTCTTAGCAGGCCTAAAATCAGCATTTTTCATGCAGGCCACCGAACTAATGGTTACAGCGACTCCCAACTGGTAGTAAACCAGATTTCAGGCAACTACAAAACAAAGGATGAGAGGATGGCTAAGTACCAAGAGTTAGTCAGAAAGGAGATCATAAAGTTCGAAGTAGTGCGGATAGAGCAAATCAGCAGGGAAGAAAACAGTAGAGCAGACGAACTAGCAGGCTTTGCTTCGATGGCAGACACATCCATCCCACATCCGTTACTGATTGACTACTTATCAAGACCAAGCATTGAAGAACCCGAAGTAGCTGAGGTATGTTGCACCGAATTAGGCCTTTCATGGATGGATCCCATTATCATGTTCTTAAAAAACGGCGTCTTACCTGAAGAAAAGGAAGAGGCTAACAAAATAAAAGCAAAGTCACAGCGATTTTGGCTCTCCCCATCTATGGCCTTGTACAAGAAATCCTTCACAGGACCTTACTTAAAGTGTGTTCATCCCAGCAAAGTCGAAGCATTCTTATTCGAGATACACGAAGGCGTATGCGGAAGCCACCAAGGGGGAAGATCATTGGCCTACAAAGCAATTTCGTAGGGATATTGGTGGCCTTACATGCAAGCAGATTCAGAGAAGTATGTCAAGAAGTGCGAGAAATGTCAGAAGTTTGCACACCAAATACATCAACCAGCCAGAGAGCTTCAACCTTTAACTAGCCCATGGCCCTGCGCAATGTAGGGCTTGGACATAGTAGGACCACTTCCAACGGCACCTGGCAACAGAAAGTTTTTTCTAGCAGCAACAGACTACTTCACAAAGTGGGTGGAGGCAGAAGCACTAGCATCAATAAAGGAGAAAGATGTGAAGAAGTTCATCTGGCAGAATATCATCACTTGGTTCGGCATACCAAAAGTTCTAATATCTGACAATGGTACTCAGTTCGACGGCAAAATTTTTAGAGGCTTTTGTGAAGAATACAAGATAGAATTCTACAACTCTACACTGGCCTACCCCCAAGCGAATGGCCAAGCGGAAGCATCAAACAAAGTCCTCTTGGATGGATTGAAGAAAAGGTTAGAGAAAGTAAAAGGAAAGTGGGCTGAGGAACTCCCTCATGTTTTATGGGCGTACCGCACCACACCTTGGCGGTCTACTGGAGAAATACCTTTTTCCCTGACCTATGGCATGGAAGCAGTAATCCCACTGGAAGTCGGCCTCCCCATAATTAGAAGTGAAAATTTTGATCCAGACTTAAATGGAGAAGCCATAACATTGGAGTTCGACCTTGCAGAAAAAAAAAAGAGAAAGAGCACTGGTTCACATTGCCTCATACCAGCAAGAGTTATCCAGAAAATATAACAAGACAGTACATCCAAGGCAATTCAAGATTGGAGACTGGGTGTCGCGCAAAGTAATGGGAAACACCCTGGTACCCGAAGATGGCAAGTTAGGGCCCAATTGGGAAGGACCTTACAAAGTGGTTGGATTAGCAGGAAAAGAGGTATACCAGTTGGAAGATGAAGACAGCAAAGCCATTCTTAGGCCATGGAACACTGCCAATCTCAAACTATTTTATTTTTAGCTTTTCTTTAAACTTACTTGTAATTTTTCTTTTCTCAATAAAACAAGTAGTTTCTTTTCATTATAGTTGTTTCCTTCTAGAAAAGATAGTTTAGTGAGCTAGGGGCATTGAAAGCATAGTTGGTCGGAATAACCAACTTTGTACTCTCTTCAGCTAGGATTAGGATTTGGGCTGAAGAAGTTGACTGGAAAAACCAACACTTCTCCTAAGCCAAGATAAGGATCGAGGCTGCAGGACGTTTGGCAAGAATAACCAAACACTTCGCTCTAGGTTGGCAGGAATAACCAGCTTAGAGCCCTCTTCAGCTAGGATTAGGATCTGGGCTGAAGAGGTTGGCTGGAAAAACCAACACTTCCCCTAAGCCAAGATAAGGATTAAGGCTGCAGAACGTTTGGCAGGAATAACCAAACACTTCGCTCTAGGTTGGCAGGAATAACCAGCTTAGAGCTCTCTTCATCTAGGATTAGGATCTGGGCTGAAGAGGTTGGCTGGAAAAATCAACACTTCCTCTAAGCCAAGATAAGGATCGAGGCTGCAGGACGTTTGGCAGGAATAACCAAACATTTTTCTAGATTGGCAGGAATAACCAACCTTGAGCTCTCTTCAGTTAAGATTAGGATCTGGGCTGAAGAAGTTGGCTGGAAAAACCAACATTTATTGCTCTTCAGCCGAGATAAGGATCCAGGCTGAAGAGGTTGGCTGGAAAAACTAACATTTATTGCTCTTCAGCCGAGATAAGGATCCAGGCTGAAGAGGTTAGCTAGAAAAACCAACATTTATTGCTCTTCAGCTGAGATAAGGATCTAGGTTGAAGAGGTTGGCTGAAAAAACCAACACCCAGTACCCTTCAGCCGAGATAAGGATCTAGGCTGAAGAGTGGTTGGCTGGAAAAACCAACACTTAGTACTCTTCAACCGAGATAAGGATCCAGGCTGCAGAGTGGTTGGCCGGAATAACCAACTGGTAGTACTCTTCAGCCAAGATAAGGATCTAGGCTGAAGAGTGGTTGGCTGGAAAAACCAACACTTAGTATTTTTCAGCCGAGATAAGGATCCAGGCTGAGGAGTGGTTGGCTGGAATAACAACTTTTAGTGATCTTCAGCCGAGGTAAAAACCTAGGCTAAAGAGGTTGGCAGGTATGACTAGGTAGATTACAAGGTTTAGACCGAGGTATGTATCTCGGCCATAAAATGTTATATTGCATTCAGATTACAATTGAAAGGTAAATGCAAACATGGAAGTGAACCAAAACAACAGTTAAAGCAAAAAAACCTTTCATTCAAAATGAAAATCAAAGGTACAAAATATGGGGCCTTAGCCTGGTTACAGTTTCTTTGCAAAAGTAAAAAGAAGAAAGTACAAGATCAAGCAAAAAGGTCGTCAAGATCCGCATCCAGTTCAACTCAAAGCCTGGTTTCAACAAGTAGCTCGGTCACACTTTCAACCAAAGTCTTCCACCAATGGCTTCACCCGAGCTGACTGAACGACGGGATCATTGGCGATAATCGGGCATTGTCGGGCTCTGAGGCCTCTTCTTTATCATCATCTTCAAGAAATTTTTGCTGAATGGCAGTAGTGTACTCCACCACGTAGCTTGGTATGAAATGAGGAGGAGGGTTGAGGAAGATCTCGGTCTCTTGGCTGTGACCGAGCTGCGCCACAGCCGCCTTCCATCCACACTTGAAGAATATATCTTTCGCTGCTTCGCATTGTTGGATGTAAGTGGCCTCCTCCTCCTTGTAACCCCGGTTTTCGGCGTCTTCCATGCTCTTCTCCAACCGAGTGATCTTGACATTCTTCTTTCTCTCGAGCTTGGCTAGCTCGCGCAAGTATTTGTCTTTCAGCACAGCCGTAGCCTTTTGCTTATCTGCTTCAGCTGAATTGACCAGGCCGGTGAGCCGAGCTACTTCGGCCTGTAGCTCGGCCTTCTTCTGCTGGGATTCTTTTAGCTCGGCCGTTTTAGCATTGGCCTCAGCCATGGCCTGCCTTGTGGTCTTTCGAAGTTCCAGCACGCGTTTGTGGGCGATGTGGTTCTTCTGTAAGGCTTGCAAAAGGAGAGAAACAATTTTGAGATAAACCGAGCGAAAAGATGTTGAAATTTGGAGAATGAAAAGGAGAACTTACCAACACCATTGATTTTGAAGCCTTGCGAATGGCCTTCAGCTCGGTAAGATGATCGTGGTGATCCATATCGGCTGGAAGGCAGACGCTCTTGGCCAGATTAAAGGCCAGCATATGGTCTTTTTCCGCGACCACTGAGTCGGAATCAGTGATAGCGCGGTTCTTGTATGTGACCTTAGGCACCCACTTGGAGGAGCTAGCTCAGTCAGAGCGCTCCGGTTGTGGGCTTGGTGGTGTGGATTGGGGAAGGATGGTTTCATCTTCGTCGACAAGGCGTGGCTCGGTTGTGGAAGTCCGAGTACGCTTGCTTGGGCAGGATGATGAAGGCTGATGGGATGGTAGGGCTACCACGGTCTCCTGAGTCTGACCGGCTTATGGTACCTTGGGATGGTTTGTCTCGGTGATGAGGACTCTTACAGCTCTATTTTTTGCGATCTCTTGCTCCGCTGTTAATGAAATGAGGTTGATTTGTGGAAGGGAAGGATCAGGCTCAAGAGAGGGCTCCAGGAAGAAGTCTGTCACCCTGGTCTTTTGCCGGCTGCTGTATCGGTAGGTCGGCTCAAAGTTGAGTAGCTCGGCCCAACTCTGGTTGGGATATCTTAGCGCGGCGCGGAGGGTGGCAAGGTTTGGGTAACTATACTGCGACTTTAGAAAGTTTAAATCTACATAAGGAAAAATTATTGCGGTTAGTGCGGTTCAAAGCTTGCAAATGAAGTAAAGAAAGCACAAAACTAAGCCGAGGTAATTATACCGGCGACTCCTTTGTTCTAGTTTATTCGGTCGCCTGGGATCTGGGCCTCATGGTCTTCAAAATTCCCAAAAACCCAGAAAAAATCATTGTCGTTTATATCTTTGTTTGGGGTATTCTTTATTATCTTTTCACGGCAGTGCCTTATTCTTAAATAGTAAACTCAGCCGTCCTCATTTTGGCCTAGAGAGTATTGGTGAAATAGGTCGGCCAAACCGAGGTTGAGGCCAAGCCGGCGGTTTAGCTCGGCGATGCCATTTATTATGCGATACGAATTTGTGGAAAGCTAGGTAGGGCAGAGGTTTGTTTGTCTAAAGAATTCGCAAAGAAGAGGCTGTACAGGGAATCTAAGTCTGGTTTCTACAATGGAAAGAAGGGTAAAGGGAACAAAGCCAAGGTTTCCCCAGGGTGTGGTATTTAGTTCGGCTAAGGTAAGATGGACATCATCAGGGATATGGTAGTCCCTTTAGAACTCGGCCATAGCACCTGGTGAGTTTACTAAGAACCTATACTTTCCCATATGGGTTTAAATTATGTATAAATTAGCCTCAAGTGTTAGCTCGGTGCTGAGATGATATGGAATATCTCGATTGAAGTGTTCAAGGGAGTGCCTGGCCAACCTAAGTCTGCAAGGTAAAAAGGAAAAGTGTTAAGCACAGACCAGTGGACCGTGCTAAAAGTAAACAAAGGTAAAATAAATGTTGTCTTAGCTCGGCTACGTGGAATAGTATCCGTTCTTAGCTCAGTTTGAGCAGGGGACTTTAGCTCGGTTAAGTTAATAAGAAGTTCGTAGCCCTATTGTAGCTTATGGTGCAGCATTCTTAGTTCGGTTTTGATTAAGTCAGAGAGCTGGTTTAGCCCCAAGTTATAGCTCGGTCAGTGGTTGAGGCTTTCTAGTATGGCATTGCACAAACCTAGTACGGTTCGCTAGCCCGGCTAAGTTAATCAAAAGGTACTTATTGAAACTACAAGTATGGCGTGAAGTTTTAGTTCGGTTGTTTAGTTTGGCTAAGCTTGTACCTAATACAAACAGTATCCTAGTTCGGTTGGAGTGTGATTTTGGATCAAAGGGAAAAAATTTCAGATTGCTCGTAAGTACAATAATTCTATTACGTGGGTTTTTTTTCCAGAAAAAGGGAAGCAAAAATGGTATATGCTTTGAAAAACATACAAATAAACATGCTATGTGTTGCAAAACATATGTGAAATCGACGGAAAGGAAGTAGATTTGAACCACTTTCTAGTTCAAGTTGAAGGCACTGAAGATGGAAGTAGCAACAGCAAGAAACACGAGCTCTGCAAGTGTAATGTTAAGGAGAAATGGAGGTTCAGAGAGAGAGAGAGAGAGAAGATGAACAGAGGTATTGTGGTTTAGAAAATTAGGGTTTTGGTATAAACCTTGGTTTTAGGCGGGATTGTTCAAATTTTTCGGGGTACGAAGACGGCGTGACAGCTACGCTGGGCCAATGAGAATCTGCCACGTGTCCATAGAATGGGAAGTGATTTAGTTACAGTGACAGAAGAGACGTTTTGCCCGGACAGATTTGTAGCCCGGTGTGAATTTAGCTCGGTTGAAAGGCTAAAGTTGTTAGCTCGGCTGGTAATGAGTAATCCCAATCATGCTACGCAGATGGAATTAAGGGGCAATTGAGAGGGTAATTTATAAGTAAATTGGGCCGAGCTGTGTAATGGGCCGTTCTGTGGACCGAGGTTGAGTAAAAGGACCTTGTAGTTAGCTCGGTCCTAAAAGAGCCTTGAAGTTAGCTCGGTCACCACGGTCAGAGTGGTAACAAATAGCTCGGTCAAACCATTCTGAGCCAAGAAGTATTGAGCTTTCCTCAGGACCTTGCTTTAGATTAGTTCGGCCCAAGCTTGCTATGGTTAGCTCGGTCTCAACAGGTGAAACCGAGGTACAATCCATGAAGGGAAGAACCGAGTTAGTTAGAGCTCGGTCATTTTGTCATACTACCGAGGTAAAACCATCTCACTTGGTTTAAGTAGTGAGGCGGGGTGTTGAAGGATAAGCGTTATCTTTCAGGAGTGTGATTCCTAGGAGGACTCTGCATGGAGGAATAAGAGTCCTACTAAGATTGTGCCATGCGGAACCTATAAAAGCTCATAACATCACCTATGGAGAGGTATCACAACTTTGATTCTCGAATACACAGAGCTTTTGTCTATTTGTCTATTTTGCTGACTTAGGCATCGGAGAGGTATCCGGCACACACCTGCCAGCTAGCTCACGTTTATGTTTTCAGGGAGTAAAGCGACGACGTTTGGAGGAGCGCGGACTTGATCAACATGATTATACGAGAACATTATTTCTTGCTCGTACACAAACTAAAATCTAACGGCCCAAATTTATTGACTTTTGTTCTTGGCTTTTGATTTATCACAATTAATAAATAATGTGATTAACCTATTGTTGACGATTCTCTATAAGTAAGCAGTCTGTTTATAATGCATTATCACTTATATATATATATATATGTAACAACGTGGCTATTATTTTTCATATCATTTGATTTTTCATAGTTAGGATGATTTTTTTTTTTTTTATAAAAAAACTTTTTGTTTAATATTTACACTACAATATAAGAGTTTTAGAAATCAAATGCTTTAGTTTTCGAAAGTGAAAATTTTGTTGCAAAAGACATTTAGGGACCAATTTCTATCGTCGTGAGGATAGTTGTTAGAATGTCGTCCCGAAAAGTCAAAAACAAGACTTTTAGCGACAAAATTTTGAAAATGTCACTAATAAATAGACTTTTAAGAACAAAATAATATGGTCTCAAAATAATTTATTTTTTGAGACAAAAAATTTGGTTCTAAAAGGATAATAATTCATCACTAATGTCTAATTTTGTTGTTAAAAATATAATAACAACACTTTTCATAACAAAAATATTTGGTCTTTAAAAAATAATTTTATCTTTAAATTTTAGTTTTTAAAATCTTAATTCTATGTAATGTTAATGTGACACAATTACAAGTATTAGTGTAATAAATCTTAAGTTACTAAAATGAAATGGGTCCCATTTTATCAAAAACAATGCTAGCATGTCTTGATTTTTTTTTAAGTTTTTAATTTTAAAGCTCCAGTATCAATTTTAAAAGTTGAGTATGGAGTACTCCTATGCCACTTGAACCAATAGAGAGAAAGGCCTATTCTGACAATTAGAAAAAAAAAATTATTAATTTATTTAGATTATATCACTTCTTTATTTTTTTATATATTTTTTAAAACAAAAGTAAAAAAAAAATAAAAATAAAAAAACTAACTTTTTCTTACTTCCAAAATAGGCCAAAATTAACGTGTGTGTCAATTTCCGACCACACTGCCAACTTAGTACTTAACTGGAGAACACCGGCAGAATAGATGGCACATGTCTGACCTGCAATAGGAAGAAGAGTTTTCGGCAGTGGCTCGTCCACCCGGGGGTACTCCGACGATCAAGTCAGTACTCCATATCTCTCAAAGATAATTAATAGCTAAACTCATAAGCTTGAGCATAAAAGCATACCTTAGACCCATTGGGGTGCCTCTCTTTTATAGCCAATACAATCTTAGTCCGAATAGGAGCCTAGCCCTAATGGACTTAGGATTACTGCTAATCTGGGACTCCCAGTGGGATTAGGATAAACTCTCTAAGAGTCTTATCTTTACCCAAATTTAAGTCTTCTCCCAATCTAGGACTCTTGTCCCATATCTGCTTATCTCAGATAGCCGAGATAACCTCGGCATCATGACTAGGACACGTGGCACCTCGGCTGACACGTCGGCGTCACTTTGGCTACGTGTTGGTGCTCAGAAAATATATCCCCACAACTGCCCCCTAGGTTCTATTACCTCGGCATTCTGAGGTGATGGAACCTATATCGGTACTTTCCAGTACGTCGGCTTAAAGTATCGCAGCTGAGATCATCGTTAAGGCCGGCATGTCTCTTTAAAGAACAAGAATTCCAAGAACCCGTTCATGCGTATGAGCTGTCATATATAATCTCGGTTTAACTTTAACTTGTAAACTTTTCTCAAGTTTCAACAAGTGTTGAACAATGATCTCGGTTTAACTTCAACTTGTAAATTGTTACAAATTTCAACAAGTGTTAAACATCATCTCGGTTTAACTTCAACTTGTAAATTGCTACAAATTTCAACAAGTGTTAAACATCATCTCGGTTTAACTTCAACTTGTAAATTGCTACAAATTTCAACAAGTGTTAAACATCATCTCGGTTTAATTTCAACTTGCAAATTGCTACAAATTTCAACAAGTGTTAAACATAACATCGGTTTAACTTCAACTTGTAAATTGCTACAAATTTCAACAAGTGTTAAACATCATCTCGGTTTAACTTCAACTTGTAAATTGCTACAAATTTCAACAAGTGTTAAACATCATCTCGGTTTAACTTCAACTTGTAAATTGCTACAAATTTTAACAAGTGTTAAACATCATTTATAACTCTCTGCCCCCTAATGTAGACTTATGTTCACATTAAGCTTGTGCATGTGATCTTGTTCGCCGAAGTTGGTTTCAAGCCGAGGTTGTTAGCCTTGATTTCTCTGTTGATCTTACTTGGTTTCAACCTGAGTTTGATTCTGCCGACATGGCAAGCCTATGTCACTCCAATTTAGTTCAACTCCATTATATGTAAGATTCGACTCTATCATATAATGAGTCTAATTTATTCATTATTACCTCGGCCTCGCATCGGCGAGCCGTTTTTCTTCTTGGACTTAAGTGCTGAGATCTTGTCTTCTGGAATCTTGGATCTGCTCACTCAGGTTGAGCTCTTCTCTTCTCGGACCTATTCATCCAGGCCGAGATCATGTCTTCTGGAATATTGGATCTGCTCAGTCAGGTTGAGCTCTTCTCTTCTCGGACCTGCTTATTTAGGCCGAGATCTTGTCTTTCGGGATCTGGAGTCCGGGGCCTGAAATTCAGGATCTGCTCACTTAGGCTGAGCTCTTCTATACTTGAATGTCATCTCCTTGGGAGCGCTCATGCCCCCTGTCTTCGCGTCCCTTCTGGAAGGGTCCTCATTCCGTTTATGTCGACAGACTCTCCATCTTCGCAAAACTCATCGTTTTCAACATGTTGATCTTGTACGGTGATAGCCATCTATTCTCTTTTCTTTCCCACAGACGGCGCCAAATTGTGTGTGTCAATTTCCGACCACACTGCCAACTTAGTACTCAACTAGAGAACACAGGCAGAATAGATGGCACCTGTCTGACTTGCAATAGAAAGAAAAGTTTCCGGCGGTGGTTCGTCCACCCGGGGGTACTTCGATGATCAAGTCAGTACTCTATATCTCTCAAAGATAACTAATAGTGCTTAACTCACTAGATAGAATATCAAAAGCCATACCTTAGACCCATGGAGGTGCCTTTCTTTTATAGCCAACACAATCCTAGTCCCAAATAGAAGCCTAGCTCTAATGGACTTAGGATTACTGCTAGTTTGGGACTCCTAGTGGGATTAGGATAACCTCTCTAAGAGTCTTATCTTTACCCAAACTGAAGTCTTCTCCCAATCTAGGACTCTTGTCCCATATCTGCTTATCTCGGATTCTGATATCTTCTCAGATAACCTCGGCCTAGCTGAGATAACCTCGGTATCATGGCCAGGACACGTGGCACCTCGGCTGACACGTCGGCGTCACCTTGGCCACGCGTTGGTGCTCAGAAAACATATCTCCACAGTGAATAAGAGAAAAGCTGAACTTTCTATCATGATGTGTGCCCAAGGAAGGTTCAGGGTAATGTCTGTGTGTTCTTTTTAGCTTGCATGCACTTCAATCTATTCAGAAGTCAAGCGATGTGTCGACAACGGAATGACTTATCCACAATGTATGAACGACGGAATGACTTTTCCACAATCGATTTAAATCGTACTTGCTGCAGCCTTATTTTGAAAAAGTAGATTAAAAGTTAATTTTTAATTTTTTTTAAAAAAATATGTACAATAATAGAAAGATGATATAATTAGAAAAAGTCAAAAAATCGACTCTTAATCCAATTGCTAAAATAGGCCTCAACCCCTGCGCCATGTATAGTTTTTGGGGAGTTACGTGTTGGGGACTTACGTATAAGTCCTAATAAAAAGGTAATGTGACTCAAAGTTAATTTTTTAGTCCTTTTTAAAAAAATATGTAAAAAAGTATAGGTGATGTGATTCAAAAAAAATTAAAAAGTAAAAAAATCGACTTTTAACCCAATTGTCAAAATAGGCCTCTACCCCTATGCCACGCATACTATTTAGTTTTTGGGAACTTACGTTTAGGCTCTAATATGTGGATTTATTATCCAATAGATCCTATGATAATTAATGACTTTTTTTTTTATTATCAAATATTATTAAAAATGCACTAATTGTTAATTTTCAGCGTCAATTTGAAAATCTTGTCACAAAAAATGTCACTAATTACAAATTTTAGCGACAATTTAAAAAAATCTTCACAAAAAAAGACATTAATTTTTAACTTTCAACGACAGTTTGAAAAATTTGTCACAAAAAAAGTAACTAATTGTAAGTTTTAGCAACAATCAATGTTTAGAAACACAGCTCGGACTAGCCGGTCGGATCGGTAGAATTGGTAACCGGGCCTTGTTTTGGTTCGAAAAACCCTCTAAACCCGAACAAGGAGCAAAACCGGTGTAAAAAGAAAGAATCGGAAGAATTGCCGGTTGTAGCGTTAAACCCGGCGACCCGGGATGGGTTTTGAGAATCGACCGGATTTGTTGAATATATTTATATATTTCAAAAAATTCCAAATCTTAGGGCTAACAACAGAAGGGTTTCGGCTCCTCTCTCTCTCTCTTCTTTTGGGTGTCGCCGGTTTCGACCTCTCTCTTAAGCTCCCACTTTCTCTGTCAACTTAGCAGTCACAGAATTCCGGTGAAGGTGAACCGACACAAATTCGATTTGATGAACTATTTTTTTTCTTTTTTCGAATTGCTTACAGGTAATCACTAATGGCATGTATATTTAGGTATATTATTCCTATTCCTTGCTTATTATAAGTCACTGATGGCATGTATATATATAGATATATTATTCTTATTCTTCTGAACCTCTCATCTCATGTATATAGGAGTGCAACTTGGGCGGGCTCAACCCGAGCAACTTGAACCCAGCCTGATTTTTTTTAGGGCTTGGACAAGATATTTTCAAATTCACTACGAGCTTGGGCAAATATTCAAAAGCCCGAATTAAATTTGGATGGGCTTGGGCAAAGATATCAAACAACTCGAGCAACCCGAAGTCCGAATTATACATATATAGATATATAAAAATATTAAATCTATATATATATATAAATTATTCGCCATTACATGATATTAAAGTAATTTAGATTATTAAATCATATTGAATATAAATTATATATACAAATAGTATAAACTCTTATTTTTCTTATTTTCACTCATAAATTGTAAAGACTACTATAGCGACATCTCTATTACATTATATAAATTATTTTTTTTTTGATAGTATTAATGATTTTCTATTAAAAAAATATAAATAGAGTCAAAGTTTAATAATTTAATAATGTAGCTAAAAAAAAAAAAAAAAAAACTAAAATTGATTTACAATTCGGGCATCTCGGGCAATTCAAGTTTAACTCGGGTCGGGGTTGGACAGGCAACCTCGGGTTACAATTCGAGCCTGAGCAGGCTTGGGCAGATCTCAGCACAACTTGGGCTGGGTTTGGACAACCTTCCAACCTGACCGAACCTGCCCGAGTTGCACCCCCTACATGTATATATATATGTGTGTGATTGTTGTATGTGCATGTTAAATTTGATTGTCATTTGATTTGCAATGATCCAATTACGACTCTACCACTCCAGTACATTTGGACTTTGATTTGCTTTTGTTTCACCTTATTGATTTTGCTCTGTTTTTTTTTTTTTTTTTTTTTTTTGAATTAATTTTTTTTTCATTTTTATATTTATATTTTTAATATATATATATATATATATATTTATTTTAAATATATTTATGATATCAAGGTTCGATCGTTTCGACCCAGTGGTTGAACCGGTGACTCGTTCACCCGGTCCCTTTTCCGGTTTGCTCACCGGTCTGGTTTTCAAAACATCAGTGGCAATTCATAAAAATCATAAAAAAAAGTCATTAATTCTCAATTTTTAGAGACATGCAAAAAATCGTCACAATTCTTTTCTTAACAATGATTTTACTAAGACTTATCAATAAGACTTTATGGGAATTAAGTCTAACTATTAAGACCTATTGGTAGTTTACCACCATGACAATGTTTGGTTTAATTTTTAAATTAACATTTGGATGAAAAAGTTAAAAAACATGTTTGGTTAATAAATTTTCAAAACTCTCTTCAAAATTATTTTTTCTTTCTTATTTCCTTCTATTTTTTTATTAATAAATAAATAAATCGACCACTTTTTTTCACTGCTCTCTCCTCTCTCATTCTCTCACATTCTACATATCAATCAATTAAATTTTCTTTCACACCTATCTATTCAACTACCAAACAACTACCAAAAAAAAAATAATAATAAATACAAATAATTCTAAAATTATTTTCAAAACGCATAATCAAATAAAATTTTAATTTTCAACAACTTATATTTCAAAATACAACTCAAAACTCCAAAAAAAAAATTTCAAAAACTAAACCAAATGGAGCCCATGTGCTTGTGATGGGAGATCAGTGTAATTCACTTTGGCCTCTTTTGGGAAGGAAAAAAAAAATCATTTTATTGGCTTATTGGCTTATTTAGATCATATCAAGTCTACTTTTTTTACACGTATTTTGAAAAAAAGCCAATAAGCCAAAAAAAAAAAATCTACTTCCCAAAATAGACCTCTATTCTTATTTTTTTTAGTCATGTATCTATTCAATTGGGTGTACACAGCACCACTATAAAATTTTCAAAAGAGCAAATAAATACTCTTTAGCGTTGTGTCACGGACTGAGTGCTTATTATCCTTTCAAGAAGCCGGCTCTATGAGTGGTATTACGTGTCCCGTGCTTGCATTATTTCCAAGAATCTAACCCGAGTGATGCGATAGGAATTACAAGATGCTTGGTGTAAAACTCGCATTATCAATGAGTTGGTACATGACAGTTGGCACGCTAACCATCACATTATTTTTGATGAGTTACATTTTAACTTAATTGAAAACTAAAAATTTGAACCCAAAAAAATCCATACAAAATCTTACCCCAACCCACACATAACCATCACATTAATTTGGACAAGTTGCATTCCATTTTATTAAAGAAGCTCAGCCATCCACATCTTCGAATTTTTCATGACTCGCTCCCTCTTGATCTTTTCTTTCTTTATTCTCATTTCTTGTGTTGTATTTTTTAATAAGGTAAATTATTCTCGAGATTATTATAATTTATCTTTTGTATCAATTTAGTATATGTATAAAGGCTTAAAAATAATCAATTTCTAAATTGTTAAAAAATGATCCTAACTAATTAGAAGATCCCAACCTTCTTGGCAATGGAAGTCGAATGGGTTGGGGTCAACCCATAAGCTAGAAACAGTAGGCAACACTGAAACTTTAAAATATCACTCCTAAATTCACTCATAATAACGTGACAACTAAAACATTGAGTTCATATGCATCATTCCCCCCCCCCCCAATTATTAATTTCTATTCCTTTTTCATAGTAAAAGTTTATGAAATTAAAAATCGATCACCCTATCACATAAGGTGAGTCCCATACCCATATAACTGGGTTGTGTACTGTCTTCTCTTATTAAATGTTTTGGAAGCATAGCAATTGTAGTAAAAATCAGAGTTGTTAATATGCATGTATGAGATATTGCTGCATCTTGTTCAAGTAGAAGAGATTAACAGAACTCAAATTCTAAAAGATGTAGAGGGGAACATTCTTTTCATTGTGGCTTGGCTTGGGATTACTGCAGGAAAACATAAAAAAAAAAAAAAAAAAAAAAAATTAGCAATTGAGATTTCAACACAATGTTTAAAACTTGAAAAAAAAATGCAAAATTTATTTGATAATATATAGCAATCCTCATACATAATAGTTGTAACAAGAAGGTTTCGAAAAAAAATATGATACGCAACATTTCTAAATGGACATTTTTCTTTGATGGGAAACTCAAGCATCGAGTTTATTCATTGATTGGATAAAACTCAATTCTTAACTCAAAACACACGCATGCAAATGCCACAGTAGCAACAAGAACAATGTACCCTACAACCATTGGATTAGTTGGTGGCAGAAGGAGCGGGTCTAAGACGTCAGTTAGCATTACTTTTGGAGCAGATAATGATGCCAATGATGAAAGGAGTTCTCCTAGATGCTGTTTGGTCCACATTTTATTTTTTTGTCGATTATGACCTATTAATTATGGCCAAATTCGATTATAGTATGTCAATTGAAATCATAGACTATTTTCAAAGAATAACCTTGACCACATTTGTTTTATTATTTCTTTCGACATGTATGCTAACATGGCATGACAAGTATACTAGTAACGTGGCATGGAAGAAATGATGATGTGGCTTGAAAAGATTAAATAAAGCCAATAAAGATATTTGTTGAAATCAATTGGAAACCATATGCTAAAATCGAGGAGATCAATATCTAGTCAAAGTACAAAATCTACAAGTAGTTCTTATGAAGATATGATGTATGGTTGAGTGGAGCAAAGATCAAAGAAGATCATGGATTGATAGGTACAACATGAAGTGGCCAAGCAAGTATAAAAGGAGGATTTGAAGAATGAAAAAAGGACATCTCTCAATTATCAAACACTCGCAAAGAGTTTATCTAGGAATAGTTTAACTTAATATTGTTAGGAGTAGATCAGTGACAGCTTTCTCCAACCCCCCACTTCTCTTCTTTTCTTCTGTCGATTGATGTATTTTTCATTTCTCTTGTTCTTGTTTTAGCTCTCGTAATTATAACAAGTGAAAATTTGACTGAATAAATACATATTCTTTTATGTTCTATCTTTTCTTTGCCTAATTACCTCCAGGGAAGTCCTTAATCTGTTTAAGGCAAATAACTCAACCACAAAGCCTGATTTTTATTTGTGTTTACTTAAAGATTGGTTTAAGTCTGTTGATCAAATCATTGTCGATTAGGCTTGAACTTAATTTTTACCAACATAAATTGGCACGGCCAATGGAACCATTCTAACTTGGAGTGATGGTGAAGAAGCAGACTTATCCTTATTGAATCATGCCTACAACATGTATGTTTACATCTTGTGAACCCATGGATGCAAACTGCCAATGGAGTGACAGTGTTCCCATGGTTACAGATTATCAGTGGAATACCTCATATTCTGAAAATTGTCAATGTTATGGTGGTGGTTCTACTGCTTATTGCCAACATAATGGCATTTGGCATTGTGGTGATGAAATTCATTGGTGCAGGAGTGAAATCTTGGCCCTAAAAGAAGAAATTAATTCTCTTTATAGGCAAAGATTTCAAATAATTTCGTCATCTCTATATTATTTTACATAGAGATTTAAGTTACTGTGATGAAAAAATTCATCTACTTAAAAGCCAAATTTTCCTAATTGATGAAGAAATTCTATATTGGAAGCAAAAATTAGAAGACATAATGGCCAATGAAAAATTAAGATATAAAAATAATGTGGCTCATAAGGTTAATACACATAGTTTTAAAGAGCCAATCATTCATGAAGAGCCAAGATATGTGGCTCGAAGGGTTAGCACACCAAGTCATGAAGATAATGACTTTGGAAAATTTTCATAGGCTATTAATGGCTAAAATTACAAAACAACCCATTCTCTCAAAAAATATTGAGAATTCTGATGGTAAAGGTTCACTTGGAGGGTATGATGTTTTGCTAAACGTGGCAAAAAATGACAAGCCATTAATGGCTAGAAAAAAGAACAACCCTTTCTCCAAAAAAGATTAAAAATTCATCACAAAATAATGGTGAAGATTCACTTGGGGGACATAATTTTAAGTCAAAGATGGCTGAAAATTATGAACATGGGGGGCATGATTTTAAGCTAAATATGGCTGAAAATTATGAGCAACCCACATTTGTTGAATTTGAATTTTTGACATTGTTAAATTTGTTAAAAGTTTTGATTTTCTAAAATCATTTGATATTATGATTTCTGCTACCCAACGACCACCATGGGTTTGTAGCTAGCATCAAAAGTTAATTTTGATGAACTGGTTAACAAAAACATCTTATACTTGTAAGTTTGATGGAATAAAAAACAATAGCCATATAATAGCCAATACTTGGCCAAACCAATAATGGCCAACGGCCAACGGCCAAATGGTTATACTTTACTTGAAGACTAATTTAATGACTAATTGTTTAGTGTCGACACATGCCAATTTAATAAATGGTTATAGTTTGTATTGACAGAGGGACAATTAATTATTTTAGCCGCATTTTATTTTTCTGTCGATTGTGGCCTATTAATTATAGCTAAATTCTATTATAGTCTGTCAATTGAAATCATAAACTATTTCAAAGAATAACCTTGACCACATGTGTTTTTATTTCTGTTGTCAAACATGCTAACATGGTTTGAAAAACAACAATGGTTGAAAAATGCTACATGTAGTGAATTCTCTTTAGCCAAAATATGGCTAAGAGATATTTTTTTTTGTTTTAAAAATAAGGGATATGGCTCTTTGTTATGTCACTCGACAAAGCCAAAAATGGAGTGTTCACAAATTGACAGTGATAGATTACTATGGGTATAATATAATTTTTCAAGAAGTGAAATTATTTATATCATAAAATATTTTCTATCGATTGTGGTAAAATGTCTTCTAAATTATTTAATTGGATTTCATTCTTCAATCTATTTAAATGAGGGGGGCATTGTTTGCATCACATTTTATTTTTCTGTCGATTGTGACTTATTAATTATGGCCAAATTCGATTATGGTATGTCGATTGAAATCATAGACTATTTTCAAAGAATAACCTTGACCACATTTGTTTTTATTATTTTTGTCGACATGACTGCTAACATGGCATGACAAGTATGTTAGTAACGTGGCATGGAAGAGATGGTGATGTGGCTTGAAAAGATTAAATAAAGCCAATAAAGATGTTTGTTGAAATCAATTAAAAACCATATGCTAAAATCGGGGGGGATCAATATCAAGTCAAAGCACAAAATCTGCAAGTAGTTCCTATGAAGATATAGGATATGGTTTAGTGGAGCAAAGATCAAGAAAGATCATGGATTGATAGCTACAACATGAGGTGGCCAAGCAAGTATAAAAGGAGGATTTGAAGAATGAAAAAAGAACATCTCTCAATCATCAAACACTCGTGTAATAACCCCGACCCCCGATTAATGCTAATTCATGATTAATTATGCTTAACAGTAATTTAGAAAGAATCCGGAATTAAATTGTATATGTATTGCGTTATCTTTGTGTTTCTATCTGTTTGCCATAAAATGATCTGTTCATGTTTCGACTTTGAACTGCGAATTGAAGGCCTTATCGGCGGCTGAATCCGAAACTGATTAGTGTTTTGTGTTAATTAGAATCAATGTGATTTTATGGTAAATTTAGTTGAAATTTGATTTGGTATGATTCAATTGGATTAAAGAAGCTAAATTATATTAGTTGGACTTATCTACCATTATGCCACTTAGTGGCTTGATTTGAGACCAACCTTATCACACCTTACTACACTTAGTAGCATATCTCCTCAGCCAATTTTCTTGGCCAAAACCGATTAGAGAGAGAGTGAGGAGAAATTAGAATTCATCAAGAGATTTTGCTTGGAACTTAGGAGGCTTTGCAAATTTGAGCTCCTAGGCTTGGAATTCAAGGTTTAAGGTAGGAGTTTCCCCTTTCAATTGTGAATATAAGATTAATTCTTGTATGGTTCATGGAAGATTAGAGTTTAAAGTCAAGAATTGGTTGAAAATGTTGATTTGAGGCTTAAATCATGCATGCATGCCTACGTTCTTGAATTGTGAGGTTGTTCTCATAGAATCCTCACATACATGTCCACATTTTTGTTATAGTCTATGAATTCATCATGATTTTGAGCTCAATCTTACATTTGGTCATGTTTTAGAGCATTAGATTTAAAATGAACACTTGCATGTTAAGCTCTTGTTTTGTTCTTGAAGTTTTATTTGAAATTGTGTTTAATTGACTTACCCTTGGGCTTTGATTTTACAAATTGACCTTTGAAACATCTTATACTATGAGTTTACAAGTGTTTTTCAGAAAATGGGCCCAAGAGGTTGAGTTTTGAGGTGTTGAATGCTTGGTTTAAGCTTGGGAGGCAAATCTGGAAATTCCAGAATTTGGCTTCCTTGCTCGAGCGACCATTGTTTGTTCAGAGCTCCGCTTGAGTGAAGAGATGGTGGCTCAAGCGCAAATTGCAAGCTCTCAGGTTTTTGGTGCACGCAGACGCACGCTTGAGTGACGAGACCTACGCTCGAGCGAAGAGTTGTGTCTCACGCTCAAGTGAGCATCGAGCGGGTATCGAGCGTAAAATTTCAAAAGCCAGTACTTTTGCATTTTTACAGACTGCTCAAGCGAAGAAGTCTACGTTCGAGCGACCCCTCTGTTTTGACAAGCTCGCTCGAGCGAACGAAGCCACGCTCGAGCAAGACCTCTGTTTTCAGCAAGTTTTGAAAAATGTTTTCCAAAGCATATTTGCATCCTCATTCCATCCTAGGCATTCCTAGGCCATGTTTAAGACTCTATAGTGAGGCTTTAAGGTAAGAAACACACTAAGAACCATGACGTAAGTTTTGTGCAATTAGAATGTGCATTTTAAGTGTGTGTGTCCGTTATGTGTTATGTAGGTCACGTGCCGCGTGTCGTGTGATCAATCTGCTCCGTCTGTCTATTTCAAGGCCAACTGTGAGTAATAATTTAGTAAAGTTATGTTCAAACTGTATCTACTTTCTGTGTGATAAAACAAGATCTGTTTTCCGAAATGATATGTTCTGTACAATGAATGATTGTTTAATTTCTGATATGTATTCGTGACATCCTTAGCATCATGTGATATATGTTGGCTGTTACCCGGTATCGGAGGTTCCTTTATGGAACTTATTTCTGTCTGTACTCTATTACCCGTATTGGAGGCCCTGTCACGGGGGCTCAGCTTCTGTTCTGTCACCCGGATCCGGAGGTTCCTTTATGGAACTAGTTATTCGTAACCTCACGTGTATACGTTCTGTTTTGTTCTGTTCTGTTCTGTTAATGCTAATGGATGTATCATGTAAACTTAATCATGACTTATGATTTCTGTCTGTATATGATTTGGACAAATGATGAATTTGATACAAATCTAAAGTATGATTTCTGAATCTGGATGAACTCATTCATTGAAACCCTTTTACTCTATTATTATTCACTGGGCTTTCGCTCACAGTTTATATTATGTATGTAGGTGAGCCGGCACATGACCAGGGCCAGAGTTGACGGCCTTCTGTTCTGTTTTTTTAGCTAATCGTTGTGCCTCCCAAGGAGGTTCCGAACGAAGCCTAATGCCATGGCTGTTTTTGTATTCATGCTAGTCTTTGTGTATGCTCTGTAAAGTCAGGTCTTGGGAAGTACATTCTGTAAATATTGTGTATCTGGACTGGCATGTTTATGTGTATATAAATAAGTTTTGAAATGTTCTGTCCCATGTACATTATCACAACTCATTGGACCTTGTCTATTTTGTATTATTGCTTCGCAGCCCTTTATTATTTGCTAATCTGTTCAGAGGCCTTTGGTAATCCACGGATTACTGGCCGGTTACGGTGCTAAACCTACAGGAGCGGGTTTGGGTCGTGACAGAGTGGTATCAAAGCATGTGTTCTACCGTATACACAGGTCCGTATGAGCTTAGGATGTCCTAGTAAGAGTTAGGGGCTTTCCATCTGCATGTGTGAGTGTATGGTAATGCAACTGAATATGAAAACTGAATGTACATTTGAATCAAATGAATTAAAAGGAATGAATAAGATTATGCCTGTGTTTATTATCATTTGATGTCTGTATAGTAAGATGGAGAATGCAAGGGGAAGTGGTGAAAATGAATCTTCAGAGGCTCGTATAGGCCGAATGGAACAGATGTTAGCAGCATTGACTGAAACCTTGACACAACAACAGAGACAACAACCTTTGCCCTTTCTGCCTCTACTTGCACAAGCCGAGGCGGATAATAATGACATCATCAATCTGACACAGAACTTCATGAAAATGAAACCGCCAACGTTCTATGGTGGAATTGAACCTTTGAAAGCTGAGACGTGGTTGCTTGAGATGGAAAAATTGTATGAAGTATTTCCTTGTTCCGAAACTCAGAAAGTCCTCCTAGCCACCTACACTCTAAAAGATGAAGCATACAGGTGGTGGTTACTGATCTGAAGTGGCAATGGAAATATGACATGGGCACAGTTTAATGCAATCTTCTACGACAAATATTTTTCCCAATATTTCAGGGATCGGAAAGTGTTTGAATTTTAGGAACTCAAACAGGGAAGAATGTTTGTGGCAGAATATGAAGTTAAATTCACCGAATTGGCACGGTTTGCTACGTATATGGTGGATATCGACTACAAGAAAGCACGAAAGTTTGAAGGTGGATTGGACTTAGAGGTGTTTGATCGAGTGGGTGTCTTGAAATTGCCTACTTATGTGGAAGTTCTAGACAGAGCCTTAATGGCAGAGGCCACCCTAGCCGCCATGAAACAAAGTAAAGCCCCAGCAACTACAACAACTGAGTGGAGAGGAAAAAGATCCGGGTTTGGTTTTAAAAGAGGCCGGTCCTTTGTCAGTAAGAAGCAACACACAGGGACTTCGAATAGCTGGAGTCAGAGTAGTGGGTCTATCCCAGTCTGTTCTGATTGTGGTAAAAGGCACAGGGGTGTGTGCTACCGAGTGTCTGGTGTTTGTTTCCGGTGTGGCCAACCAAGTCATGTAGTGAAAGATTGCCTGCTCAGGTTTGAGACTACTAGCCGTCCTGCAACAAGTTCAGCGGGATCTGCTTCTGTGGCCAAAACTAATGCCAAAGCCAATACTGGGAAAGAACCTCTGAGACAAGGCCGTGTGTTTGCCTTAGTGCCCGGTGACGCACCAAACACCTATACTGTGGTGTCAGGTACACTTTCTATATGTTCTCAAAATGCATGTGTACTGATAGATTCTGGTTCTACACATTCCTTTGTATCGCATGCTTTTTCTCGAAAATTGACTAGACCATTAGAACTTATGACCTATGTGTTATCTGTGTCTATACCGTCTGTGGAGTCTATGATGTGTGCTCATGTTTATCCAGCATGTGATGTTATGATTGGCGATATGATATTATATGTGGACTTATTACCCTTGGACATTAATCATTTTGATTGTATTTTGGGGATGGACTGGTTGACTAAATACCGTGCTACCATTAACTGTGCAAATAAAACTGTTGTGTTTAGACCACCGAGTATGCCTGAATTTACTTTTATTGGGAATGGGGTAGTTCCTCCCCCATATTTGATTTCGGCTATAAAAGCTATAAAACTCCTTAGGAAGGGATGTCGGGGTTATCTGTGTTGTATACTGACTGCACGATCTGACAGTATCACTGTAGAAACAATCCCTGTTGCTTGTGAATTTCCCGATGTGTTTCCGACTGACTTACCTGGGGACTTAGTTGATAGAGAAATTGAATTCACTGTTGAGGTGTTTCCGGGGACACAACCTATTTCCAAGACTCCTTATAGAATGTCTACCTCTGAATTGAAACAATTGAAAACCCAATTTCAGGAACTGTTAGATAAGAAGTTTATCCGTCCGAGTACTTCACCTTAGGGTGCTCCAGTTTTGTTTGTCAAAAAGAAGGATGGATCTTTGAGATTGTGTATAGACTACCGAGAACTGAACAAAGTGACTATCAAGAACAAATACCCTTTGCCTTGAATATATGACTTGTTTGATCAACTTCAGGGTGCCCAAGTATTTTCCAAAATTGATCTCAGGTCCGGGTATCATCAATTAAAGGTTCGAGCTAAGGACATAGAGAAAACTACATTCCGAACTAGATATGGACATTATGAATTTTTAGTAATGCTGTTTGGGATGACCAATGCACCTGCAACTTTCATGGATCTTATGAATAGGGTGTTTAAATCATATCTGGATGACTTCATTGTTGTATTTATTGATGACATTTTGATTTATTCTAAAGATAGGGAAGAACATGAGAATCATCTGAGAACCACCTTGTAGATTTTGAGAGAAAAGAAATTGTATGCTAAATTGTCCAAGTGTGAATTCTGGCTTGACAGTGTGGCATTTTTGGGACATGTAATCAACAAGGATGGAGTCTCTGTTGACCCTAAAAAAATTGAAGCTGTTGTGGATTGGCCTAGACTGACAAATGTGACAGAAGTCCGAAGTTTTCTGGGACTTGCAGGTTACTACTGGAGGTTTGTGAAAGACTTTTCCAAGCTTGCCATACCATTGGCTCAGTTAACTCAGAAAAATGTGCCATTTGACTGGAATGAACAAAGAGAGGCAGCTTTCCAAGAGTTGAAAACCAGGTTAGTGACTGAACCAATCTTAACCTTGCCTAATGGTACTAATGGGTTTCAAGTGTACAGTGATGCTTCTTATAAAAGCTTGGGGTGTGTACTAATGCAAAACGAAAGGGTGATTGCCTATGCTTCTAGACAACTTTGACCTCATGAAAAGAATTACCCAACACATGATCTTGAATTAGCGGCTGTGGTGTTTGCTTTGAAAATATGGCGTCACTATTTGTATGGGGTAACTTGTAAGGTGTATACAGACCATAAAAGTTTGAAATATTTCTTCACCCAAAAGGAATTGAACATGAGACAGAGACGATGGTTAGAACTAATCAAGGATTATGATTTGCAAATCTTGTATCATCCAGGAAAGGCTAGTACCGTAGCAGATGCCTTGAGCTGAAAATCCAGCGCGAATTTGTCTTGTTTGCTATCCAACCGAAAAGAATTGTTGTCTGACCTAGAACAAGATGGGCTATTAACTGCTATTGCCGCTCAACCTACAATTCTTGACGAGATCAAACAGAAACAATGCAAGGATGAATACTTGAAAAAGATTACGGAGGAATTTGATTCAAAGCCGAGGCCAGGATTTGTGTTTGAGAACGATGTGCTGAAATTTTAGAACCGTCTTTGTGTGCCTGATTGTTATGATTTGAGGAAACGTGTTATGACCCAAGCTCACAATGGTAAATTTGCTATGCATGCGGGGAATACGAAGATGTATCATAATTTGAAACAGAATTTTTGGTGGCCTGGAATGAAAAAGAGCATTGCCGATTTCGTGGCTAGATGTCTACATTGCCAACAGGTTAAAACTGAACACCAAAGACCTGCTGGTTTGCTACAACCACTCCCAATACCGGAATGGAAATGGGAGCACATTACCATGGACTTCATTGTGGGATTGCCTCGTTCTTCTCGAGGTATGGACTCTATCTGGGTTATAGTTGACTATTTAGCTAAGTCTGCCCATTTTCTGCTTGTCAAAACTATCTATAACGTTGATAAATTGGCCAATATCTATATGACTGAAATTGTGAGATTGCATGGAGTGCCAGTATCTATTGTGTTTGACAGGGACTCAAAGTTTGTATTAAGATTTTGGCAGAGTTTGCAACAGGCTTTAGGGACTGAATTGAGACTGAGCAGTGCCTATCACCCACAGACAGATGGCCAAACTGAACGAACAAACCAAACTCTGGAGGATATGCTCAGAATGTGTGTGTTAGACTTCCAAGGGAATTGGGAGACCTACTTGCCATTAGCTGAATTTGTGTACAATAACAGTTACCATTCAAGCATTGGAATGGCTCCTTACGAAGCTTTGTATGGAAGACAATGTCGTTCTCCGATATGTTGGGCTGAAGTTGGTGATAGACCTTTGTTGGGACCGAAACTTGTGCAAGAAACAACTGAGAAAGTGAAACTGATACGGCAGCGTCTAAAAACTGCACAGAGTCGGCAGAAGAGCTATGCCGATGTTCAAAGAAGAGAAAGGGAATATGAAGTTGGGGACCACGTGTTTAGAAAGGTGACCCCAATGAAGGGTCAAACTCGGTTTGGTGTTAAAGGAAAATTGGCGCCAAGATATGTTGGACCTTATGAAGTCCTCGAAAAGATCAATCTCGTATCGTATCGGGTAGCCTTACCTCCAGTGATGGAACATATGCATAATGTTTTTCATGTATTGATGCTTCGGGAATATTTGAGGGATCCACTCCACGTCATCGAATCGACACATGTGCTTCTGAAAGATGATTACACTTATGAGGAAAGACCTATCCAGATTGTGAATCGCCGGATTAAAAAGTTGAGAAATAAAGGGATACCGTTGGTAAAAGTTGATTGGCAAAACCACAGAGGAACCTATGCAACTTGGGAAACCGAGGAAGACATGATGAAGATATATCCGGATTTGTTCCCATTGGACCCAATGTTGATTCCAAATGAAGGTAATTCGAGTTTGGAGGACCAAACTCTTTTAAGGGGGGAAGACTGTAATAATCCCGACCCCTGATTAATGCTAATTCATGATTAATTATGCTTAACAGTAATTTAGAAGGAATCCGGAATTAAATTGCATATGTATTGCGTTATCTTTGTGTTTCTATCTGTTTGCCATAAAATGATCTGTTCATGTTTTAACTTTGAACTGCGAATTGAAGGCCTTATCGGCGGCCAAATCCGAAACTGATTAGTGTTTTGTGTTAATTAGAATTAATGTGATTTATGGTAAATTTAGTTGAAATTTGATTTGGTATGATTCAATTGGATTAAATAAGCTAAATTACATTAGTTGGACTTATCTACCATTATGCCACTTAGTGGCTTGATTTGAGACCAACCTTATCACACCTTACTACACTTAGTAGCATATCTCCTCAGCCAATTTTCTTGGCCAAAACCGACTAGAGAGAGAGAGAGAGTTAGGAGAAATTAGAATTCATCTAGAGATTTTGCTTGCAACTTAGGAGGCTTTGCAAATTTGAGCTCCTAGGCTTGGAATTCAAGGTTTAAGGTAGGAGTTTCCCCTTTCAATTGTGAATTTAAGGTTAATTCTTGCATGGTTCATGGAAGATTAGAGTTTAAAGTCAAGAATTGGTTGAAAATGTTGATTTGAGGCTTAAATCATGCATGCATGCCTACGTTCTTGAATTGTGAGGTTGTTCTCATAGAATCCTCACATGCATGTCCACATTTTTGTTATAGTCCATGAATTCATCATGATTTTGAGCTCAATCTTACATTTGGTCATGTTTTAGAGCATTAGATTTAAAATGAACACTTTCATGTTAAGCTCTTGTTTTGTTCTTGAAGTTTTATTTGAAATTGTGTTTAATTGACTCACCCTTGGGCTTTGATTTTACAAATTGACCTTTGAAACATCTTATACTATGAGTTTACAAGTGTTGTCCAGAAAATGGGCCCAAGAGGTTGAGTTTTGAGGTGTTGAATGCTTGGTTTGAGTTTGGGAGGCAAATCTGGAAATTCCAGAATTTGGCTTCCTCGCTCGAGCTAAGGATTCCACGCTCGAGCTACCATCGTTTGTTTAGAGCACTGCTCGAGCGTAAATTGCAAGCTCTCAGGTTTTTGGTGTACGCAGACACACGCTCGAGCGACGAGACCTACGCTCGAGCGAAGAGTTGTGTCTCACGCTCGAGCGAGCATCGAGCGGGTATCGAACGTAAAATTTCAACAACCAGTACTTTTGCATTTTTACAAACTGCTCAAGCGAAGGAGTCTATACTCGAGCGACCCCTCTGTTTTGACAAGCTCGCTCGAGCGAAGAAAGACATGCTCGAGCGAGACCCCTGTTTTCAGCAAATTTTGAAAAATGTTTTCTAAGACATCTTTGCATCCTCATTCCATCCTAGGCTATGTTTAAGACTCTATAGTGAGGCTTTAAGGTTAGAAACACACTAAGAACCATGACGTAAGTTTTGTACAATTAGAATGTGCGTTTCAAATGTGTGTGTCCGTTATGTGTTATGTAGGTCACGTGTCGTGTGTCGTGTGATCAATCTGCTCTGTCTGTCTGTTTCAAGGCCAACTGTGAGTAATAATTTAGTAAAGTTATGTTCAAACTGTATCTACTTTCTGTGTGATAAAACAAGATCTGTTTTCCGAAATGATAAGTTCTGTACAATGAATGATTGTTTAATTTCTGATATGTATTCATGACATCCTTAGCATCATGTGATATATGTTGGCTGTTACCCGGTATCGGAGGTTCCTTTATGGAACTTATTTTTGTCTGCACTCTATTACCCGTACTGGAGGCCCTGTCACGGGGGCTCAGCTTCTGTTTTGTCACCCGAATCCGGAGGTTCCTTTATGGAACTAGTTATTCATAACCTTACGTGTATACGTTCTGTTCTGTTCTGTTCTGTTAATGCTAATGGATGTATCACGTAAACTTAATCATGACTCATGATTTCTGTCTGTATATGATCTGGACAAACGATGAATTTGATACAAATCTGAACTATGATTTCTGAATCTGTATGAACTCATTCATTGAAACCCCTTTACTCTATTATTATTCACTAGGCTTTCGCTCACAGTTTATATTATGTATGTAGGTGAGCCGGCACATGACCAGGGTCAGAGTTGACAGCTTTCTGTTCTGTTTTTGTCAGCCAACTGTTGTGCCTCCCGAGGAGGTTCCGAACGAAGCCTAATGCCATGGCTGTTTTTGTATTCATGCTAGTCTTTGTGTATGCTCTGTAAAGTCAGGTCTTGGGAAGTACATTCTGTAAATATTGTGTATCTGGACTGGCATGTTTATGTGTATATAAATAAGTTTTGAAATGTTCTGTCCCATGTACGTTATCACAGCTCATTAGACCTTGTCTATTTTGTATTATTGCTTCCGCAGCCCCTTATTATTTGCTAATCTGTTCAGAGGCCTTTGGTAATCCACGGATTACTGGCCGGTTACGGTGCTAAACCTAAAGGGGCGGGTTTGGGTCGTGACAACTCGCAAAGAGTTTATGTAGGAGTATTTTAACTTAGCATTGTTAGGAGTAGATTAGTGATAGCTTTCTCCAACCCCTCACTTCTCTTCTTTTCTTCTGTCGATTGATGTATTTTTCATTTCTCTTGTTCTTGTTTAGTTCTCGTAATTATAACAAGTGACAATTTGACTGAATAAATACATATTATTTTCTGTTCTATCTCTTCTTTTCCTAATTACCTCCAAGGAAGTCCTTAATCTGTTTAAGGCAAAGAACATAACCACAAAGCCTGATTTTTATTTGTGTTTACTTAAATATTAGTTTAACTTAACCACAAAGCCTGATTTTTATTTGTGTTTACTTAAATATTAGTTTAAGTCTGTCGATCAAATCATTGTCGATTAGGCTTGAACTAAATTTTTACCAACATATGCTTTCCCATGATTGTTTCTAGTGCTACCACCCCAAAACTATAAGTATCACACTTTTCAGTCACAACAATGGTGTAGGCAAGTTCTGCACAAACAAAAAATCAATGAAATAAATCATTGGCTTCACTTTCTCTTTATATAAGTTAATGAAGTGCAATTCCTAAAGTGTTTTTATTTGCCATGAATAATTGAGTTAGAGAAAAATAATTACTATTATTTAAACATTTTAGCTCAATTTTTTCCACTTTATTTAAAATAAAAAAATAATAATAATACGTATGAAGGAAAAAGTACTTTTGCTACCTGGGGCAAAATATCCATAAGTTACTGCAATTTAGGTTTGATTCAATGAATTCGGATATAGCAATCTTGCAGTGCCAAAGTTGAAACAAAAACCTCCAATTTAGAGTTCAATAGAATATTGTTGCTTGATATGTCTTGGTGAACAATAGGTGGATTGCAATCACGATGCAAGTAGGATAGAGCATGTACTATTGCTTTAACAATCTTCACCCTTTGAGTCCATCCTCATTCAACATCTTCAGTATCAATCCTCAAGGCACAAAACAAACTTCCCCTTTCTAGTACTTGTACACCAAGAGCATGCATCTGTTGTGCAAACAAAACCTGTAAAGCTTCACTATGTTTCGGTGTCGTATATTAGTTAACATTTGCGCCTCATTTTTGAAACTCTTGTCGAAAGCGGGCTCTTCTACTTCCAAATGATGAAGTTTCTTTAAGGCAACTATTTTGCCACTTGGCAACTGAGCTCTGTACATGCTACCATAACCGCTAGTGCCGATGCAATGTCTGATGCAAAGTCATTTGTTGCTTCGATGATGTCTTCATATGCAATTCTACCATCATAATTCCATATTGAGCAAATATTTCCATTTGTCATTGCCCTAGTCTCACTTAGGTTTTTTGGACCTTGTGACAACAAAAATATACAAATGCAAGCAAGGCAAGGCCAAACGTGTGGGGGAGAGACACGATGACAGTAAGCTCAAATACACAGAATAATAATAATAGCTGCCATGTATACTGATACTGCTATGAGTACAAAAACAGAATAAACAGAGGACAGTATCTTCCTCATAATTGATCATGTGATATGGATTTTGTTGCTCTAAAATAATAGAGGATCTATTTATGCAATGCATCCTCGGATCAAAACTCAAAAGGCTTTTGAACAATATTGTTGGTGTGGATTGTTGATCTTTTGTTGGTGTGGACTGTTGAGAGAGCGATTGAATGACTTTAAGCACAAATCCAAACCACCCAGATTTGGACACTCGGCCTTTGATTTATCACAAAAAAAGAGTGAAAATTAATGTGCATAACGTCTTGTTGATGAATGTCTCAACTTTGATTGTTAAATAAGGATTAAAAAAATAAAATAAAAATAAAAAAGTGAGAAGAAATAAATAAAAAAGACAAAAGCAAGGTTATACACAACATGTATACGACAGCAGATTCCAGTAGCTTAAGATAGGAAAATGTTGTGGGAATAACAATGTTTCGGTGCCATTTTCAACTTGTGCACCCTAGTTTTATTTACCAGAACAACATAAAAGACAGAAATTCTCTAGTTCAAATTGATTTTGGCTATGTTGTTCGGGCTGTGGAGCTTACACAAGTCTTATTTAGATGATTCAAACTATTTATTTGTAGTACCATTCATGCATATCATCTATGAAAAAAATTAAGCCGATATAATAATCATAACTTTTTCATTTTATCGCGATTGTCTCTAAAAAAAAAAAAAGATGATCTATTTAAAAAAAACACACTTGTGATCCATTTCTTCGCCGACAAATGCAATAAAATAAAAAGATTACGATTATTTGATCGATCTAATTTTTTTCATAAAATTCCCATTTTCATACTAAACATTTTCATTAAAATCCCAGCTTAGTTCCACTTTTAATTGTCCTAAAAAAAAGTAACATGTGGCATATATACTGATTTTGTTAGTGTCATTAATATCATATAGATGAAAGAATAACATTACAATTTAACACAATTGAAAGTGAAGGGATTAAATTTTACTTAACCCTTTTTTAATGGGAAGCTAACATGATTAGATGACTAAAAATATTATTTTGGTAATGGAATTTAAATTAGAATTAGTTTTCCGTAAGGTTATCACAAGCTCCCCTTTTGATTGGTCTACGGAGCGCATGAAAAATTTCAAAGGCACATATCATTATCCTTGAAATAACAAAAACATTAAAAAATAAAATAAAATAAAAATCACATTCACCATGAAATGGCTGATCGCATACACAAATAAAATGATGAAGATTGAATTTAATTTAATTTAATTGTGATTGTAGGATCATGATGCAAAAAAAAGGGGTAGAAATAGTGGACCTGACAGGAACAGCGATGGAGGAAGGATGAGTGACGATGAAGCTTCCACCGACCCCCGATTCTGACGAGCGACAACTTCTTCTTCTTCATCAACTTTGTTTGGTTTTTTTTTATGCTTCGTTTCGATTTCCTTCACTTGTCACAGTGATAGAGGTCTTATTTGGGTGCCTCTATTTACACACCACTTTTCATCTAAAGACACACCATTAATTAGTTTATTTTTTATTACGTAACACACACCAATTACTCACTGCACACTACACCCAATTTTGATTTTTTTTTTGTTATTTTTCACTCTATACACACTATCAATTTTAAAATATTCCCAAAATATTCTCATCTTTTCTAACCATAACCATAACCATAACACTAACCCTAACTCTATCCCACAGCCGTCGTCGCCATCATCAACCATTGTCATTAGCCATCCTACCTCTTTCTGCCGCCATTACCCTCCGACTGACACCATTCCCTTTTTGTTTCCATCCCCAATCCATTTGCGTTCTTGCCGTGGCAGCAATTCGGTTTGCCCTTTCCTTCATTGCTGACATTACAACTCGTAATAAAATTTGTGTTGTGTGGATTGAGAAATTTGTATGAAGGTTAAAAATGTAATTGACTAGAAGGATAAAGATGTAATAATTTTTTTTTAAGGAAATGGAAGACTGAAGATCGTGGGTGTGGTGTGTGATTGAGTAAGGGTAAAGATGTAAGATTGTGGATGGGGTGTCTAAGTAAAGGTAAAGATGGAAGATTGTGGTGTGTATCGAACAAATTTCTTATTTATCAAATTACTAAAGGTGTGCCTTGAGATGAAATGTGGTATGTAAATAGAGGCACCCTTGGAGGAAGGCGTCTCTACACCTCTTGGGAATTAATTCGTAGAGTTTCAAATCTACATTTTTGCTATGTTTGGAGGTGAGTATACTTACCATGGAAATTTACCTTATCTCTATCTTTAATACAAAGTTTGAAAATATTTTTTTCAATTAAAGGAAGTAACACATTTCATCATGATATATGTATAAGAAGAAAATCTATAAATTTATTGAGGTCAAATGTTGAGCTTAAATAAATATATGATTTCATTTGTATAATGAAGCACTAATTTTTTTTTTTTATGAGAATTTATTTAAGTTGAGTCCTTCAAAGTTTATGATGATGATGATTAAATGACAATGAAACGTCATGCGAGAGTATTTATTTTTATTGATCATATAACCGAATATAGCCTTTGGGGCCACAAGGGCCAAAATGCTTTGGGATCCTGGGGACCGAAATGTTTTAAGGACCATAAGGGTCGTTGTACATAAGGGGTCCTAGGGACCGAAACATTGAAATGAGAATTGAAGTGCTACGATGACATAAGTTATGTTCCTATGGTTATGTTTTGGGTAACGGTACCGTCACCACCTAAGTCGCGAGGTAACGCGACCCTAAGGCTATATAGTCGTTCGCATGATGGACATGAAATCTTAAGGTATTGAAAAGTTGTATTTTTGTTTACTTTCCTTATTCAAATGTATTTTTCCTGCATTGTGAGATTCTTTGGAAAAATCTTGATAACGGTTTATGCAAAATTTTCTCAATTTTTATAAATTTCAGTCCAATTAAGCTCTTGTGTTTATTATCTTATTTTGAACCTAATTGGAAGGAGCAAGCCTTATAACTCCATGGGATTGGTATACTCATTGGGCTGTAGCTCATTTTTTTTTAATTAATTTTTTTTCAGATTCCTAGACTTTTGTGTGGCTCGCCTCAACTTGGAAGATTAGAGTTTCTGGAGGATCAAATGTGAACATCTGGTAGTTGAGGTTTTGCTTAGGGTCACCATAGGATGTAGTTTTATCCTTTGTTTTATGTAGGTTGATTGTAAATATTTGCTTGTGAAGTTGGATGTATTGATGGATTCACGAATAGTATGATTTATTTTGGGGGGTAGTGGTGCATGGGAACTATCTTAGTAGCATGATGATATTTTTATCTTTGAATGGATCATCTCATATATGTTGATCAATCGAAGGGTCTTATGCACTATTGGTGATGTGATATAAGAATTATACAGGTGATTATTGTGTACAGGCGTTATAGCATTGGAGTGCGCCCTCTTGGTGGGGGGTTGCCTTGCCGAGATTGAGTCGTGACAACTATAATTATTATAGTGCCAGCATCTGCAAAACCATCATCGTTTTCACAGTCAATGGAAGCAAAAGCTCTACAGATTAGTGGTTGGTGGAGCGGAAACATCTCTTTAGCAAATCACTGCGAGTTGGAGGGCATCACTGGTAATGAGGCAAGAAGTGTCACTCGCATTGACCTTCACTTGTCTTATACTTATCTATCCAGAAAGTTGGAATACATGAATTGGATTTCATTGCCAAACCTTGAATTTCTAAATTTGAGCAATTGTTTCTTAGCTGGAAGCATCTTTGATTGTTTTAATGTATATTATATCAAAAATGTTTCAGACCCTCACTGGGGGTGACCCCCAAGACCCCTAGTGGGGTTTGATTGGCCAGAAAATTTTTTTTTTCTTCCAATAACCAACCTCCACGTGTGTGTGGAGGTGCGGGAAAAGTGGGGGTCTCAATCACGTTTGATATTATATAATGTAGTGTAGCATTAGTAATATAATATGTAGAATTAGATAGTGCAGCATTTGCTTTAGATAGATAAGTGGATTGCTTTCGGCTCTTTCCATCATGAGCTATCATTGTTCATTGTCTGTAAGGATTGAATCCTCTCCTGTGAAATGGATCAGGTCCAAGCCTTGGGCCGGCCCAATCCGACAAAGCCCAAATCCAAGTGGGTCAGATGGATATATGGACAGAACAATTGAGCCCAACTTCATGATCAATAGTACGCCCAAGTCCTCTAGCACTTGGGCCCAACCCGCAGTGGAAAGGTCAGCCCAGCCGTAGCTGCGGGATGGGGTTTGTGGGCCGAACAGATAATAACCCAGCCCATCTCTGTAAATGAGCCTGGAAAAGGCCGAGCTAAGGCACACCAGTACCGAACTGAAGAACGTAAGTACCGACCTGGAGAAGCCTTGCAAAGAAACGTGGGATCTGTGAGTGCAAGCATGTGCAGGATGCCACCTCAGTTGGTCCCCCACTCCTAAAATCATGAAAGTTGTTGAGCCAAGGGAATGTGGTTTGTTATCAGCATGCTTACAATGACAATATACAATGAATGGCAATTATCAAGTGGTCCACCACGTGGAGCAATGCTGAAAGGACACCTGGCAGCACCTATACTCCATGAACTCACCTTGAGAAGCAAGTAAGGAACACTATATATATAACACGAACTTCACATTGAAGGTAACAAAACCACTCCAATCAGCACCACACTTACATACTCATTCGACTCTATATTCCTTGACCGATCACTAATTACCACGCCGGAGGGGTCATCCGGCCAACCCCGGCCGAGCAGCTCTAATGGTGCTTCTTGTGGCAGGAACCCCAGTCTCTAGATAGTCCAATCGAGCGCAGAGCCCCGATCCACTTTCATCTAGTGCGGAATCTGGTACGCACAATTGGTGCGGTGAACGTGGATCATTTTCATTTCTGAGCTCTGCATTCAGTTTCGGCGATGGGGATTGAGGACGTTCCACCTTCATCACATACTCCGCAGACGGAAAATACAAAGGAAAAAGGTTTGGCACTCCCGACAATTCTGGAGGAGCAAACTGGAAACAATAATCGAACCCTCGAATCTGTCGAGCATCGATTGCCCTTCGCCGAAGGTTCTTCTCATCATTTCCTTCTGGAAAAGGATTATAGAGATCGAATTATAGATTCCATGGGAATGGAGATACAGGAATTGAAGGCTCAACTTAAAAAAGTGTTGGGAGATCCGACAGAAAAGAGGACGGAAGCAGAGCCCTCTCGTTTGCAACGAAGGAGCTCATCTAGAGAATTACCAGTGAAAAAATTCCCCAAGAATGACTCCGAGCAACGAAGCCAACCAATCCCAACACAGAGCGAAGCAGCGAGTAGCCACACCCGTGGATCACGCCGGAAGAGGGCCAAGAGGCAGAAGACGGGTAGTCAACAAACTGAATACCCTTCTCAGGACCTTCGTACTTGGCTGATTGGCAATAGACAGAACGAGCAACATCGAGATCATTTGGATCGTACTGTTCACCAGAGAGAATATCAAGCACTGGACAGACTTGTCTCTTCGCCATTCTCTCCAGAGATAGAGACCATGAGACCTCCAAAGAAGCTTACTCCACCAAAGTTCACTTCCTACGACGGAAAGTCGGACCCTCTGACGCATATCAGCCATTTCAGACAGATGATGTCTCTCTGGAGCCGAGATGAGGCACTGATGTGCAAAGTCTTCCCATCCAGCTTGGGAGAAACCGGACTCCGATGGTTCGATCGACTCCCCGCTGGATCAATTCATGGCTGGAAGCAGCTCTCCGAAGAGTTCCTGGCCAGGTTCGTTTCCAATACTAAGATCCCGAAAGAGCCGGACACACTGTTCGGCCTCAAGAAGGAGCAAGAGGAAACGCTGCGCAGTTATGCTAGGAGATATTGGGAAGAGTATAACGATGTGGAAGAAAATGTGTGCAGCGAGCAAATGGCCGTCATGTCCTTCAAGCATGGTCTGCGTCCGGAAAGTAAGTTGAGACAATCACTCACCAAGCACCCGGCCACAGCTCTGAAAGACTTGCGCGCCAGGATTGAGCAGTATGCTCGCCTGGAGGACGATCAGATTGAGGTAGTATCAGCAGAACAAACAGCCCGGCAGAAGAAGAAAATGGATCGAGGAGAACACCGAGGAATTGCAGTGAATGAGGTGGATAAGTCTAAATCCCATGAAGCCGTTGTGACCGTGTTCAAGGAGCCAATCTATCGAATCCTGGAGAAGATCAAGAGAGAGCCCTTCTTTGTTTGGCCGCCGAAAATGATGGGAGATCCAGCTCGGCGCAATCAGAAGCTCAGATGCACCCACCACCAAGACAGGGGACACATGACTCAGAACTGCAGGGCACTAAAGCAACACTTGGAGGACCTGGTGGCAGCCGGGCACTTAAGGGAATACATTGATCAGGGCAAGGAGGTGGTCGAGCTGGGGAACCCACTTTCAGAAGTAAACGTAGAGCATCCGCCCCGGCTGATAATAAATGTGATCCATGGGACACCGGCTCCGGAATCTGAGGAGACACTGAAAGAAGAGATCGCTAAGGCTACCCAAATTCAGCAAATCATGTCAGTGGAGCCGGCATCGAAAAATGTACGTACCGTACCAAAATCCCCCCTGTGTACTGTCTCATTTACTAGCAAAGATTTAGAAAGCATACAACACCCACACACTGATGCATTGATCATAACTGTTGGGATTGGGAAACGATTTGATGTGAAACGAGTCCTAGTAGATCAGGGCAGTGCAGCAGACATACTGTATTATGATTTGTTCAAAAAGCTTGGCCTCTCTGAGCAGCATCTCACCCCAGCGACAGCCCCGTTGGTCGGTTTCAATTCACAGCCGGAGTGGCCACTCGGCCGAATAGTATTGCCAGTCGTAGCGGGGACCAAAACCCTCCAGATGGAGTTCTTGGTTATTAATACCCCATCCCCTTATAACGCCATACTTGGCCACCCGTGGATTCATCGAATGGAAGTGGTCCCCTCAACCTATCACCAGCTCATTCGTTTTCCTACGGAACACGGAGTAGAGTAGATTTCGGGGGACCAAGTCGCGTCCAAACATTGCTTCATGGCAGCGTTAAAGGCAAAGCAACTCTGCAACTGGGTACAGACAGTGGAAGTGGCCGAACAACCAGTCTTGGAAGATGTGGGAGGAACTCTAGAGGAAAAGATGGTGGAGGATTTGGAGAAAGTCTTAATAGAAGAAGACGACCCGGAAAAGTACTTCCTTATCGGTACCTCGCTAGGCGCTGATGAGAAACTTCAGCTGCTGGAACTGCTGAGGGAAAATATGGAGGTATTCGCGTGGTCAGCATATGATACTCCAGGGTTGGACCCAGAATTTGCTTGCCACAAGCTCAACATCAATCCTTCAGCTCGGCCCATCGTACAAAAAAGTCGGAGATCCTCAGTCGAGCACACCGAAGCAGTGATTGCCGAAGTCGAAAAACTCCTGGCCTCGGGAGCAATCAGAGAAGTACAGTACCCGCAGTGGTTGTCCAACATAGTTATAGTCAAGAAAAAGAACGGAAAATGAAGAGTTTGTGTTGATTTCACTTGCTTGAACAAAGCCTGCCCTAAAGATAGTTTTCCACTGCCTCGCATTGATCAACTAGTAGACTCAACAGCAGGGCATGAGCGCATGAGTTTTCTGGACGCCTATAGCGGTTATCATCAAATACCATTGTTCGGCCCAGATCAAGAAAAGACAGCGTTCATTACTCCGAGAGGGACTTACTGCTATAGGGTAATGCTGTTCGGCCTCAAGAACGCCGGAGCAACCTACCAGCGAATGATCACTCGGATGTTCAAAGATCAACTGGGGAAAACCATGGAAGCCTATATAGACGATATGGTAGTAAAAAGCAAGTTCGCTACAAACCACCTCACAGACTTGAGAGAAGTATTTAGCATCCTGAAAACCCACCAGCTTCGCCTCAACGCCTCGAAATGCGCCTTCGGGGTGGGAATAGGGAAGTTCTTGGGATACATGGTCACTCATAGAGGAATTGAAGTGAATTCGGATCAGATCAGGGCTATACAGAACCTCGAAGTGCCAACAAAGTCTAAGGAACTGCAGAAACTAGCCGGAATGGCAGCTGCACTGAATCGGTTTATCAGCAAATCCTCAAATCGGATGAAGACCTTCTTCCAGCTCTTGAGGAAAAAGGCAGCATTTGAATGGAATAGCGAATGTACTGAAGCACTGCAGAATCTCAAAAGATACCTCAGTACACCCCCTCTATTATCCACTCCAGAACCGGGAGAGGAGCTGTATCTTTATCTAGCAGTGTCAGATCATGCTGTGAGCGCAGTATTGATTCGAGAAGTTGGTAAGGAGCAGAGACCAATATATTACGTCAGCAAGACTTTACTAGATGCCGAGACACGGTATCTACCACTGGAAAAATTGGCTTACGCGTTGCTTATTGCCTCGAGAAAGTTGCAGCATTACTTCCAGGGGCATACCATTAATGTCCTCACTGAATTCCCCCTCAGATCTGTATTCAGCCGAGCCGATTTCTCTGGCCGAACAGCAAAGTGGGTAGTAGAGCTTGGTGAGTTTGACATTAGGTATCAACCCAGAACAGCAATCAAGGCCCAGGTCTTGGCGGACTTTGTCGTAGAATTCACTCCCACCCAGAGTACCGAACCGAGGAATCTGAGCTCGGCACAGGTGCCATGCACCGCCGAACAAGAAAAACCCAGCGCTTCGGAAGCATGGAAACTCTTTATTAGGAACATCTGGCAACTCTACGTCGATGGTTCGTCCAATAATCGAGGCTCAGGGGCAGGAGTAGTCCTTATTTCTCCAGAAGGATTTATCTGGGAACAGGCTCTCAGGCTTGGCTGGAAAGCTTCGAACAACGAGGCCGAGTACGAAGCGTTATTAGCCGGCTTGCGAAGCGCCGAACACTTCAGTGCAGAACAGCTTCTTGTTTTCAGCGATTCACAACTAGTAGTAAACCAACTTTCCGGGGTCTATGAAACTCAGGATGAAAGAATGACTATGTACGCAGGCAAGGCCAGAGACCTACTCAGAAAATTTCAATCCATACGAGTGGAGCGAATCAGTAGGGACAAAAACAGCCACGCAGATGCTTTGGCATGCCTAGGCTCATTAGTGGACACAAATGATGCCAGAAGAGTTTGGGTTGAGTTCATACCAGAACCAAGTATTGCATCTCCGGTCCTCTGCAACAACTTAGAGCCGAGCTGGATGGATCCAATATTGGTCTTTTTGAAATCTGGTGAACTCCCCGAAGACAGAAAGGATGCCGACAAGATCAGGCATAAATTAGCTCGATTCTGGATCTCACCGTCTGGGAAACTTTACAGACGTTCCTACCTTGGCCCCTACCTCCTATGTATACATCCAAACCTTGTCGAGAATGTTCTTTATGAAATTCACGATGGGATTTGTGGATGCCATGTTAGTGGAAGATCACTGGCGCACCGAGCCCTAACTCACGGGTACAGGTGGCCACGAATGCAGCAAGATGCACAGCAGTATGTGCAAAGGTGCGACAAATGTCAGAGGTTTGCTCCACTCATTCATCAGCCAGCCAAAACTCTCACTCCACTCACCAGCCCATGGCCCTTTGCGCAATGGGGCTTGGATATTGTTGGACCATTGGCGCGAGGCACTGGGAATAGGTGATTCTTCATTGCTGCAACCGACTATTTCACCAAGTGGGTTGAAGTTGAGGCACTGGCAAATATCAAGGAGGCAGACACGAAGCGGTTTGTTTTGAGGAGTGTGGTAGTGCGTTTCGGCATTCCGCGGGTACTGATCGTGGACAACGGAACTCAGTTTGATGGTAAGATCTTCAGGAAATTTTGTGCCGACCTCAGAATCGAGTATAGGAACTCTTCTCCAGGGTACCCACAGAGCAACGGTCAGGCAGAAGCGTCGAACAAAACCATCATCAACGGAGTGAAGAAGCGGCTTGAGCATGCCAAAGGCAAATGGGTTGAGGAGTTACCACACGTATTATGGGCCTACCGAACTACAGCACGGCGCCCCACAGGAGAAACACCTTACTCTTTAACCTATGGAATGGAGGCCATCATCCCACTTGAAGTAGGTCTCCCAACCCTTCGGTCTGAATTATTTGAAAGCTCTAATAACGAGGAAGCCATCGCGCAAGCACTGGATATGGCAGAGGGCCGAAGAGAACTGATTAGGCTCGAAGCATATCAGCAGCAGCTCATCAGAAGTTTCAACCAAAAAGTTTTCCCAAGGCAATTTATACCAGGAGAATTGGTTTTGAGGAAGGTCATGGATCATAAACGGGTGCCTGGTGAGGGCAAACTTGGGCCGAACTGGGAGGGTCTCTACAAAATCACAGCCGTAGTTGGAAATGGAGCTTACTACTTATAGGATCTGAATGGCAAAGCAACACCTCGGCCCTGGAACATAGCAAACCTCAAGAAATACTACCAGTAGAGTCATTTCACAACCTCTTTATCAGGATGTAAAGGCACTTATTTGTTGACCAATACAAATGTTTTCCCGTTCCTCTCAGATTTATTCAATTCTTGTAATTAGTTTTGATGTTTGTCAAACGGAACTAGCTTTGGTTCTTACCAAACTGAATTAGCTTTGGTCTATACCAAACGGAACTAGCTTTGGTTCTTACCAAACGGAATTAGCTTTGGTCTATACCAAACGGAACTAACTTTGGTTTTTACCAAACGGAATTAGCTTTGATGTTTATCAAACCGAATTAACTTTGGTTTTTAACCCAAATGGCCCAGTTTCAGAACGACTGAACGGAATTTAAATTCAGTTAGCACTCAAACATGCTAAGTAGTATAGCTTGGTGGAAAATGTTTGGCAACTGGATTGGAATTTAGCCAAGTGGAATTGCTTGGTGGAAACCGCACTAATGTATCTTAAGTAAACATTTCTATTTAGCCAAGTGGAATTGCTTGGTGGAAACCGCACTAACATGTCTTAAGTAAACACCCCTATTTTAGCTAAGTGGCATCGCTTGGTGGAAGCTGCACTGACATCTCCTAAGCACACATCTGTGCACCTACAGAACTTCTTAAGTAACAGCACAACAACACTTTAGTATTGACTCAACAACCAGAGTTGGAACAAACTCAACTGAGCTACGCCAAGGGCAAACTTCTAGCATCGGCCTTACTCAGCTCCAGCTGGGGGCAAACAATCATTTTTAAAACCTACCTGGACCTGAGTAAGACATCTCTCATTGCATTTCCCTTATTCACACTTGTACTACCAAAGTTGAAACAGACTCAAGCAATTCTAGACAAGGGATAACTCTTCAGTATCGATTTTACTTAGCTCCAGATGGGGGCAAACAATTGTTTTCTTTCAAAACCAACCTGGACCTAAGTAAGACCCACTTATGAACTCAAATCACAGCCATACCACATATCCGTTAGCCGCGCTGATCACTAGTTCGGCCTCGAGGTCCCAACAGTGCTCGGCCGGGGGCAAATAAGTGCAATGCCACACAGAGCATCAGTTCGGCCCCGAAGTCCCAACAGCGCTCGGCCGGGGGCAAGTAGTATAGCATCAGACAGAACATCCATTAAAAGGCAATACAGAACCAGACCGAGCATCTATTCGGCCCCGAGGTCCCAACAATGCTCGGCCAAGGGCAAGCAGTGTAAGAAATGTTCAAACATAGAAGCTAAACAACATCAAATTGTAGAGTTCAAAAAGAAAATCATATCATCCAAGCAAAGGGCACAAAAGGCCTCATAACTAGCAGTGAAAAAAAAAAAAAAAGAAGAAAAAATTGTCTTCATCAGAACAGAAAAGTAAAAAGTTCAACTTTCATCATTTCAACAATCAACTTTCATCAGCAGTGGGCAATTCAGGAGCAGCATCAGCAATTTTGTCAAGGCCATCCGCGGGAGGAACAGTAGATGAAGCTCCAACTTCCTGAGAAGTAGGAGCCACCTTAACCGCATCCTCCGTGGCTTCGGTCTCCGGGGTGTCAACCCCTCCAATGTCCATCGTTTCAGTGGCAACATTCACGCTCTGGGTCTCATTCACAGGATCATCTTCAGGGGAAACATTGTCTGGCAGAACAGCAGGGATAGGAGTAGTCTTTAAACCTGAGGATTTTGAAGGAACAGGGACATCGCGGTAAAGAGAAGAGCCTTCAGGAACCATCGCAGCAGCTAAGGCACTCGTCCAACCCTTCACAAAGAGCTTATCTCGCAGCACCAGAACCTCCTCCTTGTATGCGGCTCCAGCTTCATCCCAGCCCTGTTGCCAGTGCTTGGCCTCCAGTGCAGTACGCTCGGCAGCCATCACAGCAATAACGGCCTCCAGCTCGGCCACCTTCCCCTCAAGTTGAGCTTGGGTCTCAATGGCA
The DNA here is from genome assembly GCA_022316695.1 of Camellia oleifera. Classification (NCBI taxonomy): domain Eukaryota; kingdom Viridiplantae; phylum Streptophyta; class Magnoliopsida; order Ericales; family Theaceae; genus Camellia; species Camellia oleifera. Next base: position 199,610,402 of record CM039314.1, read on the forward strand.
GCCTTCTTCGATTGTTCAGTGGAAGCGACAATTTTGTTCAAACGGAAGGCTTTCCTCTCAGCGGTTCGGCGTCCTTCCTTCTTCGACTCCAAGCTTACTGTCAGTCTTTCCGCATTTATTGCAGCCTCCAGCACGGCCCTTTCCAGCTCCTCAGCACGGGTAATGGACAGGTGCATTCTCTAGATACACTGCGAAGGACGATAAGGAACTTAGAAAAAAGGAAGATAGCAATGCAATAGCGAAGTTAAGAAAAACGAAGAAAAAAACCTACAGCAGTCAACATTTGAAGGGTCCCCTTCAGGATAGGAATGTCACGTGGCCCATTATGGCCAGCCATATCAACCGGCATCAACAAAAACTTAGTCAAACTAAAGGCAAAATCCTGTGAAGCAACAACTGAATCGGAGGTGGAGATGGGCCTGCCCTCATATGATATCGGTGGCTCCCATCTCTCAAAAGTTTCATCTTCAGCGGGATCCTGAGAAGCCTCCCCCACCACGGCCTTGCCAGTTTCCCTCCTTCTCTTTTTTGCTCGGGCAGCGACTGAAGCGGAGGGCTCGGCGGTAGTTACCGGGGTCCCAGAAGCCCCAACCTCCATCTTTACCTCCATAAGGCTCTTCGTCTCGGTCTTCTCTACGGAGAATTGCAAAGCGCTAGAGGCTCCGAAGGCCTCGGCCTCTAAGTCCACCAGCACCCTCCTTTTTGTCACTGATCCGCTCCCTGCAAAACTGGGGGCAGGGGAGGGCGCTCCCTCAGGTGCATCTTGACCAGTGCGGCGTCTCGGAACCAGCAGGGTGAAAGACACCTCGGTCTCGGTATCAGAATCCAAAAGGGCAGCAGCGAGTCTCGCCTTCTTCGGAATAACAGAGTGGTAACTTGACTGATAATCCAACAACTCAGGTGCAGATCTTTTCTTATACCTCAAGGCAGCCTTGATGGCCTCAGCATTCTCCCGATTCGGCCTTCGCTGGAAACGGGAAGGTTCCGCAGAAAGAAAACAAACCATCAGAACAATATTCAGAACGAAGTAAGAAACGCTGAAGGCATTAAAAAGGGAGGCCCAGACCTGGGTAGCCGTCTTTCTGTGGCATCCTCTCAGACTGAAATTCGGTCCCAGCAGGAAACTCCCAATTTCCACCAACTTGCAAGAAATCATCATTGTGTTTATCTGAGTCCGGCAGTTCAGTGACTAAGTGACAATCAGCGGAACGAACACGCAGGTAGTATGTACTATGGTCTTTGTTGTGTGAAAGGGTGTAACATCCCAGAATATCCCATATATCAAGGTTCAAACCTAGTCATCTATTAAGGGCAGATACGCCACAGACAACACGGAAAAGATTTACAGACACCTGCATTGGGGTCAACTGGACCTGATGCAGAAAACGGCGCACCAATGGGTCAAAAGGAAACCGAACCCCTCCCTCGACAATCGCAGCGACGGGAAAGGCAACAGTGTTCCTCGTGCCCATGCGTTTGGCATCCACCTTCGCCAGTGACAAGGTAACATCAAGAGGAATGTTGTAATCTAAACGGAACATGGCCATCGCTTCTGGGGTATCGACCAAGGAACGGAACTTCCCTATTTGATTAAACTAGTGGGACAGAAACGGGATTCAGATAGCGGAATACGAGACGCAGATGGCAAACGCACCAGACCAGATGATTAAAACAGAAAGAGAGGAAGAATCGTAAGAAAACTTACAGAAATCACAACAGCGACCACGAAGCAAGAATCAGCAGTGAAGAAGCCCAAGCGAAGCACCGGCGAGATCGATCCAGCGGAATGGGAAGAGGCCTTCTCTCTCTCTCTCTCTCTCTCTCTCTCTCTCTCTCTCTCTCTTTCTTTGGAACTTACTAGAGGAATGAGAAGATCAAATCGAGGGGTTTGAATTGATAGCCTGAGCATTTATTGCACTAGTCGGCGTGCAGGCATACAAAGCACGATCTTCGGTATGGAATCGACGCATAATCTCTGCACGCCTATCACGCGTTGCCACGTGTCACACGAAAGGACACATGCAGGAACCGTGTGTCAGGATTGAACCGTCACCAAGGCCGAACTGGGGAGAAGCCGAAACGACGCGACGCATGGAAGGCAAAACAATAGCTCCCCCCAAGGGAACCTTAGCGCGAGCTAGGGGGCAAATGAAGGGGCTAAATGTGAAATGGATCAGGTCCAAGCCTTGGGCCGGCCCAATCTGACAAAGCCCAAATCCAAGTGGGTCAGATGGGTATATGGACAGAACAATTGAGCCCAACTTCATGATCAATAGTATGCCCAAGTCCTCTAGCACTTAGGCCCAACCCGCAGTGGAAAGGTCAGCCCAGCCGTAGCGCTGGTCTGGGCCGAGCTGCGGGATGGGGTTTGTGGGCCGAACAGATAATAACCCAGCCCATTTCTGTAAATGAGCCTAGAAAAGACCGAGCTAAGGCACACCAGTACCGAACTGAAGAACGTAAGTACCGAGCTGGAGAAGCCTCGCAAAGAAACGTGGGATCTGTGAGTGCAAGCATGTGCAGGATGCCACCTCAGCTAGTCCCCCACTCCTAAAATCACGGAAGTTGTTGAGCCAAGGGAATGTGGTTTGTTATCAGCATGCTTACAATGAGAATATACAATGAATGGCAATTATCAAGTGGTCCACCACGTGGAGCAATGCTGAAAGGACATCTGGCAGCACCTATACTCCATGAACTCACCTTGAGAAGCAAGTAAGGAACACTATATATATAACACGAACTTCACATTGAAGGTAACAAAACCACTCCAATCAGCACCACACTTACATACCCATTCGACTCTATATTCCTTAACCGATCACTGATTACCACGCCGGAGGGGTCATCCGGCCAACCCCGGCCGGGCAGCTCTAATGGTGCTTCTTGTGGCAGGAACCCCAGTCTCTGGATAGTCCAATCGAGCGCAGAGTCCCGATCCACTTTCATCTAGTGCGGAATCCAGTACGCACATCTCCTATATACGGACCTCTGACCATTGTAACAAACAACATCAATATACACACAATTTATTCTCTCTCTTTCTCTATAAATTAATTTAACATGGTATCAGAGTTATAAGATTTAGGCCTATATTTTTTTTCTCACCGGTGGACAGTCGGCTGGCAACATTGCCTTCGCTGCCTGTTGGAGATTTCAACACATACCACAAACGCATACCAGAAACTCTTCTTTCTTTGTTTCCTCATTTTTATGGTGACTAATTTCTTTTTCTGTGGTCTTCTCTGTCCAGAGGTAGATTGAGTAGCTAATGAACTCAGAGTGCTTCTTCACAAGTTCTTTCAACTTCCTCTCTTCCAAGTACTCCAACGGATCTTTCTTGAGGTAAAGTGTAACTTTGGTTCCTCTGCCCAGAGGCTCACCATCAACATCCCCCCTTGAACCTGTAAATGAACTGTGCAAGCAAGACATTCAACTTCTTATGTTGCCTTGCGATTTCTCTCGCGCCCTCTCGGTAGAAATTGTTCGCATAACATCTTTGTACATACAATTTCCAGTGAGAACTTCTTCGACAGTGATTCTGTAGCAGTACAGGTTCAAGGCCCTTTTCACATGTCTTCAAAGGTTCAAATCTTCCATAAAACGGGATTGTTGAACGAGAGAGGGATGATGATGAAGGAGAGGAGGAGAGTGAAGTGAGAGATGCCTTGATCGGGTATAGAAACAACCTTACTGTAAGCGCCATTTGCATCTCTGTAGTTAGTGCAGCTGTATCATCCCCATTATCTTCTCCGAACAACAACAAACCCTTTGAGCTCGATGCCAGAGGTTCCAAATTTCAACCAATCTGATAACAACTTGCTGTTACAATCGGTAGGTTCGTCTTCGTCTTGTTCACCATCTTCAGCTTCAGTTTTCACCAATCTCAACCCATCTCAGGAACAATACTTTCTCCCTCCAAAACCCACCATTTCTTCTGTTCTCAATCCCATCTCCAACAACCCATTAGACTACAGCTTCGATCTGGGTTGCGAAACTGGGTTTCTTCAGACCCATTCGTTGACTTCTCTGAACAGGGCAGGTGGGATTTTGACTTGATTCACTGATTTAACCTCACAATCCCTGATGGGTACTCACAATTTGGCCTAAGATCCTCAATTTTCAAATACCCATTCGCTTCAATTGAACCAGTACGACGGCTCAGACCCTGCGAAGCCGATTTACATGGCGGTGAGGGGTCGGATCTTCGATGATCCAAGTATACATAGAAGAACGACCATTTTCCCCAAACAAGTGGTCTAAGAAAAAGTGGGATAAAGAACCTGCCGACACCAACAAGAAGCATTGGAGCCTCACCATATCTCTAGCAACTTTTTTATTTATTTTTATTTATTTTTATTTATTTATTTATTTTTATTTTTTTTATTATTTTCTCACCCACATACCTCTGTCTCCTCTCCACTCAACTTTACGGTGGTGTCCCAGCTGTCACCTCTGCAGTGCCTCAATGAGACAAAATTTTTTAAAAAAAAACTAACTCCCTGTTTGGCCACTCCGAAAAAAGTCCTAAAAATTTTCAATCATTTTTGTATAACTCCACCAAAAACAGAAGAAGAAGTGGAAATGGAGGAGGTCACCATCAAAGGCGTTGTTGAAGCTGCAGTGCCGGAGGAGGTCACCGCCTGCAATAACGAAAACGCATTGTTGAAGCTGTTCAACAACTCTTATGCCCCAAATGTCAATATTCTACTGCCATGAGGTTAAAAATAAAAAATTATACTATATATATATGAAACCATCCCTATATATATATATATATATATATCTTTATATCCATACAAATCTACAATACATATATATATATATATATTACAAATCATAGGTTAAAAAATATAATAAAAAATGTGAATGTATATATCAGATTTGGGTTTTGTTTGGCGTAAATTCAAAGTAAAATTAGACTTTCAATGTATGCACTGTTGTTACAAATAGAGAACACAAGAACAAAAAAGTCATTTCTATCACCATAATTAACCTAACAAATGCAAAACACAAACACAAACACAAATTCTTTTGTATTGCCAATTTAGGGCTCATATCAAGTGTAAATTTTGGAAGTCTATCATTGTGGGAGAAACCCCAAATCGAAGATGAAGAGAGAGAAAATCAAGAGAGATTTTTGTGATTTTAGATGCCAAAAGCCCTAAGGCGGCACCTTAGTCACTCGATCTTCAACATCATGACTTTCTCTCTCGCCATACATCGAATCGGATCTCATTTAAGAGAAGACAACCCACTCAAGCCTCTCTCTTTGTAATCATAGCCATTACTGGATACAAATCGAGAGATTTATAGACATGCAGAGAACAAGAAAAAAAGACAAGCATACCAAAGCTTTCTCAAGCCTCTCGAACCGATCTACCAGCAGTGAGGTGTCTCGCCTCTCTGTCGTTCTTGTCTTCTTTCTTCTTCCCCTTCTTTGGTTCTGTTTTGTTTTGTTTTTTTTTTTTTTTTTTTTTGAAATTTTGCCCCAAAACGACGTCGTTTTGGGGCACTGCAGGAAGCATAGCAGGAAAGTATGGCAGAGGATCCAAACTCATCATACCATTATACCAACTCACAAATTCAAAAACCATCACTACTTTTTTAATTTTTATTTTGTTTTATTCTTTTTTTTTTACACATACCCATCATTTTCTTTTTCTTTCCTTCCACCACGCACATCCTCTTTCTTATCTTCCTTTTTCCATTCAAAAAAAAAAAAAAACAACAACAACAACAATAAACACAAATTCCCTCAATTGCCGCTGCATAAATTTACATTGTCATTATAGTCCTCACATTTTTTACGTTCAACATTAAAACATACACAACAAAAAAAAAAACGACCACACACAGAGAAGAGATTTTTCTTTCCTCTACTCTGCTGCCGATCTCTTCCTCTTGCCTCCGTCTTGGGCGACCCTTGAAGGCCCTGCTTTCGTGCTTCCTAAGCCGCTGAGCGAGTTGACTCTTCGCTGCTCCTCAAGCGCAGTATATGGCAGCCCTCCCAATCGGACCATGACGGTGGCCTTCCATTTTAGCTCCTTGTTCTCTGCCTTTAGCGCGCAAATCTCTGCTCGCACCTCCTTGTACATGCGCTGCAGCAGAGAGAGTTGGGCATTTAACTGCTGTACCTCACTTGTCCTATTCTGCAGCCGGTGAGACAAGTTAATGACTGCAGTCATGGTTTCCACACATGACTTCAGCGTATAGTGGTTAGCCTCAATGTCCGATTAAGCTGCCATTATTTGCTCCATTGACAACATAGGAAAGTTCAGAAGAGTAAAAGTAGGGCAAGGGCACTCTGTCCAAGGGTGCTTATCAGTTTATTCAGGTCTGGAAAAAGGTTGAGTGAACCACGGGAAGACGAGGCCATATCAGAGGATGCATAAGCAAGGGGTAGCAGAGTGGAAGAAAGGGATTACAAAGTGATTTCAGATTGGTTCGTCGCTTTGTTTTGCTTTGCCTCTCTATCCAGCCTCAGCCTCGATTTAAAGTGAATGAAGAGATGAAGCAGACAGAGAAGGTGCAAGACCCGAGGCAGACACGATGCTCTGTCAGTCACGTGAACCACGCCAGACACGACGCTCGACGCCACAGTGTCCGCCGCGACTTTTGAAGGCTCGGACGTGACTTTCTACAAAGGCGATATATATATGTATATATCTTTGGGTAGCCTATATACATGACCATATAGTATATTCTACAATGGTCCGACATGACCTCACAGTGTCTTCTACAACGATTTGACACGACCACACAGTGTCTTCTACAACGGTTTGACACGACCACACAGTGTCTTCTACACCGATCTGACACGACCACACAATGTCTTCTTCAGCAGTCCGACATGACCACACAGTGTTCTCTACAGCGGTTCGACACGACCACACAGTGTTTTCTACAACGGTTCGACATAACCACACAATGTCTTCTCCAACAGTCTGATACGACCACATAGTGTCTTCTACAGCGGTTCGACATGACCTCACAGTGTCTTTTACACCAGTCTAACACGAGCCATACAATGTCTTCTACACCGGTCTGCCACAACCATACAATGTCTTCCACAGCAGTTCGATACGACCACATAGTGTCTTCTACAACAGTCTACCACAACCATACAGTGTCTTCAACCTTGCTCTAACACGACCATGCAATGTCTTCTACACCGGTCTGACACGACCATACAATGTCTCATATCCTATTTTATTTTATTTGTCAGTTTATTTTCGCGTTTTGTTACTTTCTCCAAACTCAAGTTGGTTGGTACCTATCCTCCTTGAGTTTGAGAGGGCTTGTTAATGTATATTATATAATGTAGTGCAGCATTAGTAATATAATATGTAGAATTAGATAGTGCAACATTTGCTTTAGATAGATTAGTGGATTGCTTTTGGCTCTTTCCATCATGAGCCATCATTGTCCATTGTCTGTAAGGATTGAATCCTCTCATATATAAGGACCTCTAACCATTGTAACAAACAACATCAATATATACACAATTTATTCTCTCTCTTTCTCTATACATTAATTTAACACTGACAACATCGATTCTCTGTCAAAGCTCATCTCTCTAGACCTCTCTTCCAACTCTCAACTTAAAGGTGCGCTTCCTCTAACCTTGGGAAACCTCACCCAACTGGTAGAGCTTTACATATCTAGTACTCAAATCAGTGGTCCCATTCCTTCAGGTATTGGCCAATTAACCAATCTAATCTTTTTGGATCTCTATTCAAATCTACTTGACATTTTCATTACTTCAGAAATAGGAAATCTGAAGAATTTGGCTGTGATGGATGTGAGTTCTAACAACTTAAATGGTCCAATACCTTCATCAATTAGTAAATTAACCAATTTGACTTATCTGGAGCTCTCTGCAAATCATATAAGTGGTTTTATCCCTCATGAAATAGAAAGATTAAAGAAATTGGTTAAGTTAGATATGGGAACAAATCATATAAGTGGTTTCATCCCTCCTGAAATAGGAAAATTAAAGAATTTGGTTAAGTTGGATATGGGATATAACATGCTTAATGGTCCAATGCCTTCATTTATTAGTCAATTAACTAGTTTAACTTCTCTCAATCTCTCTTTAAATATTATCAGCGGTTCCATTCCTCCAGAAATAAGAAAGCTAAAAAATTTGGTTAGCTTAGATATGAGATCAAATATGCTTAGTGGTCCAATCCCTTCATACATTGGTCAATTGACCAATCTGATCCTTTTGTATCTTCAAATCAATTCAATGGTTCCATCTCTCCAGTAATATGGAAGCTAAATAATTTGCGAAAGATTTCTATGCATGATAACATGTTTAGTGGTCCAATGCTTTCATCTTTTGGTCAATTGACCAATTTGATCTTTCTAGATCTCTCTTCAAATAGAATTAGTGGCTCCATCCTTCAAGAGATTTTGAAACTAAAGAATTTGCAAGTGATTTATATGGGTCATGACATACTTAGTGGTCCAATCTCTTCATTTTTGGGTGAATTGATCGATTTGACATATTTAGATCTTTCTTCAAATCGACTCAACGGTTCCATCCCTCTAGAAATAAGAGATTTAACGCACTTTTCTTACTTGGACTTGAGCAGCAACTTCCTCACAGGTCGGATTCCATGGTCTCTAGATCAATTGACAAATCTTTACTCTCTTATTCTGTCTGCAAATCAGATGGATAGAATGGTACCACCTGATCTTGGGGGTTTGCCCAGCCTTAGTGAGCTTGATTTGTCATCGAACCAACTTTTAGGCCACATACTAAACCTCCAACTTACCAATGCAACTCGGCATCTAGACCTCTCACAGAATCAGCTCACCGGGCCTCTCCCTAAGAAGCTAGAACAACTCAACAATTTGTTGTACCTAGGATTGAGTAACAACTATTTGAATGGAATAATACCAACTGGATTAGCATTTTTACCATTAGAGTACTTAAATCTCTCTTACAATAATCTCTCTGGTGAAATCCTCATTGGTTTTACCGGATGGCATAGATCTGTTGACTTGTCAAACAATGCTTTCGAGGGTCAAATACCACATAGATGTCAACATGTGCATTTAAAGAAGGAAGAAGTCATACTTATTCTCTTCATTTCCTTTCCCCTTAATGCAATTTTTCTTGCCTTAATTGGATTTATGTTCTTTTATTGGGCCAAGGTTAAAAACAACCAAAGCGTGGTAAAAGTGATTAAGAATGGGGATATGTGCGCGATTTGGAATTATGATGGAAAAATTGCGTACAAAGACATCATCACAGCAACAAATGATTTTGACATTAGATATTGCATAAGAGCAGGTGGTTATGGCAGTGTTTATAGAGCACAATTGCCAAGTGGCAACTGAAATATGACATCGAAATATAATAAAGCTTTATGGATTTTGTTTGCACAACAAATGCATGTTCTTGGTGTATGAATATTTGGAAAAGGGGAAGCTTGTTTTGTGCCTTGAGAATTGATGTTGAAGTTGTTGAATTAGGATGGACTCAGAGGGTAAACATTATTAAAGGAATAGCACATGCTCTATTCTACTTGCATAATGATTGCAACCCATCTATTGTTCACCGAGACATATCGAGCAACAGCATTCTATTAAACTCTGAATTGGAGGCTTGTGTCTCTAACTTTGTGTGACAACCCTCACCACTGATTAGTGCTAATCTATGATTAAGCATGTTAAATGATTGATTGACTGAAATCCTGAACTGATTGATTGAGTGTATAGCTTAAGTGCATTTCTATCTGTTGACTGTTGAATGATCTGTTTATGTTTTATGTTTCAAACTGCGAATTGAAGGCCTTATCGGCGGCCGAATCCGAAATTGATTAATGTTTTATGCTAATTGGAATTTATGTGATTTTATAATAACTTTAGTTGAAATTTGATTTGGTACGATTAAATTAGATTAATTAATGATAAATTACAAAAGTTGGACTTATCTAGAAATTTGCCATTAAGTGGACTTTGCTAGACAATTGCATAGGATTGATTCACATGTGTTGCATCTTTTGTTCACTTCATTTCTTGAGCCTAAACCGACTAGAGAGAGAGAGATGGGAGGAAAGCTTGATTTTATCTAGAATTGGCTTGGAAACTAGAAGAATTGAAGGTTAATTTGCATAATTGAGCTTCCACATCTTGAATTCAAGACTTAAGGTAGAGAATTTACCTTCTTGTTCATATTTTGGGTTGGTTCTTGCATGTTTTAGAGGATTGTTGGAGTTCGGAGCCAAGTTATGGCTTAAATTGTTGAATTGAAGCATAAATCATGCATGCATGTGTATATCATAAAGTTTAAAGTTGTTTTCATGGAAATCCTTGCATGCATGTCTACATTCTAGTTCTAGTCCATGAATTCATCATGTTTTCTATAGAATTGACTCATTTGGTCATGTATTTGAAGCTTTGAATTTGGTTGAACACATGCATGTTTCATACACTTTGTGTTCTTGAAGTTTTGTTTGAAATTGTGTTTAATTGAACTACCTTTGGGCTTTGATTTCTCAAATTGATCTTTGAAACATGTCATATTATGGGTTTTGAAGTGTTTTCCAGAAAATTAGCCCAAAAGGATCGATTTTGATGCTTTAAAAGTTGATTTTGAGCTTGAGGTTCAAATCTGGAAATTCCAGATTTTGGACTCACGCTCGAGCGGGGAACTCCACGCTCGAGCGTACACACTGAATTCATGCAGTCCGCTCGAGCGGGAAAAGTTATGCTCGAGTGTGAAATGTGTGTATCCAGTACTTTGCATGTGTTTACAATCTGCTCGAGCGAAAGAATGCACGCTTGAGCGAGGACTTGTGTCTCACGCTCGAGTGGGGGTCGAGCGCCCGTCGAGCGTGAATTTTGTGCATCCAGTACTTTTGCCATGTTTTACAGTCCGCTCGAGCGAGGACAGTGACGCTCGAACGGGGATCCTTTGTCTGCATGTCCGCTCGAGCGTAGAAAGACATGCTCGAGCGTGACCCCTGTTTTCTGAAAATTTTGTAAAGTGTTTAAAAGTGCATCTTTGCATCCTGTTTCCATCCTAGGCATTCCTAGGGCATGTTTAAGGCATCTTAAGGAGGATATTGATGTAGAATCACACCGAGGCAAATTAGAGATTAAGTTATTATTTCCCAACTGTGTAGCTTAGTGTATGTTCGTTCTGTAATTGTGTAGGGTTGGCATCCATGGACGCTCTAACTGCTTAGCCCAGTACTCTGTGAGTAACAATGTTGTAAAGATATATATTCAATCATGAATATTTTCTGAATAATCAACTGTACTGCTTTCTAAAATGATATTTCTTACTGAATGAATGCTTGTCCTATTTGCGAACTGTATTCGTGGCATCCATAGCAATTTACTGTTACTGTACTGTACTGCTACTGTCACAGAGATCTCTGTCAGTTCCCATGTTTGGAACCACTACTGTTTACTGATATGATGGCCATCAATTGACTGTTCGGTCTGTTAAGACCTACTGTACTGTTTGCTATTGGATGTACCATTTATGACTGCTATGATCGAATAACTGATATACTGTTCAAATGACTGTTTTATATACTGAAAGGACATTCATTCTTAACCTCTTTACGCATATGATATTCACTGGGCTTTAGCTCACTATTTATATATATGTAGGTGTCCAGGCACCGGACCGAAGCTAGGAGCATTGAGTGAAACTCCCTTTTTGTCAAGCCAACCACTGTGCCTCGCTGAGAGGTTCCAAGTCCTTCAAGCTAGGGCTTTTTTAGGTGTTTTAGATTTCCCTTTTTTTTTTTGTATTTGTTTTTGTATTACTGTATAGACTGTACTTGTACTGTACTGTTATGGTGGGGATTTGGTCCCTAACCTGAATATATGTATATGATGTATGTACATACTGTTTTGTTTCGAATATGAATATCTTTTGAAAAGTCTTCTTACATACAGATTGTCACAGCTCATTGGACATCTTTGTATTCCTGTTTGGCTTCCGCCAGCCCCTGTACACTGTATTATTGTTTTACTATTAAGCAGGCCTTTGGTAATCTCGGATTACTGGCCAGTTACGGTGCTAAACCCATAGGGGCAGGTTTGGGTCGTGACACTTTGGCACCGCTAGGCTGTTATATCCCGATTCATCGAATCAAACAGTAATTGCAAGCACTTGTGGATATATTGCCCCAGGTAATAACAAAAGTACTTTTTCCTTTATATGTACTTTTTTTAAAGAAAAAAAGAAACGTTTAAAATGTTTAAATTTAAGTAACTAATAATTTTTTTTTTTAAAAAACTCAATTATTCATGATAGATAAATATTTCACATAATCACTCTTCATTAGCTTCTTTAAACAGAAATACGGTTTCTTTCATTGATCTTTTTATTTGTGTAGAACTTGCCTACACTATGGTTGTGACTGAAAAATCTGATGTTTATAGCTTTGGAGTAGTTGCACTATAAACAATAATGGGAAAGCATCGAGGAGAACTCCTCTCATCATTGGCATCGTTGTCTGCTCAAAATATAATGCTAAGTGATGTCTTAGACTCATGCCTTCTGCATCCAACTAATCCAACGGTTGTAAGGAACATTGTGCTAGCTACTGCGTTGGCATTTGCATGTGTGCATTTGTAGCTCGACTTTCTTCACGCTCCTTTTCAGAGAGCTCGAATTAGACCTACTGTTCAGACTTATGTCACGGTTCTGAATCTAATCTCACAAAGTGCAATGTGAAACTGATAAACACCAAAGAATCTAATCCGGCAAATCATTTTGGAAAATCGATTTTATAATGCCAAAACTGGACTGCTTTGCTAGATTACAGAGTTGCCACCTAAATATTTTATTTTGGGAACATTTAGGAAACCCTAACTCGTGCCATAGGCCACGTGTCCGTCATCACCAAAGTTGCCTCGGCTTGGGAACTTGGGTACGAGAGGGGAAGGTCCAGAAATGAGCACCCCCGCTCGCCCGATCAAAAGATCAGCATCTATTAATCAAGATATTGTGGACGCGCTCGCGTGGGCCTCAACGCTACAGTTCGGACTCGATTTGTCACAGTTCTTAATCTTAACCAAATAGTCCAAATCTGGCAAATCGTTTTGGAAAACAGATTTTTTATAAAGAAGTGCCAAACATGGACTGCTTTGCCAGATACAGAGTCGCCACCTAAATATTTTTTATGGGGGAATTTAGGAAACCTTGACTTGTTTGCCAAAGGCCGCGTGTCCGTCATCACCAAAGTTGCCTCGGCTCGGGAACTTGGGTACGATTGGGGAAGGTCAGCTATGAGCACCCCCGCTCGCCCGATTCGAAGATCGGCCTCTACTAACCATGATATCTCGTTTTGAAAACGTTATGCATTCTTATTCCGATTATTAGCCTAATCTTACTATGTGATGCGCACAACACAAAAGTATAGACTAGATCACCTCGTTTGGAACAAAGCATTGCATATCCGCTTGTTTGAAAGATGGTTTGAAATTTGCTACTCGCAAGTAGGCTAAAACACGGATTTCAACGAGTTGTTCCAACTCAAACAATCCAACCTTCACCCACAAGCATTCAGCCAGTTTATGTCACATAGCCACATGGTAAGCATGCTGTCATGTTAACATTCACACTCATGTGAGATACTAAAGCATAAATACTTACATCGTACTCCGCGCCGAAACAATGAACTAGTTAGTAATCATGTATGATCCTAGTCCATGTTAAGTGGCTAATGCATCGCATACAAAATGTAACTATAATAGGCTCGGCTAATCCTAGTATGGCATGTGGAATGCAACAACTCAATGCACGTATTTAAGTTGGAATGGAAATACTATGCGGTTAGCATGATGCGCCGAGCCCGGTGCATGCAAGACTGATGAATGATGCACACATGCATAGCATAAGGTATGCTAAATTAAACATGCCCTAATACTAACCATCAAAGCAGGTAAGTAAAAGGGAGAAAGAAGTGCAGGTTGGAAGACATGCTCACACGCACCCACACTTATTATAGATCACCTAATTAATTAACAAATCAATTAAGGTAAGGAAAGCATTAAAAGGCCTCGGGAAGAGGGATGCGCGCATGCTCGGATTGGCTTCACCCGGGAATCCAATGCCATGCATAAGTTGCCTCTATTTTCCCTGCTTTGCTCTTCTGATGACTGCAAAAGTCCCAAGGTACACTCTCTGGACACTGGAGAGGGTCACCGGCCAAGGGGGAATATCTCTGGCCAAAGGTAAGTGGCCATCGACCACAAATTAAGCTCTCGGCCACCAATTCATGGCCGGCCGGCACTGGATATGGTCGATCGGCCAAATCTTCCTGCAGAACCTGTTTTGACAGCAGCAGAGGGCAAAACAAGGCATGGCAATGCATTTCAAGCAAATGTGTGCACCAACACACCCCTTATCATTTTTATGACTCAAAGGAGGATGTCCCTTGATTCTCAGACCACCAATCGCGCATTTCAATGCGTGATAGCCTAAGGAACCAAGTTGTGCATTTTGAATTCAAATGAAATGCAATCCAAACAAACAAATAAGGCCTAACCTCTATCACTTGATCAAGAGGCATGGCATGCATGCCAAATGCAACCTAAGCATGCTAGTTAGATGTGCAACATGGGCATGCAAGTAAGCAATGTGCACTAGGCGCTCAACCTAAGCAAACAAGCATGCAAGGCATGAACCACCATGCTAATGACCAATCATGCAAGATGTAATCTAAACAAGCAAGCATGTAAGGCATGCAACGCGTTAAGCAACTTAATCAAGGGAGATTACATGCCAAATGCAACATGATTCAAGCATGCAACACGTGCGATAGTCCAAGTATGCAACAACACGCAAGGTGAGCATGCAACAGTATGCAAAGAAAGGACTTAAACTAATTTGGACAGCTCCTAAACTAGCCCAAAACAGTGGCCAACCACTATGGAAATGGGGCCAAATGCACATACAAACATGCATGCATACATGGTCCAACACTTAAGCATATAGAGACAACTTTTAAGCACACTTAAAAGAGGAAAATCTTGAGCATATGGAATGCATATTAAGCTCTGAAATCACACAAAGGATGATGCCAAACCAACCTAAACCAAGCAATCAAAACATACTAACAAGCCCAAAGCTTGAGACCAACCAAAGGGCTTAAACCATGGCCATGCCAACCAAGCCTCAAAGGACCAAGGGGACTCCAAACAGCCCCAATGCAGGTCTAAACAAGACCAAAGACACACCTAGATGGCATCTAAATGGTCTAAACATGCAAGCATACAAAAGGGTCCAAACATGGAGCACAAGACAACAACCTTTTAACACATTAAAGGGCATCGAATACAAGCATACAAGCACACCACAAGGACTGAAATGGCACGGCAAGTGGTTCCAAACCACTGAAACAAAGCAAGGATGGCATGCTAGAGGGGTCAATGCTCAAGGCATACAAGGGGAATTACATGGTAGCTATACAAAGCAAAGTATGGATGACCCAAATGACCAAAAACAAACCTTTAGCATGCTAAAACAAGCATAAAAGCTTCACAAAGCTAGGCCAAAAACATGCTAGACACAAGGCTCAAAGCACGAAGCATGTTAAGGCAATTCATGGCATTACAAGACAAGTATGCAAAGCAAGCATGGTGTGTCTAAACCAACTTAAAAAAGAGGTAAAACATGGCAAAATACTACCAAATACCTACTAAAACATGGCCAACATGAATTCAAAAATGGTCCTCACACATGAGGCTTAAATGGCAAGTTTGAAGACAACAAGGAGAGGGGGTGGCCCTCTCCTTCTTGGGACCTTAAGACACCATCCTCACCACTGAAATCTTATTCAGTGGTGAGGAGGCCCAAACAAGGTGGTCTCGGAGCTCACCAAAATAGCACAAAATGGGGGCCAAACAAGGCTTATGAGGGGTCAAATAACCCCAAACAACAAAACACCCTTAAACAACTATTTTAAGCAAGTAAAAATAAGACTTTTATTAGTTATATATAAAGTCTAAAAACAGTTGCAAGATAGGCAAAAAAGCTATGCAAAAATGGGATAAAAAGGGCAAGAATCTTACCCTTGAAGACCTTTGTAGACACCCCATTTTTGACCGTCCTCGAGACTTGGACGTCACCGTTGGAACACTCGGTGATTATCCATGTTTGTGTTCGTTTGGAGTTCCCGGAGTTCTCGGCTGCGCGCGCCCTGCCTCAGGACCTCCGAACTCGACCGTTTGTGTTTGGTTTTGCACCAAACACTTGTGTTTTGCCTTGGGAGGGCAGGGAATGCCTTTTGAGGCATCCCCACACACCACCGGCTGGGACTGGAGGTCATCGGCTGGCTTCTTTGTCCATCGGCACTTTATTGTGCCGACCGGCACAAAATTTTGACATTTGGTGCTCTTTGCCGGCCGAGCACTGTACAGTTGCTTTATGAGATATTTTCTCACAGCTGTAAAGCTGGTTGCTCTCCTCCATACACGTGTATGGAGGGATGAGGCTTTGTTTTGCTTAGCTTGTAAGCATTCTTTGCCTATAAGAGAGGAGCTTCTCCTCTTGGTTTAGGGTTAGAATTTTTTGAGGCAAAAAACCAGAGCTCATATACATATATTTCTGTCATATATCTATATCTCCCTCTCTCTCCTCTTGTGTGTGTGTTCTTGAGTCCAAATAGTGTGTTTTACTTCACTTTTGCACCATTACACACACTATTGCACCTAGCTCCGAGATTGGGAGACTTGGAGGTTTGTTTTGAGTGATTTTGGACTGGTTTTGATCACTTGAGGAGGGCTGGACCACCTGTTCTTCATTAGATCTTCAAGGGTGAGTTTTTCACTTTAGTTTCGCCATTTTTGCAACCTCTTTCTACCCTCTTTGCTTTGTGTTTTTGAGTTTGTGTTTGAGATAAAAAACTCTTGTTTTTACTTGTTCTTGAACTTTCATTAAGGTCATTTTGTGGTTTGAACAAAGGCTTACCCTTTTAGGCCTTATTTGCCTATTTTGGTGACCTTTGCCTTAGATTTTGTTTACTTGGTGTTTTGGCCTTCTCACCATTGAAAACCAGTGGGTTTTCAGTGGTGAGGGAGTTGTTTTGAGGTCACATTTAGGGGAGGGACACCCCTCTCCCCTTGTCTTTTTGTTTGCCTTTGTTTTAGGCCCAAGGAATAGCATGTTTGTATAGTTGTTTTGAGCCTCATTTCAGAGCATATTTGTGGTTTATTTGACATGTTATGCCTCTGTTTTAGGTTGGTTTCATAGTCCTTAACATGTCTCTTATGCTTGCTTTGAAATGCTTTCGTATGCCTAGAAGATGCCATGCTTTGAGGTCATGTTTCCTTGCATGTTTTAGCTTAGTTTCATGGAGATGCTAGCATCATTTTGTTATGTTAGAGGGCTGTGAGCCACTGATTTAGTCACATTTGAGGTGCTTGACATGGTTGTTTTACATTGATGCTTGTAGGCCTTGAACATATGATCCATACATATGCATTGGATAGGATGTTTAGATGATTTGAGCTCATTTCATATGTCATTTCAGTCCCTACTTCATGCCTCTATGTCTCCGTATATCTTCCCATCCATGCTTGGAATTGTTGGTTTCTTATGCCATAAAAAGAGCATTGTGTGTGCTTCCATGTTTATTGCATTTTGGAGTTGCCATGAGGGGGGGGGATTTGGGCTCATTTTGCATGCTAGAAATCTGTTCTTGCTTGCTTGGTATATACCACGTTTGGTCTTGTTAATGATAGCAAGGTGTGCCCATTTTGGTGCCTTAAATTTGGCCTTATTTGGTTCGCACATTGGCATGCTCATTGGTCACTACTTTAGGCTTGCTTCGCTACTGTTTTTGGGGTTTTGAGGGCTGCCTCATTGTAGTTAAATCCATGGCATGCTTGCTTTATGATTGTTGCATGATTAACTAACTAAGTATTGTGAAAGGTTGGCCCTATTGTTTGACTTGTTCATGTTAACATTGCATGTTGCATCTTGTATAATTGGCATTGCATACTTAACATGATAGTTGCATTATTAGATTGCATCATTGGACCATGTTGCATACATGCATTTCATTACTTGGTTTGGGGTGTCAAACCAAGTGTGGGAAGTGAGGGGTGTTTGCACTTCAAGTGGCAAAACATACCTCCATTCCCAAGTCACCAAGGCCTTTGACTTAAGGATGATAAGATTTTGGTTCCATTTGTTTGTTTGCATGCATTTTTACATTGAAAATGCAACCTTGGTTCTTAGGCTATCATGCACCAAAGTGTACAATTGATAGCCTTAGAACCAAGAGCCATGCTTCCTTGAGTCTCCTTCATGATAGGGAACATTGGCCATGCATAAATATGTCCAAAAAAACCAATACCATGCATTGCTGTTTGTTGCTGCTGTCAACTGTCTCCTGCAGGAATTTAGTGCCGACCGGCACTCTATAGTGCCGACCGGCACTCTATTTTGGCCGATAAACACATTAGCAGCCGGTGGTCATTGGAAGGAGCCGGTGATCAATTCTTCCAGCCGGTGGGACATTTCAGACCATTTGGAAGGTATTCCAAAAACTTTGGGAATTTTTGGAGAGACAAGGCAATAAAAGCAGAAGCAGCAATGCCATGGCACGGGTTTTCCGGGCGAGCCGCGACGAGCATGCATCATTCGCACATCCCGAGGCAGGGCTGAGGCCCCATTGCATTTACTTATTTATTCGCTTTAATTTTAGTAATTAGAATTTGTAATAATTTATTTATTCATTTATTCATTGGACTGTATTATTATTCGGTCCCTCCGAGTGAGGGCAAAAATGTAATAAGTGTGTGTGAGTGGGTGTATGTCTTCCAATCCCCACTTCTTCCTATCCCTTTTATTTACCTGCTTATGATGGTAGATTAGGGCATTTTATTTTTAGCATACCTTATGCAATGCATGCGTGCATTCATGCATTTGTTTACATACATCGGGCTCGGCACATCATACAAACTGCATCGCAATTTTCAATTCCAAATTGAATACGTGCATCAAATAAAGTGCATTTCACATGCCATCTTTAGGGTTAGCCGAGCCTACTCTAGATTACATCCATGCCTGTGTTGCATTAGCCACTTAACATGAACTAGGTCATGCATGTTTGCTAACTAGTTTCTTGTTTTGGCACGGAGTACGATGTAAGTTTTTATGGCTTTAGCATATCGCATGCGTGTGAATGTTTACCATGATAGTAGGATTACCATGCGGCTAGTTGCTTACATGATAAACTGTTTGAATGCCTGTGGGTGGAGGTTGGATTGCCTGAGTTGGAACAACTCGTTGAAATCCGTATTTTTAGCCTATTTGCGAGTAGCAAAATCTAACACGTTTTTCGAGACAAAACGGATATGCAATGTTTGTTTCCAAATTAGGCGATCTAGTCTATACTTTTGTGTTGTGCGCATCACATAGTAAATTCTAGGCTAATAATTGGAATAAGAACGCATAAAGTTTTCAAAAAACGGATATCACGGTTAGTAGAGGCCGGTCTTCGGACCGGGCGAAAGGGGGTGCTCATAGCTGACCTTCCCCGATCGTACCCAAGCTCCCGAGCCAAGACCACTTTGGTGATGACGGACGTGTGGCCTTCGGCACCGAGTCAGGGTTTCCTAAATTTCCCAATTAAAAAATATTTAGGTGGCGACTCTGTAATCTGGCAAAGCAGTCCATGTTTGGCACTACTTTTCAAAAAAATCTGTTTTCTCAAACGATTTTCCGGATTTGGACTCTTTGGTTCAGATTTAGAATCGCGACACAAAAGGGAGTCCAAACTGTAGCGCGAGGTCCCCCGCGGACGTGCTACAGTTTCTGGCGACTCTGCTGGGGAGTTTAGAGAGCTTGACTCGAACTCGTGATATCCTGTTTTGACTACACTTATGTGTTTCTTTGCATTGCATTTGCATTGGTGCGCCTAGGACACCGTGTTGGCCATCTGCTATTTCTGAGCGGTTTGCCGGAGGCTTGTCTTGTCAAGGCATGTCCTTAAGGCTGACCGGTTGCGGGCTCTGCCAGTATGGGAACACAAACCCCGGTTTTACCGGGGCACCCTTTTTGACCATTCGACCTAGTGCATAGTCGGAATCCATAGTGACCATTCCAAACTAGGACAGGTTGCTTACCCGATAATAGGTTGTTTGAAACCGCTACGTGCGTAGTGAAACCCTAGCTCCTGACAAAATAGGACAGGGAAACCCTACCCCAATATAGGGGTGCTTTGGTTCTCATTTATCTGCTATGTGCTATAGAGTGTAACTCTGCGGGGAACATACAGATCAGTTTGCAAGTTTAAGTACCAGGCCCGAGGGCATCAGTATCAGTGTTTTGGGAATCAGTTGTCTGGCGATATCAGATTCAGGCCTAGGGGCAATGGTTCATGATCAGTGATCAGTGGTTGAGAAACAGTGTATTCGGCATTCGACCGTTTGTTTTAAATACCCGACCGTGTGTTGTGTGTTTATTTACTTTACGCCGTTATGCTGTCCAATTGTCTGTTTATTTATACGCTTTATTTATCTTTCTATTAGGTAGTTGAGCACAATTGCTACCAACCCGATAGATATCCCCCAAGCACCCTGGGTCAGAGGCCGTCGACTCCTTCGATCTGAGGATCTGATAGACGGACAACCAGTGTACTACTCGCTACCCCCGGTCACTAGACGGAAGTCAGTGAGGCAGAGGACATCAGTACAACAGTCAGTTCAGAGGGCTTTGTCTACCCCACCTGTGCTCAGTAGAGATCGGGGTTTTGTGTTACCAACAGAGAGGGAATTCATACAAGTAATCCAACCAGAACAGGATAGTATGGCCAGTTTGGAGGAGATGGTGCGCCACCTTCAAGAGAGCATGAAAGCAATGCAGCAGGACGCCGTCCGTCAGGCAGATTTTGCCAGGCAACAGGCCACAGTTGTGAGAGAACAGGCAGAGACAATTGCCAGGCTAGAATAGCAAACCGGAGCATCTGCTTCGCATCAAGTTCCTCCCCCACCTGGAGTTCCTAACGTCGGGGAGACGGCCAATGTTCAGACTGATACCGAGCTACCCACAGGACCACCCCCACCTCCAACCCTACCCCAAATTCAACCTCAACTATCAAAAACACCCACCAATCTACCAGACTCTCCCTTTGAGTTTGAGACTGATCCCACCGCACTCAAATTAAGCAAGCTTGAAAAGTTATTCAAGAGATCTCAAGGGGCCAAGACTATTCCCGATATTGAAGATGGTTACACTGACACAGCTGTGACGCTGCCCGACAGATTCAAAATGCCTCATATTGATCGATTCGATGGGTCTGGGGACCCCATGGTACATTTAAGACTATTTTCGGACGTCCTAAGGCCAATGGGCCTCAGTAGGCTCCAGAAGTTGTCTCTATTTGGTCGAACCCTGTCAGGTGTGGCGTCTGCATGGTATGCTAAGCTAGACGACGACGTGAAGAAAAATTGGGACGAAATGGCTGAGGCCTTCATCGCGCAGTATTCATACAACACACAGATTGAGATCACCACCCGTGATCTCGAGACAACCAGACAAGATCCTAAGGAGAGTTTTTCAGAATTCGTAACCAGATGGAGGGCCAAGGCTTCAATGATGACCTTGCGGCCCACGGACAAAGACCAGATTCGGATGATTGTGCGCAATCTACAGCCGAAATTGATGCAAAAGATGATAGTAGTCCCATTTCCCACCTTTTCTGACCTACATGAGATGGGGGTGCAGATTGAAGATGCCTTGAAACAAGGCTGGATTGATAGTGATCGGGAGCAACCCCGAACAACCTTCAACCGCAACACTAATGCAGGCCCGAGTGGCACATCTGCCACGAGAGCCTCCGAAGTAAGCATGGTCACCACTAACCCCCCACAAAGAAATGCGGCAGCTTCGCCATTCTCCGGTGCGTCCGGAAGCAACCCACAAACAACCAAATACCCACCCAAAAATTCCAGAACTTTCGCTCCACTCTATATGCCCCTATCCAAGGCTCTGGGGGTATTAATCAAGAAAGGGCACCTGAGGCCCCTGGAGCCGCGACCCCTACCAGAAAAACTCCCTCCTACCCATAACCCGACCAAATATTGTGCATTTCACCAACAGCACGGTCACGATACCGATCAGTGCTTCCGGTTACATCATGAGATTCAAGATCTCATTGACAACGGGGTGATTTTGCCTCCCGAGAAGCCCAATGTTACTACAAATCCCCTCCCTGCACATAACCAAGCTCCACCACCTAAAAGACTTAATTTCATTCATACCGGGGGCATGTCTTATGACCCTAGTGTCTATATCACACCCACCCACTTGCCTAAACCGGAGGTGTTCATCCCTGAGTGCAATGACTTATGCATGATGGACATCTCCATGACCCAACCCAAGCCAGTCGTGATGATTGCCAAGAACAGGGAACAGGGGAACCCAAAGCAAGAACGAGTTGTTGAGCCAAAATCTGCGAGATTTGGAATTTGTACTGAGAAAACGTATAGTCCGAGTGACTACATTTTACCGGTGGGCCAGGATGTGCCAGTGGTGAAGCTTCCAGCCAGAGGAGAACTATGTGTAATCCAAGGAGATAGTCTGGAACAGGAAATGGATAATGTAACGGCCGTGGGAGAGGACTTTGCCAATCTCCGGTTTTACTACAACCAAGATCCAGAAGACCCAGCAGTCAACTGGTTTGATTATGGGGAAACAGCAGAGGCCATTGGGTGGTTGGACGATCACCCAGATGTGATAGAAGAATTTCAGCCAGAAGGGAGCCCAGCAGGGGCGAGAACATTAGTAACAGCCAGAAAGGTTGAAAAACAGAGTGCATTGCCGGAGAGCGCCGGCACGAAGAATTTCGCTCAAGAGTGGAGCATCTTGACCACAGGAATTGTTGAGCAGCCGGATGTATTGGCACAGTCAGAACAGGAAGTGTTTGAGGGATCTGAGAGAGTCAAGAAGGCAAAGGCCCAAGTGGGGACTGAAACCGCTGTGTGCACAGAAACGGATAATGTTACAAGTATGAGAATGGAAAGTGCCGTGAGTACAAGAACAGCCATGCCAGAGCCCGACAGATGTTTGTCAGTTGTTGATGGGATGTGGTGGGAAGATGAGGATCTTTGTCTTGCCCATACAGACGAAGACTGGGGGAATAACCAACCCGATAACACCTGGTACCTTGGAGAGATTGACCACATGACACGGAGTGGGCGGTATTTCAAACCCCCACACTTGGATCAACCAGAGGCCTCAGGGAAGGACAGAGAGGCTGAGAAGCAGAAGGAAAAGCAGCTCGAAGAGGAAGCTGTACTCAAACAGCTGAAAAAGATACAAGCAGATATCTCTATTTGGGGGCTGCTCATGGCCTCGCGAGTACACAGAGAGGCTGTTTTATCAGCCATGGATAAGGCAAAGCTTTCAATAGAAACAACACCAGAACAGCTAGTGGGGCTAGTCTTTCCGGGAGGAGCTGCCCCGATGTTGACGTTTGCTGATAAGGAATTACCGCCTGAGGGCACAAATCACAACAAGCCACTCTACATCTCCGTGGAGTGTAGAAACAAATGGATACCGGTAGTCCTTGTTGATACAGGGTCCGCCATCAACGTCTGCCCGGCGAGGACAGCTTACACGATTGGTCTGAAAGTCGCAGACTTTGTACCAACAGTCCAGGTCATCAGGGCATATGACAATACAAGCCGAGAGGTGATGGGAACCGTCAAAATCCAGACCAAGGTTGGGCCGGGACAGCAGGAGATAGATTTTCATGTCTTGGAAGTACCTGCAACTTTCAATTTATTGTTGGGGCGGCCGTGGCTGCATCAGGTGAAGGCAGTATCATCTACTTTGCACCAAATGGTGAAATACCCCTATGGGAAGGGAGTAGCCATCATTTTCGGGAATTCATCAATTCATCCACCACCGGAAGTATCCACGCCTGTTCTGGAGATAGAGCATGGCCTAGAAGACGTGTTCATATCAGGTTTTACCTTGGCTGAGGCCCAGGTTGTACAGAATATCATGGCCGCTAATGAAGGGATATACGTTAGTGCCCAAGCAGTGTACCTCATGAATAAACTCCAATACATCCCCGGGATGGGATTAGGGAAGAGCGGCCGTAAGGGCATCGCAACGTTGGCCGAAGTGCCACACAACCCTCATACCTTCGGCTTGGGTTACCTGCCCACCAAGGAAGATTGGGTAAGAAGAGGAAAAGAGGTGGCAGGGAGAGCCAAAGCAAAACAGATGGGGAAACCTTTTGAATTGATGCACCGGCCCATCCGGGGTACCTTGAACGGACGTTTCGTCCGGGAGGGGGAAGACTTCCCATTCTGTGGTTTTCCGGAGCCATGGCTGAATAAAGAAAAGAAACGCATGTCGGGATTTGAAATTTTCTTCGACTTGCAGTTATCTGGGGATGATGTTGCTGAAGAGCAGACAGACCCGACAGTTGAGGCTGAACATAGCAAGGAATTGGAGTCTGCGGACACAGAGTTCGAAATGGGGGTAGCACTGGCCTGTCTACTTTCAGATCCTCTAATCAACCAGGTGTGCTTGGGGGACGACTCGTCGGTGTCCATGATCGGAGATGAAACGGCTGTGGGCCAACCAGCGGCTATTTTGGATGCATCCATCGCGCCCTCCCTCATCTGGCAGTACGAGGAGGGATTTTTATCAAACAGCACCGGGTCAGGTAGTGAGCCGGAATCTGATTCCACCGAGTCTTGTGAGTCGGAATCAGGTTCCAGCTCGTCTGAGTCTGAGTCCGGTATTCCTGGGGGTGATAACCCGGATGCCACAGTACGGTCCAGGTCGTCTTTTTCTTTCTCTTTCGAGTCTGTTGTAACAGAAGAATTGGACGGTTCGGAAGTATCTAATGAGAATGAGGTAACTGTGGTTTCCGAGTACTTTTCTGTGCCTTTGGTTTATTGCTTAAATCAGGACTTTCAAAATTTTGATGAAAACGACGAGGACGAAATTCCTCCGGTTTTGCAACGATTAATTGAACAAGAGCAAGAGAGGTTTGTTAAACCCTTAATGGATGAAATCACTACCGTGAACATTGGTACTGAGAAGGACCCGCGGCTGGTCCAGATCGGGTCCACGTTGTCTTCGGAGGAACGCGAGCGCTTAGTCGCTTTATTAAAAGATTTCAAAGATGTTTTCGCGTGGTCCTACGAAGACATGCCTGGAATCGATCCTGAGATTGTACAGCACCGGATCCCTCTTGACCCTGAGGCCCGACCTGTCAAACAGAAACTCAGGAGGATCCGCCCCGATTGGGCCATTAAGATCAAAGAAGAGGTCACCAAGCAGATTGACGCGGGCTTCCTGCTGGTATCTGAATACCCGACTTGGCTGGCCAACATTGTTCCAGTGCCGAAGAAGGATGGCAGAATCCGAGTATGTGTGGACTTCAGGGATTTGAATAGAGCCAGTCCGAAGGATGACTTTCCCTTGCCAGACATCGATGAGTTGGTAGATTTCACAGCAGGGCATGCTTTGCTCTCATTCATGGATGGCTTCTCAGGCTATAATCAGATAGTAATGGCACCCGAAGATCGGGAGAAGACCGCTTTTACCACCCCGTGGGGTACATATTGCTACAGAGTGATGCCATTTGGGCTAAAGAACGCCGGGGCTACATATCAACGGGCTGCAACTACAATATTACATGACATGATCCATAAAGAGGTCGAGGTGTACGTGGACGACATGATTGTCAAATCCAAAGAAAGAGAGGGCCACTACACCGCCTTGCAAAAGTTTTTCCAAAGGATCAGGGAATTTCGGCTGCGGTTGAATCCTCAGAAATGTACGTTTGGTGTTACAGCGGGAAAAATGCTGGGATTTCTGATTACACAAAGGGGCATCGAAGTCGACCCTTCCTAAAATCAAGGCCATCTTAGAAATGCCACCACCAATGACTGAAAAGGAGGTGCGAGGCTTTCTGGGTAAAGTGCAATTCATAAGGCGGTTTATCTCAAAACTAACCTTAACTTGTGAACCACTTTTTGGTCTTCTTGAAGAAAGGAAAGAAGTTCCAATGGGACGGCCGATGCCAAGCCGCATTTGAACAGATTAAAGAGTATCCTACAGAATCCGCCCGTGTTGTCATCACCAAAGCCGGGGAAGCCGTTGATATTGTATCTGTCAGTGACTGAGACTACGATGGGCTGTATGCTCGCACAAGAATCGGAAGATAAAGTGGAAAGGGCCATTTACTATCTGAGCAAGAAGATGCTCGACTACGAGACCCGCTACACTCCGCTGGAGAAGGCATGTCTGGCCTTGGTATGGGCTACTAGGAAGCTGCGGCACTACCTGTTAGCTCACTCTGTAATGTTGGTTTCACGACTTGATCCCATCAAATATCTTTTCGAGAAACCAGCACTTACAGGTAGGCTAGCTCGTTGGTTGCTGTTGCTCTCAGAATTTGACCTCAAATATGTGACACGCAAGTCCGTAAAAGGGAGAGCGGTGGCAGAGTTCCTTGCCGACCACCCGGTTGGAGGGGATGAAACGGTTGAGTACCTATTCCCAGATGAAGCTATTTTGCACATCGAAAATGAGACTTGGACGATGTACTTTGACGGAGCGTCAAATTAATACGGATATGGGATAGGGGTGTTGCTGATAGCGCCCGACGACTCCCGTATCCCTTTAGCATT
This sequence comes from Camellia oleifera, assembly GCA_022316695.1. Taxonomy (NCBI): domain Eukaryota; kingdom Viridiplantae; phylum Streptophyta; class Magnoliopsida; order Ericales; family Theaceae; genus Camellia; species Camellia oleifera. The sequence continues at coordinate 199,637,051 of CM039314.1, forward strand.
CAAGCTTCGGTTCAAGGTCTCGAACAATGAGGCAGAGTACGAGGCGTGTATTGCCGGTTTAGAAGCTGCCCTAGAACTAGGGGCAAGACGATTGGATGTCATTGGAGATTCGAACCTAGTTGTGTCTCAAGCTAAAGGAGACTGGAAAGTAAAAGAGGAAAAGATGATCACTTACCACCAGACCTTGGATTTGTTAATTCCTCGGTTTGAAAAGCTAAGTTTCACTCACCTAGTGAGAGAGAACAACAGGTTTGCAGATTCGCTAGCAACTCTATCTTCTATGATAGACATCCCATCTGGGGTCCGGATGCGTCCAGTCATTATTGACCAGAAATTTGCACCTGCCTACGAATCAATTTCTGCCATAGATGAAGTACAGGACAACAACCCTTGGTATCACGACATATGGAACTTCTTGGAAAAGGAGGCATATCCACTAGGGGCAAATGCCAAGGACAAGAGGGCAATTAGGAGAATGGCTGTTCAGTTTATCATCTGCGGGGGTAAGTTGTACAAAGAGGTCATCTGGGAATGCACAAGTTGTGTGTGGAAGCTGAAGAGTCGAAGCGCCTGATGGAGGCCTATCCATGGAGGAGAATGTGGTGCGCATATGAATGGGGTAATGCTGGCACGAAAGATCCTCAGACAAGGCTACTACTGGTCTACCATGGAGGAAGATTGTATCGGCTTTGTTCGGCGATGCCACAAATGCCAGATTCACGCAAATCGCATGAACATCCCGCCATCAAAGTTATACAACATGACATCACCATGGCCGTTCTCAGTATGGGGAATCGATGTGATTGGAGCTGTTACCCCGAAGGGGTCGAATGGGCATGAGTATATCTTAGTAGCAATAGATTACTTTACAAAGTGGGTCGAGGCCCAGTCCTATGCAGTATTGAAGGCTTCGCATGTCGCGAAGTTTATCAGAAACAACATTATCTGCCGCTATGGAGTCCCGAACGAGATCATTTCAGACAATGGTTCTCACTTCAAGAAAGAGGTGATTAATTTGTTAGAGAAGTATAATGTGGCTTTTCATAAGTCATCCACGTATCGGCCGCAGACCAACGGAGCAGTTGAGGCCGCCAACAAAAACATCAAACACATACTGCAGAAGATGGTGGAAACCTATCGGGACTGGCCAGACAAGTTGCCATTCGCTCTGTGGGGCTACCGGACTTCAATTAGAACTTCGACTGGAGCAACTCCTTATTCGCTGGTCTACGGGATGGAAGCCGTTCTACCAATTGAGATTGAGGTTCCGTCATTGCGAGTACTGGCTGAGTGTCAGATAGTTGAGGCAGATTGGCAGCAGAGCAGATTCGAGGAACTCATGCTTTTCGATGAAAGGAGATTGAAAGCACTGTATCATGTCCAAGGTTATCAACGAAGGATCGCCCGGGCTTTTAATAAGAAAGTTAAGTCCAGAAATTTGAAGGAAGGGGATTTGGTGCTCAAGGACAATCGAGCCCCCATCCACGACCCAAGGGGCAAGTTCAGACCAAATTGGACGGGTCCTTATATCATCAAGTCTATCTGGTCAGGTGGAGCTATGGTTCTGATGGACCTAGATGGCCTAGAGTTCTCCCAACCAATCAACATGGACAAGCTGAAGAAATATTACCCCTGAGAGGCTCGCTAGGCCGAAAACCCGGAAGGGCGACCTAGGCAAAATTCAGAGCATAAAAAAATTAGAAAATATAAAGACTGAGCTCGCAAGGTTGAAAACCCGCAAAGGGCGGCCTTGGCAAAAATTAGAGCGCAAAAGGAGAGTGAAAATACTCGAGTGAACCTAAGCCTGAACTACGTAAGGCTTGATTCCCATCCTTGGGATACGTAGGCAGCTTCATCCTGAAGTTCAGCCATAAACATTTTCCCCGATCAGCTTTGTCCGTTTGATCGCCTTAGTCATCTTTGTCCATCAGCATTCATCGTAATCTCCGGTGCAGTGCTATTCAGACTAGGGGCAACTTTCCGTTGCCATGCAGCGCCGCGGCACTATCCAAACTAGGGGCAATTTTCCAATTGCAAGAATCTGGGGTTGTGCATCTCAGTGACAAATTTTAGGTGTGTCCAGTTCTGATCCATATCGAAAATGGTTTTGAAAAGTTTTAATAAAGATGACTTTGTTCAAATAAATCTTTTTACAACTAAGACCATTTCTGGACCAAAACGGAAAATTTTCAGTACCACAACCTTCAATTTCATTGATTTCAAATAGAGTTCTCTTGCTCTTGCATACAATCGAAGTTGCTTTTTATTACATTCATAAAGAAAACTTGAAAGTACTAATAAAGCAACAAATTTGGGGCATGGTCAAGTCAAATGTCCCTGTGCCCCCTCTCAGAGCTGGTCGAAGCCTCTGATGCCAAAGTGGGCCCCTCCTATGCCTCTTCATTAAGGCAATCCAAGCACTCATCAGACAAAGTGCAATTGAAAGCGGGAGCGGGGGCCAGGAGCTCTCTCGTCCTCCATGCTGCGGCATACCTGGCCAGCTGTGAGCCTCGGATTAGGAATGCAGCCGGGTACTCTATCCCTTCCAGCGGACAAGTCTGATCATGACCAAACTGGCGCAGGATACGGAATGGGAAGTAGAAGACACAGCGAGTCAAGCCAATCAATTGGATCCCGGGCTGACGGGTCATGCTGTAACTCATCGTTGGGAGATTGAGCCAAGGGCACCGCCAAGCAATGCGATCTGCGGACAAACTGCACATCCACTCAAACCACCAACCTTCATCAAGGGCATCAACTAGGCGTTGTCTGAAGAAATAGCCGCGCGCTGAGTATGCTGGGCAAGAGTCCACAACCTTCAATTTATCCATCAACCACACCTGGGGAGGGATGAAAAATGAGAGAATAAAGAATAGAGAGAAGTACGATGAGAGAAAAAGTAAGAAAGGGGTTTTGTGAGAAAAACCGAGCCTGAGGGCCGAGTGACGTGAGCAAATATAAAAAGTGAGATGGGGTGGGAAACATTACCTGCAGTAATAGTGGACTCCCTGCTAATCTGATCGTCTCTCGACGGTAAAAGGCGTCTAAGCCCAACAGTGTCTCAGCCAGGACCATGGCAATGCAGTTTCTGCCCTCCTTCAAGCCTTGGGCAACTTCAATCAACCGGACACTGGCTCCTCCGGAACCGGAGACGAACAGAAAATGAGATAGCATGCATAGACAGAGGGCGTGCCGCCGAAAGCCTTGCCAGTGATGGTCGCCACGATCACCAGTCTCAGAAAAACGACAGACCAAGCTCGGAACATCTAATGTCCCGTCACAAATCAGAGAACGAGCATCGGGTATTGAGAGCCCACACATTTGTCCTAAGGCTTGAGCATGGCCAAAACGAAATTGGGGCAGGATTTCCTCATTGCGCCCAGATTCCATTAGAGCTTGGAAATCTTCGAAAGTGGGACACACCTCTTGCCCGCTAAAGCTAAAGACATGTGTTACCGGGTTCCAGAACCTTGCCGCGGCATGGAGGAACGGAAAATGCAGCGGGGTGAGGCGCAAAGTGAATAGTGCGTTTATGCCGAAAGCCCGGAAGTTCAGCTTTTCCGAGCCATCCAAATTGTTAATCCAAGTTGCGAGATTTTGGGCAAGAAATTCTTCCATTTGGAGCAAATCAGTGTGGAAATGAAGAGAATCACGAAGCTGAGACCTTTTTGAAGAGGATAAGGTTGAGTGGAGGACACATGTCAACATTCTGTTGGTGCAGACAGTCTACAGCCGACCGGCAGTAAATAGTGCCGACCGGCCATAATTTTGTGCCGACCGACCAAATTATGTGCCGATGACCATCCTCCCTGGCCAATGATCCTTGTGTCCAGTCGATGGTCCTCCCCATGTGTTTTCTAAGCCTTTTATGCTGGATATTGGGGAATTCCACCACTTACAGCACTCTCCGGTGATTTGATTCCCACCGAGTCGTGCATTTGTTTATCGAGTTGTTGCATATTTGCTTATCGAGTTGTATGTCACTCACTTTAAGTCTTTGCTGTGTCTATCAAGTTGTACTTGCACTTGGCTAGTCTGTCGAGTCTTTGATTCGCTTATCGAGTTGTAAGTCGGTCCACTACCTGATTATTACGATGCGATGCTTTGTTTTCAAAAACAGTTTCAATTTCATTCACATTGTTATGTGATGCCTTGTGATGCGATGCACACAAGTACAATACCTTTTCAAGCGGATAGTTGTTTCATCTCCATCATATGTTTTGCAAAAACACACGATTTTGAGAAATAAAACCCGCCTAAGGCGGTGCAATGCGCTTAAACTCCTAGTAAAAAGGAAAGTAAAGCGAGAAAATAACAGGGTAGCAGGCTGCTGAGTTTGACATTGGTAACCTCCTCCTTTCGGCCACCATGCCTTTTTGCGCCCTCGTTCGGGTCAGTCATGTGATTTGGTATCTTCATCGCTTAAGACGGTCCAAGAAATGGCGCCTTCAGAATATAAGCGGAGCTTCGAGTTGACCTCGTACTACAACTCTTGTGAGCGATGCTCAGAACGCGCGAAGGATATCCCTTCCCGTATCCTTTTACGTCTCGTAAATTTCAAAAGAAATTGCTTCAATTATACTGTGTTGCAGTACGTTGCATTTCAACATCATGTTTTACCATGTTCAATTTCAAGTTCCTTTTTATTATACACATTGCATTGTATGCGTGCTTTGCTTTACTAATATGTGTTCAAGTTCTTTTTTATTATACACATTGCATTGTATGCGTGCTTTGCTTTACTGATATGTGTTCAAGTTCCTTTTTATTATACACATTGCATTGTATGCGTGCTTTGCTTTACTGATATGTGTTCAAGTTCCTTTTTATTATACACATTGCATTGTATGCGTGCTTTGCTTTACTGATATGTGTTCAAGTTCCTTTTTATTATACACATTGCATTGTATGCGTGCTTTGCTTTACTGATATGTGTTCAAGTTCCTTTTTATTATACACATTGCATTGTATGCGTGCTTTGCTTTACTGATATGTGTTCAAGTTCCTTTTTGCTATACACATTGCATTGTATGCGTGCTTTGCTTTACTGATATGTGTTCAAGTTCCTTTTTATTATACACATTGCATTGTATGCGTGCTTTGCTTTACTGGTATGTGTTCAAGTTCTTTTTTATTATACACATTGCATTGTATGCGTGCTTTGCTTTACGGATATGTGTTCAAGTTCCTATTATACACATTGCATTGTATGCGTGCTCTGCTTTACTCACATGTGTTCAATTACAACTGCCTATACACGTTGCACCTGCCACACATCTCCAATCGTGTAATTTGCATATTGCTAACAATACCATACCTGTTAAGTTTACTTTCTTTGCAGGCACGATATTGTATGTACGGCTCATTTGAGGCCGGTGCAACCGGACGAGCCGCACAGGTATTGTATCCTCCGCGTGAGACGTTTTGAGAATTCCATAATTCTCTTACATCCTTTCTGCATTATAGTGTAGATTGGTGCATGTTAGCTTATAACTGTCGCATGTGTGCTTCATTACAGCTTTCTTTGCATGATCATAAGTTATGCCCGGCTTCTTGCATTTTCAGTTGCATTTTGCCCCTGCCTTCGGGCGCATATCTTACTTGTTTTGCATGATTGTCTAAGTCTTCGGCCTTGTCAAAAATGGGTCGTCTCTGGGCTTTGACATTCACTCCCGTCATTCTTATGACTTCCGAGTTCTGTCAAAGAGGGGCAACTGTAGACACCCCATTTTTGACCGTCCTCGAGACTTGGACGTCACCGTTGGAACACTCGGTGATTATCCATGTTTGTGTTCGTTTGGAGTTCCCGGAGTTCTCGGCTGCGCGCGTCCTGCCTCAGGACCTCCGAACTCGACCGTTTGTGTTTGGTTTTACACCAAACACTTGTGTTTTGCCTTGGGAGGGCAGGGAATGCCTTTTGAGGCATCCCCACACACCACCGGCTGGGACTGGAGGTCATCGGCTGGCTTCTTTGTCCATCGGCACTTTATTGTGCCGACCGGCACTATTTTGTGCCGACCGGCACAAAATTTTGACATTTGGTGCTCTTTGGCGGCCGAGCACTGTACAGTTGCTTTATGAGATATTTTCTCACAGCTGTAAAGCTGGTTGCTCTACTCCATACACGTGTATGGAGGGATGAGGCTTTGTTTTGCTTAGCTTGTAAGCATTCTTTGCCTATAAGAGAGGAGCTTCTCCTCTTGGTTTAGGGTTAGAATTTTTTGAGGCAAAAAACCAGAGCTCATATACATATATTTCTGTCATATATCTATATCTCCCTCTCTCTCCTCTTGTGTGTGTGTTCTTGAGTCCAAATAGTGTGTTTTACTTCACTTTTGCACCATTACACACACTATTGCACCTAGCTCCGAGATTGGGAGACTTGGAGGTTTGTTTTGAGTGATTTTGGACTGGTTTTGATCACTTGAGGAGGGCTGGACCACCTGTTCTTCATTAGATCTTCAAGGGTGAGTTTTTCACTTTAGTTTCGCCATTTTTGCAACCTCTTTCTACCCTCTTTGCTTTGTGTTTTTGAGTTTGTGTTTGAGATAAAAAACTCTTGTTTTTACTTGTTCTTGAACTTTCATTAAGGTCATTTTGTGGTTTGAACAAAGGCTTACCCTTTTAGGCCTTATTTGCCTATTTTGGTGACCTTTGCCTTAGATTTTGTTTACTTGGTGTTTTGGCCTTCTCACCATTGAAAACCAGTGGGTTTTCAGTGGTGAGGGAGTTGTTTTAAAGTCACATTTAGGGGAGGGACACCCCTCTCCCCTTGTTTTTTTGTTTGCCTTTGTTTTAGGCCCAAAGAATAGCATGTTTGTATAGTTGTTTTGAGCCTCATTTCAGAGCATATTTGTGGTTTATTTGACATGTTATGCCTCTGTTTTAGGTTGGTTTCATAGTCCTTAACATGTCTCTTATGCTTGCTTTGAAATGCTTTCTTATGCCTAGAAGATGCCATGCTTTAAGGTCATGTTTCCTTGCATGTTTTAGCTTAGTTTCATGAAGATGCTAGCATTATTTTGTTATGTTAGAGGGCTGTGAGCCACTGATTTAGTCACATTTGAGGTGCTTGACATGGTTGTTTTACATTGATGCTTGTAGGCATAGAACATATGATCCATACATATGCATTGGATAGGATGTTTAGATGATTTGAGCTCATTTCATATGTCATTTCAGTCCCTACTTCATGCCTCTATGTCTCCGTATATCTTCCCATCCATGCTTGGAATTGTTGGTTTCTTATGCCATAAAAAGAGCATTGTGTGTGCTTCCATGTTTATTGCATTTTGGAGTTGCCATGAGGGGGGGGGGATTTGGGCTCATTTTGCATGCTAGAAATCTGTTCTTGCTTGCTTGGTATATACCACGTTTGGTCTTGTTAATGATAGCAAGGTGTGCCCATTTTGGTGCCTTAAATTTGGCCTTATTTGGTTCGCACATTGGCATGCTCATTGGTCACTACTTTAGGCTTGCTTCGCTACTGTTTTTGGGGTTTTGAGGGCTGCCTCATTGTAGTTAAATCCATGGCATGCTTGCTTTATGATTGTTGCATGATTAACTAACTAAGTATTGTGAAAGGTTGGCCCTATTGTTTGACTTGTTCATGTTAACATTGCATGTTGCATCTTGTATAATTGGCATTGCATACTTAACATGATAGTTGCATTATTAGATTGCATCATTGGACCATGTTGCATACATGCATTTCATTACTTGGTTTGGGGTGTCAAACCAAGTGTGGGAAGTGAGGGGTGTTTGCACTTCAAGTGGCAAAACATACCTCCATTCCCAAGTCACCAAGGCCTTTGACTTAAGGATGATAAGATTTTGGTTCCATTTGTTTGTTTGCATGCATTTTTACATTGAAAATGCAACCTTGGTTCTTAGGCTATCATGCACCAAAGTGTACAATTGATAGCCTTAGAACCAAGAGCCATGCTTCCTTGAGTCTCCTTCATGATAGGGAACATTGGCCATGCATAAATATGTCCAAAAAAACCAATACCATGCATTGCTGTTTGTTGCTGCTGTCAACTGTCTCCTGCAGGAATTTAGTGCCGACCGGCACTCTATAGTGCCGACCGGCACTCTATTTTGGCCGATAAACACATTAGCAGCCGGTGGTCATTGGAAGGAGCCGGTGATCAATTCTTCCAGCCGGTGGGACATTTCAGACCATTTGGAAGGTATTCCAAAAACTTTGGGAATTTTTGGAGAGACAAGGCAATAAAAGCAGAAGCAGCAATGCCATGGCACGGGTTTTCCGGGCGAGCCGCGACGAGCATGCATCATTCGCACATCCCGAGGCAGGGCTGAGGCCCCATTGCATTTACTTATTTATTCGCTTTAATTTTAGTAATTAGAATTTGTAATAATTTATTTATTCATTTATTCATTGGACTGTATTATTATTCGGTCCCTCCGAGTGAGGGCAAAAATGTAATAAGTGTGTGTGAGTGGGTGTATGTCTTCCAATCCCCACTTCTTCCTATCCCTTTTATTTACCTGCTTATGATGGTAGATTAGGGCATTTTATTTTTAGCATACCTTATGCAATGCATGCGTGCATTCATGCATTTGTTTACATACATCGGGCTCGGCACATCATACAAACTGCATCGCAATTTTCAATTCCAAATTGAATACGTGCATCAAATAAAGTGCATTTCACATGCCATCTTTAGGGTTAGCCGAGCCTACTCTAGATTACATCCATGCCTGTGTTGCATTAGCCACTTAACATGAACTAGGTCATGCATGTTTGCTAACTAGTTTCTTGTTTTGGCACGGAGTACGATGTAAGTTTTTATGGCTTTAGCATATCGCATGCGTGTGAATGTTTACCATGATAGTAGGATTACCATGCGGCTAGTTGCTTACATGATAAACTGTTTGAATGCCTGTGGGTGGAGGTTGGATTGCCTGAGTTGGAACAACTCGTTGAAATCCGTATTTTTAGCCTATTTGCGAGTAGCAAAATCTAACACGTTTTTCGAGACAAAACGGATATGCAATGTTTGTTTCCAAATTAGGCGATCTAGTCTATACTTTTGTGTTGTGCGCATCACATAGTAAATTCTAGGCTAATAATTGGAATAAGAACGCATAAAGTTTTCAAAAAACGGATATCACGGTTAGTAGAGGCCGGTCTTCGGACCGGGCGAAAGGGGGTGCTCATAGCTGACCTTCCCCGATCGTACCCAAGCTCCCGAGCCAAGACCACTTTGGTGATGACGGACGTGTGGCCTTCGGCACCGAGTCAGGGTTTCCTAAATTTCCCAATTAAAAAATATTTAGGTGGCGACTCTGTAATCTGGCAAAGCAGTCCATGTTTGGCACTACTTTTCAAAAAAATCTGTTTTCTCAAACGATTTGCCGGATTTGGACTCTTTGGTTCAGATTTAGAATCGCGACACAAAAGGGAGTCCAAACTGTAGCGCGAGGTCCCCCGCGGACGTGCTACAACCTTCTTCACAAGAATCACTCCAGCAGCTTTCTTAGATCCAAACCAGCTCAAGAACTTCAAGGAGAACCCCCTAATGGCTCAGCAACTAGGTAAGGTGTGATGGTAGGTGTCCTAGTGCAAAACTAAGGACAAACACACACTTAGAGCAAAAGAGAGGGAGAAATAGAGATAGAATAGATACACTATGCTAACCCTAGAACCAGAGCTCCCCTCAATTTTTTTTGTAACCCTAGAGGAGGGAGGAGAGGCCCTCTCTTTATAGAGGATCACTCTTGCAAAGCTTACAAAACAAGCTAAGCAAGAGTGAAATCCCTCCATACACGTGTATGGAGGGGGTGCAAAGTGTATGCTAGCTAGCACAGTTGACATAAAAATATCTGCAAAAGCAGATGCACAGTGGTTGGCCAGCCAAAAATGCCAAATTGACCAAAATAATGGTCGGCCGGCCACAAAGAGTGCAGGTCGGCCATAACCAATGGCCGGTGGAAACAAAACATGGTCGGTGGCCTCAAGCCATGGCCGGTGGGGTATGAGGATGGCCAACAAGCTATTCCCTGCCCTCCAAAGCAAAAACACAGGTGTTTGGTGCAAAACCAAACACAAAACAGGCAAGTTAAGAGATCCTGAGGCAAGGCGCGTAGCCGAGACCTTCGAGAACTCAAAACGAGCACAAACATGGATGATCACCGAGTGTTCAAACGGTGACGTCCAAGTCTTGAGGACATTCAAAAATGGGGTGTCTACAGTTGCCCTTCTTTGATAGAACTCGAAAGTCATAACAATGACGGGAGTAAATGTCAAAGACTTGAGACGACCCATTTTTGACAAGGCTGAAGACTTAGACAAAGCATGCAAGACAATAAAGATATGCGCCCGAAGGCGGGGGCAAAATGCAACTGACAATGCAAGAAGCCGAACATAACTTATGATCATGTAAAGAAAGCTGTAACGAAGGATAACAATGCAACAGTTTTAAGCTAGCAAACACAAACCAAACTACACTATAATGCAGAGAGGGTGCAAGAGAATTATGTAACTCTCGCTACGCTTCATGCGGAGAATACAATACCTGTGTGGTTCGTCTGGTCATGCCAGCTTCAAATGAACCGTACATACAATATCGTGCTTGTAAAAGAGAGAAACTTAACAGGTACAATATTGTTAGCAACATGCATGACAATGCAAGTTAAGACTACGTGACAACGCAAGTGTAGGAGTGCATGACAATGCAACCTATGCGTGACAACGCAGAACAATGCGAAATGGATGCAAAATGATATGCAACATTTACAAATCTACGTATAAACAATGCAAATGATATGCAATGCAATTGAATCACGATCAAATCATGAACAGTTCAAAAACCACACAAATGTCATAAAGATGATGGAGATGCAAAGTCCGTCTACCATAGAAAAGGTGCCGCAACCCTCAAACCACAATACCAGCAGTGGAATAGGCGCGTACACATGTAGAACTATGAGTGATGTAGACGGAACACAAGAACAAGTAATTGGGTGGAATGACATAAGTAAAGCATGCTTTGCTCAGAAAAGCTCATGATCCTAAATGTTGGATGCAATCGAACTACACTACAATGCAGTATATATAGTGGATAAGGCCTACGGCCAAACCGTATCTTGCCTAAGAAAGGCATGGACACAAACAAGCCGCGTTTAACATAGAAACGGTGACGTCACCCTCAAACCACAATACCAACAGTGGAATAGGCGCGTACACATAATATCATAACTGTGCTTCAACGTGAAAGGTATGGGCACATACCAGACCAAGCTCAACATGGAAAGGCGTAAACCATAGATGGATGCAATGCAGTGAATGCATGCAAGCTATAATGCAATATATACAATATGCATTATTTACAATGAATGCATGACATATGCATTATTTACAATGAATGCGTGACATATGCACTATTTACAATGCAATATTTACAAGCTAAAATGCAATGGATGTAGTGGATAAGGCCTGCGGCCAAACCGTGTCTTGCCTAAGAAGGGCATGGAGACATACAAACCGTGTCTAACACAGAAACGGTGCCGTCACCCTCAAACCATAATACCAGCAGTGGAATAGGTGCGTACACATAATATCATAACCGTGCTTTGACGTGAAAAGTATGGGCACATACCAGACCAAGCTCAACATGGAAAGGTGCAAGCCGTGGATGGAGGTGATGCAATGAATGCATGCAAGCTACAATGCAATATATACAATATGCAATGGAATGTAATATTATGTACAATGCAACCTGCTGGGGAAAATGCAACGGATGTAGTGGAAAAGGCTTACGGGCGAACCATGTCTTGCCTAAGAAAGGCATGGACATATACAAACCGCGTCTAACACAGAAACGGTGCCGTCACCCTTAAACCACAATACTAGCAGTGGAATAGGTGCGTACATATAATATCATAACTGTGCTTCGACGCGAAAAGTACGGGCACATGCCAGACCAAGCTCAACATGGAGAGGCGTAAGCCATAGATGGATGATGCAATGAATGCATGCAAGCTACAATGCAATATATACAATATGCAATGGATGTATGTAAATGCAATATTTACAGTACATGTAAATGTCATATTTATAGTGAAATGCATGACATATGCAATATATGCAATATATGTCATATTTACAAGGAATGCATGATATATGCAATATTTACGCTGAAATGCATGACATATGCAATATATTTTTGTTGTTTTCCTTTTTTTTGAAATGCATGCAAAGTGCGAATGATGCATGTTTTTGAAATGCATGTAAATGCAAATGATGCAAGTGCGTGACAACGCACGTCTTTTGAGATGCATGAAAATGCACGTGAACTCAAATGTGTGATAACACGCGTCGCTTGATATGTATGACAATGCATATGAGGTTGAATGCGTGACGACGCATGTCTTTCAAAATGCATGACAATGCACATGATCTTAAATGTACAACAATGCATGTCGCTTGGAATGCATAACAATGCATGTGATCTTGAATGCGTGACAACACATGTTGCTTGGAATGCATAACAATGCATGTGAACTCGAATGCGCTATAACGCGCGTCGCTTGATATGCATGACAATGCATGTGAGGTGCGCATGACGGTGTGACCTAAAGAATGTGCATACTAACGCAAGTATGACATGCGCATGACAATGCAAGATGTGTGCATAATGATGCGAGTGAAATGACGTACAACCAACGCGCGTTTCACGACAAAACGTTGTAATGTATGCATGTGGGGCAACTTTCGAATCTCGCAAGAAACAAAAAGGATACACCTCGCACGTATTTGAGTGTTACGCCAGAAAACACGGCACAGAGACCGGTTAAGCTTCGGAAATGCATTTTCTTGCATTGTTTTGAGCAACGAAGGCACTATCTTGAGCAATGAAGGCCCCAAATCATACCAAAGACCCAAACAAAGGTGTAAGAGGATCACCGGCCATGAGGGGAGTCCACCGGCAATCCACCGGCCACAAAATAAGGTCACCGGCCATCTATTTGGCCGACCGGCCAACAATATGGCCAACCGGCCAAAAGTGCCTATTCGGGGCAGTTTTGACATTTCGGCATGGGTCTTTAAATATGGGGATTCTAGCCCTATTTTTCCACTTTGCCGTAGCTCGAAAAATCCTCCTCATTTTCTCTAGGTTATTCCTCTTCCTTCATTCCTTCGTTTTTCTCAGTTTTAGAGCCCGTTTCGACGTTCGATTCGCGAATACCTCATCGTTTCGCACGTTTTCAATCAAACAAAACTTTGTTTCAGCGTTTTTTTCTCGATTTTCACCACTCGGGGCTTGTTTCCCTCGAGTTTTCCTTGCTTTCTGTGCCTTTTCCACACCTCGACCTTTCTGGCCATTTTCCACCCTCTCGGGGTTGACTTTTCAGTTGTCCTTTCGCATTCTTGCCCGGTTTTTGCTCTTCCGGCCATTTTCACACCCTTTTTGGCGTGGTGGATGATATTCCATGAGGCAGGACTCCCCCGGAGCAGGAGATGGACCCCGAGGCCGAGCTCTTACCCTTGAGCGTTCGACCGTTCAACCCAGTGACCTACAGGCCGACGATTCATGTGCTACCTCCTGACGACATTCGCCACTTTAGCAGTTTCGCGAGGGGTGTGGCGTCGGAGCTCTTACTGTGCAAGCCAGTCACATCTGTCCTTTGGCACCTCCGAGGTACACCTTTCTCTGTTTCATTTTCTGCAAAGTAGAATGTATAACTACAATAGTTGATTTTGCCTTTTAACTGTTTAACTCGGATACACCGATATACTGCATGCTGTAATTGACTGTGAACATGCTTGCACTTGATATCTGTTTGAATCTAAACCTGTGTATTGACGCTGTATTTTCACTGAGCCACTCGAAAACACTGACACATCATAGGCTGTAGTTCACTGTGAGCACACCGGCACCCGATATCTGCTTGAATCTGAACACACGCATACACGCTGTATCTGTACTGAACCACTCGAAAATACTGACACATCATATGCTGTAGTTCACTGTGAGCACACTAGCACCCGTTATCTGTTTGAATCTGAACACGCGCACACACGCTATATCTGTACTGAACCACTCGAAAGCACTGACACATCATATGCTGTAGTTCACTGCGAGCACATTGGCACCCGATATCTATTTGAACCTGAACACGTGTACACACGCTATATCTGTACTGATTCTGAGCACATTCAACACTGTATCTATAATGTCGTTTCGTGATTGTTTGTTTTGACCACAGGGAGATTCCTACACCCTCCAGGGGTATGGGAACGTCGCCGCACGAGGTTGGTACATGGAGCTACTGGACGCGGTTCGTCGCATCATCGACCGAGTTGGTTTTGGGACCTTCTGTATGGGGCTCTCGCGCCTTACTGCGAGTAGGACGTTCCTTGCTGCATTGGCAAAGAGGTGGTGGGACACCACCGACTCCTTCCACTTCTCTACCACGGGAGACATGACGATGACTCTCTTCGACTTCTTGATGCTTACCGGCATCAGGGTAGGAGGTGATCCGATCCCCTTCGACATAGACATGGATGAGTGGGAGGCTGCCCAGATGCACTTGTTTGGCGTCCTACCACCTCTCGCTCATCCAGGATTTGTGCGATATTCTTGGTTCGATGCTCATTTCAGGATTCAGGCGCCAACCACTCAGGAAGAGGAGAAGTAGTATGCTTGCGACTTCTTGATGTTCCTATTGGGGACCACTCTTTTCGCCGACCGGGCGAACACTGTGCCCCTTTATCTACTGAGTGCACTGGTTGACGTGACCAAGATCCGTGGCTACGACTGGGGTGGCGCAGGCTTGGCCACACTCTATGGCTACATGAGCTCGTCTTCTCACCTCAGCGGACAGCTGCTCGAAGGTTACTGGCGAGCTTGGGAGGTATGTCTTCTTCTTCTATTTTTTTTATTTCTACTTTACATTCTTTGTATTCTGTACACTGCACACATTTGCACAATACCTTGCACATACCACTTTCTGCTTTATCTGCATACTGCTGTATCTGATAAGTATACTGATATCTGTTCTGTCATACTGTAGTTGTGGGTATACGCCTGCTTCCCGAGGCTTGCCCCAGTGCCAGAGGAGGAGATGCCCCCCATGATCTCGTTCTCTCACCGCTTCGACGTGAGATGCGAGCGGAGGCCACAGGAGTCTTTCATATTCTTTCGCCGATACTTTGACACCATCACCGCCGCAGAGGTATTTTAGAACTTGCAGTTCATTTAAGCTTCGCTTTGCATTGCATTTTCAATAACAGTAGATAACGAACTGTATTTTGTTTGCAGATCACCTGGCAGCCATGGGCCTCATTGCCCATCGCGGTATGGGATCGGTATGCTGGTGCCCGAGAGATGGCCCGATTCAGAGTTTTACTGGAGGGCCCCATCTGCCGCACCTGGTACTTGGGCGAGCGCTTCTTGCAGCAGACGCTAGGCGTGCTAGAGCAGGCAGTTCCGCAGCCGCCTCCTACTCATATGAGGCATACCGAGAGGTACACTCTCGAGGAGATGGCTGATTACACGATCAGCTAGGATGCGGAGGGCTTTAGGGGCGAGGGCGACTACGCAGAGTATGTCTGGACCTACATTATGCTACCTTTGAGCAGTGGTCGTCGAGTTGAGCCAGAGAGGCCTACGGCACCGACGGCTAGGGCAGGAGCGGGAGCTGGAGCATCGAGGATGGCTCGGGTCCGTGGCAGGAGTGGGACTCGGAGAGGACGGGGGGCTAGTTGGCCAGTACTGCCCACGATGATGACATGCCGAGGGCAGGGTGGGGAGACTTACCAGATCCCCATTGCTCTCCCTCCGGCTGATCATGAGCTAGTCGGGTTCTACGACTTGCCTCCGGTATGTATTATTGCATTTTACATCTTGCACTGTCATTTCATTTCATTTCATTTGATATTCCACAGAATACTGATGTCTCTAACACTTTTGCAGGCTTCCTCCGAGTACACTCGCCAGTCCTTGGAGTTGACCGCCTCTATGATGGGGATGCTCTATCGGAGCTTCGATCTACTGGCCATCTATGGCATTCCGGTAAGTTCCTTCAACAGCAGTCTCAAACTTTACACAATCTGATGCATCGCACTATTACCACAGTACTCGATATACGGTCCTCACGGCATCTGATACACTGCATCCCACAAACTGTTCACAGCATTACTCACGGCATTCATACACTGCACTCAGTCACTGCATTTTGTACCGACACACTGCTCATAACATTCATACACTGTACTCATACACTGCATTTTGTACTGATACACTGCTTATAACATTCATACACTGTACTCATACACTGCATTCTGTACTGATACACTACTCATAACATTCATACACTGTATTCTGTATTCATACTCTACTTTGCGTAGCATACTGATGCGTTTGTCATTTGTGTTTTTCAGCCTCCATTCCAGATTCCTGCTGCAGGAGGTGCTCCAGCTGGGCCTTCTATTCCGACTCGGGGAGGAGGGCGAGGAGGCACAGTATATCCCCGCACCAAAGCGGGGTGTACTCATGTTGGGAGCAGCTCTCGGGTGCTAGTTCCCGATGATGATGAGTCCGAGGCGGAGACAGAGGCGGAGTCGGAGGTAGAGTCATCCGAGGAGGAGACCGGAGATTACTCGGGCTCGGGCTCAGATGATGGTGCTGACGATGATGATGCTCTTGGACCTTCATCCAGGAAGAGGACGAGGACAGACTCTCAGGCCTAAGACCAGTTAGCATTGATCCAGACTTTTGCTATTTTTTCTTCTTTTGGTTTTGTTTCACTTTTTGTTGGTAGCTCGAGTACCTTGTACTGCCGCAGGCAGGTTTTTGTTTTCTTCGAAACTTTGTACTTGAAAAAGGATGAAATGAAACGAACTTTTTATCTGAAAAAGTGTTACATTTGTACAGTTCATATTTCGTATTGCATTGCATCATATTACACCTCAATGTAAATGAGATTGATCTCCTGTTCTGAAAATCAAACACTTGTATTGTAATAACTAGATAATGAACCGGCCAACAGCAAAACAACTCAAACAACCTACTGTTCACTCTGAACACACAGCCCATAGCACAGCACTTGGTTCAAACTGCACACAGCTCATTCACACAGCTCATTCTGAACATTGCTCATTCTGAACTCAAAGCTTGTAATACAGTATTCTGTTCATTTGCACACGGCCCATCCTAGACAAACAGTTCAATCTGAAAAGATGGAATACAAAGATGGAAACTGCTGAAGCTGAAACACATTTAGATGGAATCCGAAAGCCATACGTTCACTGTTTCCAAGTGACCCGGGGTTGAACCCCTGTGGCTTCACAAAAGAACCAAATCATGTTTTGCACAAATGTGGAGAATGACACAGCACTCTGAGCACAAAACAATTTTTTTTTGAAAATGAGAAAAAAGGTCCTCAACTGGGTATTGAGCCTACAACTGAACACAACGAAAAAGACTCAACAACGGAAAACAAAAAGGTAAACAACCTAAAACACGACGAGACATGCTCGGATACGACTCCAAACAAGAATCGAGACAAACAAAGCAAAAAACACGACACACAGATATGTTAACGAGATGAGAGACCTTAGATCACGGGGGGGCCAGTTTCTCCAGGTATTGTTTCCCACCTTTTCTGGTTTGTGATTCTCACATCACTTGGCCCTCAGGCGCAATTTTTTTTAACTCAAAACCCTTTTTCTCACTTTTCTCTCAACTTACATCTCTCTATTCTTTAATCTCTCATTTTGTATCCCTCCCCTGGGTGGTTGATGGATAAATTGAAGGTCGTGGGTTCATGCCCAACACTGTTAGCTCACAGCTATTTCTGTTTGGTGGCATTTAGTCAATGCCCCGGATGAGGGAGTGGGGTACCTTGATCCACCCCAATTTTGTGCTTCGCACTCGTCTTGTTATCTCGTTGCTTGGAGGATGTTGAGAGCTTTCAGCCCTTTACAGACAGTTCCAGTTGCGCCCTTGTTGATAGGCAGAGTGCCCTGCTGGCAAGTATGTTGACGACGGGGGAAAGACAGAACACCTGACTCAACTGCGCCCCTAGTTCATCATTTTGACCATTTTTTGGTTTTCTACTAAAACAATTTTAACCAAAATGAGAGTCAGATTAGCATTCTTGTTCGATTTTTGATTTGAAATCATGCAAGTCAGGCTATGAGCACTGAAAATTTTTCCTTTTTGGGTCCAAGAAAATGATCCAGTTTTGGAAAATGAAATGGTTTTCGAGAAAATGGTCAACCTCAGTAAAAAAATTCTCAAAAACTATTTTTTTTGCAAACGGTCATTGCTCAACGAGCGCAGAACTTACTCTTGAGATGCACAACCTCGGATCGGAGGCAATGGAAAATTGCCCCTTGTCTGGATGGCACTGCACGGCAATGGAAAACTGCCCCTGGTTTGAATAGCAACTCATGGCAACGGAAAGTTGCCCCTTGTTTGAGTGATGACTCATATCAACGGAAAGTTGCCCCTTGTCTGGATAACGCCGCAGCATACTGTGAACAGTTCTCATTATTGGTAATCACGACCGAACTCTTGAATACAGAGAAAACGAAGATGGTCAAAACCAATATATGTACACAGTCACTTTGAAAGTGTTGGTGGTTGGACTTCGGGATGAAGTTGCCTACGTATCCCAAACATGGGAATCAAGCCTTATATAATTCCGGTTGTCACAACCGAACTATTGGGTTTAGAGAAGGTAGGGATGATCAAAACCATTACATGGACACACTCGATTTAGAAGTGTTTGTGGCTGGACTTCAGGATGAAGTTGTCTATGTATCCCAAACATGGGAATCAAGCCTTACGTAGTTCCGGTTAAGGTACACTCATGTATTAACCCTCACCACGCTCTAACTTTTGCCAAGGTCACCCTTCTAGGTTTTCAACCTTACGAGCTATGTTTTTCTTTTCTTTTCAGTTCTTTTTATTTCTTTTCTACTTTTTTTCCTTTTCATCTTTTCTTTTTGTGTTTTCATCTTTTTTTTTTGTATTCTTTTTTTCCTTTCTTCTTTCTTTTTTGTATTTTTCTCTTGCTCTAACTTTTGCCTGGGTCGCCTTTCCAGGTTTTCAGCCCAGTGAGCCTCTCAAAGAGTAAAAGTGTAACGAGTCCATGCCAAATGGTTTTAGGGTTTTGAAGCCATCTGTAACCAGGAGAGTGGCTGTTGTATTGATTTATAGAAGGATCCCTCTTCGGCTCTTCGAACACATCGGACGTTTCTGCCCCTAGTCCGAGGGGTGCTTCTGATTTAGCTTCACAAGTTTCTTTTGGCGACATCTGGTCTTCTTGATCTGACTTTGGTGCCTCTTGGTCGAGGACCGCTTCAAATCTGGCCACACAGGCCTCACATTACGGTTGACTGTTGATCATTCTGAATTCAAGGTCAAGGCTTCGAAAGTGAGGGGTTGAGTCTCGAGGCTGAGAGCGATCCTAAGCTGCACAATCTCAAGAGTGATTCCACACAGGTCTTTGCAGGACTGCGCAAAATATTTTGTTTTTGAAAGTTTTTAAGAAAGCGACAGATCGCTCGCGCTGAAGATAGTGTGGAACCAATCTGGATAAAGCCAGGGTCCTTCCCAGTACTCACACTAACAAGCATGATTTTATTCATTAAAGATTGAGCACGCCTCTCTTTCTCTCAATTAGTCAAATTTTGTAAAACCCGAGGAATTCCTTCCTCTTTGTTTTCACCGTAGTGTTAAAAAAGTTTTGAAAAACTTAGGTCAATGCAATGATTTCGAGGTACAGAAGAGTAAGTGAGATGCTCCGCCAGTCCATTCTAAACTTGCTGGCACAACTAGCTCAAAGTAGCAAATAAACACAGAAACATGATAGCCGCAGCTGTTTCATTCAAAACCTCTGGTTGCAACTGGCTCCGTAGCAGAGACACACTCAAAAGAAACAAAAGGATAATTACAAAAACATGATATCCGAGGCAACAACCCTGGAATCACCTGACATTCTATACAATGGGACTGACTCAATACAACAAGACAGACCCTTAAGCAAAAAGACTGACTCAAGACAATGAGACAGAATCAAAACAAAATCAAAGAAATAGCTCAACACCCAAGCCAGAAATTACAAAAAAAAAAAAACAAAAAAAACAACATCCGCAAACGCTCAAAACAGTGCGTGCCAGATGCCACATCTGAAATACACTCAGCACCGCTTGCAGGTGGTCCAACCTTTTGATCACATACTCGCAGTATCCTCAAAATCTAACAACCTAGCAGTGACAGACTTCGCTGAGGTAGGTGGGAGAATGATCTCATTGTCGATCAAATCTTGCACTTCGTGATGAAGACGAAAACAGTTGTCGGTGTAATGACTGGTTTACTGATGGTACGCGCAATACAAGGCAGCATCATGTGTGGGAGGGAGATTCTTCGGGAGAGGCCTAGGCTCGAGGGGTTTAAGATGCCCCCTTTAGGCAAGGATCTGGAGGGCCCTAGACAAAGGCATGTAGAGTGCGTGGAAGACTCTGCGCCCTCGGGGCAGATACTTCGAAGTTTGCTGACTTTTGCCGGACGCACTGGCAAAAGGATCGGCAGGTGCCACCTTGACTTTCTAATCCTTTCTCGGTGCAAGGTTGGGATTGGAGGGAATTGTTCTGGCATGACGGGGCCTATCCCGATTTTTTGTCTGGCTGGAACTCCCCTCGGTTGAAGTGGGGAAAGCATCATCCACAGTTTTGGCCACCACTGTGAATATTTGTTGCTTATTCATCCCCCTGGCTTTCAAAGCCTCGACTGCCCACGGCAACAGTTTAACGGGATCAACACTTGTTCCCACTTTGTTCTTACCTCTGGCCTCAACTTGATCGAGGGTTTCGGTTGCTCCATCAGGGCGGAACTCGGTTGTTGTTGACACGTCATTGCCATAGCTCGGGGCAACCTCAGGTTGGCTGAGCTCGATCACAATGCGCCCCAGTAGCGGGGGCTCCTATGGTACAAAATTCCCGGCGTAAGATGTGGCTGGTGGCGAAGCGGACATCCTATAGGTGAGACCAGCCATGGACCTCTGGAGGTCACCAATCATTCCCAATAACTCGAATGTGGTGGGCTCGCTAGCCTGATACGACTGGGGTTCCCAGATCAGGCGTGCGGCAGGCGACCTGGGCGGATGCGGTACATCAACATTGGTTTCATCCCGCAAGATGTTTCCTTGATCTAATGCGGCTGCCATAACCACTATTTCCTCTGAACTTTACATCATCATAAGTCCGCTGTACTGAACGGTGACTGACGGATCAGATCTCTGTCTTGCCTCAGCAAAGAAGAACACTGGCTATTCTGTACTAACTCTTTGAACTGAAAGAGAAAACACGCAGCATTTCGGCCCAATCAGAACGTACATGAGTCATAACTGAATAACTATACTCTACTACTGATCACTGTTCCCAAAAATCACTACCCCAAAAGCTGAGTCTGATACCCGCAGATATAACTGACTCCCAAATATCGATACTGATGCCCTTGGGTCTGGTACTTAGACTTGCAAACTGGTATATGCATTCCTCTGTAGAGGTCAACTCAAAAAAGCATATAACAAATAAGCAAGAGCCAAAACAGCCCTATGTTGGGGTAGGGTTTCCCTGTCCTATTTTGTTAGGAGCTAGGGTTTCACTACGTGCGTAGCAGTTTCAAACAGCTTATAATCGAGTAGCAACCTGTCCTAGCTTGGAAGGGTCACTATGGATTCCGAATATGCACTAGGTCGAATGGTCAAAAGGGTGCCCTGGTGACAACCGGGGTTTGTCTTCCCATCGTGGCAGAGCCCGTAACCGGTCAGCCTTATGGCACGTTTCTCGAAGCGAGCCTCCGGCAAACCGTTTAGGAATAGCAGACGGCAAACACTGTGACATAGGCGCACCAATGCACATGCAATGCGAAGAAATACGTAAGTGTAGACAAAACAAGATATCATGAGTTCGAGTCAAGCTCTCTAAACTCCCCAGCAGAGTCGCCAGAAACTGTGGACGCGCTCGCATGGGCCTCAACGCTATAGTTCGGACTCGATTTGTCACAGTTCTAACCAAAGAGTCCAAATCTGGCAAATCGTTTTGGAAAACAGATTTTTTGTAAAGAAGTGCCAAACATGGACTGCTTTGCCAGATACAGAGTCGCCACCTAAATATTTTTTATGGGGAAATTTAGGAAACCCTGACTCGTTTGCCACAGGCCATGTGTCCATCATCACCAAAGTTGCCTCGGCTCGGGAACTTGGGTACGATTGGGGAAGGTCAGCTATGAGCACCCCCACTCGCCCGATTCGAAGATCGGCCTCTACTAACCATGATATCTTGTTTTGAAAACGTTAAGCGTTCTTATTCCGATTATTAGCCTAATCTTACTATGTGATGCGCACAACACAAAAGTATAGACTAGATCGCCTCGTTTGGAACAAAGTATTGCATATCCGCTTGTTTGAAAGATGGTTTGAAATTTGTTACTCGCAAGTAAGCTAAAAAACGGATTTCAATGAGTTGTTCCAACTCAAACAATCCAACCTTCACCCGCAGGCATTCAGGCAGTTTATGTCACATAAGCATATAGCCACATGGTAAGCATGCTGTCATGTTAACATTCACACTCATGTGAGATGCTAAAGCATAAATACTTACATCGTACTTCGCGCCGAAACAATGAACTAGTTAGTAATCATGGATGATCCTAGTCCATGTTAAGTGGCTAATGCATCGCATACAAAATGTAACTATAATAGGCTCGGCTAATCCTAGTATGGCATGTGGAATACAACAACTCAATGCACGTATTCAAGTTGGAATGGAAATACTATGCGGTTAGCATGATGCGCCAAGCCTGGTGCATGCAAGACTGATGAATGATGCATGCATGCATAGCATAAGGTATGCTAAATTGAACATGCCCTAATACTAACCATCAAAGCAGGTAAGTAAAAGGGAGAAAGAAGGGGGGGTTGGAAGACATGCTCACATGTACCCACACTTATTACAAATTCGCCCTCGCTTGAAGGGACCAAAAGAATAATACAATTTGATTAACCTACAAGCTAATTAAATAGATTACAGATCACCTAATTAATTAACAAATCAATTAAGCTAAGGAAAGCATTAAAAGGCCTCGGGAAGAGGGATGCGCGCGTGCTTGGATTGGCTTCGCCCGGGAATCCAATGCCATGCACAAACTGCTCCTCTGAAGACTGCAAAAGTCCCAAGGTTGACTCTCTGGACACTGGGGAGGGTCACCGGCCAAGGGGGAACACCTCCGGCCAAAGGTAAGTGGCCATCGACCACAAATTAAGCTCTTGGCTACCAATTCATGGCCGGCCGGCACTGGATATGGTTGATCGGCCAAATCTTCCTGCAGAACCTGTTTTGACAGCAGCAGAGGGAAAAACAAGGCATGGCAATGCATTTCAAGCAAATGTGTGCACCAACACACCCCTTATTATTTTTATGACTCAAAGAAGGATGTCCCTTGATTCTCAGACCACCAATCGCGCATTTCAATGCGTGATGGCCCAAGGAACCAAGTTGTGCATTTTGATTTCAAATGAAATGCAATCCAAACAAACAAATAAGGCCTAACCACTATCACTTGATCAAGAGGCATGGCATGAATGCCAAATGCAACCTAAGCATGCTAGCTAGATGTGCAACATGGGCATGCAAGTAAGCAATGTGCACTAGGCGCTCAACCTAAGCAAACAAGCATGCAAGGCATGAACCACCATGCTAATGACCAATCATGCAAGATGTAATCTAAACAAGCAAGCATGTAAGGCATGCAACGTGTTAAGCAACTTAATCAAGGGAGATTACATGCCAAATGCAACATGATTCAAGTATGCAACACGTGCGATAGTCCAAGTATGCAACAACACGCAAGGTGAGCATGCAACAATATGCAAAGGAGGGACTTAAACTAATTTGGACAGCTCCTAAACCAGCCCAAAACAGTGGCCAACCACTATGGAAATGGGGCCAAATGCACATACAAACATGCATGCATACAAGGTCCAACACTTAAGCATATAGAGACAACTTTTAAGCACACTTAAAAGAGGAACATCATGAGCATATGACATGCATATTAAGCTCTGAAATCACACAAAGGATGATGCCAAACCAACCTAACCAAGCAATCAAAGCATGCTAAAAAGCCCAAAGCTTGAGACCAACCAAAGGGCTCAAACCATGGCCATGCCAACCAAGCCTCAAAGGACCAAGGGGACTCCAAACAGCCCCAATACGGGTCTAAACAAGACCAAAGACACACCTAGACGGCATCCAAATGGTCTAAACATGCAAGCATACAAAAGGGTCCAAACATGGAGCACAAGACAACAACCTTTCAACACATTAAAGGGGCATCGAATGCAAGCATACAAGCACACCACAAGGATTGAAATGGCATGGCAAGTGGTTCCAAACCACTGAAACAAAGCAAGGATGGCACGCTAGAGGGGTCAATGCTCAAGACATACAAGGGCGATTACATGGTAGCTATACAAAGCAAAGCATGGATTACCTAAATGACCAAAAATAGACCTTTAGCATGCTAAAACAAGCATAAAAGCTTCACAAAGTTAGGCCAAAAACATACTAGACACAAGGCTCAAAGCACGAAGCATGTTAAGGCAATTCATGGCATTACAGGACAAGTATGCAAAGCAAGCATGGTGTGTCTAAACCAACTTAAAACAAAGGTAAAACATGGCAAAATACTACCAAATACCTACTGAAACATGGCCAACATGAATTCAAAAATGGTGCTCACACATGAGGCTTAAAATGGCAAGTTTGAAGACAACAAGGAGAGGGGGTGGCCCTCTCCTTCTTGGGACCTTAAGACACCATCCTCACCACTGAAATCCCTCAAGATTTCAGTGGTGAGGAGGCCAAAACAAGGTGGTCTCGGAGCTCACCAAAATAGCACAAAATGGGGGCCAAACAAGGCCTATGAGGGGTCAAACAACCCCAAACAACAAAACACCCTCAATAACTATTTTAAGCAAGTAAAAACAAGACTTTTATTAGTTATATACAAAGTCTAAAACAGTTTCAAGATAGGCAAAAAAGCTATGCAAAAATGGGGTAAAAAGGGCAAGAATCTTACACTTGAAGACCTTCTTCACAAGGATCACTTCAGCAGCTTTCTTAGCTCCAAACCAGCTTAAGAACTTCAAGGAGAACCCCCTAATGCCTCATCAACCAAGGTAAGGTGTGATGGTAGGTGTCCTAGTGCAAAACTAAGGACAAACACACACTTAGAGCAAAAGTGAGGGAGAAATAGAGATAGAATAGATACACTATGCTAACCCTAGAACCAGAGCTCCCCTCAGCTTTTTTTTGTAACCCTAGAGGAGGGAGGAGAGGCCCTCCCTTTATAGAGGATCACTCTTGCAAAGCTTACAAAACAAGCTAAGCAAGAGTGAAATCCCTCCATACACGTGTATGGAGGGGGTGCAAAGTGTATGCCAGCTAGCACAGTTGGCATAAAAGTATCTGCAAAAGTAGATGCACAGTGGTCGGCCAGCCAAAAATGCCAAATTGACCAAAATAATGGTCGGCCGGCCACAAAGAGTGCAGGCCGGCCATAACCAATGGCCGGTGGAAACAAAACATGGTCGGTGGCCTCAAGCCATGGCTGGTGGGGTATAGGGATGGCCAACAAGCCATTCCCTGCCCTCCAAAGCAAAAACACAAGTGTTTGGTGCAAAACCAAACACAAAACAGGCAAGTTAAGAGATCCTGAGGCAAGGCGCGTAGCCGAGACCTCCGAGAATTCAAAACGAACACAAACATGGATGATCACCGAGTGTTCAAACGGTGACGTCCAAGTCTTGAGGACGGTCAAAAATGGGGTGTCTACAGATATGTTCTTTTATAAACCTCATGTGTTCTTATTCTGGTTATTAGTTAACATTACTATGTGACGCACACAAGCAAGTATAGACTAAATCGCAAGAATTGGAAAGAATTCAACTCGTGTTTGCTTTCGAAAATGGTTTGAATTTGCCACCCTCAAGTGAGCTAAAACGCGGATTTGCCATCTCAGGTGGGCTTAAAACATGATTTTCCACCTCAAGTGGGCTTAAAATATGATTTGCCACTTCGCAAAGTAGGCTTAAAACTCACATTTATCAAATTGTTCCAATTCAAGTAATAAAGCCTTCATCCACAGGCAGTCATGCAGTTAATCACTTAAGCAAATAGCCTCATGGTAAGCATGCTATCATTGCAGCACTCACACTCATGCAAGTATGCTAAAGCATAAAACTCAACGAGTCCTCTAAGCCAAAACAAAAACTAGTTAGAAACAATGCATGATCCTAATTATGCAAGATGCCTACTGCATCACATGCAATAATGCAATTAATAGGCTCGACTACCTAATCATGGTATTTGCAATACTTTGATAACATGCTTTTAAACACGTATTCAAATAAGTGTATTGAAATTACGATGTAGTTTGAATGATGCACCAATCCTCAGTGCATGTAAGACAAATGAATGATGCAAACATGCAAACATAAGGTATGCTAATCAAAACGTGTCCTTAATTTAACCATCGAAAGCGGGTAAATAAAAGGGAGAAAGAAGTGGGGTTGGAAGACATGCACACACACACGCACGCTTATTATGCCCTCACGAAAGAGAGTCCGAATAAATAAGCTAAACTACACTAAGTTAAGCTAATTATTACAAAACGAATTAATTAACTATTCTAGCTAATTAATTATTACAACACAATTGAATAACTAGCTATGCTAAGCTAATTAAAATATTACAAAACGATTTGAATGATTAGCTACGCTAACTAACTAGTAAAGCAATTTAAACGGCCTTGAGGGACGAGGGATGCATACATGCTCGGTTGCTTCCCCTGAAAACGCTCTTGTCTTGCCATCAGATGCCTTTGTTTGCACTCATTTGATCTTGGAAAATTGCACCAACTTCCAGATTGCCTCTTCTCCAACACAAGAACACATTTGCACAAAAATTCACTGGTGGCCAGTCGGCTACAAAAAGTGGCTGTCGGCCACCTTAACTGGTCGGTCGGCTAGTTTAAGTGGCCGATTGGCTACTTCAAGTGGCCGGCCGGCCACCCCCATTTTCTAGACTTCTGCTTTTGCTGCAACAGAGGCAAACAAAGCATTTTCAAGGAATGTGTGTACTGCTATACTCCTTATCTTTTCTCAAGCTCAAAGGAGTGTAGCTCTTGGCTCTCAAGCCACCAACCAAGCATTTTCAATGTATGATGGCTAGAAAACCAAGCTTGTACAAGCTTTAATGAATGCATAATTAAGACAAAAAACAACCACCACCCTATCATGCATGATCAAGGATGACGGTGACTAAGAAAAAGTGGCACGTTTCATCACTTTGAGTATGAAATGTCCTATTTTTCTTGTGTTTGGATTAACATCTGATCTAAACACATGCAATGCAACACAACATGCTTATCTTGCTCAAGTTTTACTTGTCATGTTTTGTTTATACATTTTACATTACCGATTAGTCCTTTAACCGATTAAGTCCAAAGTGAGAGTCCTCTAATTGGAAAGAGGGCCTAAACCACAAGTACCTTGAGCATGAAAGATGCCTCATGTTGTTGGTTAGTAGAAACCCTCAAGAGAGGATTAAAACCATTAGGCATAAGGGCCTCAATTCCACACTTAAGCCAACAAGGGGCTTAAGACCACTTTCAAAACAAAGTAAAAAGTGAAGAATAGAGGGAGGTTGCAGACTTTTAAGTACTGATATGTCATGTAAAAAGACACTAAATCATGCAAGCAACTCATGCAAGTGATGCTTAAGAGCCTAAAGCATCAAACTAGTGAAGATTACAACACTATAAGCATGCAATACAAAGCTCACTTGACCAAACCAGCTCTGGACATAGTTAAAACATGCCAAAACAGTAGCTAAAACATGCTGAGATTGAAGCATAAAAGGCTAGAATTGCTCACATGTTAGCTCGCAAACAAGACTCAAAACACAACTCTCAAAAGCAATGAAAAAGTGAAATAAGTGAGAGTGTGACAGAGCTATATACACTGAAATCATATGTAAAATGATGTTATAACATGCAAACAACTCAAACACTCCATGCTTAAAACCTCAAAACAATGAGCTAGTGAAGACCATTACACTATAACCATGCAATACAAGCCTCGAAGGACTTAACCAACCCAAAATAGAGTTAAAGTAGGCCAAAATAGTAGCTAAAACAACTTGAAGTTAAGCTAACACAAGCTACAAAAATAGGCTAAACCATTAAGCATGCTAGACTAGTAAGCACAATTGCACTACAAGTACAAAAAGCAAGCAACAAATGCTCCAACCAACCCAAAACAGAGTTGAAACATGCAAAAACAGAGCCTAAAACATGCTTGAACTAAGCTAACACAACCTACAAAATCAAACTACCATGTAATGCTAACTAGGCATGCAAGAAAGACACAAGGAGGGAAGGCTAACCCCTCCATTTTTGGACTTCAAAGCATACTTTTTACCACTGAAATAACTCTGAATTTCAGTGGTTTAAATGCCCAAAAAGTTTCATTTAAAGGTGAAAAGAAATGGCACAAAAGGCTTCACAAGCCAAAGAGCAAAAAGAGGAGACAACCCCCTAACTCACCAAGACTGAAACCACCATTTTGAAACCTTAAAAAATAGAATTTTTTATGGTTGAAAAACCAGGTCAAAAAAGTGTAAAAAGATAGCTAAGCAATTGATTAAAACAAAGCTTAAATGAGGTACGCCTTGTACTTTTGAAGCACAGCACTAAACAGCCACAATTCTGAGCTAAAACCAGCCTTAGGAGCTCAAACCAAGCCTCAAAGAACCTCAGCTTCAAGATGAAGATGTTTGGTTAAGGGTCTTAGTGCAAAAGTATAGAGAATTCTCACTTTCAAGCATAAAACAAGAAGTGAAAGAGAGAATTCTAGAGAGAGAGAGAGAGAGAGAGAGAAATTTGCTCCAAATTGTGTAACCTCTCAAAATGGGAGAGAGACCCCCCTTATATAAAAAATCAAGCTAAAGGCTTGTATTTATCTCTCCATACATGTGTATGGAGATGAGCATCAATGAACAACAGCTGGCACAGCTGGCAAATAAATATCTGAAAAAGGAGAAAAATGGTCGTCGGCCATCATCAGTAGCCGACCAGCCATCAATGTGGCTGACCGGCACAAGTCATGGTCAGCAGGCTAGGGGGATGGCCGATAGGTCATCCTTTCCTCCAGAAATGAAGCAACAAGCTCTTGGCCCACAACCAAGCACAAAACAGACAAGATTAGAGGCTCCAAGGCAAGGCGCTCAGCCAAGACCTTCAGGGACTCAAAACGAACACGAGCGAGCACAATCATCGAGTGTTCAAACGATGACGTCCGAGTCTTGAGAACAATCAAAAATGGGGTGTCTACAGCATTCTAAGCCGAGATCTCGTCCAACAATGTTATTCGTATCTCAAGAGTTGCTTGTTTGCAAGAAGACTTTAGCTACAACTTTTCGTGCGATTTTACTACGACAGCTATTGAATTCAAAATTAGATTTTACACGAAGAAATGAATAAAGTCCATACAGGAATTTCCCATCGAGAAATTTTTTTTTTTTTTTGAAATGTCGAGTATCATAAATATCTTTTTCAATAATGCTACACGTATCATTTTTTTTGGGCAATGCTGGGGACCCCCAGTGGGGGGCGACCCCCAGCACCCCCAGTGCCAGGTGGGGCACTGCCAATGGCCGGAAATCCCAAAAAAAAAAAAAAAATCAATTTTTGGACCAATCAGAAAGGACCCCCAGTACCCCCACTGGGGGTCTCAGCCATTTTCCCATTTTTTTATACCACTTTTCATGTACCACCTTATGTGTTATCTCATTATTGGTGTAATGGGTTTCACCACTTATATTTATGTCAAATGATGTGTTAATTTACACATAGGGTGGTACACAAAATGTGGTATAAAGAAATGGTAAGTGTAGCATTACTCTATTTTTTTTTTTTTTTTTTTATATTAGTTTTGGGTGTTATAACTGTTATGTATGACGCCTGCTATGTATCACCATTTGAATTTCACCTACTGTTTTTCAAGTTGCATAGTGTTTTAACCTTAACTGCTTAAAATTGTGTTTGGATCTTGATTTTTAGTAATATGTGGAGGAGAAAAAAAAATGTGAGAAGAAAAAGGAAAAAAAAAACTTTTTGTTTGGATTACATTTTCAGAAATTATTTTTAAATGGATTTTTGTTGGACTTTATTGAATTGTTTCATATTTTAGTTAATTTTTTAAAAAAACTTTTTAGATGCATTTAGATTAAATGTATTAAAAAAATTTTAAAAAAATTCACTAAAAACAAACAATAACCTGAACGAAAATATATACTCATATTTTTGTTCAAATTTTCATTTATTTTTAGTGATATTTTAAAAATATTTTAGTCAATTTATTTTACTTTTTAGATGAATCTTGATTAGTTGCATCCAACAGAATAAAAAATGATTAAAATATAATAATAAAATCACTAAAAATAAACAAAAACTCATCTAAAAATAATTTTCAAAAAATCGAACCAAACAGATTTTTTTTCACATTTTCCTCCTATTTTCTTTCTCTTCTACAAATCCCTACTCAAATGAAAAATCTAAACATAGCATAAAATTTTCTTATATTTTCCCTATGCAAACTCACACTATAATGAAAAGAATGTTCTCTTATCGACCTTGACAATTGGAGTATCAGGTATACTTCCCCTCGAACTCCTTGTTTAGTCAAGGCAAACTAAACCATCAAATGTATGTTCTAACCCATGAAAATAATATGAACATAGAAATTTTCACAAAATACTCATAACTCTTCAATCTAAGGTTCATTTTGAAGTTTGGATATTCATATTATAAGCTTGTGTTGATTTAGGAGGTGTATTATCTCTGAGATTTCATAACATCCCCTTTTGCACAGAATAACCACAAAGGATCCTCGTTGCAAATGTTGGGAAATCCATCTTTAGAACATTATCATCAGTTGAGCACTTCATATTTTCAAAATTTCAGTAATTTACACCTCAAAATTATAATGATTTGCAACTTCAAATTATTTACACTAAAAAAATTTAAAAATAGTTTTCAAATTAAATTTTATCAAATATTAAATTTTACGACAAGTTAATTAGTAATATACAAAAAAATTATTTGAAATTTCATGTTTATTCTTTTTTTGATTTAAAATGAGATTAGGGTGAAAACAAAAACTTGAAAACTTTAAGTGAGGGCAAAAGTGTATTGAGTGAAAAATAAAAAAAAAATCAAAATTGGGTGTATTGTGTAATGAGTAATTGGTGTGTGTTACGTAATATATATATATATATATATATAAAAAACTAATATTGTAATAAAAAATAAACTAATTAATGGTGTGCCTTTAGATGAAGAGTGGCATGTAAATAGAGGCACCCTTCCTCCAATCTTAACAATTAATAAATAGGATCTAAAATTAAAGAAAAGCTTTCAATGAAAATTACAATATCTACAAAATTGATCCTAAATAAGGCATGCTATGGAATGACAAGCTAAAGAACTCCTCCAACTTCAAGTCACCCAAACAAACAACTTATCCAATCTCCACAACACCCATCCTTTGTACATTTTTGAGTTATTAACCTTTTTAAATATCCAACTAATTTATATACATAATACCACCATCAATTAAACCACAAAAGTAAAAAATCAGCATTTTCATAAACTCAACAACTTAGGTAAAACCACTTCAATCATTAATAAAATTCCTTCAAAATTGTTTATAGAACATAGAGATACCCAATCCATTATTTATCAAATCAATTTCAACATATAAATTTTCTAACACCAAAATCTTCAATTTTTACATCACATTCAAACCAAGATTAACCCAAATCTCAATCTCCAAAACGACAATCAAATTGATCATTAAACCAATAATTTCATGAATATAATAATTCCAACACTCTTCTTTCTTTGTTTTATAAAACATAAATTTAAGCTATAAAGCCCTTTCAAAAATATTTACATGTAAGAAATTTAAATCAAAATCAAACTAATTTTTGATTTTCAAATATAAATTATAATTTATATTCAAATTTGTCCAAATTTAGATTTAATTTATTTTCTCCATTTAGACCCAAATTCAAATCCATAAGCCTTTTAAACATGAATTAAAATCTCAAAACTTTGAAATTTTATAATGCATGTTTAATTAAAGTATTAATCTTGTAGAGTTTGCCCATGCATGTAACAATGAGGCTTAATTTTATGCAAGATCACAACATTAAATCCAAAATAATTAATTTCCATAACCATAAACCTAACTTAATCTCTTCATTTTTATTTTCCAATTTCCTCCAAATTATATGAAATTGAATTCAAACTCATCATTAATTTTAAGTATAATACATGAATTCTTCAAAAATTAAAATTGAAATCCCTACCTTTAATCTTCAATTGATAGCTTCTTGATGATCTTGCATTTTCCTTTCGTGAATTTCCTTCAAACCCACCAACACAAAGCGCTCTCTCTCTCTCTCTCTCTCACTCACGGTTTTTCCCAGCACAAAGAAAGGAAGAAGTTGCCTACTCTCTCTCCTCATATTCACACTTATACGCACACCCACAGCTTTCTCTGCACACACAGATTTCTCTGCACACCCACCTCCAAATACAACTCAATTTTAGATTATTCTACAATTTAATGTATGATCAAAATTAATTTAATTAAGCAACAATTAGTCTTAATAAATCTTGATTAACACATAATTAAATCAATTATGACTAATCACAAATCTCACTTAATTTAATTAGTCTAATTTGACTTCTTTAGAGCTCTATTAATTACATTTAAATTTATCAATCTGAATCAGATTTTTAATCAAACTCCCAAAGGCTCCAAATATTAAATTAAACTTATTGTCATAATCAATTTTGATTTCTCAAATCATTTAGGTCTTCAATTTCTGATCAGACCCCAAATTTCCGTCAATTAAATTACATATTCAAATTCGTAATAATTACAATTCTAAATCTTCATAATTTAATTAACTTAATTAACTCCAATTCGGACCTAATTAATCGAATCTCAATTTTACTAAACTGAATCGAATATTTAATTAAACTCCCAAATGGGTCCGTAATTAAAATTAAATTGATTCAACTTCTTAATTTCACTTCCTTAAGCCATTTGGACCCTTAATTTCTAATTTCAAAATAAATCTTTAATAGAATCATATATGAATCAGATTCCACCATTCTCATAAATCTTAAATTAAATTAAAATAACGACTAATTAAAATCTCAAATCTCCTCAATTAATCAAATAAAATATTATACGTGACGGGTCATCACAATAGTTGCCATGTATACAGATACTGCCACGAGTACAACATAATAAACAAAGAATGTTATGCTATTTTCACTCATAATTGAGGTATGTATGGATTTTGTAGCTCTAAAACCATGAGAGCATGTATACAGTGTAATCCTCAGATCACAAGCTCAGGAGGCTTTTTAAAATTATTTTTGTTGACATCTTGACCCCAAGGCATAGGGAGTCAAGCTACCAGAGTTATTGGACCACAAATATATATGTATGAACCTTCGTTCTACCTTCGTGAATGATGAAATCTCGACTTGAGCCATTGAATCAATTAGTCAGATCCAACGGTCCAGATTCATCAATCTTTGTGAAAGAAATTGAGAGAGATTGAGAGAGCAAATATTAGCTCTGTATTTTTGATGTATCTTACAACCAAATGGAACCTCCATTATATAGGAGGTGTTTACAGACAGAATTATGATACAAAGGAATTATAGAAATGAAAGGGCCATCGAAAGCAGCCGAAAGCAAAGAAAAGGAATGCATCTATCTGGAAGGCAGCTACACTATATAATTAATATACTATCTATCTATTAGCATGTGTACATCTAGTATTATATTATTACATAGTGGGATAACAGATGTATATTAACAGCCCCCCTCAAACTCAAGGAGGACAAACATCAACCAACTTGAGTTTGGAGACAAGGTCAATGAAGCGGCCAGGAGAATGAGCTTTGGTGAAGATATCAGCAGGTTGATCAACAGAAGAGATCGGATGGAGATGGACAGTACCATGAGTAACGTGTTGCCGAATAAAATGGCAGTCAATCTCAATGTGCTTGGTGCGATCATGAAAAACATCATTGTGAGCAATTTGAAGAGCACTGTGATTGTCACAAAAGAGGGCAGTAGCGCCAGAGGGAGTAACACCCATGTCAGCAAGAAGCCAACGAAGCCAGAGAAGCTCCTGAGTAGTATCAGCAAGGGCACGGTATTCGGTCTCGGTACTAGAACGAGCAGTAAGAGATTGTTTCTTACTGCGCCAAGAAATAAGAGAATCACCCAGAAAAAAGCAAAACCCAGTAGTAGAGCGGCGGTCAGTAGGATCGCCAGCCCAATCAGAATCAGAGAAAGCACGAAGCTGGAGAGAGGAGCGGGCGGAATAATGAAGACCATGAAACATGGTGCCTTTGAGATAGCGAATGATACGAACTAATGCAGCATAATGTGGGGTACGTGGAGCCGACATAAACTGGCTGACAATATGGACGGCATAGGCAATATCAGGACGAGTAACAGTGAGATAGACAAGACTGCCAACCAGCTGACGATATAGAGTAGCATCAGAGAGAAGAGTGCCATCAAGAGGTGTAAGACGACTCTGAGGCTCCAGGGGAGTGGAGGCAGTCTTGCAATCCGTAAGACCAGCACGGGTGAGAAGATCAGAGGTATACTTAGCCTGAGAGAGAAAAGAACCCGTGGAATCATGGAAGATTTCAAGACCCAAGAAATAGCTGAGAGGACCAAGGTCTTTCATCTCGAAATGATGGCTAAGAAATTGTTTAAGATGAAGAATACCATTGACATCATCACCGGTGATAATCATATCATCCACATAAAGAAGAAGCAAGGTGGTCCCTTGAGCAGTTTTGCGGATAAAAAGTGCAGTATCATAAGAGCTGGAGGTGAAACCACAGTCATGAATAGTAGAGCTGAACTTGACAAACCAAGCGCGGGGAGCTTGTTTGAGACCATATAAAGCACGCTGAAGTTTGCAGACTTTATGAGGTGGATAAGTAGACCCAGGGGGAGGTTGCATGTAGACCTCCTCAAGAAGAACACCATTAAGAAAGGCATTTTTCACATCCATTTGATAAAGATCCCAGTGTTGGGTAGTAGCAACTGCAATGAGGCTGCGAACAGAGGTGAGACGAGCAACAGGAGCAAAGGTCTCCTCATAGTCAATACCATATTCTTGGTTGAAGCCTTTAGCAACAAGACGAGCTTTATAGCGCTCAATAGATCCATCAGAACAGGTTTTGATTTTGTAAACCCATTTACAGCCAATGGCAGTCTTGCCAGGAGGAAGATCAACAATGTCCCAAGTGTGAGTTTTGTCTAAAGCCTGTAATTCATCAGTCATAGCTTGCTGCCAAAGAGGATTAGAGCGAGCCTCCCGATAGGAGGTGGGTTCATAAGTAGAAAAAGCAGTAGAACCAACAATAAAGTCACGAAGACGAGTAGAAGGTTGGATTACCCGGTGTGGTCGAGCAGGAAGAGGAGGAGCCAGAGGAAGAGACTCAACAGGGGGTGAGGAGTCCGAGGGAGCAAGAGCAGGACCATCAGAGCTGGCAGGTGCTTGAGAAAGACTAGTAGGCAAGGCAGTCTCAAGAGAGTCAGGCAGGGGCAGTGGAGTAAGCTCATCGGAAAACAGATCTGCAGAAGGGTTAGTAAAACACAGAGAGGGTGAGGGAATGGATAAACGGAATTGAGAAAGGGAGGAAAACATTGTGTGTTCCCAAAAGACCACATGACGAGAGATACGGAGACGCTGGGAGAGAGGATCCCAACAGCGATACCCTTTATGTTCAATACCATACCCCAAGAAGCAACAAAGGCGGGAACGAGGTTCACGTTTGGTACGTTCATGAGGTTGGAGAAGAACAAAGCAGGCAGAGCCAAAAACCCTAAGGGTGTCATAAGGGGGACGAGTGCCATGTAAACGCTCATAGGGAGTGTGATTATGAATGACCGGTGTAGGGATACAATTGATAGTGTAAGCAGCAGTGAGAGCGGCTTCACCCCAAAATTTTTCCAGACAGGAGGAAGAGAGAAGGAGGGCTCGAGTAGTGTCAAGTAGATGCCGATGTTTGCGTTCAGCACGGCCATTTTGTTGGGACGTACCTGGACAGGAACGATGAGGTTGAGTACCATGACTCCTAAGGAAGGAAAGAAAGTCAAAGTCTTTATATTCCATGGCATTGTCGGAGCGAAAAATCTTGATAGTTTTAGAAAATTGGGTTTTAACCATTGCAGCAAAATCGTAATAAAGTTGTTTGAGTTCAGAGCGATTTTTCATAAGAAACAACCATGTAAAACGAGAAAAATCATCTATAAAAACAACAAAATAACGTGCACCTCCCATAGTAGGAGTAGGAGAGGGTCCCCAAATATCAGAATGAATGAGATCAAAGGGCGCAAGAGAAACAGAATCACTTTTATTAAACGACAAAGCAGGTTGTTTTGCAAGTTGACAGGACACACAATTGAAAGCATCAGAACTTACAGTACCCAAATGACCACTAGAAATTAAAGACTTCAAACGACCAACAGAAAGATGGCCCAAATGATAGTGCCAAAGCTGAAAAGGAGATAAAGGAGGAGCAGTGGTAGCAGTGGTAGGAGCAGTGATTTGAGAGGAATCCGGAACATGAAGATGGATAAGTTCGTAGAGACGCCCTCGCTTACGGCCTATCCCAAGAGTTTGCCCGGTCCGAGGGTCCTGCACCAAACAACCAGTATGGGAAAAGGTAACAGTTAGACCATGCTTACATAATTGACTAATGGAGATAAGATTTAAAGTGAGAGCATGCATAAGATATACATGGGATAAAGATAAGTGAGAGGTGGAAACAGACCCAACATGACTTACAGACAGAAGAGACCCATCAGCAGTATGGATAGAAGGAACATGAGGAGTCGAAGAGAGAGGAGTAAAAAGAGTAGGATCAAAGGTCATGTGATTACAACAAGCGGAGTCAAAGTACCAAGAAGTGTTACCTGCGGTGGTAGACAAAGCAGTAGATGGAGGAGTACCGGCATGCTGATAAAAATGTTGAAACATGGCTTCAACATCGGTGTGAGAGAAGACCGGAGTGGAAGGATCTACCGGGACAGAAGATGGTGAATCTTCGGAGGCGGCAGCAGCAGTGTGTGGAGCAGGCATGTTTTTAAATGGAGTCCCAGAACGGTGAGAGTTGCTACGGGAAAAATTCCCGGTGGAAGGACCATGGCGAGAGGCACGGGTAGGATTGCGGAAGCAATCTTGTTGGAGATGACCGGGGCCAGTCTTGTTGCAAAATCGACAAAGACGAACGGGACAATGAACCAGAAGATGAGTCGATGGAAGATTGCGGTTGTGACAGTAGTTGCAGGAAGTGGACCGCTGTGGTGGAGGAGAACCCCGAGCCTGGGGAGTAGCAAGAACAGAGTCCACAGGGTGCGGATGTGGTGAAGGAGAACCCCGAGCCTGGGAAGTAGCAAGAACAGAGTCCACAGGGTGCGGATGGAGAGTGCCAAACCTGGTTTCCTCGGACAGAAGTTCAGAAACGGCTTGCTCAAGAGTGGGTAAAGGAGTGCGATGGAGGAGAGATGCGCGTACGGGCTCAAAACGAGGAGTGAGAGCCATGAGAAACTGAACCAAGCGATGTTGGTCACGGTAGGTAGTAAACAAGGCAGCATCCTCAGTGTGAGGCCATGGAGGCTCAGAAAGAGCAAGTTGATCCCAAACATAATACAGTTGGGAGAGAAAATCATTAATGGTCTGAGTTGTTTCTTGGCGCATACGGTGAAGATGACTCAGAAGTTGATATTGGTGAGCAAGACCGGTAGTCTGATAGCGTTCTTGCAAAAAATCCCAAATGGCCTTGGCTGGAGAGGAAGCAGACTCAAGTTGGAACCTTCTAAACTGAAGGCTGATGGATGTAATAGAAGTATTGCGAAGCCAGGTGATGATCTGATAGTTTTTACTATCCCAATCTTCCAAGCGGTCGAGATATTTGGCAGCGGAGTCCGTGGCAGCGGATTCCGTGGTTGTTGGGACTGGTTTGCACACATCCCCAGTAATGATACGCCAAAGTTTCTTGCCTTTGAGGAAGCCAGACATGGCTTGTGCCCAAAGGACATAATTAGTCCCGTCAAGAATAACGGAAATTGGGTGACTAGAGGAATCTGGGCGATCCATGAGGAGAAAATAGCAAAATGGAGGTAGAATTTGAAAAAATCGAGGTTACCGGTGAATTCAGAAGGCCGAAATTAGTGGGAAAATGAGTGAAATGTCCCAAAATATGACCAGAGGCACGGAAATGAGCTGGCGGCGCAAGTTAGCAAGGTGTGCGCGGCGCACGTTAGCAAAACAGGCTGCAGGGCTGACGTCACAGAGGCGCGGCGCACGTTAGCAAGCTGGTGCGCGGCGTACGTTAGCAGAAGAGGACAGGCAGTGCACGGTAGCAGAAAAACTGACGTGTGCTGACGTCAGAAACGCGCGGCGTAGGTTAGCCGCGGATGTCGCAGCGCACGATAGTACGGCGTAGTGTGGAGGACGCGTGGAGCGCGTGTGAGGCGGAAGGCGGAGACAGGTGACGCGCCGGTCACAAAAGCGGCGCGTGAGAGCGCGTGTAGCGTCGGAAGGGGCTGAAATTGATGGCGTTGGAATCGTCTAGAGGAGACGAAGGCTCTGGTATGGTGAAACCCGTATTTCAGAGATGGACGAAAATGGGATACAGATGAAATGCAATCTGCAGAAAAATATGTTGGAAGCAGAGGCTAGGCAGAGTACCTGTGCTCTGATACCATGAAAGAAATTGAGAGAGATTGAGAGAGCAAATATTAGCTCTGTATTTTTGATGTATCTTACAACCAAATGGAACCTCCATTATATAGGAGGTGTTTACAGACTGAATTATGATACAAAGGAATTATAGAAATGAAAGGGCCACCGAAAGCAGCCGAAAGCAAAGAAAAGGAATGCATCTATGTGGAAGGCAGCTGCACTATATAATTAATATACTATCTATCTATTAGCATGTGTACATCTAGTATTATATTATTACATAGTGGGATAACAGATGTATATTAACACTTTGGACTCGGCTTTTGATTTATCAACAAATTAAAAATAAAAACAAAAAAAGACAGAATTTGTGCATAACGTGTTATTGACGATTCTCTCAAGCAAGCAGTTTGCTTATATAGGAGGTGGAATATTGCCTCCAATCCAGTGTTGTTTGGGCCCTTTTTTTTTTTTATTTGAACGGGAGAGAAATCCATTAATGATGAGTCAAAACGGCACTTACAAAAGAGTCCATGCTTACAAGTAGAGCTTACCCTAATCAAAGGAAAAATGAATAAATAAACACATAAGCAAAACTAAAATAGTATCAAAGACATAATCATATACGATCCTAACCTATACTGCAAAGCAGAAGCGATCATAAGAGATCAGCATTAGGGCTAGTCGGAGATACCACAAAAGCTTCACTCCAGAGAGGGTAAGCTAACAGATCACACCCATGGAACCTAAATAAATAGAAATACAGAATAAAATTAGAAAAAAAAAAACTCAAAAAGAAAACCAAAGCTAAGATTTGGGAAAGAATTAGATCTGGTGGAAGGATGGTCACGGTGCGGTGGTGGTGGTGTCGATAACGAGAAGAGGCGATGGGTGGCAGATCTGTTGGTGTCGTGGTTGTGGCAGCACGGAACAGTGGAAGGCAGCGAAGAAATGGCAGATCGAGCTCCGGTTGGGAGGTGGAGGAGGAGAAAATGAAAAGAAATTTCCACCCTAGGGCAAGAAGCACCTCACAAGGAGGGAGAGAGTGGGAAGAAATCGCCCAAGAGTTATTTTGCAGAAAAGTAAAAGAAAAAAGGGGAAGAGGAGAGAGGTGGCCGGAGAGAGGCTGGAGGCCCCCTCTCCTCCCCCCAAACAGCAACCCCAAATAGCAACCCTAGGAGAGAAAGCTAGAGAGAGAAACCAGATGTATGAACTTGTTTGGGCTCATTGGATTCACTACGAGTCCCGTAAGGATTCGAATCATTCATTTCGTCAAAGATTTTATATATGTCATTCATACAAAAAAAAATTAAATCGATTTAATAATCGTAATATATTTAATTTATCGTATTTGTCAAAAAAAAATTTTATCAATTTTTAAAAACATAACTATATATATAACTATGTAATTATTATTTTTCATGTCATTTGAATTTTCATAGTTAGGGTGATCATTTTTTTTTTTGAACTTTTTATTTAATATTTAACGTGACACAATTGCCATTATACCATGTAATGAATCTAACATTACTAAAATGAAATGGGTCTCATGCTATCAAAATGCTCACACTGTTTGGTTAAGATTTTTAGAATTCACTTTTTAGAAAATTGAAATTTTTTATTTTCTGTATTTTTTTTATTTTCACTAATTTTTTTTAATATTCTAAGCAATTTTTATAATTTTTAGATACACCTAATATAAATATACTTAAAAAGTATAATATTTGTGAAAAAAATCTTTAGAAAATTCACTAAATATCAAAAATAATAAAAATAAAAAAAAAACAAGAATTTAGTACTTTTTTGTATTCTTGTGTATTTATTGATTTTTTAAAATATTTTTTAAAAAATATTTTCTTTTTGTAGATACATCTAAGTAAGATGCATCTAAAAAAGTAAAAAAATTTACTTAAATTTTTAAAAATATTCACTAAAAGTAAAAAAATACAAAAAATAAAAAACTTAATTTTTTTAAAATTAAATCCAAAAAATTGAAACCAAACACACCCAATGCTTGGATGTCCAGAGGTTTTTTTTTGTTTTTGTTTTTTGTTTTGTTTTTTTTGTTTTTTTTTTTTAAAATAAACTACCAATAGATTATAATAGTTGAACTTAATTCTATCAAGTCTTATTGAAAGTAAAATCTTAGTAACATCGCCGCTAAAAATAATTTTTTTGTAACAATTTTTTACATGTCGCTAAAAATTGATAATTAGTGACCTTTTTTATTATAGTTTTATAAATTGTCACTAAAACATACAATTAGTGACGTTTTTGTGTGGCGAATTTTCAAACTGTCGCTAAAAGTTATAAATTAGTGACTTTTTTTGTGACGATTTTTTAAACCGTGGCTAAAACTTTTAAGTGTCATTTTTTGTGATAAAATTTTTAAACTGTCGTTGAAATTAACAATTAATAATATATGTTAATATTATTTAATAAAAAAATATCATTAATTATAATTGTACTTATTAAATAAGAAATTTATTTATTAAATTTTTTTTTTTTAAGTGCCAGTATCAATTTTCAAAGTTGAGTATAGATTACTCTCATCCCACTTGAACCAATAGAGAGAGAGAGAGTGAACAAGAGAAAAGCTTGTCCGCTTTCTTTCATGATGTATGCCCAAGGAAGGTTCACACTGTAATGTCTCTGGTGCACTTTCAATTATTACCATGGTCTCCTCTGGGTCTACCTATCTATTCATAACTCTAAGCAGATCAACGTAGATACAACGGACTGACTTTTCCACAGTTCACTTATATCTTACTCGCTCCAACCCCTACGATTCTTCCAACCCGTATGCCACGCATAAATTATTGAAAAAATTACATATCAACGAGATTCTTCAAACCCGTATATCACGCATAAATTATTGAGAAAATTACATATCAATGAGATTCTTATAAAATAATAGTAGTTAGGTATGTACGTTGATACATGTATTTTTTCATTAATTGTTAAATATTGTAATTATATTTGTCTCTATGATATGTGATATGAATATAAAATATAGGAAAACTTCTATGAATAAATTGATTTATACTCAAAATACAACTAAGTAAGAAATGAATACGTACTTGATTGAAGAATCTAAATGATAAGTGAGAAATTTTATAAACAGGAACATCAATTTATAGATAGATTGTTGAAATTACAATCTTATCTTAAACAATAAGCAATTCTTTTAAATATGTAGTGTTATACAAATTTTTTTCTATCAATTTCTCGCTTCAATTTTTTATAATTCGTACCTATAATGCAATTGAAGATATAAAATTAATTACACAGTTACAGAATTTTGTTTAATAGTTCATCTTATAATATAAATTTATTAAACCTACTATTGCATATTATTTGTATATTATTGGTGTAAGAATACATTAATGTCAATATGTAATATATTTTTATACATCGAGAGTTGTTAAGTCTCGTTTTATATGCCACGAATATCTTGCATGATAAAAAATATATTATTAGTCATTAGAATATTTTCATTTATGTAGAAAATGTGGAATAGTATTTGAAGAAAATGAAATGATATTGTACCTTAATATTTTGATTGATATAGAAACTTCATAATTGTTTTCACGGTATTTATAGATCCATATTTATAAGTATTTGTAGGGTTACTTTCATGAAACTATCAAATTACATAATTTATTATGGTCAAGTTTGGCATAACCTAAATAATACAAAAAGTCAAAAAGTCACTATCCTATTTAAGTCACATCATCTTATTTAAATCACATCACCTCTCTAACACATCATATCAAATCCAACCCAAACCCAACCCATATAAACTAATAAGTCAAAAAGTGCACTTTTTTAAAACATCCCAAACCAACCCATATATGTTAGTAATTCGCATATGACAAAAATTGATTGCAACTTTTTATTTGATGTACTTACTTTCTACATCAATGAGTTGCTGCGATAATGTTGGGGCATCATTTGATTTTTTTTCTTGTAATTTGACTAAAATGTGTGCATGATGTATATTATTTTTCTTGAATTTTACAACAGATAGGACAATTCATGCTTTAGCTCGTCTAACTTTGCTTTGACAGTATGTTGCAATAGATCTTTTATACTTTTTGTTTCACCATCTTCTTATTTTTCTTCTTACTTACTATTATAACTAATTATAATAAAAATGTTTGGATGAGTAAGAGCTTAAGGCAGTATCATACTATTATAAATTTTAAAATCCATTTACCCTCAATAATGTGATTTTTGCTGTAAAGGGATTTATCAATAGGATTAATTTTTTATTCACTTTAGCCGTTCACTTTAGGATTTATCAATAATTTTTCCGAATTTGTTTATATTTTATATTTAATTATACTTTTACTTGAATATCTAATATTTAATAATCTAAATAGAATTAAAAAGTAAAGTATTCATAAATTCAAACATGTATTGATTTTTATTATTATTATATTTTTTATTGCTATTATTATTATTTAATATCAATAATTTTTTTTTTCAAAAAGAACACACAACAATTTATTTTCGAAGTGCATTTAGATTAAGTGAATCAATGTGATTAATTTTTGATACCCTTATAAATATTTTTTG
This sequence comes from Camellia oleifera, assembly GCA_022316695.1. NCBI lineage: Eukaryota > Viridiplantae > Streptophyta > Magnoliopsida > Ericales > Theaceae > Camellia > Camellia oleifera. The sequence goes on from CM039314.1 coordinate 199,680,543, forward strand.
AACGGCTAGCAATTTATGATGTGAACATTCATATTTTAAAATTGACATTGGTAGAAATGTAAAATTGGCCCGTGGACGGCCCGAAACCCGTCAGCTAGCCGGGGCCGGCCCGGCCCGTTGACAATGTGAATATTCACATTGACATGTTAACATTCACATTAATATGAGTGTAAAATTGGCCCGCGTCCCATGGCGGCGCGAAACCCGCCCGCAGTCCATAGGCGGCCCGGGGTGGGCTCGGTCCGGGCCGTTGATAATGTGAATATTCACGTTGACATGTTAACATTTACATTGATAAGAGTATAAAATTGGTCCGCGGCCCATGGGCGGCCAAAAGCCCGCCCGCGGCCCGGGGCGGGCCTGGCCCGTTGACAATGTGAATATTCACATTAACATGTTAACATTCACATTGATAAGAGTATAAAATTGGTCAGCGTCCCGTGGGCCGCCAAAAGCCTGCCCGCGGCCCGGGGTGGGCCCGGCCCGTTGACAATGTGAATATTCACATTGACATGTTAACATTCACATTGATAGGAGTGTAAAATTAGCTCGCACCCCGTGGCTGCCCGAAACCCGCCCCGTTGACAATGTGAATATTCACATTGACATGTTAATATTCACATTGATAAGAGTATAAAATTGGCCCGCGTCCCGTGGCTACCCAAAACCCGCCCACGGCCCGTGGGCAACCCGGGGCGGGCCCGGCCCGACCTGTTGACAATGTGAATATTCACATTGACATGTTAATATTCACATTGATAAGAGTATAAAATTAGCCCGCGCCCCGTGGCTACCCGAAACTCTCCCACGGCCCGTGGGCGGCCCGGCTCGGCCTGTTGACAATGTGAATATTCACATTGATATGTTAACATTCACATTGATAAGAGTATAAAATTGGCTCGCGGCCCATGGGCGGCCAAAAGCCCATCCGCAGCCCGGGGCGTGACCGGCCCGGCCCGGCCCGTTGACAATGTGAATATTCACATTGACAATGTGAATATTCACATTAACATGTTAACATTTACATTGATAAGAGTATAAAATTGGCCCGCACCCCATGGACGGCCCGAAGCTCGACCGTAGCCCGAGGCGGGCTTGGCCCGACCCGTGACAATGTGAATATTCACATTGACATGTTAACATTAACATTGATAAGAGTGTAAAATTTGTTCGCTGCCCGAAGCTCGCCCTCGGCCCGGGGTAGGCCTGGCCCGTTGACAATGTGAATATTCACATTGACATGTTAACATGCACATTAATAGGAATGTAGAATTGGCCCGCGGCCCATAGGCTGCTCAAAGCCCGCCCATGGCCCGGGGCAGGCTCGTTTGAGTCCGGGCCTGAGCATGTCCGAGATCCTAGGCTAGGGCCTAGGCCATCACTTTGAAGCCCGCCCCAGCCCATCGGCCCGCTGAAGGCCCATTCAAGGCTCGGTCCGAGGTCCAGCCCACCTGAGGCACAATGTCTTTTTTTGTGGAAAATAATAAAATTTTGGTAGAAAAAATTAAAAAGAATTAAAAAAAATATGGCCAGGCCCGCCCAAGCCCGGCCTAAGCTCGAGCCTAGGCCCAGGCCCACCGGCCCAACCCGAGGCTGTCGTCTTCGGGCCATGGGCCAATTTTACACTCCTATCAATGTGAATGTTAATATGTCAATGTGAATATTCACATTGTCACGGGCCGGGCCGGGCACGCCCCGGGCAACGGGCGAGCTTCGGGCCTCCCACGGGCCGCGGACTAATTTTACACTTCTATCAATGTGAATGTTAATATATCAATGTGAATATTGACATTGTCACGGGCCGGGCCGGGTCGGGCTTGCCCCGGGCCGCCCATAGAACGCGAGTCAATTTTACACTCTTATCAATGTGAATGTTAACATGTCAATGTGAATATTCACATTGTCACGGGCCGAGCCGGGCCCGCCCCGGGCAGCGGGCAGGCTTCGGGTCTCCCACGGGCCGCGGGTTAATTTTACACTCCTATCAATGTAAATGTTAATATGTCAATGTGAATATTCACATTGTTACGGGCCGGGCCGGGCTAGTCCCGGGCCGCGGGCCAATTTTACAGTCTTATCAATGTGAATGTTAATATGTCAATGTGAATATTCACATTGTCACGGGCCGGATCGGGGAGCTCGCCCTGGGCCGCGGGCTAATTTTACACTCCTATCAATGTGAATGTTAACATGTCAATGTGAATATTCACATTGTATATGGGCCGGGCCCCTACACATTGACGATATGAACATTCACATTGACGGTGTGAACATTCACATTAGGGATATTTTGGTAATTATGTCATCCGTAGGACTTATTGAAACATAAGAAAATAATATGAACTAAATAGAACATAAGTAGATACATTAGGGGTATTTTGGTAATTATGTCACCCATAGGACTTATTGAAACATAAGAAAATAATATGAACTAAATAGAACATAAGTAGATGAAAAAGGGTATTTTGGTCTTCTTATCTCAAATAGGACCTAATGGAATAGTCAAAAAGAATATGGATTGAATGGAACATAAGTAATTAAAGATAGATTTATGAAAAAAGCTCCCAAGAAATTCCAGTATCTTTAATTATCAAAACTGAGAAAATATAAAAAAATAAACAACAAAAATACGAAAAATTAAAAATTGAAAAATAGATTTAAAAAATAAAACCAACGAAAGTGGTTATTGTTTAGAATTTTGACATCATACTTTGGATATTAAAGTACCATGTAAAATATCACAGTTTAGAAAATCTAATATAAACAAAAAAAAGTGTATGAAGATAACCTACAAATTTTTAAGATACAGTACAAATCTCTATTTTAAAAACGTATGTACTTTCCTCTGTCTAGATTTGAATGGATACATACAATTTTAAAATTCAACTAAAAGTATTCACACGATTTGATCCATGATGAACAATTATAAATATTATGTATATCAGTATAGAACCAGACATAATAAATAATAAAGAATAATTATTTTTTGTTATTCAATCATCATCAATGTAAAAAATAAGGAGGCCTTTTCTTTTCTTTTCTTTTTTTATAAGAAGGAAGACAGTTTGTTTATGTTTATATAAGACTCTTGGAAGTAGATATATCATTTTTGAGTATTTAACTCAAAAAATAAAGAGATAGTTAGTTTACATGACTTTTAGAAAATATATAGTAGATTTAAGAGGATAAAATTGAATTTTTTTTTTAAAAAAAATAGAAAACTTGTCTTCACACTTTTAAAATAGTAGTAGATAGTAGATTTATAGATTAATAAAAAAAAATTATGAATTTAATTATTAATGTTTATAAAGTTCATTGATTTTTTTTTTTAAATGCACTGACTTGTAACTCTTCTTAAATTATTTTGTTTTTGACAACACATCACCATGTGTTGAATTTAATTATTAATGTTTATAAAGTTTATCATTGATTTTTCTTTTCTTTTTTTTAAATGCACTGACTTGTAATTCTCCCTAAATTATTTTGTTTTAGACAACACATCACCATGTGTTTGTGATGTGTTAAAATTAATCTGGATGGTATGAAAATATAAAAATAAATAGGGCAAATTATGATAGTAGTCCCTGTACTTTGGTTCTTGTGTCATTTTAGTCATTGTAATTTCAATTGGCTCGATTTTAATCATGAATTTATGACTGTCTTACTTTGGTCCAATTGATTACAATACTTACTATTTTTTAATAAAAATATGCACATAAACTTACTTAACTCAGTTAGTTAACCTCAACTAATTTAGTGATAATTTTTTCTTTAAAAATACTAATGATATTATCAATTGGATTAAATTGATGCAAAATTTAAAATTAAGGGTTAAAATTGAGTCAATTGAAAATGTAAGGACCAAAATGACATAAGAGATAAAATATAAGGACCACCGATGTAATTATTCCAAATAAATAATATAAAATATAAATTTTAGTGTAATGGAAATCATAATACTATTTTGTTATTTATACAATTAACGAATTAGTGATAAAAATTAGACAGATATTATGTGAGTTAAATAAAACAGCTAAATTTATAAAGTTCACACCAAAAAAAAAAAAAATTCATACAAAATTCTACTCCAACCCCAAAGACGGGCACACAGAACCATCACATTAATTTGGACATGTTTGCATTTCATTTTAAGGTAAATTACCAATAAGTCTTAATAGTTGGACTTAATTCTTATCAAGTTCTATTAAAAATAAATCTTAATAAAATTATCGCTAAAAATAATTTTTTGAGACAATTTTTTATATATATTGCTAAAAACTGACAATTAGTGATTTTTTTTGGTCATAATTTTTATAAATTGTCGCTAAAACTTACAATTAGTGACTTTTTTTTATGATATATTTTTCCTATAGGACCTATTAGACAACAAATCTACTTATTAGGACCTACACGTAAATACCCCTCCAATTTATTAAAGGAAGCTCATTTATCCACATCTTGGAAATTTTCATGCCTCACTCTCTTGATATTTTCTTTCTTCATTCTCATTTCTCGTATTTATATTTTTTAATAAGATAAATTATTCTCATTGTTAGTAAATGTATAAAGGCTTAAAAATAAACAATTTCTAAATTGTCAAAAAAAAAAACCTATCTAGTTATTAGAAGATCCCAACCTTCCTGGTAATGGAAGTCGAGCAGGCGGACAAGACTAAGACTTGGTTTGGGAAGTGGCTATTTTAGTAACTTTTTAGCTTTTTACGAAAAGGCGTGCAGAAAAGTAGAGAGGTGATGTGATGTGTTTTAGTTGACTTTTTGACTTTTTGGCTATTTTAGCCACTTCCCAAACGAGGCTTAAAACTCTAAAATAATTAAATATAACTCCTAAATTCACACATAATGGCGCGATAGGAGTTGTAGCATAGGTGTTTGATTTATATATCAACTAGCATATCACCCGTACTATGCACGAATTATATTTATAATTATCTATATATATGAATTGCGATTTGTAAATGTTTTCTTTTTTTTCTTTTTTATATTATATTAAAGTTTGTTATTTTGATAATAATCATATATGTTAGACTTTTCAATGAATTAAGTATCTTTTTTTTTATTATATTATATTAAAGTTTAATATTTTGATAATAATCATATGTGTTGGATTTTTCAAGAAATTTTTTTTATACTTGTTCTTAATACATTAAAGTGTTATTATGAGGGATAATAATCATATGTGTGTTGGGGAATTTTCAAGAAATTCATATGTGTTGGATTTCAAAGAATTTTTTTTTATGCTTGTTCTTAATGCATTAAAGTATTATTATGAGGGTAAAACTTGGGGGTTGGGAGAAGTTAATAAATACTAAGATTTTTTTGTTTTTTTAAATCAAAAAATCAAAAAATTTAAATTAGGAGATTAAAACTCCCACAAAGTTTGAGATTAAAAACTTCTTTTTACTTAATATATAGTATAGATCAACAACTGATATATAGCGATTTATATCATTGAAAGTAGATTTAAGAGTGAGATTTTAAAATTCAGAAGTTTTTCCACCAAAAAATGGGCAACCAACCATCCGGAGCACCAAACGACCCATATGCCTCTCCATATCACCAGAATTATCCTCATCGCTCATCAAAACCAATTATCAGACAACCAGAACATTGAGTTCATGTGCATCATTTTTTGGGGTTCTCAAGATCTAGAGGGAACATTCTTATTCATTGTGGCACAGGCTTGCTGCAAGGAAAAATATAAGAAACTTCTTGGCAGTTGAGGCTTCAACACCATATGTTTGCAACTTGAAAAAAAAAATGTGAAATTTATTTGATGAAATATTTAATCCTTGTGCTGTCATTGAAAACCGCATCTTTTTCCCTCTTCTATGCAAAAATGACTTGAAAACAAGTAAAACTTTCACTTAAAACCCATACAAATTGACCGAGTAATCAACCCGTGAATACTTCAAGTTGATCTTTGTTAAAAAATAAAGAAATCATGGTTCATAATATTATTTATTTTGTCAAAGGTCTTTTTTTAAGTTTAAATTATGTTATTTTTTGTGAGATTTGAAGAAAATACAATAATTTTTATAGCTTTTTTATGATTACAGTAATCATCTTTCTAATAAAATTTACAAACCAAAATTAATATAAAATAGTATAAAAATAAAAGATACGCAGGATAAAATATACATTTTAATATAAATAAATGATAATATTATTTTTTTTATACGACCAACGGATTTATGATAAAAAAATTAATAAATGTTATATGAATCCAAAATTTTAAAGAAATTCAATGTCAAATTTGTAAAATTTATTATATTTTTTTCAAATTTTAAGAAAAGTATAATTTATCCTTTTTTATTTATTTATAATTATTTGTAACCTTCTACCCTTTTTTAACCCGGATCCACGGCTAATTGCGTAGCTGAAGGTCAAAACTCATCAGTTCTCATAGTCATATCATAGTCATACATCGCAACGGTTCATATCAAAGTATTTTAGGTTATGTACGATATGGCAGTGTCCACATAAGTTCACATGTAGGTGTACAAGCATGCAGTTGTTCATATTAGAAGGAATGTATCATAGTCAATATAGCAGTTCCCAAATAAGTCTTACATGTAAGTATATGGTACACAGTAACGCATCAAACAAATTTCCTCGATTGCACATAATATAGGATTCGTTATGCAGAAGTTCGAAATCAGCCATATAGTCTCAAAAGCATAGGTTTACGAGTCTAGTCTAATCACACAATCCAGTCAATTTTTACCAATCAAAGTATACGGTCTCACAAATTATAGAGTTCATTATTTAGGGTGCCCAACTTAGTCACACAATCACAGAGTCATAGTCCCGGTGGTTTAGTCAATAAAGACAGTGATATAACAAATCATCCTGAGCATAGGTTTAGATATATATATATATATATATGCATGTACAAAGTCAATCAATATCCCCAATATGCATTTGACAAATTCCCAAATGGAGCAGATGCATACAATAAATAATATATTGATCATGTGGGTCTAACAAATCTAGATACACATGTAGCAGATATGAAAGAATATGCCGAACCGAATCAAATAATATCCCAAGCAAAGATATACACATGCACTAGTTCATAATCAATCAACACATAGGCATTCGTTTATAAACAACATAGCTACCTGGGATAACAGTCACAGTATTCTGAGTGTTTTCTGGGATGAGTGCATTTACTCTATCCTGATTAGGAATTCCTACCATTGGAACGAATCCAGCTGAGATAGCGGGTCTATTTACATTTGTTCAGTCCGGCGACAGCTCCTTACCATATGGTTCATTTCACCACATCTATAACAAGCCTCGAAAATTTGATAACAAACTGCTCGGTGTTTCTTACCACATTCGTTACATGTTGATGCTGTATTCCTTGTAAAGTTTGAAGTGTGCGATGATCCTATATTTTGCTTTTTAAATGATATTTTCTTTGAGAAAAAGCCTTGCCTCTTGCTTCTCTATTTAGAAGATTGGTTCATGTTAGCATTGGTCATCAGTGTTCGGTCTAGCACCTCAACATATTTTGTGACTTCCAACACATTCACTTGGTGCTCTTGCGCTGGTGGTGGCAAAGGTTCTTATCGCAGTGGTAACTGATGTTGTTGTCTTAAGATCTCTTCCATTTCTTGTACTATTCTTTCCAATCTATCAAGTTAGGCTGTGGAAGAGTCTGCCAACTCATATGCCTTTGTTTTCTCCATGATCTACATAACTCGTATTAAGCCATGCCAAGTACAGAAATGCCCAGTATAGAAATAAACACAGATACACATAGGCATATTGTTTCATATTCACATTTTACGTATCGTCAAGACACAAATAATCACATGCATAATAGATGATTGCATACTTATCAGATATCGCGTGTTGAACACTTACTAGATAATTGCACACTTAACCACATTCATATTCCACATATACACCTATTTGCAGAATCGGATGCACATAAGCAATAATTCATGATTCACATGTTCATATACTTGCATTATAACAAAACAAAACTAGTTTGTACGCATTAACTTAACAATTCATATCTCATGTAACCAGATGTTCTCAATGCATACAAGTATGTACTTATTAAATGGATGCACCTTAAGTCTTTTCTAGACACCTTATGGCTTATTTGGACAAGTGCGTGAGTTATTAACTCTGTCATGACCCAAACCCGCCCCTATAGATTAGGATCATAACCGGCTAGTAATCATGAGATTACCTATGGCTTCAGTCAGAAATCAATTAAAAATTAATAATATGGGGCCAGATGCGAAAGCAGAACAATAAATTTTGTCCAATGAGTTGTGCATATATTGCAAAATAAAAACTTTCCACTTATATAATAACTCACACCCAATAGAACATAAAAGATTATACATATCCAGGACCATTCAGAAACTGGCAAACTAAGAACCAAGGCTTATATATAGGCCTGGTCTTACATGACCGTCGAAAGTAAGCAAAAGAATATCAAATAAAAGCCTCGTGCATGAGGTAATCTTGGCTGACTCCAAAATCTCGAGAATCTTTCACAATCTCACTAAGGCTGAGGCTAGACATCCCACTGATCACCTACATACATTTAAATACGGAGTGAGCTAATGCCCAGTGAATAATACCAGAGTAAAGAGGTTAATGAATGAGATTCGTACATAAATAAATCATACTTATAATTTAAACATTTGAACTACTATCCTTATTCATATCAGATATATAGATCATAACAAAGTAAAACGACCTCAGGTCCAATACATCATATCCATATGCAAAACGACCTCAGGTCCAACTCATATACAAAACGACTTTAGGTCCGTTGTATGCAAAATGACCTTGGATCCATCTATACAAAACAACCTTGGGTCCAATACTTATTCATAGACCGACCTCAAGTCTAATGGATCCATATACAAATGACCACTGGTCCTTCATATCATAATAACAAACGACCTTGGGTCCAACATTCTTATATTCATAATTATGCGCATAATCATATTCATGATCATGATCACATCCATATTCATATTCAAAATGACATTTGGTCCAATCGATTCCTTATTCAAAACGACCTTTGGTCCATTTAACAATCATACAAAACGACCTTCGGTCCAATTCATATATAAGATGACCTTTAGTCTCTTGTTAAATATTCCAAATGACCTTAGGCCCAATCTGTATCCGTGTCAAATATACCAAACGGCCTTGGGCCCATCGTGTGTTCATACAAAACGACCTTTGGTCCAATCTTATAATTTCATGCTTATCAATTATGTTTCAAGTCTTTTACGAATCAAATAGGTAGAATACTTATTCATAATACAAATTCATGAGTTCGAAAACTTACCACATAGGTAGCATTTAGAAAAGAACATACATGAAAATATCTTTACTAAGATATTACTCACAGTGTTCGGAGTGTTGATTCGTCCTCGTGGATGCTCCTACACAATTCATAAACATACACAAATTGGATCACAATACTATTTAATCCGCTCCTTGTTTAATTCTTTTAGGCTCCTTTCTAACCCTTTAATTCATTTAGAATGCACAATGTATGCCTATGAGTGTTCAAATCATGAACTTGTGTGGCTTATCCACAACTTCAAATAATACTTAGAAATTCTTGCAAAAACATGGATTACAACGTTCATGCTCCAAGGATGAAACTTAACGTTCAAACCAAATGAATCCTTTCTCTCTTTCCTAATCATTTACTTATGTTGTTTCTTAGCTTATTGGTCCTTAATAAGTCATAATTCATGCTTAAGAATGCTCGAAAAGAGACGGAAGTGAAGATATGTACTTAAAACATTTTTTGAAAACATGTTGAAAATAAGTTGTTGGCTAGAGCTAGCTTTTCGTGGCTAGAGCCAGCTGAAGGCAAAAACTGAGCTTGCTCGAGTCACCACTTCTTCGCTCGAGCTAGATTTTGCAGAGTTCAAAATACTGGGATCTCATAATGTTGGCTCGAGCCACCACTTGGTCGCTCGAGCTAGCTACGAATTTTTTGGGTTTCAAAACAGAAAATCTGGGTTCCAAAAATACATTTTAACATGTAAAAGCTTGTGTGGTCATTTCAAACTCATGAAAACACTTTGATAATCATAAAAACATTTTAGAAAACTCAAATACATGATCATCCATAAATCACTTGCTCAAAGCCTCATGAATTCACCAAAATTGAACTCAAATCTTCATGCATGTGAGGATAAATTTCAAAACTCTTTTCATGACTTTCCAAATATAAAATTAAGCTTCCAAGACATATGAAACAATGTTGCATGTACAATATAACTTGCAATTTCATCATGAATCATAGAATTCAAACCCAAAATGATAAAATTCTACATGTTCATCTTCTAAATTTAACATGGATGACAAGGATCATGCTCAAGAGCATGAAACTCTTCCAATTCATGAATTCATGTATTTCAAACCTTCAAGACTTAGAAAAACATGAATACATGTAAGTGACAACTCCCAATTCAACATGATTATCAAAGTTCATGCTCAAAACTTGAAGAATCAAAGCAAATACTTGCATGTATATACAATTTCATCTCAATTCCTACAATCTTTGTTCAACCCACACATTTAATCTCATTATCTTCTTAAATCCACAATGTAAGTGACTTAGCTCCCAAATTGAGGTTTAAACTCTTACCTACTATATTCAATGAGGCTAGGTTTAGCAATTTCTTGAGCCTTGTCACACCCCAAATTCGGGCATGACCGGCCGTGGCCCATAGGGACTCAGTCCAAGGCACACGTAAGCCTAAACATGAACCCAAAATCACGAAGAATAAATATGATGATAGCCCATAAATAAATAAATCAAAACCCAATCCAGTGACAAGTCACAAGTATACGTGGTAGAACTAACCATAACCAACTTCCAAAAATATATACTAGATGGAACACAAACCATCCACAAAATAAAAATAATTCTAAACAAAAAAAATCCAACCACAATGTATGCACATAACTTGACATAACAAGCTAAAACAAAATAAATGAATGTCCTAGAGGTCCATGCAATTGAGTCCCCATTACGCCATGAGTCCACTCTAAGTCCTAACACCTAGAAATGATAAACAACTAAGTAAGCTGATAGCTCAGTGAGTAGCAACATGGATAGTAAATACAGTTTTGAAAATAGGGTTCAATTCCAAAATAAGATATATATTACGGAAACTAGATTGGCATACAGTTTGGTAAAGACAATTTTTTTCAAAAAGAATGTTCAACAGTTCAATAGTTAAAATACTCATGTCTTTCAAAAACATGATAAATGACATTTTCCACTTAAAACAGATTACAACATAAACACCAATAATTTTCTAGGTACCAAGAAATAACAAGTAACATGCCACACAGTTCTCAAGGCTATAAGCCCGTTGGATCCAATACCGAACTAAGAGTTATCCTCAGGGTGGCAACCCGGGCCTTTTCTCTAAGACAGTCCGATTGAAGGTCACCTAGCCTAACCTAGGTTTTTTCCTTACAATCGTTGAGCACTAAAGTCATCACGGCCCAACCCGGATCTGTTCTCTAGTGGCCAAAGTCACCACACATAGTGGAATAATTTCCCTGGACTAAAATATACAGATGGTCCCAAAATCAATACACATCAGTTTCGGAAAAACACGGTAGTTCACCATTATAAACATGAGACCAAAACAAATAATTTACAGTATGCCAAGTTCACACATGTTTCAGAAATAATTTGATTCCATTGATAATATAATAGTTTATCAAAACAGTTTAGTCTTGAAACAACAATTTAATTTTCCAATAGTTCAGGGTAGGGAAACATTTATAAAAATATGTAGCATGAAACTATTCACCTGAACACGCTATAATATAATTCTCGAATAGAGTATAAAAGTCCAACTAGTGCCCTGAACCAAGTATGAAGACTACACGTCACTACTAATTTAAAAATACTAAAGAATAGGAACTAAGTAATCTCAAACTAAAATGTACTAAAACGGCTCAACCCAACTCACCGTTACTCTTAAATATTACCTAAATTCATGTTCTTCAAGGTCTAAATTTACCCAAGACATGGGTTCCAATCGAAACTTAACTAAAAGTAACTTTAAGATAAAATAGAGTTTTAAACAAGTTTTCCCAATCTATTCGCTAACTTTGAAAATTAAAAATCCACACCATGCTATTCGAAAAATTCCAAAACCCTCCAAATATCAACTAATATATCCTAAGTTTCAAACCCAAATGGTTTTACTTGATTTGCTTATCAAAGTAATTATTTACAATTAATTATGCTCAAACAGATTGTTTTCTGCAACACTTTAAAGAAATTAACGGTTCTTTTAGTATACACGAGCAATCAACCCAAGGCCAAAAATGTAAGAAACTAGACGTGTAACCAGTTCTAATGACACTAATTTGATAATTTTCGGATCTATACCCAAAGAGAACAACACTTCCGAAGTTACTGTTTTAATCCAGTTTTTTGAATAGATTTGAACGCAGCAGTTAATATAGATTTTGAATCCCAAAAATTATGAGAAAATTCATATATGCAATTAAATATGTAATTAATATACTGTAAAAATTTCAGTTCAAAATTCATTCATTTGGTATGGTTTCTTGATTTCTAAAGTTTGTTGGCAGATTAATATTCTTAGGAGCAACATTATGAATTCAATTAAAATTTCTAGAATACTATTCCAATCAGCCAATCCATTACTTTTTCTTCCGACAACTCACAACACCCACATGCACCATAACTATGTATACAACATACTATAATAGAACAATAATAGATTTATTGTTACCTCAGAGTTGTTGAGTCACAAAGGTGCTTTCTCTCCCTCTCTCTTTTCTATCTCTCTCTCTTACTTCCTCACGGCTGTTGAGTTAATTCTTTCTCACGGCTGCTGCTAACTCAAATAAGAAGGTAGGGTTTTGTTTTGTTTTTATATATATAATTAACAACTCCTTTTATTTATTATCTATTATTATTATTATTATCATTATTATTATTATTATTATCTTTTAAAATTGAGGACATCCATAACAAATTTATTTTAGGTTTAAAATTAATTAAAAGACCCTTCAAATATTTAATTTGCACTTAGGATTCACCATCAAAATATTTGAGATTGTAATATTATTATTATTTAATTATTTACTTAATTTTTATATTCGGGTTCTCACATTCTCTCCTCCTAAAAGAAAAGTTTCATCCTCGAAACTAACCTGAGGAAATCATGAGAATAGAAGTGGGTACTTCTCGCGCATCTCGTCCTTGTGTTCCCAAGTCGCCTCTTCAACTAGATGATTACACCACAGTACCTTAACCAATTTAACGGCCTTTGTACGCAACATTTGCTCTTTCGAATCCAAAATTTGAACAGGCATCTCCTCATACGAAAAATCCTCTCTAATCTGAAGCGGCTTATTATCTAACGTATGTGATGGACTGTGCACATATTTTCTTAGCATAGACACGCGAAACACATTATGCACTTCTGCTAACCTAAGGGGTAAAGAACCACGGTATGTAACCTCACCAACCTTCTCCAATACCTCAAATGGATCAATGTATCTAAAACTCAACTTTCCTTTCTTTCCAAACCTAATGATTCCTTTCTATGGTGATACTTTCAAGAATACCATATCCCCCAATCTTTCCTACGATGATCAGCATAACTTTTTTTTTGTCTACTCTGAGCAGTCAATAATCTCTCTCTGATGGTGATAATTTTCTGTGTAGCATCATCCACCAAATCAAGTCCCAACATTTGCCTCTCACCAACCTCATACCAACACAAAGGACACCTACACTTCCTTCCATACAAAGCCTCATAAGGAGCTACTCCCAAACTAGAATGATAACTATTATTATACGCAAACTCCATAAGTGACAAATAATCATCCCAATTACCTCTCCACTCCAAAGCACAAGCCCTCAATATATCCTCAAGGGTTTGAATAGTCCTCTCCGATTGCCCACCTGTTTGAGGGTGATAAGCTGAACTAAAATTTAACCGAGTACCCATAGCTGATTGTAACGCACCCCAAAACTTAGACACAAAACGAGGGTCCCGATCTGACACTATTGACACAGGTGCACCATGCAATCTAACAATCTCCTTCACATACAACTGTGCAAATTGAGCTAGAGAATAGTTCATCCTAATTGCAATAAAATGTGTTGACTTGGTTAATTTATCAACAACTACCCAAATTGCATCGTGATTACTACTAGTACGAGGTAATCCGCACACGAAGTCCATGGTAATATGATCCCATTTCCACTCTGGTATAGGTAAGGGTTATAGTTTCTCCACAGGTTTCTGATGTTCTACTTTAACCAGTTGACACACCAAACACTGAGCCACAAATTCTGCAATATCTCTCTTCATACCTTTTTACCAAAAATGTTCATGAAGATCCCGTTACATCTTAGTGCTTCTAGGATGAATGTTGTAGCTAGAACTATGTGCCTCCGTTATAATCTCCTTCCTTAAATCACCACCAGTAGGAACATAAATTCGGCTACGGAATCTAAGCAACCCATTATCACTAACCACAAAGTCTACATGCTTACCCTATGCCATTTCTCCTTTAATACACTCACATTGGGGGTCAATCTCCTGAGCCAAACGAATTCGTTCTCTCAAGGTAGGTTGAACTGTCAATTGACTACAATAAGCCCTATCACCAAGCGTAACAACCTCAAGCCTCAAATGTCTTATGTTTTCCACCAAACAACTCTCAACAAACAAAGCTGCTACGTTTCCAACTGCGACCTTCCTACTCAAGGCACCTGCCACCGCATTTGCCTTCCCCAGATGATAAAAAATATTCACATCGTAATCTTTTAGTAACTCAAGTCATATTCTTTGCCTCAAATTTAGTTCCTTCTATGTGAAAATATACTTCAAACTCTTATGATCAGTGTAAATCTTACATGACTCTCTGTACAAATAATGTTGCCAGATTTTAAGAGCAAAAATCATTGCTGCTAACTCTAAGTCATGCGTAGGATAGTTTCTCTCATGTACTTTCAACTATCGTGACCCATAAGCAATCACCTTCCCATGTTGCACAAGCACACATCCTAAACCTTGTCGTGAAGCATCACTATAAATCACAAAACCACCACCCTCTATAGTTAAGGCAAGGATTGGAGTTGATGTCAACCTCTGTTTGAACTCTTGGAAGCTACGGTTACAATCATCATTCCACTCAAACTTTACCCCTTCCCTGGTGAAATTGGTAAGCGACAAAGCAATACAGGAGAATCCTTCCACAAACCATCTGTAATATCCAGCCCCTAGAAAGCTATGTACCTCTGTCACAGAAGTAAGTCGTGGCCAAACAACAATTGCTGCCACTTTCGTGCTATCTATAGATACTCTATCTTTACTCACCACATGACCTAAAAAGGATACATTGCTCAACCAGAATTCACACTTCTGAAATTTTGCATACAGTCTCTTCTCCCTAAGGGTCTGCAGTACTACCCTCAAATGCTGCTCATGCTCTTCCTTACTTCTTGAATAAATTAGGATGTCATCAATAAACACTACCACAAATTTATCCAGTTGAGGTTTAAATACTCTGTTCATCAAATCCATGAATGCGGCTAGTGCATTTGTGAGACCAAAAGGCATCACCAAGAACTCATAATTCCCATAACGGATTCTAAAAGCTGTCTTAGGAACATCCTTATTCCTTACCTTCAACTAGTGATAGCCTAACCTCAAGTTAATCTTAGAGAATACCTAAGCTCCTTGAAATCAGTCAAATAGGTCATTAATACATAGCAAAGGATATCTATTCTTCCCTATGACTTTGATTAGTTCCCTATAATCAATACACAATCTCATAGACCAATCCTTCTTCTTCACAAATAACACAGGTGCTCTCCAAGGTAAGACACTAGGCCTAATAAAACCTTTGTCTAACAACTCTTGTAACTGAGTTTGTTACTCCCTCAACTCCAACGATGCCATTCTATAGGGTGCTTTAGAGATAGGTGCTGTATTGGGGACCAACTTAATGGAAAATTCTACCTCACTATTTGGAGGAAGACCAGGTAAATCCTCTGGAAAAACATCAACACATTCACTCACTACAGGTAACTCCTCTAACTTCTATTCTGGCAGTTCGATACTCACCACACAAGCTAAGTAACCATGACACCCTCTCTCAACACTCGGTTGGCCTGAAGAGAAAAAATAAAACAAGTAGAAGACCCTTTTCTATCTCCCTAAAAGAAAAACTCAAGTTGTCTTCACATAGCAAAAACTAACCTCTTTCTAAAACAATCAACAGAGGCGTGATGCTTCGTCAACAAATCCATACCCAAAATCACGTCAAAATCCTTCATCTCTAAAGAAATCAAATCCACTAGAAAAATCCAATACCCATGCTGAAAGGAGGCTGAGATCGACATTGGAGAGTATAAACAGCAGCACCCTACATACAATGAAAAACCATAATGAAAGTGGGTCATTAATAAATAAATAAATAAATCATTGTCTTAGTTCATTAATCTAGTGTATTTTAATCCTATGCAATTTTTCATGTAATTACCTGAATAGATTGCATCCTTTTCTTTTTTGCAATAATTTTTTCCATCCCGCCTTTAATCCTTCTTCTTCTCTTACTAGTTGATTCTCTTTTCTTGAGTCCCTCAGCTTAGATTGGACAATCTACTTCATCACTCTGTGGGCATGTGTTACTTAACGAATTCTCAAATCAGTTACCTCCACTTGACCTCAAATGTGGACACTTAATTTGTTTTCAACCATTATACTCAATTCTTCACCTTTTGAAACCGGAAAATGATAAGTTTTTTCACTTTCAGCGGCTTTACTCGCTATTGCTCTAAACATAGTCATTAATGAGCGATATCAGTCGCTTTGATGTAGTTTCACATCAGCCTTCACTTCATATCCACATCTATTTTTCACACTTTCAGCTCATGCTTTTTTAGTCCATTGTTTGAGTATATATTATGGAGGAAGTTCCGTTGCATTGAATATATCTCTAAGCACCTTCACACAATGTCGACACAATATGTCATTCACTTCAAACTTCCTACAACTACAACTCAAAGAACCATCTCTATCAATTGTCATATTCTTATCTTTAATTCCCATCTACCACTGTTCTTATTGTGAATATGGTACTTTCACCATCATTAATAGTGCCTATAATGGATGCTTCAATGGACTGCACGTATTCATTTTGGAATTCCTCAAAAATTGTTTTGGTGTAAATCTCTGCCACTTGCTTTAACATCAAAGTTGGAATTGAAACCCTCGGCAATTTTTGGGACAATTTATACTCGGCTTTCAATTTCTTATACCTCTTCTTGTAGAGCACCCTCTCAAAATGCATGAAGAACTCCATTAAGTTATGGTCACAATTCAGATAATCCTTCAAAAATGCATTGAAGGATTCACTAAGTTGAGTAGTACTCATTCCAGCTGCCCAAGAATTCATAATATATGGCCATCCCCATTTCTCCTTCACGCGAAAAGTCTACTCCAACCATTGATTATCGCGTGCATCATACTTATCAAGCATTTGGTCCCACCGTATTCGGAATTCTTCTTAGTCGTCAATGTCATGCATAAATTTTGAAAACACAGCCGTGACCCCTACATCATCAAAAATAGAACTTACATGCTTGACAGCATTTTGCATCAAATGCCACATACAAAGTCGGTGGTTTGTATCGGGCATGACAATTGGATTGGCCTTAGCCATCGCAGTATCTTGATCTGTGAAAATATTTTTTAGAGCTTTGTTTGACATTGCCTCCAGAAAAATTTGAAACAACCATGTAAAAGATTCGGCAGTCTCATCATATATCAACGCTGCACCAAATATAACTGTTTCTCGATGATGATTAAATCCAACAAATGATCCCAAAGATCTATGCTCGTTATTTAATATGTAAGTAGTGTCAAAGGTCACTACATCACCAAATTGACCATAGTCCATGATCATTTGAGCATCGGCCCAAAATATATTACTTATCTGCTCTTCACAATCTAATTGGACTGCATAAAAAAATGATGGATTTTCCACAATTTTCTTACGAAAGTAACGCAACACACTACCCTCTTCTCCATATTCCAAATCTTTTTGTCTCTTTGATCTCAAGTAATTTTTTTAGTCCAATTTCATGAAGCTAAGTGATGCTCTTCCACCAGATTCCCTACCAAATAGCCCATAAAGCAGGCCTAAGAGGAATTCCAGATTCTGAAGTCAATTCTACTTCAATTGCTTGAGTAGTAGATATTTTTCTTTGGGATGGCAACATATGAATGCAATCTTGAGGCATAAGGTCATGATTATGATGTTCAACAAAATCATAAGCAATATATTTTCTTGAAATTCTATCTAACTTGATACTAAATCAGACACCACAACCGCATCTTACCTCTTGTTTCGGATTTTTGACAAGTGGATCTCGTTTGTTAATACCCCGATTTCCCTCTTTGTAACATACAAACGTTCGTGAAGTTATCTCCTTCGTATGTTTTCTTTTTTGCATTGGCCTTCCTAATACTGAAGCCCACATTTCCCCCATAAGTATTGTAAAAGTCATACGTAGCTTGTTCACCCAATTTTAGCTTCCAACCACAATTGGCCAACTCATCAACAATATTATTTTCTTCCATTACCTGCAATTTAGTATCTTACAAATAACAAGTTTTACGCATCCCTGTTCTTGCTATTTTTTTCTACAAATAACAAGGTCATTCATAATCAATTTCAGTATCATACATTTAACAAGGTTTAACCTTGTTAGTTGGAATAATCAATTTCTCTCATATCAACAATACTATATGTGCTTCATCTTTGCTATGCTATGCATTACTACTGCAAATCAATTTCTATGTTCTTGCTATTTTTTACATATCTCTCTCATATATATAACAACAAGGTTTAACCACATTTATATTGAATTGCAGGTACTGGGGGTGAATTTTACAAATCTGAATCAAATATATTTATATATATATAATGGAAGAAAATCATAAACGAATCCCCCGAAAATAATATATACAAATAAATGTGATTCAGTATCAAAGAGGCCCTATTCAATCTATATATGAATCCCTAAAAATCTGAATTATATATATATATATATATATAGAACAACAAATTTAACTACAACAGATCAATCATCAAACCCAAGAATCAAACACATTTCAAAAATCAATAACAAATCTAACCCAAGAATCGTATATATATATATATATATAACAGCAAGAAATGACAATGATGATGAAATAGACCTCGTCGCCGCCACAATCTCGTCTTCTCGCCATTGCGTCACCTTCGGACTCACCGTAGCCCGCCATCCTTTTTGTTGCTCCTTCGCCATCGCGTTGCTTCGCCATCTCCGCCATCTCTTTCGTCTCTCAGTTCGTTTCTCTCTCCATTCGCGTTCGTTTCTCCGTCACTCTCAGTTCCTCACTCCGACTTTCAATCACCTCTCATGTCTCTGTCTCTCTCTCTCTACTAGGGTTCACTAACTGAAATAGATCGACGATGCAAAACAAAGAAGATGATACAGAGAAGAGAAAAATGCCCAAATGAAAATTTCGAATTAAAAAAAAAAACACTAAACAAAACGATATCGTTTTAGCCAAAACGACGTTGTTTTGGAGACCACAGCAGGAACCACTGTAGGAAACCATGACAGATGATCTGGACTCACATGAAATAGTGAAAAAAGCTAAAAAAATCAAAAAGTCAATTTTTTACTATCATCCCAAAACACCACTCATTATATCATATATATTTGTTTGGACTAATTATATAAAATTTTAATTGGGGCTAACAATGATTATATATATATATATTTTTAATTTGGCCCAACAGATTTTTTTGAGGGGCGTTTTAGACTGGGTCTCAAACAATAAAAAAAGATTGGGTTTTGAACTTTTAATCTAATATAAAATTAATAAATTTGAAATCTTATTTTGGACCAAAAATTTGGGGCCCTAGGCACAAGCCTAGGTGGCCTTAGTCCAGGGTGATCCCTATTTCAAGTATGGTTCACTATAATGTTTCTGAGCCATTTCCATTGTGTACTTCAATTATTATCAAATGTAGACACTTTTTAGCTCATAAATTATATTAAATTTTCAAACTCAATTATTTGATAATTAATTAGAATATCTGAGATAACTCTTTTTTATATATTTTTTAATCATCTCATTTATATAGTATTAAAACATCAACCATTTATGTACATATATTTACACAATTATTAAATTTACACATTATTAAAACATATATTTACACAATTATTAAATTTATATATCATTTTTAAAACATTAACGTTTTCTGTACATAAATTCCACTTTTCTATTCATAACAATTTTCTTGACAAATTTTAAGTGAAGTTTTTCTTCAACCCCTAGGAGGGGCACACCCATCACATTAATTTGGACAAGTTGCATTTCAGTCTCCACCCGAAAGTCATCCTAATTATGGAATTTGCTTTCCTACTATCTTTTTCTGGACAATGAAAATAATGTAAAGAATAATGTTATATGTATTAATTTATGAATTAATTAGTATATTAAGTGACATAATTTTAGAAGTTTTAGATATTTGTAATTTGTATAATAGGTAGGGTCAGTAATAATAATATAACACTAATTAGTATATTAATATATACATTAATTGATGCATATAACACCACTATAATGTAAACTACCACTTTCAATTTTTATTTTAGGACTAGTTCTGTTTCGGATAAATTACACTTTTTTTTCCCCTTTACGTTGGGCTACGTATTTACTTTAGTCCCAAACTTTTTTTCTCACTTTAGAGTAAATTTGAATGAAGGGCAAAGTGAATTTTTTCTCCAAAAAAGCAAATTTACTCTGTTGGCATGGAGTAAATTTTTGGGTAAACTACCAATAGGTCCTACTTTGGAAACTTATTATTTAATAGGTCCTACTTTGGAGACTTATTACTCATTGGGCTTGTTTGATTCATGGGATTAGGGGGGGACTATTTACTGTGCGGATTGTAATCCGCACAGTAAAGCTAATCCGATGTTTGTTTTTTTTTTAGTCCGCCGGACTCCATGTCCGGCCGGACTCCCAATCCCTCATATGGGGGATAAAATAATCCGGGGGGGGTGTGGGATAGAATTGGTGGGATTGTTTACTGTTTGGATTAGAGGGGTGAGATGACCATTTTGCCCTCATTTGTTGTGGCACATTTAATTCAAATTTAAATTTAATTATGTATTATATTTAATAAAAAAAATTAATTTAAATGTCTCAATTTAAAAATAAAATAATTTTATTTAACTTTTTATTGATGTTTTATTTATTTAATTTTTTGAAATAATTTTTTATGGATATTTTATTGATGTTTTATTTTAAAATTTTGTTTATGTTTTATTTAATTTCATTATTTAAATGTAATAGATGTTTTATTTAATTTCATTTTTTGATTATTATTTTTTTAAAAAACAAATTTATTTAAAATCTTAATTAAAAAAAATAATATATATTTTTATTGATATTTTATTTATTTATTTTTAAAAAATTAAATTTACTGAGTGGTTCAAATTAATTCGAGTGGTTCTTAAACAAATAAGTAATTGGTTCAAATTATTTATTATCATCTACAAATAAATAATTTACTGAGTGGTTCAAATTAATTTGAAATTATCTAATCAATTTATTTGTTTGCACGCATGATTCATTTATTTTTAAAACTAAATAAATAAATAAACAATTAAAACTGAGTAATGATTAAACAAATTTTATTGATATTTTATTTATTTATTTATTTAATTTAAAGAAAACAAATTTATTTAATTAAAAATAATTAAAATATTAAAGATATGTTTAATATTGTTATTACTTAGTAAACAATTAAAAAAAGGGCAAAATAGTCATTTGTTCATTTATCCTATCCAGTCCGTCCAACCAAACGTTGGATTCACTAAAAATAGTCCGGGGGATTCACAGTCCGGACATCTAATCCCATGAAAAAACAAACACAGGATACATATCCAATCCGACCAAATAGTCCGGGGGATTCACAGTCCCAGGACTCCAATCCGATGGATTCTAATCCCCCCTTATCCAGTCCGCCCAATCAAACACACCCATTAAGTCCTATTTGATATAATTTATTAAGTGATAAAGATAAATTTATCAGTCTTTTTTTTATGAATAATTTTATAGCGATAAATTTATCAGTCTCTTTGTTTTATGAATAAATTTTTAGTGATAAATTTATCACTCTCTTATTTTTGTAGTGTTAAATTTATTAGTTAGGACCTGTAGGTAAATAAGTCTAGTTAACAGGACTAATTGGTAAGTACCCCTAAATTTTTTACTCCAAAACTTTTTTACTTTTAAAAAATTTATCAATTTATATATATTTTTTTCTCTGATTTTGATTAAAGGTATATGGGCTGAATACTAATTTCATCAAGGATGCTTGACCAAATACAAAGTAAAATCCAACGGTCCAAATTCATCAACCTTTGTTTTTGGCTTTTGATTTATTACAATAAATAAATAATGTACTTAATCTATTATTGACGATTCTCTATAAATAAGCAGTCTGCTTATATGTAGTGATGAGTCATCAATATTTCAACTCTAATGTATTATTTTATATATATATATATATATATGTATGTATGTATGTAACAACATAGCTATTATTTTTCATATGATTTGATTTTTTATAGTTAGGATGATTTTTTTATAAAAATCTTTTTGTTTAATATTTAACTTGACACAATTACAATTATTAGGCCAAAGTGAACAAGAGAAAAGCTAGTCCACTTTCTATCATGATGTATGCCCAAGGAAGGTTCACAGTAATGTGTGTGTTCTTTTCCGATTCCATGCACTTCAATTTTTATGAAATGTCTCCTATATACGTAGTACTGGGTCTAACTATCTATTCACAAGTCCAGCAACGTATCAACAACGGAATGACTTTTCCACAATTGACTACTTAAATCGTACTCACTTCAACCCCTATGCCACGCATCCTATTTAGTTTTTGACGACGGCATGTTTGGTGGAATTTTTTTAAATTAAAATTTGATAATCAAAAAGTAAAAATTAAAAGTACTCTTATTCCACCTTTTAAATAATTATTTTTTTTTTCAATTTATTTAAGTTATTTCTACGTAATAAGTAATAACACTGAACAGTTTGGCACAACATAGACTCCAAAATCAAAATAAACTATAATCACCCCCGAAAGCTATAACAAACAACCCCAACATCATGGCGGCGTTTCATTTAGTTTTTAAATTAATATTTAGATTAAAAAATTAAAAAACATATTTGATTAATAAATTTTTAAAATTATTATTTTTCTCTTCTCTCTACTTTTTTTATTAATAAATAAATAAATCAAATTTTTTTTTCTCTCCTCTCTCCTCACTCATTCTCTCATATTCTACACATCAATCAATTAAATTTTTTCTCACCTATTTATTCAACTACAAAAAAATAAAAATAAAACTACAAATCATCTTAAAATTATTTTCAAAACTCATAACTAAACAATTTTTTAATTTTCAACAACTTATTTTTCAAAATACAACTCAAAACTCTTTTCAAAAACTAAAATAAATGGAGCCCATGTGTTTGTGATGGGAGATCAGTGTAATTCACTTTGGCCTCTTCTAGGAAGGCAAGAAAAAATCAATTTATTGGCTTATTGGCTTATTTGAGATCACAACATCTCTGTACTTTTTTGTATGTTTTTTTTTTAAAAAAGCCAATAAGTCAAAAAAAAAAAAAAAAAAAACTACTTCTCAAAATAGCCTCTATTTTTTTGAGTCATGTACCTATTCAATTGGGTGTACACAACACTCCTATAAAATTTTCAAAGGGCGTTGATAAATCCCCCGAAAGGGGGTCCCCCGAAACCCCCGAATTTCCCTTTCAAGTAAAAAAAAAAAAAAAAGAAAACAGAAAAAAAAAAAAAAAAAACAGTTTGCCAAAAATGGAAATTAGGGGGATTAGGGGGAGTTTTTTTAGGGGGATTTTTCATTTTCCATTTTCAAAAGACCAGATAATCCAGAGAAGTGGGCTCCACGAGTGGTACTGCATACTTGTGCTTGCATAATGTCCAAGAATCCAACCCAAGTGGTGCGATAAGAATTGCAAGATGTTTGGTGTAAAACTCGCCTTACCAATGAGTCGATACATGACAGTTGGCACACTAACCATCACATTAATTTTTGACAAGTTACATTTTAACTTAATTTAAAACTAAAAATTTGAACCCAAAAAAATCCATGGAAAATCTTACCCCAAGCCACACATGAGCGGCACAATAATTTGGACAAGTTGCATTTCATTTTATTAAAGCAACTCATCCATCCACATCTTCCAAATTTTCAAGACTCACTCTCTCTTGATCTTTTCTTTCTTCATTCTCATTTCTTGTATTTGTATTTTTTAATCAGGTAAATTATTCTCGCGATTATTATAATTTATCTTTTGTATCAATTTAGTATATATATATATATATATATAAAGGCTTAAAAACAATCAATTTCTAAATTGTTAAAAAATGATCCTAACTAATTAGAAGATCCCAACCTTCATGGCAATCGAAGTCGAACAGGCTGGAGTCAACCCATATGCTAGAAACAGTAGACAACACTAAAATTTTAAAATATCATTGCTAAATTCACTCGTAATAACGTGACAACTAAAACATCGAGTTCATATGCATCATTTTTTTTTTTTTCATTTCTGTTCTTTTTCATAGTAAAAGTTTGTGAATACAGAAATCGATCACCCCATCACATGAGGTGTCCCACACCCATGTAACTGGGTTGTGTACATTGTTCTGTTATGAAATGTGGTGGAAGCATACCAATTGCAGTAAAAATCAGAGTTGTTAATATGGATGTATGCGAGATTGCTGCATCTTGTGCAAATAGGAGAGATTACTAGAACTCAAATTCTACAAGATCTAGAGGGGAACATTCTTTTCTGTGGCTTGGGATTGCTGCAGGGAAAACATATTTTAAAAAATAAAATAAAATAAAATAACAATTGAGGTTTGATAATAAATAGCAATCCTCATACATAATAGTTGTAACAACAAGGTCCCGAAGAAAATATGATACTCAACATTTCTAAATGGACATTTTTCTTTTATGGGAAGCTCAAGCATCGAGTTTATTCATTTATTGGATAAAACTCAATTCTCGATTCCATAGCTGTAAAAGTGAAATTGCATGAAGAGGAGTAACTGAAGTCTTCATTCGAGAAAGAAACTCTTGAGATACGCATTGCATTGTTGGGCGAGATCTCGGCTCAGAACGCACACATGCAAATGCCATCATAGCAACTAAAACAATGTTCCCTACAACCACTGGATTAGTTGGAGGCGGAAGGCGCGGGTCTAAGACATCAGTTAGCATTATGTTTGGAGCAGATCGTGATGCCAATGATGAGAGGAGTTCTCCTGGATGCCTTCCCATGATTGTTTCTAGTGCTACCACCCCAAAGCTATAAGCATCACACTTTTCAGTCACAACCATAGTATAGGCAAGTTCTGCAAAAACAAAAAATTAATATAAAAAAAAAATCATAGACTTACTTTCTCTTTTATGAAATTAATGAAGTGTGATTCTTTGAAATGTTGAATCTATCATCAATAATTGAGTTTGAAAAAAAAAATTGATAATCACTAAAATATTTAAACATTTTAGATTATTTTTCCCTTTTTCTTTGAAAGCATAAATACGTATGAAAGAAAAAAGTATTACTTTGCTACCTGGGGCAATATATCCATAAGTGCCTGCAATTACTGTTTGATTCGATGCATCTGGATATAGCAGTCTAGCAGTGCCAAAGTCAGAGACAAAAGTCTCCAATTCAGAGTTCAATAGAATGTTGTTGCTAGATATGTCTCGGTGAACAATAGGAGGTGTGCAATCATGATGCAAGTAGGATAGAGCATGAGCTATTGCTTTAATGATGTTTACCCTCCGAGTCCATCCTAATTCAACAGCTTCGACATCAGTGCTTAGGGCATAAAACAAGCTTCCCCTTTCCATGTACTCATATACCAGGAACATGCATTTGTTGTGCAAACAGAACCCATAAAGCTTCACTATGTTTCTGTGCCGTATATTAGTTAACATTTGCACCTCATTTCTAAAACTCTTGTCAAAAGCTGGTTCCTCTGCTTCAAAATGATGGAGTTTCTTCAAGGCAACTATTTTTCCATTTGGCAACTGAGCTCTGTATACGCTACCATAACCGCCAGTTCCAATACAATATTTGATGTCAAAGTCATTTGTTGCCTTGATGATGTCTTCATATGCAATTCTTCCATCGTAATTCCATATTGAGCAAATATCCCCATTTTTTATTGCTCTTGCCTCGGTTTGGTGTTTTTGGGTCTCACCAAGTTGAAGGCATGCAAATGTAAGTAAGACAAGGAAAACTATGGCTGAAATATAAACTATGACTATGAGTACAGTAGATATTATTATACTCATAATTGAATGAATGTATGGATTTTCTAAATATGCATCCTTAGATCGAAGCTCTATTGTCTTTCTAAAATATTGGTGTCGCTCACAATCTTGACCCAAGCACGAGGAGAATCAAGCCAGAATAGTCATTGTGATGACAGAGTCAAGCCACAATAGTCATTGCGATGACAAACAAAATATAGGCAAATTACCTACACCTCCCTTGAAGTTTAGCTAAATTACAAATTTGCTCTTGAGATTTTAGAAATTGCATCCCGCCCCCGAGGTTTATATTTGCATAACAATTTAACCCCTACCGTAAACTAAACATTAAGAATGATTAGCTAATATCACCAAAATATAAATTGATGGGCGATATTGCCACTGCTGAAATCCTTTTGATAAATCAACAAAATTTACAAAAGAATTACGTTGGATGGAAAAAAAAAGATTAAGTTCTTTGAACCATGTTTGATTTGTTGTTTATAAAAACATTTCAGAATTTAAAAAAAAAAAACTAATTTAATAAAAATAAATATGAAAAAATATATTTAATTTGTAAAAAATATTTCTAACCATTCAAAAGATAAAATTATATAAAAATAATAATTATTTTTCATTTTTTTATTTCTTAACCAAATTAATTTTTAATTTTTTAAAAATAAATTTTAAAATAAATTTCTAAAAATCAAACCAAACATATTCTAAAATTTTTTTGACAAGCATAGATTTGGAGATATTTTTTTGAAATGTGTGAAGTTTTCGGACAACTTTTGGTATGCCGAAACCACCCATTTCAGGAATAAGTGAAAAAACGAGGTAGTGCAGAATGAAGTATAAAGCAAGGTGAGGAGATTAGTGAAAGAACGGGATAAAATCGTTAAGAAGCGGGAAAGTTATGGAGTCCGAAAGATGGGCCAAAAAAATGTCAGAAACAGGAAGAAAAAGTGGGTTTGGTTGGTATGAATCCCATCAATGCTATTTCAAAAATCTAAATGTTTACACATATTAATTGTTTGATTTCATGAGTTGGGTTTGTTACTAATTTGAATTATAAGAAGAAAAGTGAGTTTGGATTATTTTTAGAGAGAGAAGTTGTGGTGGGGATTTTGAGTGGTGGTTTTGCATGGAGTATGATGGTGGTGATGTTGGTTGGTTGTGATTTTGCACGAACGATGTAGAGATGGCTTTGGCATTGCTGAAGAAGAATGGGAGAATTCCAGGAACATTTTTGTTCTCACCCCTCTTCATATTGCAACATGGAGAAATCATATACCTATTGTTAAGAGGCTACTTGCAGCTGGTTCAGATCCTAATGCTAGGGTGTGTTAGTCTTCTGATTATTCAGATCCTCTGAATATTTTTGTTTCATATATGCATGCCGTCTTAGTTGTTTTTAATCAATTGGCATTATCTTTGGTCATGTTATTATGGGTAAGGTAATGATATATATCAGTTTAATTTCCCTGGCCTCATTTGGCTAAACCGTTGATGAGAAGTATAATTTTGTTTTGGTTTGTTATGCTACATATCTGTTTTTCTTCACTCCCTCGTACATTTTTTTTGAAGTGTGTCATCCATTGTTTGTAATAAAGACAGATAAATTTTTGATTCTGCAGTGAATTTGATAACATGAAGAGTGTCACGACTCCTATTTCTGTCACCATATCACCTAAAATATGGATACATGTTAAGCAAAAAAATTTTTTTTTGAGAGTTAGAAAATGTCTTATCTGGGTTCATGTTGAAAAACTGAAACCAATGTAAGGAAATTTTTTGGGTAAGTAACCAATGTAAGGAAATTATTGGTTACTGGGGAAACAAAAGGTGATGGTGGTGGTTTTGCATAGAAGATTATGGTATTGTATATTTATATAATGAGAGAGAGAGGGAATTTGAGGTAAATGAAACAAACCAAAGGATATTAATGCTTGAGGTAAATGAAACCCATGCTCAAACCAATGCTCAAAGGATGTTAATGCTTGAGGTAAATGAAACCCATGCTCAAACACTGAATTTCGTTTGGGAATAAAGATGTTAATGTTTTACCAAGAGTGTAATCCAAGCTTTATTGCACTACATCATTTTGTATATATATATATATGGCAATAAGGGTATCTTGGTCATTTGCCATATGTTTTTGGATGGAAAAAACTTTTCCACTCTTCATTCATGGTCGTGTAGCACACGTTCTGTTTAAACAAACAGTTCCGTCAAAAATTACACTTTGGTATGAAGTATAGGGAGTTTAAGTGTTACAAATGAAACTATAGGGGGCTCCTTGTTTTTTAGGCAAACCACAGGGGGTTAAATTATAATTTACCCAAAATAATTTTATCCCTAAATTTCTATCTCTAAAACCTTAATTTGTTGTAGTGTGATAAGTGTTTTTTCATTTTAATTTTGCATTTCATAACTTATTTAAAAATGATAATTTAGCTAAACCTCAGGGGAGAATCTGTAATTTAGCTAAACCTCACGGGGGTGAAGGTAATTTGCCCTTATTTGTCAAAAGGGCATTTTAGTCAATTTATGATATCCGTTAACAGTTTCAATTGCGATGGGGCGGGATGTGATTTTTGAAACCTTAGAAAGAATCTATAATTTCGTTAAACCTCAAGGAAAGTGTAGGTAATTTGCCCTAAAATATATGCATATATAGATATAAAGCGACCAATAATATATGAACCTTCCTTCTACATTCCTGAATGTGAAATCGTGAGTTGAGTGATTGAATTGATGACTCTCTGTTGGTGGTCTTCTTTCATCAGTCTCTTTTCTTTTAGGTGTATTTTTTTTTTTTTTTTTTTTAATATGTTTCAAGCCTTTGTTCTTGGAAACTCAAGAATTGTCTCAGAGATTACAAACGGGGCTAAATTGCTGTGACAAATTGAGTTTTACTCCCTTTGTAGCTGCTGTAGTCTTAATATGCATGTCTTGGGGATGGATGTTCTTATTAGAAAAATAGTACCAAACTATATGGAAAATATAATTTAAAAATATATAAATGGTTTTTGGGAAAAATTAAAACTGAAATAAATCAACATAATAATGTAACAAAACTTACAGTACATAAATAGATAAAACCTGATCGAGTCGAGTGTGTGACACTCTTTCCTAAAGACAGATTTATCCTCCCACCGGTGCTCAGGATTTAATAGACGTCTATCTCTCAGGATACAACGATCAATATCTTGCACTAGTAGCATTACTATTGCAATCCTAACAAACTTCGCTTGTGCATGCATTTTCTTTATAGAAAAATTAGACTCGGGAAAATATGAAGAATAAATGCAAAGATGAAGAAGAAATGATGAATTCTCTGTCCAAATTGAAGTGAGAGAGATGGAATTTATAGATTCCTCCGTGACTCTTTAGAAAGGTTGTGATCCTTCAAAAGAGCACATTCTTCCATCTCAAGAGACACAACCATTTGAGTAAATTTTAATTCAAATTTTCTAACAATTCCCCACATGAATGAAATTTATGAAAAGGATATGCAACAACATGCAAACAAAGAGAGAGTACATTAAGGAAATACCCTAAAAAAGAAATCCGTTAATGATGTCATCATCACAATCACAAATTAATTGAAAATTTCACAATATATATATTTTATGTTGGTGAAAATACCGAAAAAATTATATTTTATTGATAAATAATGCAAAGAAAATGAGATACAAATAGATCAAGCTGAAGCACGGATATCTTGTTTTCTTTAAGAAGATCAAGCCCACTGCGGTAGGAAGAATCCAAATACCGATGCAGTAGTCACAAAATTATGACTTGTCCCCTCCAGAATACAACAGTCCGCCCACTTGTCGTATGGTTCAGACCAACTCTGCACAAGATGGTGAACCCAAAGTTCCACCAAGAAAAAACACTCTTCTTCGGCTAGTAATCTCTCAAGTATAAAAAAAAAAAAATGGTACGGAAAAGAGTAAATGAGAGGAATTATTTATAGGCTACTAGAACCTTACAATTTACACCAAAAAAATAATAACCATTAAACTAGAGAAAATGAAGAGTCTCCAAATATTAACTTACCACCAAATCCATGAACTTCCAATTAATCTCCATTCATGAACAAGACTAAAGGTCACCAAAAAACAATGAATCTCCATTCACCAAACAAAATGAGATTCATGAACAAGACCAAAAACGTCACCCAAAAATAAAATAAAATAAATAAAAGATATTAAAATAGTCCAACAATCCCCCACTCATTTTAATATCAACAAAGACAAGAGAGATTACCAACCAAAGATAGACTAGTATGCATCATGAAGGTGTGCTCTGCATTGAACCTTCATTAGTAAAACAACAACCTCTACTCCAGAGTCAGTAGTGGTCTCAAACTTGAACTATGACTACTTAGGGGAAATAAAGTATTACTGCTCACACATAATAATCCAAGTGTTGACATGAGCTTTTAATAGCCAGCACATTACGTCATTGTGCTAATCCCAATTTTCATGAGTATATTTGAGAATAAACTTTATTCTCATAGAAAGCAGCCCCACTTTCATGCTCACATAGGTGAAATCTGTCAAGGATGTTCCTGTAATTTACACACCCCACTCAACAAGAGCTACAGAATTTCATTAAGAGTATAAAAACTCAACCCTCCAACATTACAGGACAAATGCACTTATATCATAGGGATGGACAACAAAATATTAAGGAGTGCATTTTTTACAACCACCATATGATTCGTTCTTCCCATTGAACCTAGTTACAGGATCTCTGGTCCCTAAGTTGGGTGTCCTCATACATGGTTTATGATTTTATAGGCTTCAAACCCATCCCCCTCGATATATTTCAGACCCTATCTCTCACTAAGGCCTTGGTAAACAGATCCGCAAAATTATCACAAGATTTTACATAATTCACAGTTATAATGTCATTACTCAAATAGGATCTCACATTACTGTGTTTCCTTCGAATAGGTCTAGATTTACCATTATAAAAATGATTGTTCACTCTACCAATAGCAGCAGTGCTATCACAACGAATTCACACAGGAGAAATTGGTTTTTCCCAAAAAGGGATTCATGTAACAAATCTCTCAACCAATTCACTTCCTCACATGCTGAAGCTAACGCTATAAGCTCAGCTTCCATTGCAGAATTAGCAATTATAGTCTATTTTTTAGACTTCCAACATATAGCACCACCACCCAAGGTAAAAATAAAACCCGAGATAGAGAGAGAATCACCTGACAAAGTGTTCCAATCAGCATCACTATATCCCTCAAGTACCATAGGATACTTGTTATAAAACAAACCATAATTTTTGGTACCAAATAAATATCTCATAATTCTTCCCATGGCGAGCCAATGATCTTGACTTGGCTTGCTAGTAAACTTGCTAAGTACTCCAATAGCATATTCAATGTCAGGTCTAGTACAGTAAGTAGCATATCTCAAACTATCAATTATGCTAGCATATTCCTTTTGATTAATCACTTCTTTTTCATTTGTTATAACAGATAAATGTATGCTTGCATCAAAAGGAGTAATAACATGTTTATAGTCTAGAAAGTTATGTTTCTTTAAAATTTTCTTGACATAATGTGACTGATCAAGAAAAATACCATCCTTAGTCTTGGTAATTTTATTTCCCAAAATAAAATTGGCTTCACCAAGATCTTTCATATCAAAGTGGCTATTAAGCATATTTTTAGTCTCATTTATAATATGCAAATTAGAGCCAAAGATAAGTAGATCATCCACATATAGGCTAATAATCACATGTGCATTCTCACAAGTTTTATAATATATGCACTTATCACATTTATTAGTCTTATAGCCATTCTCAAGCATGCAGGAATCAAATTTCTCATGCCACTGTTTAGGAGCTTGTTTTAAACCATAAAGGGATTTAGTTAGCTTACACACCTTGCTTTCTTGGCTAAGCTCCATGAAGCCCTCAAGTTAGTCCATGTAAATCTCCCCATCTAGATCTCCATTTAAAAATATTATTTTCACATCCATTTAATAAATTTTTAAATCATGAATTGTAGCCACTGCTATCAACAGTCTAATGGATGTAACTCTAGTAACCAGAGAAAAAGTATCAAAGAAATCAAGATCAACTTCTTGCTTAAAACCTTAAACGACAAGCCTCACTTTATATTTATCTATTATTCCATCCGGTTTAAGTTTTTTATGAAGGACCCATTTACATCAAATAGTTTTACAACCTGGAGGTAATTCCACTAGCTTCCATGTTTTATTTGAAAGTAGTGAATCTATCTCATCATTTATAGCCTCTCTCCAGAAAATATTATCAGATGATGATAAAGGTTCTTGCATCGTAAGAGGAATTTCTTCCACATTATAAAGATAATAGTCAGGGCCGAAATATTTTTCAACTCTAGCTTGTTTACACCTTCTTGGTTAGATTTGAGAATTTTCTTGTTCTTAAAAAACTTTAGATAGAGTAGAAGAGCTAGGCATGGATAAAATATTTTCAGAAATTATTTGACCACTACTATTTCTAAATTTGAAAGGAAATTTATTTTTATGAAAAATAGCATCACCTGATTCAAAAATAATATTATTTTCCATATCAAAAAATCTATAGGCTGTACTATGCAATGCATACCCAAGAGAAGCACAGGTGGTAGCTCGTTCACCCAATTTAGGTCGTTTAGGATCTACCAGCCTCATAAAAGCTAAACAATCCCAAACCCTCAAATAACAAAGATTTGGTTTATGCCCCCGCTACAACTCATAAGGTACAATTTTAGTCTTTTGTGTGGCACTCTATTTATCGCATGGCAAGCTGTTAAAATGGCCTCGCCCCAAAGATTTGAAGGAGCACCTGAATCAATAAGCATAGCATTCGTCAAGTCAATTAACATTCTATTTTTTCTTTTAGCTACGCCATTAGATGAAGGTGAATATGGTGGAGTAATCTCATGAATAATTCCCAATGACTGAACAAAAGAGTTGAATCCAACAGATTTATACTCCCGGCCTCTATCACTTCTAATTCTCTTAATTTTTTTACCGAATTGATTTTCCACTTCAAGAAGGAATTCTTTAAATTTCTCAAAAGCATCACTTTTATTTTTTAATAAATATATGTTTGTGTATTTTAAAAAACCATAAATAAAAGTGATAAAATATTGGTTACCACCATGAGTTAAAATTCTTTCAAACTCACACAAATCAGTACGAAATAATTCTAGCAATTCGGTATTTTTTTCAACACTTTTATGAGGCCTCTTGGTAATTTTTGCTTTATTGCAAACTTCACGTTTCTCAAAAATTTTTGTCACTTTAGGAATTAATCCTAAACTACTTATCATTCCCACATATTTGCCGTTAATATGACACAAGCGAGCATACCAAAAATTAATAGAAGGCAAAGTGTAAAGTGATGTCATAGTAATAATCAATTAATCAGTAATGAAATTTAAGAGATAAAAATGACAATTATACTCATATGTATTGTATGAAGTCACTTTTGCTTCATGTGCCTTGTAGTCTTCATCATTCATCTTCTCAGTTGAGATTTTGTTTGGGTTCTTCTCGGTAAGAACATATGCAACTTTCAAAAGGTTGAAGTAAAAAAGAATTTTTCCTTTCCACCTCTTAAAATGAACTCTCTTGAACTTGAAAGGCTATTGAGATCTCTAATTCCATCATTGGTTTTTTCTGGTACTTGTTCCATGATTGATCTGCTTAAAATTGTTGGTGAAAATACCGAAAAAATTATATTTTATTGATAAATAATGCAAAGAAAATGAGATACAAATAGATTAGGCTGAGACACAGATATCTCCTTTTCTTTAAGGAGATCAAGCCCACTGCGGTAGGAAGAATCCAAATATCGATGCAGCAGTCACAAAACTATGACTTGTCCCCTCCAAGATACAACAGCTCGACCACTTGTCGTATGGTTTAGACCAACTCTACACAAGATGGTGAACCCAAAGCTCCACCAAAAAAAAAAAAAAAAAAACCTTCTTTGTCTAGTAATCTCTCAAGTATAAAAAAAAAAATGGTATGGAAAAGAGTAGATGAGAAGAATTATTTATAGGCCTCTAGGAGCTTACAATCTACACCAAAAAATAATAACCATTAAACTAGAGAAAAGAGAGAGTCTTCAAATATTAACTCACCACCAAGTCCATGAACTTCCAATTAATCTCCATTCACGAACAAGACAAAAGGTCACCAAAAAACAATGAATCTCCATTCACCAAACAAAATTGGATTCATAAACAAGACAAAATAAGATTGATGAACAAGGCCAAAAGAGTCACAATAAATAAATAAAAGATATTAAAATAGTCCAACAATTCATACAAAATATTTTCAATTAAACTTTAATCATAAAATTAATCAATCAATTATATTAGCATAAATTTGATTATCGACATCAAACTAATTTATCTTACAGAACCATATAGATTTAACAACTGGTACAAAAGCACTGCCTATCATGATATTAAAGGGAACTAATAAATATTATATATATAGTTACTGTAGGGACATATTTTCTGAGAACCAACACGTGGCCAATGTGACGCTGAAGTGTCAGCCGAGGTGCCACATGACCTGGTCATGATACCGAGGTAATCTCGGCTAGGCCGAGGTTATCTCCGAAGATATTGGAGTCCGGGATAAGCGGATAAGGGACAAGAGTCCTAAAATGAGAGAAGACTTCAGTTTGGGTAAGGATAAGACTCTTAGAGAGTTTATCCCAATCCTACTGGGAGTCTAAGATTAGCAATAGTCCAAAGTCCAATAGAGCTAGGCTTCTATTGGGACTAGGATTGTGTTGGCTATAAAAGAGAGGCACCTTCATGGGTTTAAGGTACGCAATTTACATTCTGAATAGTGAGTTAAGCACTATTGATTATCTTTGAGAGATATTTGATTACTGACTTGATCATCGGAGTGCCTCCGGGTGGACGAATCACGCCAGAATCTTTTCTTTCTGTTGCAGGTCGTTCGGGCTTATCCTATTCTACCAGTGCTCTCCAGCTAAGTACTAATTTGGCAGTATGGTCGGAAATTGACACACACAATTTGGCGCCGTCTGTGGGAAAGAAAGGAGAATAGATGACCAACGACGGACAGAAAGAGAAGGTTGGGGACGACACCCCTACTGGGAGTGGAAGACTTATTGACCTAGACGTCGAGGGAGACAACTGCAACGAAGAGACTCGTGATAAGAATCACGAGGGAAAGGACGTCGGCCAAGAATGCGACATACCAAGGAAATCAGACCAAAACGAGTACTATAACGAGGATAACCTCCAGGTATGGAAGGATAGATGCCTACGGAGGGATAATGAGATGAAGGGGATGTCAAACAAATTGGCAGACCTGCAATCGGTCGTCAATTTCATGATGCAAAACAACATCATGTAGCCACCATTCCCGCTGCAGGACACGCCGATTCCAGCGGCCAATGCCTAGAAGGGAGAGCAGAAAACAATCCCCGTAGCCCCCTAGCACACTAGGAGCGAAAAACACTCTCACCGGCCTTCAAGGGAGGTCGGGTGAGGAGAGTCGAGAAGGGAAGAATCTCGAAGGACACATCGCACCAAGGAAGCAGACCCTAAAGAACATCGGCATGTTCAAAGGCAGGAGTTGTGCTTCGACGCAACTAATGGAGAAAGGTCAAAGAGGGCTCACAACGAAGCTGAGAGTAGTGCATCTAAAAGGCTGAAGTCAGGAGATAGCCGAGCTCCTGGTCGGACCAAGGAGGACCTAAGGGATTACCTACAAAGGAGGCAACTGGATGCCGAGGTAACCTCCCACGTCAAGCCGAGAACACCATTCTCGGTAGAATTGGATAAATTCGAAGCCCCGAAGAGGTTTAGCATGCCGAGATTCTAGATCTACGATGGGAAGTCGAACCCAAACTTTCACGTCGGCTTGTACCTGAACTCGATGGCGTTATACACCGGAAACGAGCCGTTGCTTTGCAAGGTGTTCCCCTCATCCTTCGGAGAAATTGCATCAGACTGGTTCCCCAAGTTGCCGAAAGGAACTGTAAAAACCTGGGAAGGTCTGGCCGAGATGTTTGTGGCCAGGTTCGTGACGAACAAACTACAGCCATTAAGGGTGGATGCCCTGATGGCTCTGAAAATTGGCGAGGACGAAAGCCTAAGGGCCTATGCCTAAAGGTATTATGAGGTATTCAACCTGATACCAGAATGCAACCAAGAGGTGGCGGTTGTATCATTTAAGAACGGCCTAAAAGATAATTGCCTGCTCCGAAAATCATTTACAAAAACATTGCCAAAAAGTATGGAGGAATTAATGGCTAGAATGGAGAAGTATGCCAAGGCTGAGGAGGATACGCCGAGAACAAAGGCGCCTAAACCAGAGAAGAAAAATGGCTCGCTGAAGTGAGGCCGAGGCAATGGTGGCTACAACAAACCATAAATCGGATTAAGGGCTGCTCAAGCAGTCAAAATCGTATTCCGAATTCCGGTTTACAAAGTCTTGGAGAAAATTCGAACCTAGCCCTATTTCAGAGCCCTAGCAAGGGTACTAGGAGAGTTTATGGAAAGAAGCCTTGGTAAGCACTGTGCTTACCACAATGAAGACGGGCATCTAACTCAGGGTTGTAGAGCCCTGAAAACACACCTGGAAGTCCTGGTAAGGCAAGGCCATTTAAGGGACCTTGTAGACGAAGCCAGAACAAGGAAAGAGTAGGCAAGACTGCCTCAGGCACCAGTAACTCCACCTCCCCCAGCACAGCAATCGCAGGCAGGTGAACCTCGGGTAATTAATGTAATTCACTCAAAGGTCAACGAAAATGAAATACGGGGTCCGGGAGAAAAGCCTCGGGCCGAGGAGTCCCAGGGACCAGTAGTGTCCTTTACTGAAGTTGACCTTGAGATGGTGTAGCATCCACACAACGATGCCTTGGTAGTATCCCTCCAGGTTGGAGAGTGCCAAGTGAAGCGCATCCTAATTGACCAAGACAGCTCTTGTGACATCATGTACGTCAAGTGTTACAAGGAGCTTGGCCTTCACCCAGACGATATGGAGCAGTCCAATAGCCCAATGGTTGGGTTCAATGGAACGCCGACGTGGCCACTAGGAGCAGCAAGCTTGGGGGTGCAGGCTGGCACCAAAAAGATAAAAACCGAATTCACCATAATCAACACGCCATTCCCCTATAATGCTATCTTGGGAAGGCCATGGCTGCATGCAATGGGGGCTGTTCCCTCAACGTTGCAACAGAGCATGGGATAGAGAAGGTCAGAGGGGATCAGCTACAGGCAAAGAACTGCTCAATGGCATCAATGAAATCCACCTGCAGCATACGAGAACCAGAGACAGTAGAGATCGAAGACGAGGACGTGGGAGTCCTGGATGACGTCGGCAAAGAGCTAGTCGAGAAGAGTGAAGAAGCCCTGAAGAAAATCCTTGTCCAGCAAGGGGATGAGGAACGCTTCTTCCTTCTCGGCTCGGGCTTAGCCGAAAAAGAGGAAAAAGATCTGGAGGCTTTCTTAAGAGCAAACATTGAGGTGTTTTCCTGGACGCCTTACGAAATGCCTGGCATTGACCCCGAGGTCACTTGCCATAAACTGAACGTAGACAGGTTGGCCAAACCTGTAATCCAACGAGCAAGAATACTAACGTTGATGCATGTTGAGGCAGTGGAAGAGGAAGTAGACAGACTTCTGGAGGCTAAAGCCATTCGAGAGGTAAATTACCCGACATGGCTATCAAATACCGTGGTGGTGAAGAAAAAGAATGGTAAATGGATGGTCTGCGTGGACTTTACCAGCCTAAACAAGGCCTATCCCAAAGACAGTTTTCCTTTATCCAAGATTGACCAATTGGTGGATGCCACTTCAAGGCATGGAAGGATGAGCTTCCTGGATGCCTACAAGGGGTACCATCAGATAGTTATGTACCCGCCAGATGAGGGGAAGACTGCGTTTATCACCCAAAAAGGGTTGTATTGCTACAGAGTGATGCCTTTTGGGTTGAAAAACACAGGAGCAACTTACCAGAGATTGGTAACCAAGATGTTCAGACATCTAATTGGCAGAACAGTGGAAGTTTACATCGATGACATAGTCGTGAAGACCAAGGAACCTGAGGGTCATCTGGCCGACCTAAAAACAGTCTTTGGCATCCTAAAAACATATCGGTTCTGACTCAATGCATCAAAATATGCATTTGAAGTCGGATCTGGTAAGTTCTTGGGATACTTGGTGACCAGAAGGGGCATTGAGGCCAGCCCAGATCAAATCAAGGCCATCCTAGAGCTAAAGAGCCCAACGTCAGCGAAACAGGTGCAAATGCTGACTGGAAGGGCTGCAGCCCTGAATAGGTTCATAAGCAAAAGCTTAGACAAGTGCAAACCTTTCTTCAGCTTAGTGAAAAAAGCCATAGACTTTTTATGGACCGAAGAATGTGAAGTCGCCTTGACCAACTTGAAGAGGTATTTGACCACAGCTCTAGTTCTCTCAAATCCAAAACAATGAGAGGAGTTGTTCCTGTACTTGGCAGTTTCAGAACATGCGGTAAGTGCAGTGGTAATCCAAGAAGAAAAAAGGAAACAAAGGGCTGTTTATTATGTAAGCAAAACCCTCGCTGATACAGAAACCAGGTATTTACCCTTGGAGAAGTTAACATTGGCTTTAGTAATGGCTTCAAAGAAACTGAACCATTACTTTCAAGCCCACAAAATTATGGTGCTAACTGAACATCCTTTGAAGTCCCTGTTGCAGCAGGAAGATCTGACAGGCAGAATAGCTAGATGGGCAGTGGCCTTGGGCCAATATGATCTGGAATACAGACCCATAATAGCAATCAAAGGCCAAGTTTTGGTCGACTTCGTGGCCGAGTTCACACCAGGATCCATCATACATTGAGCTCCGTTGAGCCGAGGTGAACGATGTCCAAGCGAGCAAAGAGGAGCCCAGTCGAGGGTAACGGAACAGAGGAAGGGTGAAAAACTCAGACCCTGCAGCATTTACATCGGCGACTCCTTTCGACTGTTTGTTGATGGGAGTTCAAACCGACAAGGAGCGGGGGTAGGAGTAGTACTGGTATCTCCAGATGGACAAATACTAGTACAATCCATTTGTCTGGGGTTCAAGACCTCAAACAATGAAGCAGAGTATGAAGCACTGATTGCAGGACTGAAACTGGCAGTAGCAGTAGAAGCAGATGCAATGATAGTCTTTTGTGACTCTCAGCTTATAGTTAGCTAGACAACAGGCGAGTTTGCAGCTCGAGATGAAAGGATGTCGGCCCATGTAAAAGAGGTCGGCAGATTGGTGGCTCTGTTTCAGAACTGCTGATTACAACAGATTAGCCGAGATGATAACAGTCACGCTGATGCCCTGGCCAACCTGGCTAGTGCAAGACAACCTGGAAAGGCAAGGACGATAATATTTGACTACTTGTCGGGCCCGAGCATTGAACCACTAACCACAGAGCGTAAAGCAATGTGCATAGACATGGGACCAAGCTGGATGGATGCAATAATAGCATTCATTAAAAACGGAAAGCTGCCCGATGACCGAAAAGAAGCGCACAAGATTAGACTGAAGTCGACAAGATTCAGTTTGACCCCAGAAGGACACCTCTACAGAAGATCATTTATTAGACCCCTTCTGAGGTGTGTGCATCCTGCACAGGTTGAAGATTTTCTGTACGAGATACATGAAGGAATATGTGGAAGCCATGCTGGGGGCAAGTCACTTGCCCACAGGGCCATTACTCAGGGGTACTGGTGGCCCTATATGTAGAAAGATGCCGAAGCTTATGTGAAGAAGTGTGAGAAGTGCCAAAGGTTTGCACCTTTGATACATCAACCAGCAGCCGACTTGAACCCAGTGTCTAGCCCTTGGCCATTTGCCCAATGGGGCATGGATCTTGTTGGAAAATTGCCCCAAGCAACTGGACAGATGAAGTACCTACCAGTAGCAACAGATTACTTCACCAAGTGGGTAGAGGCTGAACCCCTTGCCAAGATTCGGGACGTTGATGTGAAGAACTTCATATGGAAGAACATCATCACCAGGTTTGGGATTCCAAGAGCAATAGTTGCAGACAATAGAACACAATTTGATAGTAAGCTAATCAAAAACTTCTGTGCAAAGTTCAAAATCAAGAATTATTTTTCCACCCCAAGTTTTCCTCAAAGCAATGGACAATCAAAAGCATCCAACAAAGTCATCCTGGATGGGATTAAAAAGAGGCTGCAAGCAGCAAAAGAAAAGTGGGTAGATGAACTGCCAAGTGTACTCTGGGCATATCGGACTACGCCGAGAAGATTAACTGGAGAATCCCCATTTGCCATGGCTTATGGCACAGAAGTAGTCATTCCTTTGGAGGTCGGCATCCCAGGGATCAGAACCCAGGGAGTAGAGAATAGAACTAACGATGTATTTATAGCCCGAGATTTGGATCTGCTAGAAGAGAGAAGAGAGAAAGCAGCAATTCAGCTGGGAGCATACCAGCAGCAGCTTGCCAGGGCTTATAATAAGAAAGTGAACCCGCGAGAGTTCCAAGTTGGTGACCTCGTCCTGAGAAAGGTCATCGGCAACAAGAAGGATCCCAGAAAAGGCAAGCTTGGCCCAAATTGGGAAGGACACTATAGAATCATCTCAGTCTTGGGCAATGGGGCATATCGGCTTGAGGATTGCGAAGGCAAAGAGCTACCAAGACCCTGGAATACTTGCAATCTGAAATTTTTTTATCATTAGACTTTTTTGTTCTTTGTTATTAGCCGAAGTAATAATAAAATTATGGCTTGATTTTTTACACTTATGACTGATAAGATACTTGACGAGGTTTCTGGAATACATGCATAATGAGAACCCAAGTGGAGCTTAGGTCCACATTGGAGGGCAGAAAGTTGGAAAATGGTTCCTGAAAAGATAGAAATTACAAGCTAAAATATGTTTAACACTTGTTGAAACTTGAGTTTACAAGTTGAAGTTAAACTAAGGTCATGTTTAACACTTGTTAAAACTTGAGTTTACAAGTTGAAGTTAAACTAAGGTTATGTTTAACACTTGTTGAAATTTAAGTTTACAAGTTGAAGTTAAACCGAGGTCATGTTTAACACTTGTTGAAACTTAAGTTTACAAGTTGAAGTTAAACTGAGATTTTGGTTAACACCTGTTGAAATTTGTGAAAAATTTACAAATTGAAGTTACAAATTGAAGTTAAACCGAGGTTGTGACTAAAAGAAAATTGGTCTAGACACTTGTTAAAATTTTTTAGAAAAATTTACAAGTTAAGACCAAGGTTGTATTAAAAGAAGTACTTATGTACTTGCCAAGGTAAACCATCGGTTTGTATAACCGAGGTATATCACCCCGAGGAAATTACACAGATAAGGTGTATGCTTGGAAGCATGCAAAATTATTCTAAGTAGAGAATCATACAAGAGTCATACAAAGGAAATTGTACTTGCATCCAGAAGAATCAGTTCAAAAAGAAGAGGGCACTTCGGCCTACCAAAAGAGTAGTTGTTCAGAAATTACAAAAGTGGCACTTTAGCTAGATCCAA
Source organism: Camellia oleifera (assembly GCA_022316695.1). Lineage (NCBI taxonomy): Eukaryota > Viridiplantae > Streptophyta > Magnoliopsida > Ericales > Theaceae > Camellia > Camellia oleifera. The sequence goes on from CM039314.1 coordinate 199,722,582, forward strand.
CCTTACATTGATTCAAAAAGTAAAGACAAAGTACTAAGTACAAAGCAAGAAACTAAGACTCTTCGGCGTCTATGGTTGGTTGGGTCTGGATTTCAGAAGATAGCTGAGAAGACATCTCGGCGGCCCTCGCAGCCATGAGCTCGGTATCAATTTCTTGAAGAGTTTGGTCGAGGCTCTTGTCGGCGTTAGGCGCATCCGATGTTGCCTTCTTAGGAGGAGCCTCTTTGGAGACCTCCCCTTCCTCATCTTGAGTCAAGTCTAGGACTTGCTCATTTGGAGTAGGGGACTTGGCCCCAGCAGCTTCCTTTGACTTCCTCACCAAAGCTTCCTCCTCAGACTCAGAATCGTCTTCAGATTGGCTTGGAGTAGAGGGGAATGGCAGGGGGAGGACGTCCGCATTCTTAAGGGGGGAGTCCTCGGGGACGTCAAGCTTTTTTAGAGCAACCATCCAACCAAGGGTGAAACCCTTGTTGCATGCTTGCTTCACTTGTTTTTTGCTTCACTTGTCGGCCGCCCCCTCTGTGTATGTCCTATCATCGACGGCCTTGATCTCGGCCTCCTTTGTGGCTAAGGCATCTTGTAGTTCCTTTTGGGCCTCGGCCATCCTTGTCTTGGCCTCTTTCTTTTCAGCCGTAAGGACCTTGGCAATAGCCTCGGCAGCATCAGCTTTTTCTTTGGCCTCATCTTTGGCTTTAATAGCAGCCTTGGCCTGGTCGGCCAAAGTCTTCATTTTTGCCTCGGTCTTTTTGAGGGTCCTCTGCAAACCAGAGACCTCCCTGATCTTGTCGGCCAACTTCTTCCTCATTTCAAAAGATTGCATTGAGAAGGAGTGGGCGTGCTAGATCGCTTGAAAGAAAATAGACAGAACAAAAGTTGGTAGAAATTCTAACAGTATGAAAGAATAGAGAAAGAAAAATACCAAGTGTGAAAGACTTACTTGAACAGAATGCTGGAGCATCAGAGTGAAGTTTTCATACTCTCTCATCTTGGCGTTCCGATTAAGGTCATTTGGAAGAAGCAAAGCCATAGAAAGGGCGATGCCGATTTCGAGGTCGGTCGCACTATTGCCTGCTATGACCGGTTTGTCTTCGATGGTGATCGGGGGGCCCAGGGGGCATCTGATTTCATTGGCCTCGAGGTCGTGGCAGATTCGGACCTTGGCCTCTTTGATCGAGTTGATTGGGATGGTTCGGCCTTGGCGGGCTTCTTCTCGAGGACAGATAGGGTTTTCTCGCTTGAAACTAATTTTGAAATTGGCAAGGTGTCCTTAGTATCAATCTGAGTCACCGTTGCCTTTGGTTGAGCCTTCTTTAACCTTTTTTATTTCGGCTTTGGAGGCCGAGTTGGTACTGGCTGAGCGTTGACGGAGGATGAGATGTCGACCAAGAGGTCTTCAGCGACTGCTTTCTTGTGGCCCATCTCAGCAGCAAAAACAATTCGGCGTCGTCGTCGGCATTGAGATGGTGGGATCAATTGTGGAGCTGAGGTAGATGGCTGCTCTGCTGGATCAAAGGTTGACCCCTGATCTGGTCAAGATGATGAAGTTGCTGGAAGAGTATGGCGGACGGAGGAGACTGGCTCTTCCTCTTTTTCGGAAAGTCGGAAATAACCGACTTATAGGAGGGAATGAAGTTGAGTAGCAAAGGAGCTCTCCGCCTCGGAATGGAAAGATCCAACAACTTCTTCAAGCCCTGACTGGGGAAAAAGGACTTGTGGAAGTCTTTTGCTGGTTGGGGAAGAGCTGCGAGAAAAAATAGACATTAGAACAAATGAAGTATTGAAAACTTGGAAAAAAGCAAGGAAAGGTTCCGTCCCTGAAAACTGTTCAGCTTAGGGGATAAAGGTGTAGGTCATCATTTCGTTGAAACTCCCAGTTGCCCGAGACGATGAAATAATCGTCTCTGGCACCCTTGTTTGAGTCCGGGAGGTCGGCAATAAGCTTGTACTCCGTGGACCTCAGCTTGAGGTAATAAACGTGGCCTTTTTTCGATTTTAGGCGACACATGGTGAAAGCAAACTGTAAATTTTTGGTTATGAACGAATGAAGTGAGCTTAGCCGACGTGCTAAATGTAATAAACGATATAGGTTCCATCACCTCAGGATGCCGAGGTAATAGAAACTAGGGGGCAGTTGTGGGGACATATTTTCTGAGTACCAACACGTGGCCAAGGTGACGCCGAAGTGTCAGCTGAGGTGGCACGTGACCTGGTCATGACGCCAAGGTAATCTTAGCTAGGCCGAGGTTATCTCCGAAGATATCGGAGTTCGGGATAAGCGGATAAGGGACAAGAGTCCTAAAATGAAAGAAGACTTCAGTTTGGGTAAGGATAAGACTCTTAGAAAGTTTATCCCAATCCTATTGGGAGTCAAAGATTAGCAATAGTCCTAAGTCCAATAGAGCTAGGCTTCTATTGGGAATAGGATTGTGTTGGCTATAAAAGAGAGGCACCCCCATGGGTCTAAGGTACGCAATTTATATTCTAAATAGTGAGTTAAGCACTATTGATTATCTTTGAGAGATATTTGATTACTGACTTGATCATCGGAGTGCCCTCAGGTGGACGAACCATCGTCGGAATCTCTCCTTTCTGTTGCAGGTCGTTCGGGCTTATCCTATTCTGCCAGTGCTCTCCAGCTAAGTACTAATTTGACAGTATGGTCAGAAATTGACACACACAGTTACCAAGCAAGTGATAGAAGTTACACAACTTTTTAGAAGAAAGCCACCAACCGACATAACTATATATACATACATATATGTATATATCTATATATTTTTCACAAACTAACAGCCAAAATAAACCAAATTATATCAGATTTGTAAGATTACAAAACAAAATAACCGACAAAAAAAATATATATATCTGTATATTCTAGGCGTAAAAATATATTTGGGAATTAAATATTCTAATTCAAAATTTATTAAATTCAATAAAAAAAAAAAAGGCAATTTACTGAGAATTGTTGTGTAAAATATTCCAAGAATAGATCAGTAGCACAGAATCAACGAATATGATTATTGCAAATATATAAATACAAAACCAAATCATATATTGTTCATGGATGATGATACAGTTAGGATGTAACGGGTTCCAGGCATAACGGGTCGGACTGATCCATGCTTCTCAAGCCGGTATCCAGGTGATCAAGCCCACCAGAGAACCTGTACAAGAGTTCAACGGGGAACGGAGAGTCCCCCAGCGAACCCTCCAATGAGCAAGTTAGAGAGAAGTAGAACGTAGAGATATGAATTAGAGATAGAGAACTTAACCTTCTTCTTGCCTTCAACGTCTGCTTATATCCTCTGATAATCATTTCGTTGTCCCTTCCGACCTATCACCTTGGCCAAAAGTCTATGTTGTAGCTTACCTTGTTCAGGGTGAGGGCGTGCTGTCCCGACGGAGAGGGGTTATCACAATAAATGCTGTAAGGAGGCCTCATTAATGGTGATGTGTAGTGGCAATAACTTGGCAGATCTTTGTCTGTTGATGTGGCTTGCCCTTCTCTTGCCATGTGCCTTGATGTCATTGGTTCTTATTGCTACATGGGACTTTAGCAGTGTTGGGCTCTAGTATTTGAGAGATGTATTGGGCCCTAAATGGTGGGCTATAATCTTTATGGGCTTACCCATGTCAGTAGTCCCCCATTCCCCAGTGCAGCTTTAGTCCAACGAAGGAAATAATGAAGAGAATGAGGGATGTAAGAGACTGGTAGGGTGAAGACCGACCGCAAAGGGTGAAGACCGACCGCAAAGGGTGGACGAGCGAAGGGAGCGACCATGAGAATGGTCGACTGCGAAGGGTGGCCTAGTGGAAGGAACGACCGTGAGAATGGCCAACAGCGAAGGGCGGCCGAGTGTAGGGACCGACCATGAGAACGGCCAACCGCGAAGGGTGGCTGAGTGGAGGGAACGACCGTGAGAACAGCTGACCGCAAAGGGTGGCCGAGTGGAGGGAATGATCGTGAGAACGGCCGACCGCGAAGGGTGGCCGAGTGGAGGGATCAACCAGGAGGACGGCCGACCGCAAAGGGTGGCCGAGTGGTGTGGCGCGGGGCTCGAGAGGCGGCGGGCGTGCGTGCGTGCTGAAGTGAAGTAGAAGAGACAGGGAAGTGGAAAAGGGCAGTGGATTGTGGTCGTACACGTGGTAGGATCTTGCAGTGGGGGAGGTTAGGCGTTGGGCAATAAGTGAAATGATAGGTCATTATAGGGTGCTGAAAAGACGATTTTGGCAGATTTTTTGAAAATTTTCAAACTGGCGAAATTTAATTGCGACCCTTGGAGTACGGGCAAACCTTGGGCTTTTGGTATTATTCGTTTTACGTACCTTTTTGCAAACAACCAAAATATTCCAAGTGTAAACTCCTTCGTTGCTAGTGACACACCCCTGCAACACTTTGTGAATTTTCATGCACCCACATCCGAAGCCATTCGCAGACACACGACAGGAATGGCCCAGGAAGAAGCTGGAACCACCAGGGTTGATCCACTTGGGGATGACGATGTGGTGGAGTTGGCGGAGTAGTACAGGACGAAGCGGCAAATAGAGAGGTTAGGGGAACCGGCGAGGCGACCTCGTTCATTGACGATGATAGCGGCTCCAAAGCATATCAGCCAGGCTAAGCCAGATCACTGGCATACGAAAGCCGATAAGTCAACCGTTACCGCAGAGGAGTTGGAGGGTATACGCAAAAAATACCAAGTTCCCGCAGAGATAGAGTTAATGTTACCAACACCAACGGAGAGGCCATCTGACGCTCGGCCAGGAGAGTTTGCCCTCTACAAGGAGGCGTTGAAGGGAGGGTTGAGGTTGCTGCTTCCGCAGGTAGTAGTGGATGTCCTAAACCGACTGGAAGTGGCGCCGGGCCAACTAATGCCCAATGCATGGAAGATTGTATTGGCTTGTGCAAGTGTGTGGCCGAGAGCGAACAAGGGGGAAGCTATGATGGTGGATGAGTTTTTTGCCTGCTACAAGGCTTCGGGCCAGCAAGAAACTTGGGTCACTTTGTAGGCGGCGGCAGGAAGAGGTCTGGTGGTGGGGCTGCCGTCATCGATTAAGGGGTGGAGGCCGCGGTGGTTCTATGTGTTCGTAAATGGGGGAGTTGGAGTGCGCACGGCGTGAAGAGTGCCCACTAAGTCTATGGAGCTGAAGCCGGGGGCCGCAGCGGAGGAGAGGGTAAAAAAGGTGAAGACATGGAGGGAGAAGGAGGGCGTCAAATGGGACGATCTCATGCAGCTGTCCGCTTTGTTTGCCGCAGGATTGGGCCCTCAGCCGACTGGTGGAGATCTGACACCGGCGGAATTAGAGGCGAGAAGAAAGGCACAGGAGGCGGAGGATTAGACCATTTTTGCCAAAGCCCAAAAGTTCAAGGAAGTGCAGTTAGGCCCGCCACCAAAATTGGTCGCGAGGGAAAGAATCCGACCGCGCCCCAAGCCGCTAGGGGAAAAGACTTGGCCAGTTTGGAGCCGCGACCACCCCCAGTTGATCCGGTGAAGGAAATGGGAAACAAGGAGGCGGAGGCTTTGTAGAAGAAGAAGAAGAGGAGGGTTCCCCCCGAGGGGGACTTAGATGTGCCTGGGTTGAAGAGGGTGAGAGTTGGGGGGGGAGGTTACCCCTATGATGGGGGAGGCAAGGGAGAATGGAGTGGAGGCGACCCCAGAAAGGGTGGTTGCCCCAGACGTGCAAGGGGACAAAGGTCAAGGGGGCCAGGAGGAAAAAGAGCACCTGAGTGCCGTGCCCAAGGTGCCAGTGAAGAGTGGGTCAGCTGGTCCTGAAGAGGGAGTGGAGCAGCAATCCAAGGGGGGTCTTGCGCTCCAAGGAGAGGGGGTCAGGCTGACAACTGCTATCTACCATGCTCGCGCAGTGTCTGGGCGGCTGGAGGGAGAAGAAGGCCCAGCCAGGGCAGCTGCAAATCGCCTTGTGGGGGTTGTGGTCTGCCCAAATGGAGGTAACCACCTTAGCAGGGGCTTTGCTGAGAAAGGCGGCGACTGCGAAGGCCAAGTTGGAGGATGCGAAGGCCCGACTTGCAAGTTTCAAGAAGGAGAGTGCAGGCTGGAAGAAGGCTGCGCGAAGCGCGTGTGCCAGGGTTTGGGAGGAGGCTGAGAAGGCGAAAAAGATAGGGGTGTTGGCGGTGGTGCAGAAGAATGTTGCTGATCGTGCCCACTCTGAGCTGCGAGCGGTCAAGTTGGAGCTGGAGGATTAACGCCGCAAGGTGGTGTCACTCGAGTTCCAGCTGGCTGGCGAGCAGAAGAAGGTGGAAGAGGTGCAGAAAGCCTGCACCATTGCCAACGAACGGTGGGATGAAGTGATGGTCAGCAACGAAGAGCTTCGTGCTTAATAAATCAAAGAGACAGAAGAGTTAGATCGCAAGATCGCTGAATTGGAGCGAGATCTTGCAAACGAGCACGCCAAGGGTACGGCAGAAAAGGCAGCGCTGGAGAAGGAGTTGGCAGACGAGCGTACGAAGGAGGTGGTAGAGAAGGTTAGGCTGGAGAAGGAGTTGGAGGAAGAAAAAACCAAAGCAGCATCTGAAAGAGTAGCATACCCTGACTTATACGTCGCAGCAGTAGAGCAATTCAAGGGGTCTCCTGACTTCCAGATGGCGATTGACGCTGCGATCGCCAGCAACTTGGCAAGGGAGGCGTCTGGGGGGGCTGGCCCGTCGAGGGTGACCGTTGGGTGTAGGAGTGAAGAAGAAGTAATCCAGAGCTTCTAACAGTCGGACTTCTACAAACACGAGATGGCTGAGTTCTGGGACAGCGGTTGGAAGATATTTAAGCGCAAAGCAGAAGAGTTGTTCCCAGAGTTGGATTTCAACAGTGTACGAATTGATGAATACGATGTGGCCCAGACCCCCTTAGATGAGGGTGTTGAAGAAAAAGACCTTGTCTCAAGTGAGGAGGAATAATTGAAGTGAACAAAATTTGTACTTAGAGTTGTTTTGGTGTGTTTGTTTTGTTTGTTTGTTTGTTTGTTTTTTTTTTTTTTTTTTTTTTTTTTTTTTTTTTTGAAATACTGTAATAAACTTATGTACAAATTGTGAATGATAAAATTATGAGCTATATTTTCCTTTGTCTAAAATGAATTGTCGAATTGCTATAATTTTTGAATTGCTGTCTTCATTTTTATGAGTTTGAAATGAATGAAGAATGGTTTATTGAAATTAGGCTTGACTTGTAAGGAAAGAAGCTAACTTGCAAAAGTTGATAAGTAAGAAAACAATCTGACTTGTGGAGGAGACATGTGAGAATGTCAAAAATGTGAAGTTTCAAATTACGCCCAAAAATATTTTGCAAGAGTGTTGAGAAATAATAGGTTGGTTTGGGGAATGCAAGTCAAAGAGAAAAAGCGTAAAGAGTGTCGTAGGAACATGGATCTGGAATTTGACTAAGTATGGTTAGTATGCCACGACCATGAAGTTTACGTGAATGTCCTTGACCGAGCTCTACATCCGTGCTCAGTTTGGGTGAAGCTATGATTAACTGACGCTTTAAGTAATTCAGTAGCTTCATGTAACTCAGTCTGGCCGAGCCCTTCGTGCTCAATCTGGCTGAGGCCTTAAGGAACTCAGGCTGGCTGAGCTCGTCATGCTCAGTCTGGCTGGGGCTTGTCATGCTCAGTCTGGCTGAGGCTTGTCATGCTCAGTCTGGCTGATTCTTTGTATGCTCGATCTGGCCGAGGCTTTGTATGCTCGGTCTGGCCGAGGCTTTAATGCTCAGTCTGGCGGAGGCTTGTCATGCTCAGTCCAGCTGAGGCTTTGTATGCTCGGTCTGGCCGATGCTTTGTATGCTCGGTCTGGTCGAGGCTTTTATGCTCGGTTTGGCCGACGTTTTTGTGCTCAGTTTGGCTGAGGCTAGTTATGCTCAGTCTAGCTGAGGCTTGTCATGCTCAGTCTGGCTGAGGCTGCAATCAAAGTGTTATTTGAAAGATTATATAGATATTTGGGATATAAGCTTGTTGTCATTAAAGTGTAGCCCATTGGATCAGAAATTTACATCACATGAGAGGAGGATGAGAACAATGAAGTGTGCAAATTGCCAAAAAGGAAATACAGCAAAAGGTTGATACAAGGATTGGACTTTTATTGAAAATAGCGCTTCAAGTGCTCGGCATTCCATGGGTGGGGGAGATCTCGGCCTTCCATGTCTTGAAGTCGATAAGTGCCTGGATGGGGTCTGGCTTTAACAACGTAAGGTCCTTTCCATTTGGCTGTCAGCTTGCCCTCAGCCGTATTCTTGGTGGCGAGGGTTACTTCGCGCAAAACAAGGTCCTCCACGGCGAACTCCCTTGGTCGGACTTTGCGGTTGTAGTGGGCTCTCATTTTCTGTTGGTATGAGGCCCGTCTGACTGCAGTGGTTTCTCGAAGCTCTTCGATTAGGTCTAGGTCTGCCCGACGCAACTCTTCAGTCAGTTCTGGATTTGGATGTAGAACCCTTGGGGTAGGAAGACCGACTTCTACTGGGATGACCGCCTCAGCGCCGTATGTTAAGTGAAAGGGGGTCTCCCCAATGGGAGTTCGAGCAGTAGTGCAGTAGGCCCAGAGTACATTTGGTAGTTCCTTAGCCCAAAGTCCCTTAGCAGTTTCCAACTTGGTTTTGATGATCTTTAGAAGAGAGCGGTTGGTGAACTTAACTTGGCCATTGGCTTGGGGATGACCTGGGAAAGAGAAACATGGCTGGATTCGAAGCTCTTCACAGAATTTCCTGAATTTGGCATTGTTGAATTGTTTGCCGTTATCGGAGACAATGGCTTGAGAGATGCCAAATCTGCATACGATCGACTGCCAAATGAACCTGGTTGTATTCCACTCGGTAATTGTGGCAAGGGGTTCTGCCTCCACCCATTTAGTGAAGTAATCAATGGCGACAATGGCAGATTTGGTTTGGCCCCGGCCAGTGGGCAATGGGCCAACTAGGTTGATCCCCCATTTGGCGAATGGGTAGGGACTACAAAGCGTGATTAATTCTGTAGGAGGAGCATGGGGATATTGGCAAAACGCTGGCACTTATCACATTTGAGCACGAAGTCTGTCGCATCCTGATTAAGAGTAGGCCAGAAATAACCAGTGCGAAGGATTTTGTGGGCTAGAGACCAGGCGCCTGAATGATTACCACATATGCCCTCATGGATTTCCCTCATCACGTAGGTTGCTTGAGCAGGATTGAGGCATCTGAGGTATGGGCGTGAAAAACCACGTTTGTATAAGAGGTCACCGACAAGAATGTAGTTGGATGACCGGGCCCTGACTTTAGTGGCCTGCTGTTTGTCGGCTGGCAGTTCCCCTGTTGTTAAGAAGAGAGAGATATCGGCTACCCAGGGGATAGGTTCGTGTTGGAGAAAGTAGACTTGCTGGTAGTTTAGGGAAATGGTAGGGTGAGTCAGGTACTCGAGGCGGACACCGTGGCTGAGGTCTGACTGGTTTGCCGAAGCCAACTGAGCCATTTCATCAGCCTTGGAGTTTTCTATCCGAGGGATGTGCTTGATGTGGAAATTACTGAAGAGGCGAACGAGAGGGAGTGCAATGTCCCTGTAAGCCCGCATTGTGCCGTCCTTGGCATCGAATTCCCACGTGATTTAGCCGACGATGAGCTGGGAATCGTTGAACACTTGGATATGGCTGACCCCAATGTCTTTGGCTAGGCGGAGACCTACTATCAATGCCTCATACTTGGCCTCATTATTGCTTGCGTCGAACAAGAAGCGGAGTGCACATTTGAAATAACCACCGTCGGGGGCGGTGAGGATAAGACCAGCCCCGCTGCCTTCTTTGCAAGATGATTCGTCGACGTTGAGGGTCCAAGAGTGGGGGTCTTCTGGCTCGGTTGGTGGTGGAGGCGGATGAGCTGTGGTTGGGGTGGGATTAGTGAATTCCAAGATGAAATCGGCAACAGCCTGCCCTTTAAGTGCCGTCCAAGGCCGGTAGGAGATGTCAAACTGGCTGAGTTCGACCGACCACTGCATAAGTCTGCCAGAAAGCTCTGGTTGTTGCATTATCTTCTTCAATGGTTGGTCCGTGAGGACCACTATGGAATGGGCTTGAAAGTAAGGGCAGAGTTGTCTGGAGGTGGTGACTAGTGCCAAAGACATTTTTCTAGCAACGGGTAATTCTGCTCCGCTCCCCTAAGAGCTCGACTGATGAAGTAAACCGGTCGTTGGACGGAGCTGTCTTCCTGGATGAGAGCTGCACTGACCGCGATGCTTGACACAGCTAGATAGAGGAAGAGGGGTTCACCCGTGATTTCCTAAGAGAGGAGGGGCGGGTTGGCCATGCATTGTTTCAACTGTTGAAAGACCTCCTCAGACTCCATTGTCCATTCAAAAGTTTGCCGAAGAATTTTGAAGAAGGGTAGGCACTTGTCCGTTGCGCGGGAAATGAAACGGTTGAGGGCGGCAACTCGACCAGTGAGCCTCTGAACCTCTTTAACCGTTCTGGGTGACTGTATTTCAATCAAAGCCTTGATCTTTTCAGGGTTAGCTTCAATGCCCCGCTGACTGACCATGAAACCCAAGAACTTCCCAGATCCTGCGCCGAAGGCGCATTTCTCTGGGTTGAGCTTCATTTGATACTTTCGTAGGGTGCCGAAAGTCTCTCGCAGGTCGGCCAGATGATCAGTGGAGAGCTTGCTCTTGACTAGTATGTCGTCAACATATATCTCCATGTTCCGGCCTATCTGATGATGGAAAACAACATTGACCAACCGTTGGTAAGTGGCTCCCGCGTTTTTCAACCCGAATGGCATCACACGGTAATGGTAGGTGCCCCGGTCGGTGATGAAGGAGGTGTGTTCCTGGCCGGATGGGTGCATTAGAATTTGGTTATACCTAGAGAAAGCATCCATGAAGCTGAGCATTTGATGTCCGGCCGTGGCGTCAACCAGCAGATCTATGCGAGGAAGAAGGTAGTTGTCTTTGAGGCAAGCTCGGTTAAGGTCGGAGTAGTCGATACAGAGTCGCCATTTACCATTGTGCTTACGAACCAGAACCACATTTGACAACCATTTGCGGTAGTCCACATTTGTGATGAACTGTGCCTCAAGAAGCTTGTCTACTTCATAAGCAATAAGGTTATTGCGCTCCGGGTGGAAGATGCGCTGTTTCTGGCGAATGGGTTGGAAATGGGGCTCAATGCTGAGACGGTGGGTTATGAAGGAGGGGTCAATACCTGGCATATCGGAGTGAGTCCAGGCAAAGACGTCATTGTGCTCAATCATGAGGGCGGTGAGGTCGGCCTTGGCTTGGGAGGACAGTTGGCTGCCAATCGTGGCAGTTTTTGCCGGGTTGGTGGGGTCGATAGAGACCTCGATAAGCTATTCCACTGGTTCCCCTCTGACCAGCTCATCTTCCTCATGGATGTCAAGTCCTTCAATGATCATGGTCTCCTTAAGCTTAACTTCTTTAAGTGAGGCAACATAGCATTCTCTAGCTACAGTCTGCTCTCTCCTGACTGTGCCGACCCCAAGATCGGTGGGAAAGTTGATGGCAAGATGGAAGGTGGAGGTGATGGCTTGGAAGGTGTTTAGGGCGGTGCGGCCAAGGATGATGTTGTAAGCAGAGGGGCAGTCGACAACGAGGAAGGTGAGCAGCTTTGTGGTCTACCTGGGGTATTCTCCGATTGTGATGAGAAGATCGATAGAGCCGATAGAGGTCACCCGATCACCGATAAAACTGACCAATGGAGTTTGGAGAGGGGACAGGCTTTCTTCCCCGATCTTGAGCTGGCGGAAGCAATTTAAGAAAATGATGTCGGAGGAACTGCCATTGTTGACGAGAACCTTTCTGACTTTGTAGTTGGAGAGGAGGGTAGAGATGACGAGAGGGTCGTCATGAGGGTAACGAATGCCTGTGCAGTCGGCGTCCGTAAAGGTAACAGGCTCCGTCCACTGCTTGGGCTGTTTGGAGGGTCGATCTAATGTGGTAACTTCTTTGTCTGAGCCTTGCCTTATTTTCCTGAGTTTTGCCCGCTGAGCCGAGCGGGATGGTCCTCCACAAGCAAGCCCTTCGGAAATAACTCTGATTTCTCCAACAGGTGGGGCGGGATTACCTTGCGCCCGAGGTTGCTGTGGAGGGCGATCATGGCCTTGGTTAGGTTAGGTTGGCTGCCAGAGAGGGGTGTGTTGGCGGTTGTTTCTAATGGGCTCAGTCTTTTGCCTCTGCTGAGGGCAGGTGTCCGTGAACCGGCTAAGACATCCCTGACGTATTAAGGTCTCGACCTGATCTTTGAGGTTAACACACTCATCGGTATTATGGCCATGGTCTTGGTGAAAACGCCAATATTTGGATTGGTCTTTCCGATTGGAAGGGGTTCGTGATGGTAGGGCCCATTTGAGGGGGTAGTCCCGTTGGATCTGATTGAGGACTTGTTCCATGGGGGAATTAAGGGGTGTGTACCGTTCGAACCGGCTGGGCGGTCGGGCTGGTGCCGACCAGTCGGCTCGGGGGGGTCGGTCGGTATAATGCAGTGTTTGGTTATTATACTGGGTGTTTCTGGTTTCTGAGTCTTTTCGCTTTTCTTAGGAGGTCGGGTTTTTTGCTGTAGGGTCTTGACGAGCGACTAGGGAATCTTCTGCGTTCATGTATTTTTGGGCTTTGGAGAGTAGGGCTGCCATGGAGGTCGGGGGGCTTTTTAGGAGGGAGAAAACGAAATCAGATGACCGTAGGCCGGCCATGAAGGCCATAAGGATGACCTTGTCATCATTTTCCGCTACCTACAAGGCTTCGGTGTTGAAGCGGGTAATGAAACTACGCAGCGACTCCCCCTCGGTCTGACAGATATTGAGGAGTTGGGTTGCTGGACGTCGCTGGCGCTGGGCTTCTATGAAATGGCTAAGGAAGGAGTCACTGAGGTGTTGGAGCGTGGAGACGGAGTCTGCTGGGAGTTGACTAAACCAAAGTCGAGCCGAGCCCTTGAGTGTTACGGGGAAAGCCCAACACATGATTTCGTTGGGGAATGCATGGAGGATCATGAGTGTTCTGTAGGTTTCCAAGTGATCAACTGGGTCTGTTGTACCATCGAAAGAGTTGATGGTGGGCATTTTGAACTTAGGAGGGAGAGGTTTGTCTCTGATGGAGGCAACAAACGGGGAGTTGGATGTGGCAGATGGTTTATGTTGTATGTTCTGCATGACCCCTTGGAGTTGGAGCTTCATGGCTCGTAGTTCTGCGTCCTAGAGAGGGATGTTGTCACCATCGGAGGGGAACGGGGGCTGGACGCTGCTGGCTTCTCCTTCAGGGGTTGGTGCCGGGATCAATGGCTGTGGGCCCCGAGGTGGCAGGTTTATACTTAGGGGAGGGGGTTGCAAGCCTTCCGAGTCAGGGGGATTAGGCTGCGGGATAGTATGGCTCGGGGCTCGTTCTTGGTTGGGGGGAATATCTGGAGGTGGTGGAGGGGGCACAGGAAGGTTTCTCTGGAGTAGAGCATTAATCAAGGCTTGGTTTTGCTCGGCCATGCGATTAATGCTGTTGGTAAGCTCGATGAAATACTGTGGGGGTTTGTTTGGATTGGGGGGGTCGGCTTGATGGTCGCCAGCATTATGGTGAGAAGCCATGGATCTAGTCGTGACCATACACTTTGAGGGGTAATAGGAAAGGGTTATTGGGACAGGGTCTCCGGCGACAATGAGCACAACTGGCGCGCGGAGCAAAGCGATTCCCACAGACGGTGCCAAATGATGATACAGTTAGGATGTAATGGGTTCTAGGCAGAACGGGTCCGACTGATCCATGCTTCTCGAGCCGGTATCTAGGTGATCAAGCCCACCAGAGAACCTGCACAAGAGTTCAACGGGGAACGGGGAGTCCCCCAGCGAACCCTCCGACGAGAAAGTTAGAGAGAAGTAGAACGTAGAGATATGGATTAGAGATAGAGAACTTAACCTTCTTCTTGTCTTCAACGTCTGCTTATATCCACTGATAATCATTTCGTTGTCCCTTTCGACCTGTCACCTTGGCCGAAAGTCTACGCTGTAGCTTACCTTGTTCAGGGTGAGGGCGTGCTATCCCGACGGAGAGGGGTTATCGCAATAAATGCTGTAAGGAGGCCTCATTAATGGTGATGTGCAGTGGCAATAACTTGACAGATCTTTGTCTGCTGATGTGGTTTGCCTTTCTCTTGCCATGTGCCTTGATGTCATTGGTTCTTATTGCTACATGGGACTTCAGTAGTGCTGGGCTCTAGTATTTGATATATGTATTGGGCCCTAAATGGTGGGCTATAATCTTTATGGGCTTACCCATGTCAATGGAGAAACAAAATAACATCCAAACTATCAAGATGACGATAAACTAACGTAAATAGTATGGTCATAATTCACGATTCATATTTGAATCAAATTAAATTGGATTAATCTATATCACTACAGATAGAAATTATGTAGTAATAATATCCTAACAACTAATGTGTCTTAAGATTGTTAGCAACATAACTCGTTATGTGTAATGTGTGAAACACGTAATCATTGTACCAAATATATTACCAAATTATATAAAAATAAATATAAGTTGAATATAACGTAAATTGTTTGGGTTAAACCAAACCAAACCATATACCCAGAACCAAAAATACTTACAGAGAAGTAGATAACTTACAAATAGATTGTAAAAATCTGGAAACGAAAAATAATTTGATCGAGACTTGTGTTGGATACAATTTCCTTATGACAAATTCGTCCCCCACTATGCTGCTTACGAGTTTTTATTGGACGTTTGTCTCCCAAGATACAACGATCGAACCTTGCAAAAGCAACACTACCACGGCAAATCTGGCAAACCTTACTGTGCAGAATTCTCTTATAGAAAAAACAGAGTGTAGAGTAAAAGAAACACAAGATGAATTCAATTCAAAATGAATGCAATGGAGGCCTAATTATATAGATAAATTGGTGGCTCTTCAAATGGTCATGGCGACTCTTCAAAAGAGTCACCTCTTTTTCATGAAAAGGTGTAACCAGAAAAGACATGATTGTTCTTTCCAAAGAATTCGAATCCTTAATCGAATCATGTTCAATTTTGACTCAAAAAGTAATGAATTTATTTAAATAAAATCAAATTTTACATTAAATAAATATTGTCTTAAAACCATTCTCAAATAGTGCATTTTGGAGTCAATTTCTCATTCAACTATTAATGGTTTCCAAACCATTTTACCAACAGTTCTTACATATGACAAAGTGTCATATCATTATCATTCCTAACTTTAGAATCTACATCATAAATTCAATATTTGTAACTTCATCACAAAACGTCACAACATACATTACCAAACAGTTTAGTACCTTTTTGGAAGTGCATGTTGTAGATTTCTTCTAATTTTTAAGGTCTTGAATTTGATGGTGATTTTTTAATGTTCAGTTTAATGTATTTCAATGATTTAATAGTAAATTCTCTCTATCTATTGCCAAAAAAATAAAATAAAATACTCCACTCAGTGCATCTGAGACTGTTTAATCATATCCATATACCAACATTTCATTTGAAAACAGACAGCTATTTTAAAAAATTCAAAGTCTTAGATAAGTGTAATTATTCAGTTCCCAATTCTAAGATAAGACAATTATTTGTTTAACTCAGGAATTGTCTCAGAAATTACAAATGAGGCTAATGCATAAAGGCTTGCAAAGTCATCAGGTTTTTTAAGTGTTCTCAAAAAGATCCCAAATCACTTGTTGAAAGATCTCTTTTTTACAAAAAGAACAAAAACAATCCCAAATAGATTCTTTACAGATCTCCCTCCAATAAAGAGAAGAATGATGGAAGTCCTTTCTAGGGTTTTTTTGTTTATGCAATTCTAAATAGAAGAGGGAGAAAAAGGGAGACCTCATACCTGAGAGAGAAGGGGCAAAAATAATGGGCACATTTATGCTTATGATGGTTAGCCACGTAATCAGTGAAGGAGTTCAGCAATATATAACAAATCACAAAATTAAAATTAATTATTAACTTTGATATAACAATGTTTATATACATATACATAATGGTTATAACAATTGATACTAGCCATCCTCCAAATCATTATTCATCATTTTTACTTTATTAGTTTATTGGATAAAATCCATTTCTTGATTTCGTAACTCACATAGTGAAATTGAATGAAGAAGTGTAGCTAGAGGCCTCCTGTTGCTATCAGGGAGAAGCTTTTGAGAAACATGTAACATTGTTGGCCGAGATCTTGGTTCAGAATGCAAGCATACGAATGCTAGTGCAGCGACAAGGACAACATTCCCTGCAACTAGCAGATCAACTGGAGGCAAAAGACGCGGGTCTAATACATCATTTAACATTATATTTTGAGCAGAGGTCAATGCCAGTAATGAGAGGAGTTCTTTTGGATACCTTCCCATGATCATTTCTAGCGTCACCATTCCAAAACTGTAAACATCGCACTTCGTAGTTGCAACCATTGTGTAGGCTAGTTCTGCACAAAAAAAAACATTCACTAAACTAAATAAAAAACTAGAATAAACCATACACTATCTGGGATTTTCACATATTGAACCTTGTATATATATAAATAAGATATACTTTGGAAAATATAGTTTGGCTACCTAGGGCAACATATCCAATAGTGCCTGCCATTACGGTTACATTTGATGAATCACGATATACCATTCTAGCTGTGCCAAAGTCAAAGACAAAAGCAGTGAACTCTGAATTCAAGAGAATGTTGGTACTTGTTATGTCTCGATGAACAATTGGTGGATTGCAATCATGATGCATGTAGGACAAAGCATGGGTTGTTTCTTTGACAATGTTTATTCTCCGAGCCCATTCTAATTTAACAGCTTCAGCATCAATGCTTAGGGCATAAAATAAGCTTCCTTTTTCCAAATACTCATATACCAGGAACATGCATCTGTTGTGCAAACAGAACCCATAAAGCTTCACTATGTTTCAATGTCTTACTTTAGTCAACATTTGCACCTCATTCCTGAAACTCTTGTGAAAAGCTGGATCCTCAGCTTCGAAACAATGAAGTTTCTTTAATGCAAATACCTTGTCATTTGGCAATTGTGCTCTGTAGACGCTGCCATAACCACCCGTTCCTATGCAATATCTAATATCAAAATCATTTGTTGTTGCAATGATGTCATTGTATGCAATTTTTCCATAATAATTCCAGATTGAGCACATTTCCCCATTCTTAATCACTTTTTACATGCTTTGGTTGTTTTTAGCCTTAGCCCAATGAAAGAACATAAATACAACTAAGGCAAGAAAAATTGCGATGGGGGAAAGGCAAATGAGGAGATTAAGCATGAGTTCTTTATTCTCTGGACGTGCATCTTGAGATCTATGTGGTATTGGACCCTCAAGAGCATTGTGTGACAAGTCAATGGATTGCCACCATACGGAGGAGCGAAGACCACTAGGGATTTCACTAGAGAGATCATTGTGGGAGAGATTTAAGTATACTAACCTTGGCAAAGATTCTAATCCAGTTGGTATTGTTCCACTCAAATAGTTGTTACTCAATCCTAGGTGCTTCAAATAGCTAAGTAGTTCAAGCTTCTTTGGGAGAGTCCCGCTGAGCTGATTCTGTGAAAGCTCTAAATACTGAATTGCACTTGTAATTTGGAAGTTTGGTATGTGGCCAAAAAGTTGGTTCGATGACAAATCAAGCTCACCAAGTCTGGGCAAATCCCCAAGTTCAAGAGGAATTGTTCCATTGATCTAATTTGCAGACAAATAAAGACAGTTGAGATTCATCAATTGACCTAAAGATGATGGTATCTGACCTGTGAGAAGGTTGTGGCTAAGGTCCAAGAGAATCAAATGCACCAAATTTCCTATTTCTGGAGGAATTGAACCTTGAAGGTTATTAGGTCCCATATTTATTTCAACCAGGTTCATTATGGAACCGCTAAGTTGATTTTAATAGAGATGTAGAGAGGTCAAATTGGTTAATTGACCGATACATGAAGGGATTGAACCGGTGAGGTTGTTTTTATTTGTATCCAATGCTGCCATATTTTTCAGAGTTTCCAGTTCTGTAGGAATGGAACCATTGATGTAATTACCAAAAATGTCGAGGTGGGTTAGTTGAGTGAGGTTACCTAGGGTAATAGGTAGAAAACTTCCAATGAGATTATTATAGAAGAGATCAAGGTAGGCGAGGCTTGACAAAGTACCAATTTCATCAGGGATGACTCCGGTGAGGTTAGAATACCTGAAAACAAGATGTTGGAGATTTGGCAAGGAAGACCAATTCAAATCGTCAAGCTTTTTCCTCAAGAATTGATCATGAGAAGGTCAATCCCAATGACACTTCCTGCTTCATTACAAGTGATGGTTGTGAACTCAGTGGTATCTTGAAGAAATATTTCCCCACCAACGGCTGTCGAGTAGAGCTTTCACCTCCACTGACAATGAAAATGATGGTGACAATGATGATGATTTAGGCAATGCTGGTGCTGTAATTATAATCATCACCATGTATTTTGCCATGAGTACCTGAGAGTAAACAGAGGACAAAATGTTTTTTTCACCCATAATTGAAGCAAATATATGTAGGTTCTCTGTAACAACTCTAAAATATTGGGCATGCATTATCAAAGGTAAATAGGTTGTTAATAAGAATATTTTGGTATTAGTAATGGTGCCTACGACAACGAGCCAGGCACAGGGAGTCATTGACTTGAACGAATTAACTTACATTGGTGTCGACTTTGACTTGTCATAAGAAGAGAAAATGTCACGAGCCAAACCTGCCCCTATAGGTTTAGTGTCGTAACCAGTCAATAATCCTTAGATTACCAGAGGCCTCTTAACAGAAAGACACATGATAAGGGGCTGTGGAAGCAATTATAAAAATACACATTGTCCATAGAACTGTGATAACGTATATGAGACAGAAATTTCCAAAACAAACTTATATAATTATATGTGACGTTGTAATTACATTAGTCTTACTTCACTCATGTGCACAGATGTAATTAAGAGGAAACTTAACCCCAAATATAGATAAGCAAAAATAAACAACAAAACATCTTTGTCAGGTTCACAAAACTTGACTTCTTCAAAAAGGAAACCTCCCTAGGAGGCACAGTGGTTGGCTGACTCAACACTCCAGGCAGCAACTTAGGCCTGGTCACACGCTTGCTCACCTACATACATAAAATAAATAGTGAGCGGAAGCCTAGTGAATAATAACAGAGTAAAGAGTTTTAATGAATGATGTCCATGACAGATTCAAAAATCAGAGTTCATGCTTAATCATACATGGTACATCTCTCAGCATTAACACGCTTACTAGTTCCTTTAAGGAACCTCCGGTACTGGGAACTTGTAACTTCCTTGAACCACGGTATTATTACCTCCGAGCAAGGGCCTTGTGCTAAGGATGCCACAAATACATTTTGGAAATTTGGACAATCATTCATTCATACAAAACATCGCATTTCAGAAAACTGATCATTTCATAGTATCAAAAAATAATTAAAGTTAAACATAACTTTACAGAGTTATTACTCACACAGATGGCTCCATTTGCAGAATAGATAAATCAAATAACTTGTGGCGCGTGACCTACACATATAGCAGAAAGGCATAATGAAACACACACTCGGCTAGTACTTAACTCTTTTTGTTTCATTCTTAGTGCGTTTCTAAGTCTTAACCTCTTATTGAGTCTTAATCATGGCCTAGGAATGCCTTAGACTCAATGTGGATGCTAAAATGTACTTTAAAACCCTTAACAAAACTTGCTGAAAATAAGGGTCACGTTCGAGTGTAGATTCCTTCGCTCGAGCGGACATGCAAACATGTGAGGGGATGCTCGAGCACAACTTCTCTCGCTCGAGCGGTCTGTAAACTTTGAAAAAGTACTAGTTATGTGAAATCTCCGCTCGATGGCCACTCGACTCTTGCTCGAGTGTGAGACTCATGCCCTCACTCGAGCGCAACTCTTGTCGCTCGAGCGGTTTGCAAAATATAAAAACTTCTGGAAGCATGCATTTCACGCTCGAGCGAACTTCTGGTCGCCCAAGCGGAAGTATAAGATCGAAGAGTGGTCACTCGAGCGTAGGTTTTGACGCTTGAGCGGAGAGCAAAATTCTAGAATTTCTAGATTGCTCTTCTCAGCTCAAAACTCAAATTCAAAGTTGTAAAACAAGGTCTTTTGGGCCAAAAACTTGAGGAAACCAAAGGAAATAATTGTAAATGGTGAAACCATGGTGAATTCAAAATCATTTCACAAGATCAAGGCCTAGAAGCTTGCCAATTGTTCAAGACAAAACCCAAATCTTTGAAAACATAACAATATATATATCATGCATATAAAGGTGCAAGTTCTAAGCTTTCAAAACATGATCCAATGAGGTGTCTAACTCAAAAATATGTTGAATTCTTAGACCAATGCCAAAATGAGGACATAAAAGAGGGAATTCTTTAAAAATAACTTCAAATTATGATGAAATGAGCATGCATGCATGATATGGTTCATTTCTCTTTAATTCTAACTCAATTCTTGTATCAACTTACTTAATTCTTTAGAGTTCATGTCCTACGCATCATAATTGTACAATTCAAGGGTTGAATTCTTACCTAGGCTTCCCAAGATGTGTGCTAGAGGCTTAATTACTGAGTCTCCAAGTCCAATGCCTTCAATTCTTAGCAACTCTTCCTTCTCCTAGCTTTGATTCCAAAATCCTTCCTTCTCTCACTCTTTCTCACGTTTTTTTTTTCCTCTCCAAAGTGGGGTGATAGAAGAGTGTATAGTGAACTAATGAGTTCACATGAGCCTTATTTAGGCTTAATTAGTGACTTAATTAAGTTATTGATTAAGCTAATTAATTGGACACTAATTATTCTAATTTAATCGTTCCGAATTAAAATTTTAATTAAGCATATCATAAAATTCTAAAAATCCCAAATAACACATAAATCAAATCAATTTCGTAATCAGATGCCAATAAGGCCTTCAATTGCAAAACGAAATAGAAACGGAAATAGATATTTCTACGATAAACAGATATAAGTACAATCATGCAACACACACATGCAATTAGTTCAGAATTTTATCTTAATTACTGATTAGACTTATTTAACCATGAAATAACGTTAATTAGAGGTCGGGGTTGTTACTGAAAAAGTGCATAACACATGTTATGGATGATTCTCTAGACCAGCCTCCATTCTTTTGTGCCTTTCACTATGGCTTCCATCTAGGAGCAGTGGTCACTTCCTATTCGGCAATTGGTATAGTTTACAATGGACCACATTCATTCAAGGTCCAATAAGTCAGCTGAAAACAAAACATTTTCAGAATTAAGAAACTTTCTCAGAAAAAGAAAATTGTAAGATGTCACAAGAATGATGTGACAATGTCATTTTTGTAAGTAAAAGTCATCTTCATTCATAGGTGTTTTGTTTTAAAGCATTCGCCCACATCAAAAAAAGAAAAAAAATTGTTTGCACATCATTACTTAAGGAAGGTTCACAATATTGCAAGGAAATAGCAGGTTTCTTTCATATGCATCTTCCCCAAGGAAGGTTCGCAATATTTAAGTACCATTTATAGGCATACAGGAAAATATATATATATATATATATATATTTATTTATAAAGTAACAGAATGAATTCACTCAACTACGATGCTGCAAAACAATTCAACTTGTGCGCCTCAATTATTATCATCAAATGTATACTGGTGTATTCATTAGGTCAAGTCAAGAGACCAATACATAACACCCAAAAAAATAAAAAATAAAAAAATAAAAAATAAAAGAAAAAGGCTTAGACAAATTAATTAAATCTCATTCCTTCAACCCCTTGGACTGGCGCACATAGCATCACATTTGGACAAGGTGCATTCAGCCTTACTATCCACTCTGAAAGCCATCCTAATTATGAAATTAGCTTTCTGATTGCAGCTACACTTATCATATATATATATATATCATATTTTATTTATTACTCGATTGATATGATACATTTATAATTGTTAGATATTAATAGATTCATGTAGGATTCACTGCACTAATGATCGTGGATGTACTACATTAGATGATTGCGGATGTAACATTTCTGGATTCCGTAGCTGCAGCAGCGAAATTTCATGAAGAGGTGTAGCTAAAGTCTTCCTACAAGAAAGAAACTCAAGAGATACGCTTTGCATTTTTGGACGAGATCTCGGCTTAGAACGCACGCATGCAAGTGCCACTACAGCAACTAGAATAATGTTCCTTACTGCCATTGGATTAGTCGGAGACGGAAGGCGCAGGACTAAGATATCAATTAACATTATGTTTTGAGCAGAGGACGATGCCAATAATGAGAGTAGTTCTCCTGGATGCCTTCCCATGATTGTTTCTAGGGCCACCACTCCAAAGTTATAAATGTCACACTTTTCAGTCACTACCATGGTGTAGGCAAGTTCTGCAAAAACAAAAAGATCAATGAAATAAAGTTGAAGTGTGATTCCATGAGATTTTTATCTATCATGAATAATTGAGTTAGAAAAAAATTACTAATATTTAAACATTTCAGACTATGTTTTTGCTTCTTGTTTAAAAAAAATAATAATAATAATTTATGTATAGAGGAAAAGGTACTTTTGAAACTTGGGACAATATATCCATAGGTGCCTGCAATTACAGTTTGATTCAATGAATTGGGATATGAAAAATTTAGAAATCCCCTAGATATTGATTTGTGATTATGTATCAATTTTAAGCAGTATATAACAATCCCAATCAAACAATCAAGACAAATCGACACAACGATTTTAACGTAGAAAAACCACAATCGGAGCACCTCCAATTGTGATAAAAAAAAACCACGAGCAAAAGCTACAAAATAATCCACTAAGAAGATATAAAGGAATTACACAGGTATACTCTCAATTACCTAGTGAATCCACGCCCGAATTGAACCAACCTCTATCTGCCTCTTCCAACCCCGTCTTCATCTCGAAATTGTCTTGACGATGAGCCACTCGAGAATCCACCAAAGTTTCAGGCTCGAATTCTTCAGAATCCACTGAAGGACAACTCTGTCTTTTGTGTAGAATTAAACAAACAATCTTTTGATGTAAACTTCTTAAACCATGAGTTGAATACTCAATCAAAACATCAAACAAAACTAGCAAAAATAGCCCCAGATATAAACCCTAGAACCCAAGAAGAAGATTTGGAGGTGTCACACTAGATTTGGAGCAACTTGCGAATTCATAGAATCTGAAATCACGAGGTCCGCTCGAGCGTGGGAATTGACGCTCGAGTGGGGACTTCATATGACGTGTTCCAAACCAGGATGTACACTCGAGCGTGAAACACGGATCACAGTATATTTGTAGACTCACCAAACTTCTGGAACTCAGCATTCTTCGCTTGAGCGAACAGGCAACTTTGAATGCATTTTTGCATTTTGCTTCGGAGGCGCTGCCCCTCAACCCCGCCGTGGCGCTGCCCCGGACCTGCCAAGGGGCGTTGCCCCCTGGACCCCCACGAGCTGACCGGTAGCTCGATCCTCGTCCTAGTCAGCGAAGTGGTAATCTTGAAAGAATTAACATCCTAAACTACTCTGCAAGGCACAATTCGGGTTGGATTCGCATCTAAAAACTCATAACCTCACTGAAATAAAAAGTGCAAAAACAAATACAACTGAAAGGAGTTTTGTCAAACGGGGTTACCAAGAATAAAAACCTAACAATCTCCCCCTTTGGCAAGGCTGTGACAAAACACATCTAACAAATAAAATCCTAATCATCCCAACACATTACAGCCAACAAACTCAAACTTCTTTCTCAAGGTTATGATCTGCAAAACAGCTATTAGTGCCACAATCTCCAAAACAACTATTAGTGCCGCAAGAGTATATGAAAAAGCAATAAATATATGACTAGATTATCTTAAAGCATGAGATAAAAATATGAATAGATAGAAATTGGAGATTTTAAGAATATGTAGCATGAAAACATGAAAACTAAGACATGACACATGCATAGATGAAACCCCACTACGACACATGTGCCCCACAATATAACTCCCCATTTTTGTCACGAATTGACAAAGGAAGCTCAATCAACTAAAGCAAGATCATAAACCACATAAGCAATGATATGATTATGTAAATATCAGGAGCATGGAAGAAGGAAATAATAAAGAAGCAATGAAAAGCAACATGCAAACCAACTAATGCCAATCTCGCTTACCAAACAAATCAAAGTGTTCATGCTAACAAACTCTTGCATGATAAACCAAACTCCCCCTCACTAAAAGCAACCACAAATACTGAAAAACAGTGAATAAGAAGAAAACGACAAAAATAATATGGTGGAGCAAGCAAGGAATTTCAAATTTGTACCGTGAAACACACAAGATTATCCAAGAAGCACAATTACCAGAAAACACAATGTGCACAGCCTGTAGAAGATTCCTCATAAAAGAAAGTGATGCCACATGTAGAAAGCATAGATCCCATGAAAAAGTGTGTGTGTGACTCTTGGAGTTAGACAAACACAAGATTCAAATCTTAGTAGTGATCTGAAAGCTGGACCTCCGACAAGAGAATCTAAGCACAACTAAGGAAAGTCAAACCACTAGGAATCAAGGGGTATTTGTTGAGTAATAGCGGAGGTTCCCCCTCAATCAATGAATCCCCTTTTTTTTTACACATTTTTTTTCTTTTCTTGCTTTTACACATTTTTTCATTCTTTTTCACAATTTATTTTCTTTCTTTTGCACACTCATTGGCGGCTGACACGCTGAAGAGTATGGAAACCGAACCAGAGAAGCATGGATATAATAAGGATAGCTTGGTTGGTGACTCTGGGGTAGCATTTTCCTTATGGTTGGACTACAAAGAATAGAGGGGAAAGCCATGGAGATGCAAAAAGATGGAAAGTGGCTAAGAGACTCAATATCACCCATGATGTGCTAGTATAGGTCAATTCCTCTAGAAAAGCAAAAGATACAATGCCAGAAGTCCATAGAAAAAAAATGATCACTAAGGCGGAAGACTCCAATATTTGCTAATCCAAGAGTGTGCACAGAATGAGACATACTAATCAAAGAACACACACTTCAAAATGAGTAATGACCACAGAAAACACACACATATTAACATGTAATGGATATTCTCATTAATTCCAATATGCACCAAGGACGACTCAAAAATTTTAAGCTTGCAAAACCATACTAAGAAAATCTTTTTGGATATTTTTTTTTTCCTTTCTAAAATAAAGCAAGACAAAAAAATGAACAAGCACACACTAAATAATACCACACATCAAATGACCCAAAAAGAAAAAAAAAACACATAGAAAACAAAAAAACTAAAATGAATAAACAAATTAACACAAGTCAAGTTTTCTCACCCAAACCGCTTTAGTATGAACACAGTTGTGAGAATTACGATTTTTGGGTGGTGTCTTGACGTTGTGGTTCCCTTCCCCTTCAATGGGAACCCGTCTCGACTTGGTTTCCAACTTCCTATTTCTAAGTCTAGGCAAATACAAACTCGCTCCATGTTTGGTCTCAAGCAAATCAAAATAGCAAGGTTTATTATGACCCTTAACCTCCTTACGACCAATGAAGTGTCGCCTACCCCACGAGATGTTGGAATTTCTTCCATCTCTATGAGACACTCTCCCATGCAACTCATAACAATAAGGGCAAATATGACCATGCATACCACAATGATGACAGATAAAAACAGGGTGTACAGGGTGTACCTTATTTTCTTTGACTTTACCAACTCTAGGAAGATTTAGAAGTCTTTTATCTCGTTGAATCTTATGTTCTCCCTTTCCTTAAGTTCTTGCATCATGAGATGTGGACGCACTCTGTTTTTGCTCTATCTTACCACCAAAGCCAAAGCCAATGCCACTCTTGTTAGAACAAATTTGTTGAGACCCAATGATATTGTCTAAAGTCTTTGATCCTTTGTTCCAAAGACCAATGGTTGCCATAGCACACTTGAGCTCTTCCTCTTTCTTGATGATTAACTCTTCTAAGGCACCTTGAGACATCTCGAGACTTTCAATCTTTTTTTTATATGTTGCATAAATTTGTTGTAGCTTATTCCTCTCTATCTCACAAGTCACGAGTTTTGCACAAAGAGCTTGTCGACCACTTGAAATCTTAATGACATCATCCCTAGCCTTGGAAATCTCCTCCTTAAGTTTGACATTCTCATTTTCACATGCTTTGAGTTTCGTTGTGAGTTTGTCATTCAATTTGGATAAGTTAAGAGACTTCTTATACAACTTTTCATAAGCTTGCTCAAGCTCTTCATCATCACTCTCCGAGGATTCATCATCAGTGCCATTCTCAACCGGCCTCTGTAGATACTCTGTTTGTCCTTCAGATTCGGAAACCGCCATGAAAGCAAGGAATTGTTTATGTCCCTCTTCGCCTTGATCTTCTTGTCACTATCATCTTTATCAGATTCTGATTCATCATCCCAACTGATAGCGAGGGCTTTCTTCTTCCTCAAATGAGTGGGTCATTCTTGAGCAAAGTGGCCAAATCCTTAGCATTCATAGCATTGGACTCTTTCAGAGTTCCCTTGTATCTTTCATTTCTCCTTCTTAGCTACAGAATTAATTTTGAGTTTATCTTTGCCTTTGGATTTATGAGTATGAGTAGAGTCCAAAAGATTAGAATTCTTTTTCAGAAAAGATTTTTTAAATTGTTTTACAAAAACATCCGTAATCTTGGAATCTATCTCACAATCCTCCTTAGAATCCTCTCCAACTCTATGAGCACTACTTAAAGCAACATCTTTTTGTTTCTTTTTGAAATTCCTATGTGCCTCATAAGTTTAGAGATTTCCAACTAAATGATCCAGTTTTAGGTTGTCAACATCTTGAGCCTTCTCAATAGCCGTAACTTTTGGTTGGAACTGATCGGGCAAGGACTTCAAAATTTTTCCTACAATCTTGGATTCTGGTATTTTTTTCACCTAAATTGAAGCTGGAATTTACAATGTCACTCAACTTCGCATAAAATTCATCAAAGGTCTCACTATCTTTCATTGAAAGGTTTTCAAAACTAGACATGAGCCTTTGAAGTTTTGAGCATTTAACAGAAGGAGTGCCCTCATGAATAGTTTGTAAAATATCCCAAGCCTCTTTTGCGACTTCACAATTTCAAATACGACTAAACTCTTCAGGTGTGACAGCGCAAAAGAGAGAATTGATAGCTTTACTATTCTAGCTACTATTTTGGTAATCAATTGTGTCCCACTTATCAATTGGTATGGGGAAAATTACTCCATCAATGATAATCTTTGGTTCGATCCACCCATACATGACAGTTTGCCAAACTTTTTCATCAATAGATTTTAAAAACGATCTCATCCGAACTTTCTAAAAAGAATAATTGGATCCGTCAAGTAGGGGTGGTCGAACCATAGAATTTCCCTCATGAATTGAATCCATTATCACAAATCAAACAAGATCTCGCTCTAATAGCTTTTTTAAAAAAATAGAGTGACCTGCTCTGATACCAATTGAAAAATCTAGAAATCCACTAGATATTGATTTGTGATTATGTATCAATAACAATCCCAATCAAACAATCAAGACAAATCGACACAACGATTTTAACGTGGAAAAATCACAATCGGAGCACCTCCAATTGTAATAAAAAAAACCATAGGCAATAGCCACAAAACAATCCACTAAGAAGATATAAAGGAATTACACAGGTATACTCTCAATTACCTAGCGAATCCACGCCCGAATTGAACCAACCTCTATGTGCCTCTTCCAACCCCGTCTTCATCTCGGAATTGTCTTGACGATGAGCCACTCGAGAATCCACCAAAGCTTCAAGCTTGAATTCTTCATAATCCACCAAATAACAACTCTCTCTTTTGTGTAGAATTAAACAAACAATCCTTTGATGTAAACTTCTTAAACCATGAGTTGAATACTCAATCAAAACATCAAAGAAAACTAGCAAAAATAACCCCAAATATAAGCCCCAGATATAAACCCTAGAACCGAAGAAGAAGATCTGGAGGCGTTACGCTAGATTTGGAGCAACTTGCGAATTCATAGAATCTGAAATTGTGAGGTCTGCTCGAGCGTGGGAATTGACACTCGAGCGGGGACTCTATATGACGTGTTCCAAACCAGGATGTACGCTCGAGCGGGGAAATTGACGCTCGAGCGTGAAAACACGGATCACAGTATATTTGCAGACTCACCAAACTTCTAGAACTCAGCATTCTTCGCTCGAGCGGGGGAATATTCGCTCGAGCGGACAGGCAACTTTGAATGTATTTTTGCATTTTGCTTCTGGGGCGCTGCCCCTCAACCCCGCCGTGGCGCTGCCCTGGACCCGCCAAGGGGCACTGCCCCCTAGACCCCCGCAAGCTGACCGGGCAACTGGATCCCCGTCCTAGTCAGCGAAGTGGCAATCTTGAAAGAATTAACATCATACACTTCTCTGTAAGGCACAATTCGGGTTGGATTCACATCTAAAAACTTATAGCCTCATTGAAATAAAAAGTGCGAAAAAAAATACAACTGAAAAGAGTTTTATCAAACGGGGTTGCCAAGAATAAAAACCTAACAGGATATAACAATCTAGCAGTGCCGAAGTTAGAAACACAAGCCTCCAATTCAGAATTCAATAGAATGTTTTTGCTCGATATGTCTCGGTGAACAATAGGTGGGGTGCAATCATGATGCAAGTATGACAGAGCATCTGATATTGCTTTAATGATGTTTACCCTCAGAGTCCATCCTAATTCAATAGCTTGGGCATCAATTCTTGAGGCACAAAACAAGTTTCCCCTTTCCATGTACTCATACACCAGGAACATGCGTCTGTTGTGCAAACAGAACCCATAAAGCTTTACTATGTTTCAGTGTCGTATATTAGTTAACATTTGCACCTCATTTCCAAAACACTTGTTGAAAGTTGGCTTCTCTACTTCCAAACGATGGAGTTTCTTCAAGGCAACTACTTTGCCACTTGGCAACCGAGCTTTATACATACCTCCATAACTACCAATTCCAATGCAATATTTGATGTGAGAGTTGTTTGTTGCTTTAATGATGTCTTCATATGTAATTCTTCCATCGTAATTCCATATTGAGCAAATATCCCCATTTTTATTTGATCTTGCCTCATTTGGATTTTTTGGGTCTTTTGACAGAGAAAGCATGCAAATGCGAATACAAGTAAGGCAAGGAAAATTGCTATAGGAAGAGACATTAGGAAAATATGTTGGGCAATCTTCACTGTATTTAAAAGATTTAATTCTATTGTGTACAAAACAACAACTAGAATTTAAAGAAATAAAGAAAAGGAGAGAATTTGTTTGATTACAAAAATCAAACTCGAAATAATAAATAAATAACAGATTTTATTTTGTTACAAAAACAAAATTAAAATCTGATTAAATAAACAAATAAAACAGAATAAAATTAAACAACTTACTTGGTTAATTTCTTTGAATAATTTTTCTGATCAAGTCCAGTGTTTAACACTGTGTCCTTAAGACAGATTCGTCCTCTCCACGGTGCTTTCAGAATTTGGACGTCTATCTCCCAGGATAAAATGATCTATCAACGAATAAATGCAGCACTACAATTTATTCATCCGTCGAACACACAAAATGTTTACACTCTTTCTTTCAAAAATAAAATGCAGCAATATGGCAGAGATCTAAAGCAGAGGAATGAGTACGAAAATTGGAGTAAAAATCCAAATGGGAGGCTGGTCTATTTATAGATGTATAGGTGACTCTTGGTTTTGAATTAAACAGGTATTGTACCTGTTCAATTTGAATTAAACAGATACAAACAGGTTAGGCACTGTTTGGATTGAAATTCAAATCTGTTGGGTTCAAAAACGGGAAGGGCCCTGTTTGGATGAACAATAAATCCAAACTAGTTTAATTCTGTTTGAAAACGGGAAGGGCCCTGTTTGGATGAACAGTAAATCAAAAACAGTTTATTTGAATTAAATTCAAATGTTTCTGGCCCAAGAAGATTAGTATTAGGCTGAACAAGCCCAACCCAACCTCACACCACGCGCCCAAGCCTGCCCGACCGGACGGCGGCGGCGGCGCGCGTGGTGGTTTTTAGGTCCAATGGGTCTAGCCCATTTTGCCTATAACCACTCCCTCTAAAACACTTGGGTACCCCTTGGGGCACACCCCAAGTATCAAACCCATGCCTTATAAACCCTCTCAAAACCTCCCACCAAATCAATGTGGGACAAGCCTTATACAAACCTTTAAGGAATTTCCACCAAAACTCCATTTCCATGGAGCATACTTTGGCTTCAATTTCCCATTCACTCGGTAATGGTTTTGAACAACCAAATATACCACGTGAATCACAACGCGGCATAGAACACGTTACCACTTTGACCCGTGTAAATCGATGCACGGGGCCCACCTAAAATTTAGACCAAACTTAAGAAAAAATTCTGGTTTTATCCAGAATTTAATAACCATTTCCAACAAAATAAGCATAGGTATTCTTTCTTTTTTTTTTGGAAGAAGAGCAATAGGATGAGGAATCATTGACTCTACAGGATGCAATTTTGGAAACGGCATAAGCTTGGGATGGACATGAATACAGAGATCTACCTGAGATTTGATGCTCAAGCAGATTGTATGAGAAATCATGAACTATTAAGTTGCAAAGACAATATGAGACATTGCCAGAAAGATTGTTGTGGGAGAGATCTAATTGCTTTAACCATAGCAAATATGCAAGTCCAACATGTTGGGATCGGGGATCCCCCCAAGAGCTTTGCGGAAATTAAACCAAGCAGAATTACACACCCACACACACGGAGACACAATATTTTACGTCGTTCGGCCTCAATGCCTACGTCCACGGGAGAGTAGCCGGTTTTCACTATACCAATTGGAGATTACAGAATATTACAGAGGAGAAACTCACACTATTCTCACTCACCCATTCCCTCGTCTCCCTCGCTCACACCGAGGGAGACGGTTTCTCACATCTCTCTTGGTTCTCTTCTTTGGCTCTCTTCTCTCTCATTTCAACTCTCCAACACCTCCTCCATTTATACACAAAGGAGGAGGGATTTGATTGGCCATCACCAACCTCCTTCCACTCTCTAGTGGTTGGAGTTGGTGAGCCACCTCCATTGTTGGCCACTTCTCCTCTAAGTGCTCCAAATGGACATGCCACTCTTTAAGTGGTGCATTATCACTCTTCAAGTGGTGCATCCTCATTATGGGATGATAATCTAACAAATCACCCCCTCAACCCATATGAGGTGATTCACTGCACACACTGCTGCTAATCTTGTTACGTCCAAATTTCAACATAGTCTTCATCTCTTCACTGAGACGCTGCATCCCCTGAAAGCTAGAGATACTATACCAGAGATACAAGAGGAGGAGGGAATCCTACATCCTCAACTCAACTCACACCACTCTCTGATTTGGAGAGAGCCTCTGCTCCCATCTCCCACAGATCTCTTCCACGCTTCTGTCTCGGATGTCTTCACTTGCTATGCTTGAACTTGTGTAACCAAGATATCTGACACCCCCTGATTGGATGTCCTGCACCCCTGCTGGGATGCCTTTGACTGTCATGCATTACCTTGCAGGACGAACACTGGAGCAACTAGAAAACTTGTCGTTTATCTCATCAACGTCCTCTGTCTTCTTTGCTCGGAGCTTTTCCTCTGAACTATCGGCCTTTGCCTTCTGCACTGCTGAACAACCTCCTAGCGTTTCCATACGCTTGTTGTCTGTGCCTGTGCAATCCTTGATGTACTGTCCAGTAGATTGATGGTTTGACAGTAGCTCCATCTGTCAAAGCATCGTCATCTATGCACTTCCTTGCATAGGGAACACGGGAGCAACTAGAAAATTTCAGAGTTTGACACATCAACATCTTCAATTTTCCTTGCTCGGAGCTTATTTCTTTGAACAACCAGCCTTTGCCTCTGCACTTCAGAACAACTTCCCAGCGATCTCATACGCCCGTTGTCTGTGCTGCAATCCCTGATGTTCGGTTCTGTCTCACTTGTACGTCCGTACTGATGTTTGACAGTTAGCCCTTCTGCCAAGACAACTCCCACCGGTCTGTACAAGTTACCGCTATGCACCCCTGTGCATAGTGCTCGCATCCATGGTTTCTGATCTCCCTACGTCGAGCTCGCCTGAGAGATCCGCATCAACTCTATCATCTGCTGCCATGGAACTCAAGAAACCACCATAGAGAAAAAGGACTTGCCACTCATTGGCGCGCACTCTTGCGTTTGTCTCAATTTCTCTGTCTGGAAGTTCCTGTGAACTTTCAACAACCCGCTGCTGCACACTCCTCTGGCGCCTCTGTACGATACTCTACCGTACCCTTGCACTACTGCACGTCTGCATTTGTGCCCCTGTGCTTAGTATGCTCCTCTGCAACTATTGTTCTACACGTCCACATACCACCAGTACTTACTCGCATACAGTAGCTCCAACAGCCACAGCATTTCCTTGAGCCTGAACTGGTTGCCAAATCATCTATCCATCGATGAATGGTCTTCTCTTCTGATTGAACCAGATCCTCCGATGACATCAACAACCAGGAAAGTTCCCAGGAAAGACTGGTGGGGTCACACTCGATCCCACTTAAGAACCAGTCTCCTTAGACACTGCCTTTTTGACAGAACTTTCCTAGACATTGTTGATCTTGAGATAATCATACCTGCAATCCTCTGATCGCCCCTGACCAATCCTGATCTCCCTCGATCTGCCATCAAGCCTGATCTCCTCTGGTCTTCAATGATCTATCTCGAGTTGTACCTGGTTGTTCAATCTGGTTAGAATCTACCCATTCTAACCTCTTCAGTGACTCCGCAGCGTTCCACAATATCCGGCAACCTCCCTCCGAGTATTAAAGATGACAAACTCCCATGTTTTGACAATCTTTTTAAAACCGTTCAGAATTTCACTATTCTGACCTCGCGGTTGCGTCCGGAATGGTCCGATTAGCTAGGACCAACCTTCGCTGCACTTCCGGGGACCTCACTGAAAAATATCCCCGAAAGCTGGGCCACACCACAATTTTCTGAAAATTCTGGGCCAAATTGCAATTTTCAGAAGTTCAGGGAATATTCTATGTACCAACAGAATATTCCGTCCACTGCATCCGACGCCGTTCGTCCCTTCACTCTGCCTTCTTTTTACAGAAACTCCATCTCCAAAATCTGACCGTACAGATGTGTCCGGAATACTCCAAATAGTCTAAAACCACTATTGGATCGCCAAAAACGGACTCCAAATGACTTAGATCAAGCCAAAACATTTTGTACGCCTCAGATCTGCGGCTGCACCATAGCCGCGAAGCACTGGATCCGACCTATGCGGATGCACCTTTGCCTGCGTAACACTGGATCCCTGCCTCTGTGCTGACGTGGCAGATGACGTGGCAGCCACGTGGCGGCCCCTCACTGGCCCACGGTGCCACGTGTCACTGACGTGGCACGCCACGTGGCGATGACGTGGCTGGATGACGTGGCAGACACGGCCCCACCTTCGCTGACGTGTCCTGCCACGTGTACTGCGCGTGGGCAATGCGCGTGCGCCACACGCGCTCCTCCCCACTCGTCTTCCTCCTTCAGCCGCGCGTGGCGCGCGTGGCCGCGCGTGAAATGACGCGCCGTTCATTTCTCGGCGCGTGACGGCGCGTGTCGAGAGTGGGCCTCACGCGCCTTCTTCAGGAGGCGCGTGAGGGCGCGTGCGGTCTCCCCTGGGCTTCTGCTTTATGTTTCTGGACTCCTCTCGTCGAGCCCTTGCTCCTGGTATGCTCAAAACTCAATTTCGAGCAAATTCGATTTCTGGGCAGATTCGGACATCGCACTGTTTTTGTGCCGAAACGCCACCGACGAGGCTCTGATACCACTTGTTGGGATCGGGGATCCCCCCAAGACCTTTGCGGAAATTAAACAAAGCAGAATTACACACCCACACACACGGAGACACAATATTTTACGTGGTTCGGCCTCAATGCCTACGTCCACGAGAGAGTAGCCGGTTTTCACTATACCAATTGGAGATTACAGAATATTACAGAGGAGAAACTCACACTATTCTCACTCACCCATTCCCCCGTCTCCCTCGCTCACACCGAGGGAGACGGTTTCTCACATCTCTCTTGGTTCTCTTCTTTGGCTCTCTTCTCTCTCATTTCAACTCTCCAACACCTCCTCCATTTATACACAAAGGAGGAGGGATTTGATTGGCCATCACCAACCTCCTTCCACTCTCTAGTGGTTGGAGTTGGTGAGCCGCCTCCATTGTTGGCCACTTCTCCTCTAAGTGCTCCAAATGGACATGCCACTCTTTAAGTGGTGCATTATCACTCTTCAAGTGGTGCATCCTCATTATGGGATGATAATCTAACACAACAGGTATTGTTTCATTCAAATTATTACTACCCAATATTAAGTACTCCAAATAGCAGAGTTGTGGTAGCTCTTTTGGGATTGGCCCGCTAAGAAAATTTTTAAGAAGGTCCAAATATTGAATTTTACTGGGAAAATGCCCAAGTTCAGGAGGTATGTTTTCATTGATCTGATTTGCAGACACGTCAAGAAAGTTCAAGTTAATCAACTGACCTATAGAAGATGGGATCTTACCTATAAGAAAGTTATGGCTAAGGTCCAAGTGAGCCAATTGCGTTAAATGTCCTATTTCTGGAGGAATTGGACCACTAAGGATGTTATTACTTATATACATCTCAACCAAATTGCTTAGCTTCCCTATATCTGAAGGGATGGTATCGCTAAGTCAATTCGAAGAGAGACACAGAAAGTTTAGATTAGTTAATTGACCAATAGATGAAGGAATTGTACCAGTGATCTCAGTATTAGATATGTTAAGGTGTACTAGTTGGGTGAGGTTTCCCAAGGTAAGAGGTAGCAAACCTTGAAGATAATAGTTGTAAAAGAGATCAAGGTACATGAGCTTTGACGGAGTACCGATTTCGTCAGGTATGCTTACGCTTCCAGTTGAGAAACAATTGCTGAGATTGAGATACTCAAGGTTTGGTAAGGAAGCCAATTCATGTTTTCAAGCTTTCCAGGGAGAGAATGGGAAGAAGAAAAGTCAATCCGAGTGACACTTCCTACCTCATTGCAGGTGACGCCCATCAACTCGCAGTGATTTGCTGAAGCAAAGTTTGTTAGATAATGTCTCAATGGGACCACATAATTAAATGTGGTGTTATCATTTATAAAAAGCCTACAATTTAAGTGATTCAATTTAGTTAATAGGCTTAAGGGTATATGTGTTATGGACCTAATGTGTAGATACTAGTTGTATAATTTCTATTTCTATGAGGGGCAGAAATAGAAATTAAAAACATATTGGTTAAAGTTGGTTTAATGACTAATTAATTGGTTTAATGGCTAATTAATTAGTTTAATGGTTAATGGGTAACTGATGTCTGTTTAATATCCCATATGGTGGTTTCATGGGACTTTATAACTTTCAGTTATGAAAACCAATTACAACCTTTAAAAGGTTATGGTCCCTATTCCTTCCCAAGTGGTAAAAAAGAACACTGCCATGTTTTCTAAATCCTCTCAAGGAGAAACATAAGGCACCAAAGGGGAAAGGATTAGAAGGCAATAACATAGTCAATAACAAAGAGTTTATTGATAATCACGCTTCCGTTTAATCATTCATCAATAGATTCAGGTATGTCATTTTGTCTTGATTTCTTGTTGATACACATGGTAATTGATCCGAAGTTTAAGGTTTATGTTCTGAAATTTATGTTAACAAAGTTTCCCCACCAACCGCTATCAAGTAGAGCTTTCGCCTCTATTGACAGAGGTGAAAATGGCGATGCTTTCGCAGATGCTGGCGTTGTAATAAGAACAATAGCTACTATGCATACTGACACTGCTATTATGAATACAGCACAATGAACAGAAGACGTTATGCTATTAACAATCATGATTGGGATTTTGTAGCTCTAAAATAATGAGAGCATGTATGCAATGCATCCTCAGATCAAAGCTCAAGAGGCTTTTAAAAAATATTGTTGTTGTGGACCGTTGATCTTGACCCCAGGCACAGTGCAGGGAGTCAACCCAACAGTTATCGTGTCGACTACATACTACTATATGAACCTTCCTGTTCCTGATTGTTGAAATCATGATTTAAGCTGTTGAATCATTGGGCACAGATTCAACGGCCCAAATAAATTGACCCTTGAACTCGGTTTTTGGATTTATCACAAAAAAGAGAACCAAAAAAAAAAAAAAAGAGAGTACAAAACGTGTTCTTGATGATTCTCACAAGAAGTCTGCTTTCTCATTTATAATCCTCTCAATATTTTGTTCAAAAAATGCACAGCATTAACTAAACCAGCCATAATAATGTGGCATTGAGGTTAGACGAAAAGTTATTGATTGGTCCAAGAGCAGCGCTATGTGGCACCCCACATGCATTGTGATTGGTAAAGGGAGTGAGATGCACGATTTTGTGTTAGGTAATTTAAAAACATGAGGGGACATGGTGATTTGTGATTGGCCAAGGGCATAACCACGTGGTGTCCCTGGAGCAACCAATAATTTTTCAAGTTAGATCTTACATGATGAAATGATTAATAAATCAAAATTTGTCACTTATCAAAGACATTATTAAAAGTAATTTTTAGAGGTGATAAATTAGATGTCTCAAGTATTTTCCAAATAATAATTTCAAAAAGGTACATAGAATTAACTCACACTCCACCACGATGCTGCAATACTGTTCAATTTGTGCGTCTCAATTATCTTCAAATATATACATACAGGTGTATTCATTAAGTCAGGAGACCAATATAACAAAGAAAAAAAAAATTGACTTGACAAATGAATTAAATCTCACAGCCTCAACCCCTTGGACGGCCGCACTGAGCATCACATTTGGACAAGTCTGACTGCCCACTTCGCAATTGGTGGCGTTCAATGGTGCACACTCATTCAAGGTCTAACAAGTCAACTTAGTCTGGTGTGCATCTGGCTTAAGATACTCTACACATTATAAAAAAAATATATAAAAAAATCAGTTGAAAACAAAACGATTCGAGAATAAGATATTTTCTCCAGGGAAAATTGTATCCATACACATTGTAGGAAAATCACAAATTAGCGACGTTTCTAGAAAAACACCACAAAAAGATAAGCCGACGTTTAAAAAATTCGTCGCTGATACAGCCACCGTCATATCTTTATGGGGTTTTAAATACGCCATTATAGAGTTTAGATGACGTTTTTTAAGGCATCACTAATT
Organism: Camellia oleifera; assembly: GCA_022316695.1. Classification (NCBI taxonomy): domain Eukaryota; kingdom Viridiplantae; phylum Streptophyta; class Magnoliopsida; order Ericales; family Theaceae; genus Camellia; species Camellia oleifera. The sequence goes on from CM039314.1 coordinate 199,759,801, forward strand.
CTTAACATCCGTTGACTATTTCCATCAGAGGAGTTAACTATGACATAATCATGACGATATTTTGTGACCTTTTTATGAAAAAAGCCACCTTTCCCTTTTTTTTTCAAAAAAAAAAAGAAGCAAAATTAACGATGTTTTTAACTCCTGTTCAAAACAAACCTTTTTCCTCACCCCCCCCCCAAAAAAAAAAAAAAATAATAATAATAATAATAATAATACAAACCAACCTATAATCCATCACCATTTTCAAAACATATACCATAATGTGAGTCAGTATTCATTTTCTAATTTTCCATAACCAAAAACAAAAACCTTAAATCACAATATGTTAACTCAATACAAAAAAAAAAAAAAAATTGCTAATATTTTCTCATTTTAATAAAAAATAATAATATGGAGTGTACTCTGGTATTTAACTTCAAAGGCTGCTCTCTCTAGGAATGGCAACGAGGCGGGACGGGGCGGGGCCGAGGATCACACTCCCCGTCCCCAATCCCCGATTGTGAAAATCTCCCCGGCCCCGATCCCTGGCGGGAAACCTACAACGTCCCCATCCCCGCCTCCTAACGGGGATCGGGTTTCCCTGACCCCGAAAATTTCTCGCTCCCCAAATCTGTTTCAACACCACCATCATCAACAACAACAGAATCATCATCATCAACATCATCAACCGAATCATCAACATATCAACAAAAACATCAACAGATCATAAACCAAAAAAAAAAAAAAAAATGGACAGATACACATAGTACACAAACAGATCTGAGATCTGTGTCACAGAGAGAGAGAGTGGATGAGAGAGAGAGAGAGAGAGAGGGAAGAGAGAAACCGCCTCCGACGTCGATTGCTCTGACGCTAATACACAAACAGATCTGAGATCTTGAAGAGGCATTTCGTCACATACGCGGCCTCTGACGCCAACTGCTTCCCCCTGTATACCATCGGAGACTGCGACATCGTCCCTTCGTTACCGTTGCTGCTCGATCTACTGAAAGAGAGAAAGGGAAGAGAGAAACTGAGAGAAGATGGAGAGAAAGAGAGAGAGAGAGAGATAGAGAGACAGAGAGAGAGAGAGCAGAGACAGTTCTGTGTTGTGTGTGTTGAGTGTGTGTGAGTGTTCAAACAAAACCCTACACACACACACACACATATGTTATGTATAAGCAGGGGCAAAAGAGTAATTTCACTTCGGGGGACAACCGGGCCGGAGATCGAAGCCGGGACCGGGCCGAGCCGGGTCTAGGGCTGAAACATGTATCCCTGTCTCCAGCCCGAATATCATTAGGGATTTATTTTTTAATACCATCCCCAGCCCATCGGGGGTATTTTTCGGGGAATAGCCACTCAATTCGGAGTTGGGAGATCGGGTGTCGCCGTCGGGCCGGGTTCCGATTGCCATCTCCAGCTCTCTCCTCAAAAAACTTTGCCTCCAACTCATCATGTTGGCTTTGCAATGATACAACAAAGCATTACACTTCAATACACCCAATAAATATATAACTGAAAAAAAAAAATATATATATATATATATAGTAGAAATCAACCTCACAGGCCACAACCTCACTCTTGAACCACAAACAGCCAATAAGCTTTTCACTTCTTGTAATTTTAACTAACCAACCAACCCTCATCAATAATCATGTGCCTCTATCTGTCCAAGAACCTCAATGGAAAAACAAATTAATTAACATAATTTACTCTAAAAAAGTGATAGTATGTAAACAAGCAGATAAAAAGAACCAATGTTTCATTTTCCCCTCATTTTAACACCTATATTCGTAAAATTCACATTCCCTTAATTTTCTTATCCTACTTACCCTACAAACATTTCATTTGATCCAAAATCATCAATTGCACAAACAAGAATCAACCAGATTAATGGGAGTTACAAACTAAACTACCTCAGCTTAACCTCTTAAAATGTATGTCAATGGGCAGGGAAATTGCCTAAAAAACAGAATGCCATAATCTTGTGGCATTTTTTTTGTTCATTCAACATTATGATAATATGAAATTGCTAGCTCCAACATAAGCATTACTTGTGTTCTATCACACAATGTACGACGGTTTATTTGTTAAGACAAACTTATGAGGAAAAAATTTCCAAGTAAATTTTCAGATGTCAAAGAAATTAATTAACTATTTTACATTTAAATGGCAAAATGATGTACATACCGAGGCATAATTGGTAATGGATTTGACACCTCCAGCTCCACCACGACTGGCACGATGGAATTCATCCTCAATATAAAAGTTCAAGGGTGACAAACCTTCCTACATATACAAAAACCAAGACCATATAAAATCTTTCACCTTTCTAAATCAAATTCATAATCCAATTTTTTACCAAAAAAAAAAAAAATATTTGAAGAAAGCAACAAATGTCACCTTGAAATAATTTCTATTTTATATCTCCCAGTTTGAAATGGTAATATAAGTACACCAATGATCCATACAAAAAATTTTAAGGTGATTTCAGCCATACATACCATCAAAGAAACGTCAATAGTGCACCTATTATACTCAACATCCTCAAAAGTGTTAAATATATCTAATTCAGGAAGTGTGATACCCAATAATACCTATGGAAAAAGTCTGTTATAATACAAAAAATGAAATACAATTTGTGTTTATTGTGAAATGGTGTCAAATGAAACCTGTCAAGCTCACAAGACTAACCATCCTATTTTAATATGGCAAATGACATAATCAAGTGGGCTTGATTTTTAATATTCAACATGCTTAGACAACGATGAATACTCAAGCAGCACATACACCTACTGAGCAAACTTCTCCATAGAATGTAGTATCACAAGAAAAAAGAACAGTTAATTTAGACATCAAAACATTAGTATGTTAAAAAAGTTAAATGAACAATAAAAACAATTATAAGATTTTTCATGAACATTATTGAAGTAAGCAACATAGTTTAATTTATAATGTGAGCACTTGCAAGAAAGATATATATCTTTAATCGCATTACTTAATAGCCAAAGCCTCCCAATACTCTCTAGTCGGACAAAACAGGTTGAAAACTAGTCTGGTACCCAATGAAAGGTAACTTTCATCTCCACCAAGAAAGACAGAAGCACAAGTGAAGCAATTGAAAACTACAAGCACTTATGGTAGAGTGGAAATAGAAAAGAGATGAAATTTAACATATTTGTCTTGTTTTTTTTCATATGAAATAAATAAAAAAAGTGACATCATTGAACTATGTTGCATGAACAAAAAAAGGTGTTGGGCAGAAATCAAAATGTCAGGTGAACAAACCTTCCCAGTAACTTTCTTATTCTCCACAGGTATAATAGCAGGATAAACGCGTTCTTTGATGCTAAATCTATGGCCACAAAGAAAGAAAAGACATTCAAATGTGCATCAGAGATGAGAAATGGCTATGAAAGTTTTGACTTGAAAAGGTATAACAACAATTTTAACAAATAGAAATCTAAGATATACATCCATTTCATTTAATTTGATACTAGCATATTTTTTTTATTTTCCTAATTGAGTATTCAGAAGGAAAAAAGACTTCTATACATGAGATCAAGGTGTAATTGCACTTTATCTAGTAATAATATATAGTAGCCCTCTTACCTAATCATGTGTAAATCACCAATTAGTGTACTTACAGGAAAAAAGATACAAAACACAGAGGAAGAAGAACCATTCCTCTTATTCTCCTTATCCATCTCTCAGCAAACAAAACCATAGACACACATGCAATCATCATCTAGTGAATCAAAATGTCAAAAAATTTTAACTTGAAAATGTTATCCAATTTTTCCCTCTAAAATATGCCCTCTTAAATTTTTTTTTAGTAAATATATTAGGCCCACCAAAAAACTGAAATTTTTAAGCAAAATCACATCAAAAACCACAGCAAAAAACCTTGAACGCACTTTGAAACTATGGAATCATAAAATTAATGGTCAAATAAAAACAATATTGTCAGCAAATCACGATCTAAACAAAACTTTTCCACAAATATTTAAAAGAGCTATTTAAATTTGCAAATCTGATCACAGACTAAAAAACTCTGACAAATTTCCCAATAAAAATCGATTATACATAAATAATAATAATAATAATAATAAACCTTTTTCCAAACCCGATCTACCATGAAATTTACAAATCTATAAGAAACTATAACGAATTAGCCAATAAAAATTGATCAAACATAAAAGCATAAACCTTTTCTCATACTTGATCAGCCAAGTATCTAATTTCGACTAGATCTAGCAAAAAATAGAATCAAAAAAAGAAGAAAAAAATTATGAAATCAGAGATCTAGAGAACATATTTGATACCTTAAGGGCCTGAGGAGCAACGTCCCAACCCAAACGTAGTCTCTTTCTAGGAAGACAATCCATGTGAGTGTGTGGAAACTCGATCACACGTTCCATCTCCATGATCGAACACAAATAGATCCAAACAGAGTTTACAGAGAGAGCGACAGAAAGAGAGAGAGATTTGCAGAGAGATCGAAGAGAGAAGAAGAGAATCGAAGAATGATAATGATCTGATTTGAGATTAAGAGCAAGAGAGATCGATCTAATTCAAGAATGATAAAGATCTGATATGATATAATCTGATAATGAAAAAATTAGAAAGTTAATTAGCAGAACTAATTTGACAATGAAAAAGTAGAGAAGATGATAGTTCAAACTCGAACACCGATTAAGAGAACGAAAAATGTACCTTAGATGAAAAGCAAGAGAGATCGATCTGGTTCAAGAATGATATTGATTTTGAATCTGCAATTTGATGAAGAATAGATCAAGATCGAGATTGAGATTGAGATCGAGTTCGAGTTCGAGTTCGATGAAGAACAGCTAGAGCAAAGCCCGCGAGCGACAGAGATCGATGAAGAACAGCTAGAGAGTTCGATTGCGAGAGAGAAGAGCAAAGTGAGAGAGTGAGATCTGTGAGAGGGAGTGAGATCTACGAGAGTGAGATATGAGTGTAAGAAGGAGGGAGACGGACCATAACGAAGATATGAGTGTGAGAGTGAGATCTGTTATGTGATTTTTATTTTTTTTAAGTAAAACACGGAACACGGTGCTCTGTTATTATACACTAAAAAATGGCGCTTTTTTGAAATGATGTTGTATGAACGCCGTTGTATGCCAATTTTCTTGTAGTGACATAAAATTTATACTGAAAACACCATAAGAATAATGTGTCAGCGTAATTTTTGTTCGTAGTAAAAATCATCTTCGTAAGTACTTTGTTTTAAAGTGAAAGATTGACATTGAGTCACATAATTTTGTGCACGTTTTCTATTTGTATATCATTACTCATATTATATATAATTTCATAACTATATTACACTAATTTGTAACTAATACCACAAAAAATGTAAACATCATAACAAAAGACACTACAAAACCTCGTAAATTTGCTCACCACAGCCTTATAATAATAACCAAAAAAAAAAAAAAAACACACACAATGTTCATAACAAAACTACAACTAAATTTCCCCTAGACTATCAAAAACAACCATATGGTGATCATTTTTCCATGTCATTTTAAATCATTTTGGTGCCCCATTTTATATTTCATCCAGGGAATTAGTCAGTTTAGTGTAGTTGAAGTTGGTGGAAAATCTTGGGGGAAGAAAGATCTCCCAGGACTTGCCTCAAGGAAGAAGAAGATAGAGAGGAGGACTGACTCGGTTGAAATGAATTTACATTATAAAATGTGCCCCAATCATGGCTTCCAAATTAATTAGAGACCAACCAATGCAAAAAATTAATGGGATTATTAAATTGTTGGAGAATAATAATGCCACGGTGAAATTTGCATTACTTTATTTATCTATATGCATTCTTGCTTTTCATTGCCAGTCTCCTCTAATAAACAATTATGTTACTAAAAATGATAATGTTATACACAGAATTTGTATATAGAAATTTCATAAACAATGATATGTCACATTTACACTCATTCATTGGAAATCAAAAAAATACCACTGTAGTTTATAATTCCAAATACTGTCACTACACATTATGCTATATAAATTTTATGTATAAAAAAAATCCGTATGGAAAACATGGTCATGCAATACACAGTAAGGGGTTCAAGATTACTCATTAATCATGTATCAAAATAAACAAAATAAAAGAAAATCCATGATCAACCTCAGCTAATTTTTGTACATGGCATTATTATATATCCCCTGATTCCAGCTAATGCCTGCAGAGGCTTTGGTAGGGCAGTCTGCAAACAAGAAACACTCGAGACACCTGCAGCATTGTTGGCCAAGATCACGGATTGGGACTTGAGCATTCCATGGCCACTGTTGCTAAGAGAACCAAAATTTGAGCAATCAGTTGATTGGTTGAAAAAGACTCGATCGGACAAAAGCAAACCCGAGATCTAATAGGTCCTTCAGCAGACTTATTTGTGTTGGGATCGGGGATCCCGCCCAAGACCTTGTAGAAACCATGCCAAGCAGAATTACACACCCACACACAAGGAGACACAATATTTTACGTGGTTCGGCCTCAATGCCTACGTCCACGGGAGAGTAGCCGGTTTTCACTATACCAATTTGGAGATTACAGAAAGATTACAATAGAGGAGGAGCTCACACTCTCCTCACTCACACACTCTCCCGTCTCCCTCGCTCACACCGAGGGAGACGGGTCTCTCCGTCTCACATCTCAACACCTCTTTGGCAGTTGGCTCTCTTCTCTCTGCATCACCTCCTCCTCCTCACCTCAATTTATACACAATTGAGGGAGGAGGTGATTGGCCATCACCTACTCCATACCACTCTTGAGTCTTTAATGGGGTGGGTGAAGTGGAGCAAATGGACCTTCCATTTGGGTAGTGGATGGTGCTGCACTACCATTGTGCTGCACTAACAATTTATTGGGTTGAAACCAACAAATCACCCCCTCAACCCATATGAGGTGATCCACTACACACACAGCTGCTAATCTTGTCACGCCCAAGAAAACAATAGAATCTTCATCTCCTCACTGAGACGCTGCATCCCCTGAAGCTAGAGATAATACACCAGAGATACAAGAGGAGGAGAGAATCCTACATCCTCAACTCAACTCACACCACTCTCTGATTTGGAGAGAGCCTTTGCTCCCATCTCCCACAGATCTCTTCCACGCTTCTGTCTCGGATGTCTTCACTTGCTATGCTTGAACTTGCGTAACCAAGATATCTGACACCCCCTGATTGGATGTCCTGCACCCCCTGCTGGGATGCCTTTGACTGTCATGCATTACCTTGCAGGACGAACACTGGAGCAACTAGAAAACTTCACAGTTTGATACATCAACATCCTCAATTTTCCTTGCTCGGAGCTTATTTCTGAACTATCAGCCTTTGCCCTCTGCACTTCTGAACAACTTCCTAGCGTTTCCACATACGCTCGTTGTCTGTGCTGCAATCCCTGATGTTTGGTTCTATCTTACTTGTACGTCCGTACTGATGTTTGACAGTTAGCCCTTCTGCCAAGACAACTCCCACCGGTCTGTACAAGTTACTACTATGCAACCCTGTGCATAGTGCTCGCACCCATGGCTTCTGGTCTCCCTACGTCGAGCTCGCCTGAGAGATCCACATCAACTCTATCCTCTGCTGCCATAGAAATAAAGAAACCACCATAGAGAAATAAGACTTGCCACTCGTTGGCGCGCACTCTTGCGTTTGTCTCAATTTCTCTGTCTGGAAGTTCCTGTGAACTTTCAACAACCCGCTGCTGCACACTCTTCTTGCGCCTCTGTACGATACTCTACCGTACCCTTGCACTACTGCACGTCTGCATTTGTGCCCCTGCGCTTAGTATGCTCCTCTGCAACTATTGTTCTACATGTCCACGTATCACCAGTACTTACTCGTATACAGTAGCTCCAACAGCCACAGCATTTCCCTGAGCCTGAACTGGTTGCCAAACCATCTATCCGTCGATGAATGGTCTTCTCTTCTGATTGAACCAAACCCTCCGATGACGTCAACAACCAGGAAAGTTCCTAGGAAAGACTGGTGAGGTCACACTCGGTCCCACTTAAGAACCAGTCTCCTTAGACACTGTCTTTTTTACAGAACTTTCCTAGACATTGTCGATCTTGAGATAATCATACCTGCAATCCTCTGATCGACCCTGACCAATCCTGATCTCCCTCGATCTGCCATCAAGCCTGATCTCCTCTGGTCTTCAATGATCTATCTCGAGTTGTACCTGGTTGTCCAATCTGGTTAGAATCTACCCATTCTAACCTCTTCAGTGACTCCGCAGCGTTCCACAATATCCGGCAACCTCCCTCCGAGTATTGAAGATGACAAACTCTCATGTTTTGACAATCTTTTAAAACCGTTCAGAATTTCACTATTCTGACCTCGCGGTTGCGTCCGGAACGGTCCGATTAGCTAGGACCAACCTTCGCTGCATTTCCGGGGACCTCACTGAAAAATATCCCCGAAAGCTGGGCCACACCACAATTTTCTGAAAATTCTGGGCCAAATTGCAATTTTCAGAAGTTCAGGGAATATTCTGTGTACCAACAGAATATTCCGTCCACTGCACCCGATGCCGTCCATCCCTTCAATCTGCCTTCTTTTTACAGAAACTCCGTCTCCAAAATCTGACCGTACAGATGTGTCCGGAATACTCCAAATAGTCTGAAACCACTATTGGATCGCCAAAAACGGACTCCAAATGACTTAGATCAAGCCAAAACATTTTGTACGCCTCAGATCTGTGGCTGCACCATAGCCGCGAAGCACCGGATCCATTCTCAACTGCGGCTGCACCTTAGCCGCGTAACACAGGATCCCTCCTCTGTGCTGCTGACGTGTCTGCTGACGTGGCACTCCTTACCGACGTGGCACTGACATGGGCCGCCACGTGTTGATGACGTGGCCGGGTGACGTGGCCGACACGTGGCATCCTCTTGCTGACGTGTCGCCACGTGTCTGATGACGTGGACGCCACGTGGCTGGTGACATGGCTCTGACCTGGCGAATCAACGGCAGCCACGTGGCGACGGCTGCTGACACACTGCCTGCGCGTGCCTAGCGCGCGTGTCCCGCACGCGCTCCATCTTCAGTCACCTTCTTCCTCTGCGCGCGCGTGGGGCGCTTGGGAGCGCGTGAACCCACGTGCCGGCTGCCTTCACGGCGCGTGACAGCGCGTGCTGAGACTGGGCCTCACGCGCCACCTTCTAGGGGCGCGTGAGGGCGCGTCTGGTGTCCCCTGGGCTTCTGCTTTATGTTTTTGGACTCCTCTCGTCGAGCCCTTGCTCTTGGTATGCTCAAAACTCGATTTCGAGCAATTCGATTTCTGGGCAGTTTCGGACATCGCACTGTTTTTGTGCCGAAACGCCACCGACGAGGCTGTGATACCACTTGTTGGGGATCGGGGATCCCGCCCAAGACCTTGTAGAAACCATGCCAAGCAGAATTACACACCCACATACAAGGAGACACAATATTTTACGTGGTTCGGCCTCAATGCCTACGTCCACGGGAGAGTAGCCGGTTTTCACTATACCAATTTGGAGATTACAAAAAGATTATAATAGAGGAGGAGCTCACACTCTCCATTTGAGCAGATGATGATGACACTGAAGAAAGGAGTTCTCTTGGATACCTTCCCATTATTGTTTCTAGAAACACCACCCCAAATCTATAAACATTACACTTCTTGGTCACCACAGCAATAATTGGCGACGAAGCTTCCACTGACCTCCGATTCTGACCAGTGACTACTTCTTCATCATCATCTTCTCTCTCGACTCTCGAGTAGGGCATGTCTTACTCTTCGATTGTGTTTTGGGTTTTTTTACGCTTCGTTTCCATCTCCCTCACTTATCACATAACACTATGCACGCACCTTAACTTCATATTTTTTAAGTAAAAATTATAAAATTAAAAAAAAAAATCATAATCAGATAATACACCAGGCATAACTAAAAATATAATGAGTCATAATTAAAAAAATTCATCATAATTAAAGAAAAAAAAATGACATAAGGTGTATAGTAGGAGATGTGTATAATAGAATTTCTCATTTTATTTTGCTTTATATTTTGTAAATATTTTATTTTACATTTTTTCCTTCACTTGAAAGTTTTCAATTTTTTGTCTTGGTTTGAGAAGAGTTAATTTAGTCTGACTTTTTGGTTTGTTAACATAAATTAGCCTCGTTTGGGAAAAAAAAAAAAAAAACTTTTAACTTTTTTTTGTTTGGATGTGATAGTTGTGAGAAAAAAAGTGAAAAAATTATGATTTAAATGTAATATTTTGTCTTATTGATTAAATTAACCTATTTTATTTTTATTTTTTTGTATTTATTTAGTCACTTTAACTCTTGCCAAACAAGCTCTAATGTCATTTTAAAAAAGAATAAACATGATTTTTTAATAATTTTTTAATCTATTACTTAACTTGACGTAACTTTTGAACAATACTTCTAAAATTTGTTCCGTATAATTCAAAATTTTGGGGCCTAAACCCCTATACTTTAATAAATTAATTACTAGTATAATAGCGTTTTTTTAAGAAAATAACAAAAGATGGAATTTATTAAAATAGTTTTTTTTACCCTTTTTCCTCTTTACTCGTTTTCTGCTGTCATTGAAAACCACATCTTTTTCATTCTTCTATGCAAAAATGACTTAAAAATTTCACTTAAAACCCACACAAAATTGACCGGGTAATCAACCGGGGAATACTTCGAGTTGATCTTTGTTTAAAGAAAAAAAAATTAAAAAAAAATCATGATTCATAACGTTATTTATTTTGTTGAAAGTCTTTTTTTTTTTAAAGTTTAAATTATGTAATTTTTTTGAGATTTGAAGAAAAAATATAATAATTTTTATAATTTTTGCATAATTACACTAACTAACCGTCCTTCTAGTAAGATTTACAAACCAAAATTAATACAAATAGTATAAAGATACACAAGATAAAATGTACATTTCAATCTAAATAAATAATAATTTTTTTTTTATACGACTAACGGATTTATGATAAAAAAAATTAATGAACGTTATATGAATTAAAATTTTAAAAAAAATCAATGTCAAACTTGTAAAATTTATTATATATTTTTTAAAAAAAATTTAAGAAAAGTGCAATTTACCCTTTTCTTTTTTCTCTAATTATTTGTAATCTTCTGCCCTTTTTTTAACACGGATCCACGGCTAGTTGCGTAGCTTAAGGTCAAAACTCGTATGATAGGTTAGGGGATTTTGAAGGTAAGTGCAATGATTTATTTTTATTTTCGTAAACTCTTCACTTAGGTTAAGTTTGGCATGACCTAAATAATACAAAAAGTCAAAAAGTCACTATCCTATTTAATCACATCATCTTATTTAAATCACATCACCTCTCTAACACATCACATCAAACCCAACCCATATAAACCAATAAGTCAAAAAGTGTACTTTTTTAGAACATCCCAAACCAACCCTTAATTAAATCTCTTTTGCTGGTAATTTTATTTTTATGTGTTGAATGTATATATACATACATATATTGGAAATCAAACATATATATATATATATATATATAAATTTGAAACCCTTGCTGTGTTTGGTTGGGTTGGGGGATTTGATGATGGATTTGGAACGAAAAATGAAAAAAGTAAATAAAATGTGAATAAAATATATTTACATTTCATTTAATTTTACATACATTTTCCGTCTTCCTTTCTAAATCCGTTCCTAAATTCCTAACCAAACAGAGCGTAAAAGATTTTAAACCATATATGTTGTTTGACGATACGTGTGCTTATATATGAAGTGTTTATGAAAAATGTTGCAGATTGTGATGAGTGATGCAATTTGAGGAATTGGGTTGTTTTAGTAAAATCCGAGAATGGTGTTAGTGTTGGCAACTGGGGATCTTCACATCTCACACAGGGCACCAGATTTGCCTCCCACTACAACAAAAAGCACCTTTGGCGACTAAATTTTTAGTCGTCAAAAGTCCCTCTTTAGTCGCCAAAAGTCCCTCTTCACAGTTTCCGCCACTAAATTTTTTAGTCGGCCGTTTTGTCGCCAGTACTTCGTCGCCAGAGGTATTGGCGACTAAACAAGTTTTAGTCGGCAAAAACAGGTCTTTTAGCGACGAAAGTGATGGTCACCAATAGTGAATTACACTTTTGGAAATTATGCATTTAGAGACTAATATTTTAGTCGCCGATAGCCATGAATCGCCGACCAAAGTGATTAGTCGCCCAAAGCAACACTTTTGGCGACGACTAATTTTAGTCGCCAAAGGTATTCCGTGAAAAAAAAAAAAAAAAAAAAACCTTATTTCTTTGCATTTTCTAAGTTTTGAACCGCAAACCCTTTCACATTCTAAACCTTTAACAACACACTCCTTCCACTATGCCATTACAACATCATATGAATAGATATGCAATATATATTATTTATATAGTATATTGACCGGTATTAATACAAAACTATATATATAAATATAATTATTTTTATTCAATATAATTTATGTAAAAATAAATTATTTATTAAAAAAAATTTAGGCCACTTTTGGCGACTAAATCCATTATTTAGTCACCAATTCTATTATTTTGGGCTACTAATTAATTTTTTGTCGCTAAAAAAATAAGTTCAAATTAAAAATAAGCAGTTTTGGTGACTAAATCTATTTTTAGTCGCCAAAAATGTCAAGGCTACTAAACTGAATTTTAGTCGCCAATTGACTGTTTTTAGCTACTAATTTTTTTTTTTTGTAGCCAAAAACCTTCATTTTCAGCGACTAATCTTTTTTTAGTCGGCAAAACACCTATAATCGGCAACCAAAATGTTTTTTAGTCGCCAAAACCATAACTTTTGGCTACTAAATTATTTTAGTCGCCAAAAACCGTTACTTTTGGCTACCAAACAATCTTAGTCGCTAAAACCCGTACATTCGGCGACTAAACTGCCTTTTAGTCGCTAAAACCCTGGTATTCGGCGACTAAACTCTGTTAGTCGGCAAAAGTGTTCAATTTTGGCGACGAATTCCATTTTAGTCGCCAAATCTAGAACTTTCAGCGACGAAAAATGAATTTTTAGTCGCCAAAAACGCTTTTTCTTGTAGTGTCCTAAGTTCAAATCCATGCTTGTTCTTGGCAAGATTCAGCATATTGTTTGCACTGGCAATCTCTGTATCAAAGTAACTTTGTTTTCTCATTTTTTTTTTCTTTTCTTTGTTACTTACTGATTTCCTTTATGTTAATTTTATTAATTTAATCTGCTTGGAGTTATGGTGCTTCATTGTCATATACATAATGATGTTGGAAATTAGTCACCAAATTATATGCGCAACACCCGATGCTTTTGATCAGTCTTGTTTTTGATTTCAATATGATCTCTAGGCGTGTAAATGAAGTAAAATTTAAGAGATGGAAATGTTTTTGGTTTACTGAAGGGCTGTTTGGTCATTTTCTGTATAAATTTATTTTGGACAATATATTTAATTTCTTTCCAAATGAATTTAAATGGTTACAAGTATACCGGAAACCTATGCATTGTTCGACTATGACTAGGCAAAATTATATGCGCAACACCTGATGCTTTTGATCAGTCTTTTTTTTATTTCAATATAATCTCTAGGCGTGTAAATGACGTAAAATTTAAGAGATGGAAATGTTTATTGTTTACTGAAGGGCTGTTTGGTCATTTTCTGTATAAATTTATTTTGGACAATATATTCAATTTCTTTCCGGCTGATCAAAAAAAAAAATATTTAATTTCTTTCCGAATGAATTTAAATGGTTACAAGTATGCTTTTTTGTGAAATTTTGCCTTTGGTATATCATCTGCTTTGTTGTCTTGGAATTTTAAGTTAATGGTAACCTAGTCATAGTCGAACAATGCATAGGTTTCCGGTAATATTACATCATAAAGGTTAAATCGCATTATTCACACACTAGTTGGACCTCAACCCTAATCTGGTGATTGTAAAATTACTTTTTTTAAAAATAATAAAATAAAATTGAAGGTTTTTTTTTTTTTGTTGTCACTCACTACAACAAAAAGCACTTTTGGCGACTAAAATGTATTTTTCGTCACTGAAAGTAGTAGAATTGGCGACTAAAACGGAATTAGTCACCAAAATTGATCACTTGTGCCGACTAAAAGAGTTTAGTCGCCAAATATAAGGGTTTTAGCGACTAAAAGGTAGTTTAGTCGCCGAATGTAGGGGTTTTAGCGACTAAAGGTTGTTTAGTAGCCAAAAGTCACAGTTTTTGGCGACTAAAATGATTTAGTAGCCAAAAGTGATGGTTTTGGCGACAAAAAAATAGTTTCGTCGCCGATTATAGGTGTTTTGCCGACTAAAAACTGTTTGGTCGCTGAAAGTGAAGCTTTTTGGCTACAAAAAAAAATAGCAGCTAAAAACAGTCAATTGCCGACTAAAATTCAGTTTAGTAGCCAAAAGGGGACGTTTTTGGCGACTAAAAACAGGTTTAGTCGCCAAAACTGCTTATTTTTAGGCGGAACTTAATTTTTTAGTGACTAAATAATAGTTAGTAGCCGAAAATGATAGAATTGGTGACTAAAAATTTAATTTAGTCGCCAAAAGTGGCCTAAATTTTTTTATAGTAAATAATTTATTTTTTACATAAATTATATTGAATTAAAATAATTATATTTATATATATTATTTTGTAATAATACCGCTCAATATACTACATAAATAATATATATTGCATATATATTCATGTGATGTTGTAGTGGCATAGTGGAGGGAGTGTGTTGCAAAAAGGTTTGGAATGTGGGACGGTTGGCGCGGTTTGAAACTCAGAAAAAGCAAAAAAAGTGGATTTTTTTTTTTTCGACGGAAACACCTTTGGCGACTAAAATTATTAGTCGCCAAAAGTCTTTATTTTGGCGACTAAGCCGTTTAGTCGGCGATTCAGTGAGTATTGGCGACTAAATTATTAGTCGGTAAATGTATGATTTTCAAAAGTGTAAAACACTATTGGCGACTAACACTTTCGTCGCTAAAGACCTGTATTTTGGCGACTAAAAAATTATTAGTCGCCAATACCTACACCGACCATGTATACGCGACAAATGTGGCGACTAAAAAATTTTGTCTAGGAAAGTAAAATTTCGACTTTCGGTGACTAAAAACAGACCTTTGGCAACTAAAAATTTAGTCGCCAAAAGTGCTTTTTCTTGTTGTGAATTTAGATGTAATATTACATATTGGTTATGCTGTTGATCTGATTGGGCACACAATACTACAATATTTCTTCCTGTCTTTCTAAAACCATATGCACCATTCTCTAATCAAATATTGTTATATTTTCATAAGCAGGAAGTTCATGATTACTTGAAGAGCCTTTGCCCTAGCTTGCATATTATTCGCAGTGAATATGATGAAGATGCCCGTTATCCAGAAACCAAAACACTTACAATTAGACAATTCAAGCTTGGGTTGTGCCATGGTCATCAGGTTTACTTTTCCTTCTATCTTTATTTTAAGAGGTTTAGGATGGTGACCAGTTTTGATTCTTTTGATCTAACTGCATGAATGTAATTATTCTTAATTGAACCTTAAAAGTATATTTTTTGAACAGCAAAGAAAAAGGGAAACTTTATTAATGAGATGAGCAAAAACAAGTAACAAAATACAACAATAAATGAGGGAAGTGCAAAAAACATCATAGCTAACACTCCACAATCCCAACTAGGTTGGCACCAAGGAGGAAGCAAAATCATCTGCTAGCACTAAACCCATAGATTGGCGAGAAACCAATCCAAAATAAAGAAACAAAAAGAAACACAGAAAAACCAGCAAATTGCTCCAACAACTTATAACCAATACACCAGCAAAACACCTGCAAACACACACCAGATATACTGCCCCCTGCTGCCCTATGCCTTCTAATAGATAAACAACACAAAAAATACCCCATGCCCTTCTAGCCAAGACACCATCTCTATTGTAAGTTGGACAAGGAGTAACAAAACCCATTAATAAAGACCTGATCTATTATAGGTTGGACAAAGAAACCTGCACCCTTACAAACAGCAACAAACACTAGCAAACCTCAATCAACAACACTGCAGTCTATATTGACCCAAGATAAACCAAGGGAAGCTTCTGATAGAAACAATGCAGTCTATTAACTAACTGGGTCGAAATACCCACACCACATACAACACTTTTGTGAAAATTGATTTTCAATCCTGAAATGATTTCAAAGTTGATTTTCAATCCTGAAATGATTTTAAAGTGTAAGAAGAATAGCTTCTGCGGGGAAAAGAGGAAAGACAATGGCCAGACAACTTTTGAAGGATGAAGACCTAATGTGCACTACAAAATTTGCAAAAGGAAAAAAAAAAGAAGCTGCTGGAAAATTGCTAGAAACAAAAAAATTCTACTGGGAGAACAAAGTTATCGGAGGAAAAATATCTATTGTCCACATGCATGGATAGGTGTTATATAAGCAAAAATTCTTGCTTAAGAAAGGAAGTAGTGGTCTCCTAAAATACTTCAAAGAAGCAAGAGTTTAGGTAGGATTTGAAATACTCCATAGAAATAATAGTCTGTGTAGGATTAGAAATCCTGCCAATGCCAATCCATCCTATTTCATTTAGACAAACTCCTAATATATATATATATATATATATATCTGCTGTAAAAAAAATCCTAAAAATAAAATAAATTTTTTTTTAAAAAAGTGACAAGTTGGAGGCCCACAAAAGAAAAGGCCCAATTAAAAAAATGGTGGCCTAGAAAAGGAAATGTCCATGATGGTCTAGAGAAATCCATGATGGCCTAGAAAAAAATCTACTGCAAAAAAAAAAAAAAAAAAAAAAAATGATGGCAAGTTGGAGGCCCACAAAAGGAAATGTCGAATTAAATCTTTGGACTTTACCCACGACCCTTACGAAAAAAAAAAGTCCCTGAAAAGAGACCCATGCAAAAAAAAAAAGGACCATGCAAAAAAAAAAAAAAAAAAAGCCATGAAAAGGCCAAAGTCCATAAAAAGGGGCCCGTGCAACAAAACAAAAAAATAATAAAAGGCCCATGGACTATAAGGAGCAATGAACCCATTAAAAAAAAAATACAAAGCCTGAAAAGTAGTAGAAAGGGACTAAGGTCAAGAAATAATTTCATCCAAGACCTAAAGAGGATCTAGATAAAAGTGCCAATTTGTCGTGACTCGCACAGTTAAGAAAATTCACTTGTGCAAGTCACGAGAGGGCATTTGTTGGCATATAAATTTCAACCAAATTTATGTTTAAATTTCAAATACAATCAATGACACACATAGAGCCTATGATAAGATTGTTGTAGACAATCACTTCCCAAAATGATCAACTTGCTTCGCTGAAGTGTATAAATAAAACGTCGTATCTCAGCGACGTTATTCAAGATACTCAAGTGACATGTGGAGCCTACGAAAGATAACACCTGTAGAGCCTACAACATGGACACCACACAGGATGAAGCCCCAAACATCAATCCGTTTAATCAGATATACGATTAATCAGATAGCGCTATCATTCAAAATTCAAATGGCGTTATCATTCAATTTGAAATTCAAATTGAAGATGAGACATTCTTATCACTTGATGGCCCTCTATAAATATGAGGACTATCACACAAGACCAAGGAGGAGAAAATCCAAAGTGAGAATATCAGAGAAAGAGAGAAAGAAATCAAGAGCTATAAGAAAGAAGCTTAGAGAACTCAAGAAACTACGCTACAAACGCAGAATGGCGATGAATAGGTAAAGGGTTCCAAACCCAAGAATTGTACTTTGTATTCGAGGGTTCAAAACCCATAACAATTTCAATAAAATATTTATTTTTCTTAAATTGTCTTCTGTTATTTATTTTGTTCTTCATTAATCGGAGGTTTCATTTATATAAAATATGTAATTAACGATCTAGAATACAGATCGGAAATAGGAACCTGCTATTCAAATAATCAACACTGTTTAATCCAAAAAACTAAACCGTGGACATTTGTAACATAAAATTTTGAAATGTGTTGAAACACTTCATATTTTAAAATTTGTGTCTACAGTAGCACCTCTAATTAGGCCAAGCTCCTTTGCTCTAGACAACAAAACATTCAAACCCTCTGCTACAACATTAAAGAGAAAAGGTGAAAATGGATCTCCTTGCCTTAACCCTTTTTGGGGATTGAACTCAGCAGTAGGAGATCCATTTACCAAAACGGAGATACTATGGGAAGTCACACAAGCTTTAATCCACCCAATCCATCTAGCTCCAAAACCAAACTTATAAAGCATATCAAGCAAATACTCCCAGTTCACAGTATCATAGGCCTTCTCAAAGTCCAACTTGAGAATAACAACTTTAGTTTTTGTCTTCTTCCACTAATCCACAATCTCATTAGCAATTAGCACCCCATCCATTATATTTCTTCCCCCTAAAAACGCAGACTGATTATCACTAATCACCTCAGGTAACACCTTCTTCATTCTTAAAGACAACACCTTAGACAACATTTTGTAAACTACACCAATAAGACAAATAGGTCGATAATCCAAAAGACTTGATGGATTGAGCTTCTTGGGAACAAGAGTAAAGAATGAGCACTTTAAGCATCTGACCAACCAATCATTCTCATAAAACTCCTTCATGAAATTCAAAAAATCATGTTTCAATATACTCCAACATTTAATACTCTAACATTTATGTATGCAATATAAATTAAATCCATCCGGACTCGGGGCCTTGTTACCATCACAACTTTTAATAGCTGCCCACACTTTAACTTCAGAAAATTCCACCTCTAGAGCAGCTGCTGTATCAGTGTTGAGAGATTTTAGTGTACCAACAATCTTGGGCCTATGCACCCAATTCTCAGAAAATAAACACTTAAAATACCGAACTACCTCCTGTTTCACCTCATTAGGTTGCATAACATTTCTTTCATTAACCTGAATAAAATCCAACATGTTCTTACTTTGCCTGCTTTAGTGTCACGACCCAAACCCGCCCTTATAGGTTTAGCATCGTAATCGGCCAGTAATCCTTGGATTACCGAAGGCCTCTGAACAGATTAACATGTAATAAGGGGCTAAGGAAGCAATAACGTAAATATAAATGTCCAATGAGCTGTGCTGACTTATATGAAACATAGTAATTTAAAACTTTATATACAAATCAGAGTGCCAACAAAACATTATACCACACACGTTACAGATTCTTAAGTACAGCCAACATAAACAAATTCAGTCTCATGCATAAACAGACTAATCAAAACTTGAACCCCTGACACTTTGGGAACCTCCACATGAGGTACAATGGTTGGCTGGTAACAGAACACAGTCCCCTTACAAAAACCTTTGGGCTCAAACTCCAGAATGCTCACCTATATACATATATTTACAAACAGTGAGCTATAGCCCAGTGAATAACATTAAGCTAAAGGGGTTAGTGAACGAATTCCGAACATTTTATATGTATATATAACAGATCATAGCATAATCATAGTCATCTCATATCAGAACATAATAATGGCATATCCCATAGAACATATCGAACATATCACATAACGTCTTCCGGCTAGAGTAACCGGTCCTGGACACCGATTAAACACATATCACCACAATGAAGTGGCTAACGAGATCTCGTAAATGTCATGGACCCGCATTTTCATGCCGTCCCCCATGACTTAGGACTATCTATGGATGCCATAATAGATTTCAAACTTGGAATGTTCGTTCACAGAAGCATATATCATTTCAAAAAACATAACATATCATATCTAGTTTGGAACATAATTTCATATAAACGTATCTTTACGATAACGTTACTCACAGTGGTTCCGTAGGTGGTCAATTGATTCTCGGACGTTGACCTACAATCACAAAAGCACATAACACAGCGTATCTTATCATTACACATTCAAGTGGCCAACACGACTTAGCTTACATTACGTTGGTTCATGTTCATTCTTATCACATGGCTTAGAACACACACACACCCTTGCATTCTCTTAACTTAACACATCCATTTATTAGTGTGTTTCTAACCCATAACCTCATTACTATAGCTTAATTAAGGCTTAGAAATGCCTAAGATGCAATGAGGATGTCAAAACATGCCTTGGAACACTTAGGCAAAATTTCAGAATTTTAGGCCCTCGCTCGAGCGTAGGTTTCCTCGCTCGAGCGGACATGTAGAAATGAAACTCCGCTCGAGCGTAGACTTCCTCGCTCGAGCGGACATGCAAAACAATGTGAACTATCGCTCGAGCGCACATACCTTCGCTCGAGCGATCTACAAATGGTATGAAACTTCTGAGGTCGGTATGGTCATCCCTCATCAAGGGCATCGACCAGGCGTTGTCGAAAAAAGTAGCCGCGGGCTGAGTAAGCAGGGCAAGAATCCACAACTTGCAATTTATCCATCAACCATATCTGGGGAGGGATGAAAAATGAGAGAATAAAGAATAGAGAGATGTACGATGAGAGAAAAGTAAGATGAGGGTTTTGTGAGAAAAACCGAGCCTGAGGGCCGAGTGATGTGAGCAAATACATATGTGAGCTTGGGTGGGAAACATTACCTGCAGCAGTAGTGGACTCCCCGCAAACCTGGTTGTCTCTTGGCGGTAGAAGGCATCCAAACCTAGCAATGTCTCGGCCAATGTCATAGCCATACAGCTCTTTCTTTCCCTCAAGCCTTGAGCGACTTCAATCAAACGGATGCTAGCTCCTCCGGAGCCCGAGACAAACAGAAAATGAGATAGCATGCACAAGCAGAGGGCATGTTGTCGGAAACCTTGCCAATGATGGTTGCTGCGGTCACCGGCATCAGAGAATCGGTAAATCAGGCTCGGGATATCCAACATGCCATTACCAATCAGAGATCGAGCATCATGCGCGTTGAGACCGCACATCCGCCCTAAAGCTTGGGCATGGCCAAAACGAGACTGAGGCAAGATCTCTTCTGAGCGTTCAGACTCCATCAAAGCTTGAAAATCTTCAAAAGTAGGACATACCTCTTGCCCTCCGAAGCTGAAGACATGCGTCGCCGGGTTCCAAAATCTCACTACGGCGTGGAGGAAAGGAAGGTGCAATGGAGTCCGGCCCAGCGTGAATAGTGCATTCAAGCCGAAACCCCGGAAATTCAACTTTTCCGAGCCATCTAAAGAAGAGATCCAAGATGTGAGATTTTCTGCGAGAAATGCCTCCATTTTTGTGCAAAGCAGTGATGAATTGAAAGAGTTCCAAAGTTGGAGCTTTATAGGGGGGAAACACTATTCGGGGACACGTGTCACAATTCTAGGAGTTGCAGAGCAGGTGGCCGGCCGGCCATCTATTCTAGCAGGCCGGCCATCTTTGTTTCAAAAAGTGGCCGGCCGGCCACCCTTCAGTCCCCAAGTGCAAAATGTGGCCGGCCAGGCATTGGTCCTGTTTTGCCCTCCGGAAGGAATTTTGAGGCATTTCTATGCATCGGGGATGTCGAAGGCCTCCATTTCTCTCAGTTTCGGATGCGTTCTATCATCCAGATCGTCCGTCCGAAGTACGCTTTGTTGTATTCTGCTTATCGAGTTGTTGCTTTGTTTATTGAGTTGTAAGTTTTGTCGAGCTGTCGCATTTTATGTTTTTGAGTTGTTACTCTTTGTTTACGTAATTTTGTTAAGTCTTGTTTATCGAGTCGTTAACATTGTTGTATTTTGCTTATCGAGTTGTAAACTTGCTAAGATTCTGTTATTTCTTAGTGAGTCGAGTTGATTTGTTGCGTCAGTTCATTACCTGACCCGGTAAATACACAAGGCACATTCCCATTCAAATTCCATTTTTGTGCAAAATGATGCGATGCGATGCCAAGAGTTTCAAATACCAACATCTTTTCAAAAGCTGTTTCATTCCATCGTGTTTTACAACAAAGTAAAGGTACAAGTTTTACAGAAAATAAAACTGCCTAACAATATGCAAAGTGCTACAAACTACTAGCAAAAAGTAAAATAAAGCAGGAAATAGCATCAATGTCCTCGAGAGCGGGAATGAGGAGTCCCCCTCATCCTCTTCTGCGGGATAACCTTTGCACCATCATCACCATTCGGGTCGGAGCTGTCATCCTCAGGATCCCCCTCAGCCTCGTCTCCACTCCCGGAACCAAGGCCGGAGCCCCCCTCCTCAGCAGATGTCTCTGACTCACGATCTGCGACCTCCTCCTCCTCCTCCTCATTGGGCTCTGCCTCTATAACATGTGCCCTACGTCTGCGAGACGACCCCGCTCCTCGAGCTTCTCGAGAAGGTCTAGATGGCCCTGCTCCCTGAGAAGGCCTGGATGGCCTAGCTCCTCGAAAGGGCCCAGATGGCCCAGCACCTCGACCTCTCTGAGAAGGCCCAGGTGGCCCGGCCCGCGGCGGTGCATATACAGGAGGCATCTAAAAATGAAGAGTTCAATACATCAGTTCAAATATGAAAAGCAGATGCAAGTACAGTATGCGAGTGGGCTGTGTGTTCACCATCAACTTGGACTGTATGATCAGAAAATTCGAGTTTGGGACTGCGTGTTCTACTCTTCAATCAGTGGGCTGTGCGTTCACCATCAACTTGGACTGTGTGTTCAGAAAATTAGAGTTTGGGACTGCGTGTTCTACTCTCAATCAGTGGGCTGTGTGTTCACCATCAACTTGGACTGTGTGTTCAGAAAACCAGAGTTTGGGACTGCGTGTTCTACTCTCAATCAGTGTGGGCTGTGTGTTCACCATCAACTTGGACTGTGCGTTCAGAAAATCAGAGTTTGGGACTGCGTGTTCTACTCTCAATCAGTGTGGGCTGTGTATTCACCATCAACTTGAGCTGTGCGTTCAGAAAATCAGAGTTTGGGCTGTGTGTTCTACTCTCAATCAGTGGGCTGTGTGTTCACCATCAACTTGGACTGTGTGTTCAGAAAATCAGAGTTTGGGACTACGTGTTCTACTCTCAATCAGTGTGGGCTGTGCGTTCACCATCAACTTGGACTGTGTGTTCAGAAAATTAGAGTTTGGGACTGCGTGTTCTACTCTCAATCAGTGTGGGCTGTGCGTTCACCATCAACTTGGACTGTGTGTTCAGAAAATTAGAGTTTGGGACTGCGTGTTCTACTCTCAATCAGTGTGGGCTGTGTGTTCACCATCAACTTGGACTGTGTGTTCAGAAAATCAGAGTTTGGGACTGCGTGTTCTACTCTCAATCAGTGTGGGCTGTGTGTTCACCATCAACTTGGACCGTGTGTTCAGAAAATCAGAGTGTATCCTTTTTGAGCATGTTATAACCTCTCCGGGAGGTGAACCAGAGGCCGCGATCGAGCCGCCTTCGCCGAAATGCACGTTTTCTCACTCGTTGTTTCGCAACAAACGGGCACCCTAATTTATGCTCGTTTTGCATTGTTATGCACGTAACTTGCATTCTCACGAGCATTTCGCATTGTCATGCGTGTTTTCTTGGTGTACCATACCTCTGTGCTCGAGCATGCGTTGCCACGCACGTTCCTTTCTCGTATTGCGATGCACTCACTCGCCGACACTACGTGTGTCAAACTTTCGGAATCAAAGGAATCACATTGAATATATGTTGTTAGCATATTGTTCTTGTTGAATTTCTCTCTTTTGCAGGCACGATATTGTATGTACGGTTCATTTGAGGCTGGTGCGACCAGACGAATCGCGCAGGTATCGTATCTTCTCCGTGTGAGACGCGACGAGAATTGAATAATTCTCCGCATTCCTAACTGCATGAAATGTAGTTGTTGCTTTGCATTGTTGCTTAAAACTGTTGCATCTATTTGCGAATACTTGCTTCATTACAGCTTGCTGCACTTGCATGATCATTAAGTTACATCTGGCTCCGTGCATGCCGCTTTGCATCTTGCCCCCTTCGCCTGCGGGCACGCTTGCGGGCATATTTCTGTTCATCTTGTATGATTGTCTAAGTCTTCGGCCTTGTCAAAAATGGGTCGTCTCTGGGCTTTGATATTCACTCCCGTCACTTGTGACTTCCAAGTTCTGTCAAAGAGGGGCAACTGTAGACACCCCATTTTTGACCGACCTTAAGACTCAGATGTCACTGATTGAGCGCTCGGTGATGTTGCATATTGTGCTCGTTCAGAAGTCTCGGAGTCGCGGCCGTGAGCCCTGCCTCCGGACTTCCGAACCCTCTTCTATACCCTGCCTCGGTTTGCGAACCAGAATCGGTTTTCTCTGTTTCTCTTCCCGAAGGGAGGGAGAGGTCCTGTAGACCATCTCTCAGTGGCCGTAGGCTACATTTCGTGGCCGTAGGCCATTTTGCCCATTTCGGAGTCCGGTTCTCGGTTTTCGGAGCCGTCAGGCCGTGTGCCTCGGTTCGGGACCGTCTAACCATCTCCGATTCCTCCGGTTTTTGGTATACATCTTATTTACTCTCTTTTGAGGGACACTGAGGTCTGAGAGACCCACTTCATGGCCGAATGCCACTTCCGGTGCTTAACAGCCTATTTTCGGGATCTCGAACTGCGTGTTTTGGCCCCCGAGCATTCGTTTTGCATCGGTTTTCGTTCATTTTTGGCAGGTACCTCTGTTTTATCACCAGGAAGGTCACTGAAGGGTGGGAGGCCAGCAATTGTCTCAGCAACCAATTATGCTCCTCCGGCGCCCTCTGACGCCCGTTTTTCTCACTTCCGAGCCAATGTTGACCACCCTAGGAGCATTTTCTTCAAGCCAAAACCACATATTTGTGTTGTACACACATGGGAGGCCCCTAATATTACATGGCCGGCCAGTAATTCTTTTTTTCACTTTTGAACCTCTCCTAAAAGTGGCTTGTTGTCTCTCCTGTTTTACAGTTGCCAATTTCCAACCACAGGGCCTTGTTGAGGAGACCTGGGAGGCCACCAATATGTGGTGGCCGGCCAGAAAATCCACTTTCCATTTTTGCCCTTGGCCAGCCGGCCATAGGGGGTGGCCGGCCGGCCACCTGCAACAAAAATACCTAGTCGGCCTGCTTCTTCAGGTTGAGTACATTCCAGTTGTGCCTTGGCTTTCCCCCAAAAATATCTCTATCCGGGGGACCCTTGTGGAGGGAGATAAGGGCTCATTTCCCTCCACTTTTGCCTTAACTCTCCTCTCCCTCTCTTGCCTAGATTGAGAGCCTCCCAACTCTAGAGAAAGGGTTACAAGAATTGGTTTGAGCATATACATACATATCATTCCATTTCCTTCAAGTTTAGGCCCCATTTCTTCATCATCTTCAAGCTCTACCATCACCACTCCATTCCAGCAGCAAAGGGAGGAATTCCAGCAGCTTAGGGTCATCAAATTTGGTTCAAGAAGTAGTCAAAGTATTGGTCTTCAAGGGTAAGTAGACTTTTCCCCTTTTGTAGCCCATTTTTGCACCAATTTCTTAGCCTATTTGCTTATTGTTTTGAGCTCCGACCCTAACTGAAACTAGGCCTTTTTTGAGCCATTCTTCATGTTTGTTCAAGGGCTCAACCCTGTTTGAGCCCTCCATTTGGTACTTGCTTCAATACCCCTTGGTATGTCACATTTTTGCATGAAATTTATAGCCTATGTGTGATCTGTTTTCAAGCATAATGTAAACTGTAAGTGGGCCTATTTTGAGCCCCTCTTCAACATTGAAGAAGGGCTCAACCCTTTTTGGGCCCCCTATCTTGCACTTACTTCATAATCCATCCTATTTACCGTAAATTTGCATGATTTGTTTGGCCTATATGTAAATTGTTTTGGAGAATCTCATGAACTGTTATTGTACTTATTTTGAGACCCTCTTCAATATTGAAGAAGGGATCAACCTTGTTTTCATGCTCTATAAGCCATTTGCTTTGAATCCATGTTTTACCCTTGTTTTTGCATGCTTTGCTAGCCCATTTTGCTTGTGTTTTTGGACCATGATCAGAACTGAAAGTGGTCATTTTTTGACCTTCTTGACATGATTTATTAAGGGTCTTTGGCTGTTTGGTGTTTATTTTGTATACCTCATGTTATAGCCTCTTTTGAGCCTCATCTTGCATGACATTTTGAGCACATTTGTATACTGATTTTGGGGCTGTCATAAACTGTAAATGTTCATATTTTTGGTCCCTCTTCAGTGTTGTAGAAGGGTATTTTGTTGTTTGGGCTTTGAATTTACCATCTACTTCAATACCCCTCTCTTGGCCCCTATTTTTGCATGCCATTGTTGCCCTATCTATGCTTGCTGTTTGACCTTGTTTTAGACTGGAAAATGCTTGTTTTGGGGCTGCCTTGCTACTGTATTTTCACTCCATGTCCGTATTGTGCATGCATTGCATAGCTATAGGCCATTTCGGGTGCCTAAATTCGCATTTCGGGACCATTCCTTGCATTTGGCGTCATTTCGCCATCTTTCGGGACTGTTTTCCCCCATATTTCAATGCTGAAATTCCATTGGCATGTTTGCATATCATTTTCCATGTCATTTCATGCCTTAATGCCATTGCCTCGGTTTGCGTGCCCGTGTGCACGCATTTCGAGGCACTTCATTTTTATCCATCGGCCTCTTATGTGAGTGTGGCTGAGGCTCGCTCATGTTAGTGTAAGTCCATTTTGCATTCTGTATGCCATTTTAGTCTCATTGCATCGTGTATGCCATTGCCTCGGTTTGCATGCCCGTGTGCACGCATTTCGAGGCATCTTATTTTTCATCTCTCGACCTCTTATGTGAGTGTGGCTGAGGCTCTCTCATGTTAGTGTAAGCCCATATTGTATTGTTTATGTCATTTTAGCATCATTGCATTCCATATGCCATTGCCTCGGTTTGCGTGCCCGTGTGCACGCATTTCGAGGCACTTCACTTTTATCCGACGGCCTCTTATGTGAGTGTGGCTGAGGTCCACTCATGTTAGTGTAAGTCCAATTGCATTGCGTATGCCATTTTATGCCTTGGGATCATTTCCCCGGTTTGCGTGCCCGTGTGCACGCATTCCGAGACATCTCATTTTCATAGCATTGTATATGTTAGGACTGTATCTTAGTTACATTTCATACATATCATGCATATTGCATCATGTTCGGGATAGGAGTTAGCCCGGGCACGGGAAACGAGGCACGTTTCGTACTCCGAGCGACAGAACGGGTCTCAATTCCCAAGTCACCGACACTCCGGATTATCCATGATGGAGTTAGGTCTAGTTGTATTTCCATGAGCATTCATTCTATATTGAATTGTGCAATTCGGCTCCTCGGCCATCATGCATCGATATGCGTGATTGGTGGCACGAGGATCGAGGCATGCATATATTTGTGAAATACATTGTTATGCCCCTTTCCTGCTCTCTGTTGCAGCAAAATGAAGAATCGGTAACTTTTCGGAGCCCGGCACGCATTTCGAGGAACATTGCAAACAGAGGCGGATTGGGGCATCCCAGTGGATCTCCGCGCAAAGCAGCCCAAACATGCATCATATCATTATCCGGAGCGGAGTCAAGGCAGCCCCCTGGCTTGCATGCCAGTTTACAGTTTTTCTTAGTTAATTCGTTAATTAATTAGAAATTTGTATATTATTCGGACTGTATATATTCGGACTGTACTATTCTTTTATTCGGGACTGTATTATTTTATTCGGACCCTCTGTGCGAGGGCATAATTTTAATAAGTGTGGGTGAGTGTGATGTATGTCTTCCAACCCCACGTCTTTCTTCCCTTTTATTTACCCGCTTATGATGGTTAGATATAGGGCATATTTCAATTAGCATACAGTATGACAGCATGTTTGCATCATTCATCTGTTTTGCACGCACCGGGCTCGGCGCATCATACAAACTGCATTTGTATTTCAATTCTAAATTGAATACATGTTAGTCGTAGCATTCCATATGCCATGTTTAGAATAGCCGAGCCTGCTATAGTTGCATTTTTGTATGTGTTACATTAGGCATTGTTGTGTATCTAGGATCATGCATGATTTCTAACGAGCTTTTGTTTTGGCTTGGAGTACTCGGTGAGTTTTATGCTTTAGCATCCTTGCATGCGTGTGAGTGTTGCCATGAATAGCATGCTTACCATGAGGCTAAATGCTTATGTGATATAACTGCCTTGAATGCCTGTGGGTGGAGGTTGAGTTACTTGAAGTGGAACAATTCATCAAATGTTTGTTTTAAGCCCACTAGATAGTGGCAAAATCATGTTTTTCTAAGCCCACTCGAGGGTGGCAAATCCACGTCTTAGCCTACCTGCGGATAGCACCATCAAACCATTTTCAAACAAACAGACACAAAGTGTCTTGTTCCAATTCAGGCGATTCAGTCTATACTTGTATGATGTGCGCATCACATAGTAACCTAGGCTAAATAACCGGAATAAGGACTCACAATGTTTTCAAAATCAGATATCATGGTTAGTAGAGGCCGGTCTTTGACCAGGCGAGCGGGGGTGCTCACGAAGTGACCTTCCCCAATCGTACCCAAGTTCCCGAGCCGAGGCAACTTTGGCACCGAGTCAGGGTTTCCTAAATTTCCCATTTTAAAATATTTAGGTGGCAACTCTGTATCTGGCGAAGCAGTCCATGTTTGGCACTTCTTTCAAAAAATCTGTTTTCAAAACGATTTGCCGGATTTGGACTCTTCGGTTCAAGATTGAGAACCGTGACATTTGAGTCCTTCGAACTGTAGTGACCCAATATCGAACCAGAACGGGGGGGACTCGCGCTCCCTTCCCCTGGGATGCGTTCGGGGACGTCTACAGTTTCTGGCGACTCTGCTGGGGATCTAGAGAACTTGACTCGAACTCATGATATCTGGTTTTGACTATACTTGTGTGTTTCTTTGCATTGCATTTGCATTGGTGCGCCTAGGACACCGTGTTTGCCATCTGCTATTCCTGAGCGGTTTGCCGGAGGCTTGTCTTGTCAAGGCATGTCCATAAGGCTGACCGGTTACGGGCTCTGCCAGTGTGGGAGCACAAACCCCGGTTTTACCGGGGCACCCTTTTCGACCATTCGACCTAGTACATATTCGGATCCATAGTGACCATTCCAAACTAGGACAGGTTGCTTACCCGTTTATAGGTTATTTGAAAACGCTGTGTGCGTAGTAAAACCCTAGTTCCTGACAAAATAGGACAGGGAAACCCTACCCCAACATAGGGGTGTTTTTTGGCTTTCACTTATCTGCTATGTGCTTGTTAGAGTGCGTCTCTACAGGGAATGTATGTATCAGTTGAGTTTGGGCATCAGGCTTGCGGGCATCAGTCAATATCTGAGAATCAGTTGTCTGCGGATATCGGATTCAGTTTTGGGGAACAGTAATACAGAAACAGTGATCAGTTATCAAGGACAGTGTATTTTCAGCTTATCAAACTGCGTGTTGTATGCCCGACTGTGTTGTATGTATTTAATTTAAGCTGTTATGTTGCCTTTTTTTCTGGTTTTTTATTTCCTTTTCGCTTTATTATCTTTTTGCTAGGGGCAGTTTTTAGCACGATTGCTTCCGAACCACTAGACTCTCCCCAAGCACTTTGGACACGAGGTCGCCGACTCAATTGATCCGAGGATCTGGTTGACGGACATCCAGTGTTCCACTCTCTACCCCCAGTTATCAGAAGAAGGCCGAGGAGGCGCAGTGTGTCAGAACAGGGATTACCGGGACAGAGGGCTACTTTGACAGTAAGCAGTCAGGTTGAGATTTATGTGTCTGCCATAGAGGTACATTTACCGGTCATTCAGATGGAACAGCAGAATACATCAGGGATAGATGCGATGATGCGCCAAATGCACGAGAGCATGAAACAGATGCAGGAGGATGCCATCCGCCAAGCGGAATTCTCCAAACAACAAGCCGCAGTCATGGCCCAGCAGGTCGAGCTGATCACTAGGCTGCAACAGCAGAACGCGGCATCTGCTTCACATCAGGCTCCTCCTCCACCAGCAGCTCCACTACCCGAGCAGACACCTACTGGTCAGAATACCCTGCCAAATCCTCAGAATACCCTCCCGAACACCCAGAACACCCTACCCAATGTCCAGAATATCCAAGAGGACACCAATCTTCCAACGGGGTTGGCTCCGCCCCCGCTTCTGCCGCAACTGTCCAAAAATCTTACACCCAACCACCCGGACTCTCCATTCGAGTTCGAGGTAGATCATACAGCTCTAAAACTGAGTAAGTTCGAGAAGCTTTTCAAGAAATCGCAAGGGGTGAAGGCCATCCCAGACATCGAAGATGGATACACTGACGTGGCCGTAACACTGCCAGACAGATTCAAGATGCCACAGATTGATCGTTTTGATGGGTCGGGGGATCCTATGGTCCATCTCCGGCTATTTTCAGACATCCTGAGGCCAATGGGCTTAACCCGACCACAAAAGCTTTCCTTGTTCGGCCGAACTTTGTTGGGCGTGGCAGCCATTTGGTACGCCAAGTTAGAAGATGATGTGAAAAGAAACTGGGATGAGATGGCTGAGGCCTTCGTTGCACAGTACTCGTACAATACACAGATCGAGATTACAACACGTGATCTCGAAACGACGAGGTAGGAACCCAAGGAGACTTTCTCAGACTTCGTAACTAGATGGAGGGCGAAGGCGTCGATGATGACCTTGAGGCCTACAGACAAAGATCAAATCCGGATGATTGTGCGTAATCTCCAACCGAAGTTGATGCAGAGAATGATCGTACTCCCCTTTCCCACCTTCTCAGACTTACACGAGATGGGGGTACAGATCGAGGATGCGATGAAGCAAGGTTTGATCGACCAGGACCGGGAACAGCCCCGAAGGACATTCAATCGCAATAACAACGCAGGCCCGAGTGGCGCTGCAAACACAAGGACTTCGGAGGTCGGTATGGTCACCGCTACTCCCCCTCTCCATCCAAGGCCCGCGGCGGCCACACCCTTTTCCAGTACATCCGGGAGCAGTACCCAAGCCCCGAGATATCAATCCAGAGGCCAAAGAACCTTCACTCCACTATACATGCCTTTGTCCAAGGCTCTCGGGGTTCTAATCAAAAATGGGCACCTGAAACCCCTAGAGCCGAGGCCATTACCAAATCCACTCCCCCCTTCCCACAACCCGGCCAAGTACTGTGCGTACCACCAGCAGCATGGCCATGATACAGACCAATATTTCCGGCTGCGTCACGAGATTCAGGACCTCGTTGACAAAAACATTATTCTGCCTCCCGAAAGACCCAACGTCACAACCAATCCACTCCCCGCACATAACCAAGATCCACCACCCAAAAGAGTCAATTTCATCCAAACTGGGGTCGTGTCCTACGATCCTAGTATCTATATTACTCCCTCTCACCTACCCAAGCCGGAGGTGATCCTTCCTGACTGCACTGACTTGTGTATGTTGGACACCTTCACAACCCAATCTGAGCCAAAGGTGGTGACCATCGAAGATGGAATGGGGCAGGTTTCGGAGGAAGGAAGAATTATTGAGTCTGGGATGGAACAGTCTGGGAATCTAGCTGGAAGAGCCTATGATCCGAGCGGATACATCCTATCAGCGGGCCAGTCTAAGCTGAGTGTAGGGCTGACAGAAAAAGCTGAACTGTGCATGATTCGGGGAGACAGACTTGAACAAGGGGCAGATGATCTGACAACAGTGGAAGAGGACTTTGCCAACCTCCAATTCTTCAATGACCAAGAAGCAGGGGATGCAACAATCAACTGGTTCGAATATGGGGAGTCAACAGAGATTACTGGATGGGTAGATGATCAGCCAGATGTCGTGGAACTTCAGCCAGAGCAAGGCCCTGCAGGGGCAAGGGTATCAATGATGGCCGGAAGGGCCGAGAGTCATAATGGATTGCCAGAGATCTCCGGTACAAAGAATTTCGCTCGGGATCAAAATATTGTGAAAACTGAGCAACAAACCGTACTAACACGGGAGGAGCAAGAGAAGAAGTGGGATTCTGAGAGAATCCGGAAAGCCAAGAGCCATGAAGAAATTGAAAATGCTGCGAGCACGAAAGCAGGATATGCTGTGAGCATATGGGATGAAAGTACCGAGGGTACAAACTTGCCAGAACCAGATAGGTGTCTGTTGAATGCTAGCGGGATGTGGTGAGAAGACGATGACTTATGTCTTGCCCACACGGATGAAGATTGGGCAGGCGCCCAACCAGATGATACTTGGTACCTCGATGAGGTGGACCACATGACCAGGAGCGGGCACACCTCGACCAACCTGAAGCATCTGGGAAAGATAAAGAGGCTGAGAAATAGAGAGAGAAGCAAATTGAAGAAGAAGCTGTACTGAGACAGTTAAAGAAGATACAAGCAGACATCTCCATCTGGGGACTGCTTATGGCATCAAGGGTACATAGACAGGCCGTCCTATCTGCTATGGACAAGGCTAAACTCTCCATTGATACTACACCAGAACAGCTGGTTGGGCTGGTTTTCCCGGGAGGAGGTTCCCCGGCATTAACCTTTTCAGACAAAGAACTGCCGCCCGAAGGCGTGAATCATAACAAACCCCTCTACATCTCCATGGAATGTAGAGATAAGTGGATACCGGTGGTACTTGTTGATACCGGGTCTGCTATCAACGTCTGCCCAGCCAGAACAGCATATGCAATCGGGTTGAGACCCGCGGACTTCATACCAACCACTCAGGTGATCAAAGCTTACGATAATACCAGCAGGGAAGTGATGGGGACTGTCAAGGTTCAGACCCAGGTTGGTCCAGGACAACACAACATTGAATTTCATGTCTTGGACGTTCCCGCAACCTTCAACTTACTCTTGGGGCGGCCGTGGTTGCACCAAGTAAAGGCAGTCTCTTCCACTCTACACCAGATGTTGAAATACCCTCACGGGAAGGGAGTTGCAATTGTTTTCGGAAACTCATCCATCCATCCGCCGCCGGAAGTGTCTACACCAGTTTTGGAAATCGAGCACGGCACGGAGGATGTGTTCTTATCGGGGTTCACTTTAGCGGAGGCCCGGGTAGTGCAGAATATTATGGCTGTGAATGAAGGTGTGTACGTCGGTGCTCAATCCGTCTACCTCATGAACAAGCTACAACATATTCCCGGGATGGGATTAGGAAGGAGCGGCAGGAAAGGAGTCGCAGCACTGGCCGAAGTGCCACACAACCCGCATACCTTTAGACTGGGTTATCTACCCACCAAAGAGGACTGGGTGAGGAAAGGAAAAGAAATGGCCGGCAGAGCCAGAGCGAAGCAGGCTGGGAAGCCTTTTGAATTAATGCACAGGCCCATCCAGGGTACCCTGAACGGACGCTTCGTCCGGGAGGGGAAGGATTTTCCATTTTGCGGTTTCCCAGAGCCATGGTTAAACGCGGAGAAGAAGCGCGTACCAGGCTTCGAGATCTTCTTCGACCTGCAACTATCTGGGGATGACGTTGCCACAGAGCAGACAGACCCAACAGCTGAGGTTGAGCAGAATAAAGTAGTGGATCCTGAGGGCACAGAACTGGAAATGGGGGTAGCACTGGCATGTCTCCTCTCTGATCCTCCGATCGACCAAGAGTGCTTGGGGGATAACTTCGTGGTTTCCATGATTGGGGATGGAACGGCTGTGGGCCTACCAGCAGCTATCTTGGATGCATCAATCGCACCCTCTCTCACCTGGCAGTACGATGAGGGATTTTTGTCCAGCAGCACCGGGTCAGGTAGTGAGCCGGAATCTGATTCCACCGAGTCTTGTGAGTCGGAATCAGGTTCCAGCTCGACTGAGTCTGAGTCTGGTACTCTTGGAGTAGCTAACCCGGATGCCATAGTCCTGTCTAGGTCGTCTTTTTCCTTTTCATTTGAGTCTGTTGTAACCAATGAATCGGACGATTTGGATGTGCCTAATGAGAATGAACTATCTGTGGTTTCTGAGTATTTTTCTGTGCCCTTGATTTATTGCATTAATTCAGACTTTCAAAACTTTGATGAAAACGACGAGGACGAAGTTCCTCCGGTTTTACAACGTTTAATTGAACAAGAGCAAGAGAGATTTGTCAAACCATTAATGGATGAAATCATTACCGTGAACATTGGTACTGAGGAGGACCCGCGGCTGGTCCAGATCGGGTCTACGCTGTCTTCGGAGGAACGCGAGCGCTTAGTCGCTTTATTAAAAAATTTCAAAGATGTTTTCACGTGGTCCTACGAAGACATGCCTGGAATCGATCCTGAGATTGTACAGCATCGGATCCCCCTTGACCCCGAGGCCCGACCTGTCAAGCAGAAACTCAGAAGGATCCGCCCGAATTGGGCTCTTAAGATTAAGGAAGAGGTCACCAAGCAAATCGACGCAGGCTTCCTGCTGGTATCTGAATACCCGACTTGGTTGGCCAACATTGTTCCGGTGCCGAAGAAAGATGGCAGGATCCGGGTGTGTGTAGACTTCAGGGATTTGAACAGAGCTAGTCCGAAGGACGACTTCCCCTTACCGCACATCGATGAGTTAGTAGATTTCACAGCAGGGCATGCATTGCTCTCATTCATGGATGGCTTCTCAGGATACAACCAGATAGTGATGGCACCCGAAGATAGGGAAAAGACTGCATTCACCACCCCGTGGGGGACATACTGTTACCGGGTAATGCCGTTTGGGTTGAAGAACGCTGGGGCTACTCATCAACGGGCCGCGACCACAATACTACATGATATGATCCACAAAGAGGTTGAGGTGTATGTGGACGACATGATTGTCAAGTCCAAGGAAAGAGAGGGCCACTACACCGCCTTGCACAAGTTTTTCCGAAGGATCAGGGAATTCCGGTTGCGACTAAACCCTCAGAAATGTACATTTGGTGTTACAGAGGGAAAAATGCTGGGGTTTTTGATTACACAAAGAGGCATCGAGGTCGATCCTTCCAAAATCAAGGCCATCCTAGAAATGCCACCACCAAGGACTGAAAAGGAGGTGCGAGGCTTTCTGGGTAAAGTGCAATTCATAAGACGGTTTATTTCAAAACTAACCTTGACTTGTGAACCACTTTTTGGCCTCCTCAAGAAAGGAAAGAAGTTCCAATGGGACGGCCGATGTCAAGCTGCATTTGAGCAGATCAAGGAATATCTACAGAACCCACCCGTTTTATCGCCACCAAAACCGGGGAAACCGTTGATTTTGTATCTGTCAGTGACTGAAACTACAATGGGCTGCATGCTTGCACAAGAATCAGAAGATAAGGTGGAAAAAGCCATCTATTATTTGAGCAAAAAGATGTTGGAGTATGAGACCCGATATACACTGCTAGAAAAGGCTTGCTTGGCTCTGGTATGGGCTACCAGGAAGCTGCGGCACTACCTGTTAGCTCACTCTGTAATGTTGGTTTCACGACTTGATCCCATCAAATATCTCTTCGAGAAACCAGCACTTACGGGTAGGCTAGCTCGTTGGTTGCTTTTGCTCTCCGAATTTGATCTCACGTATGTGACACGCAAGTCAGTGAAAGGAAGAGCAGTGGCAGAATTCCTTGCCGACCACCCGGTTGAGGGGGATGAAGCAGTTGAGTACCTGTTCCCGGATGAATCAATTCTGTATATCGACGATGAAACTTGGACGATGTACTTTGACGGAGCGTCAAATCAACATGGGTATGGGCTAGGAGTGTTGCTGATAGCACCCGACGATTCCCGTATCCCTCTCACCTTCAAACTCCAGTTCAAAGTCTCGAACAATGAAGCAGAATACGAGGCGTGTATTGCTGGTCTAGAAGCAGCCCTGGAACTAGGGGCAAGACGGTTGGACGTCATTGGGGATTCGAACCTTGTTGTGTCTCAAGCTAAAGGAGACTGGAAAGTGAAAGAGGAAAAGATGATGATGTATCACCAAACCTTGGATTTGCTGATTCCTCGGTTTGAGAAGCTAAGTTTTACTCATCTACTAAGGGAGAACAACAGGTTCGCAGATTCTTTAGCAACTCTATCTTCTATGATAGACATCCCGTGTGGAGTCCGGATGCGTCCAGTCATCATCGACCAGAAATTTGCACCTGCCTATGAGTCGATCGCAGCCATAGATAAAGTTCAGGACGAACACCCCTGGTATTACGACATCTGGAACTTCTTGGAGAAAGAAACATACCCGCCAGGGGTAAATGCCAAAGACAAAAGGGTAATCAGGAGAATGGCAGTTCAGTTCATCATCTGCGGGGGTAAACTGTATAAACGGGGTCATCTGGGAATGCATAAACTGTGCGTTGATGCCGAAGAGTCAAAGCGTCTGATGGAAGCCATCCACGGGGGAGAATGTGGTGCACACATGAATGGGGTAATGCTGGCACGGAAGATTCTCAGACAAGGTTATTACTGGTCCACCATGGAGGAGGATTGTATTAGTTTTGTCCGGCGATGTCACAAGTGTCAAATTCATGCAAATCGCATGAACATCCCGCCGTCAAAACTGTACCGCATGACTTCGCCATGGCCGTTTTCTGTCTGGGGGATTGATGTAATCGGAGCTGTCACGCCAAAGGGGTCGAATGGGCATGAGTTCATCTTAGTAGCGATAGATTATTTCACAAAGTGGGTCGAGGCCCAATCTTATGCGGTGTTGAAGGCTTCGCATGTAGCAAAATTCATCCGAAACAACATCATCTGTCGCTACAGGGTCCCAAATGAAATCGTTTCAGACAATGGTTTCCACTTCAAGAAGGAGGTGATTGATTTGTTGGAGAAATACAATGTGGCTTTTCATAAGTCATCTACCTACCGGCCGCAAACTAATGGAGCAGTTGAAGCCACCAATAAGAATATCAAGCGCATACTACAGAAGATGGTGGAAACCTACCGGGACTGGCCAGATAAGCTGCCGTTCGCTCTGTGGGGCTACCGGACTTCAATCAGAACTTCTACTGGGGCGACTCCGTACTCATTGGTTTATGGGATGGAGGCCGTTCTACCTATTGAGATTGAGGTCCCGTCATTACGAGTATTGGCAGCAAAACAGATTTGAGGAACTCATGCTTTTCGATGAAAGAAGGTTGAAAGCAATGTACCACGTCCAAGGTTATCAATGCAGAATCGCCCGGGCTTTCAACAAGAAGGTTAAGTCCAGGAATTTGAAAGAAGGAGATTTGGTACTCAAAGACAACCGAGCTCCCATCCACGACCCAAGGGGCAAGTTCAGACCCAATTGGACTGGTCCCTACATTATCAAGTCAATCTGGTCAGGTGGAGCTGTGGTTCTGATGGATCTAGATGGCTTGGAGTTTTCTCAACCGATCAACATGGATAAGTTGAAGAAATACTACCCCTGAGAGGCTCGCTAGGCCAAAAACCCGAAAGGGCGACGTAGGCAAAATTCAGAGCATAGAAAATTTGAAATTATAAAAACTAAGCTCGCAAGGTTGAAAACCCGCAAAGGGCGGCCTTGGCAAAAGTTAGAGCGCAAAAGGAGAGTAAAAATACCCAAACGAACCTAAGCCTGAACTACGTCAGGCTTGATTCCCATCTTCGGGATACGTAGGCAGCTTCATCCTGAAGTTCAGCCACAACCTTTTCCCCGATCAACTTTGTCTATTTGATCATCTCAGTCATCTCTATTCATCAGCATTTATCGTGATCTCCGGTACAGTGTTATTCAGACTAGGGGCAACTTTCCGTTGCCACACAGTGCCGCGGTACTATCCAGACTAGGGACAACTTTCCAGTTGCTAGGATCCGGGGTTATGCATCTCAGTGGCAGATCTCAGGCGTGTCCAGTTCTGATCCATATCAAAAATAGTTTTGAAAAGTTTTAATAAAAGTTGACTTTGCTCAAAATTAATCTTTTTACAACTAAGACCATTTTTGGACCAAAGCGGAGAATTTTCAGTACCACAACCTTCAATTTCATTGATTTCAAAACAGAGTTCTCTCGCTCTTGCATACAATTGAAGTTGCTTTTTATTACACTCATAACGAAACTTGAAAGTACTAATAATGCAATAAATCCGGGGCATAGTCAAGTCAGGTGTCCCTGCGCCCCCTGCCAGAGCTGGTTGAAGCCTCTGATGCCAACCTAGGCCCAACCTGTGCTTCTTCGTTGAGCCAATCCCAGCATTCGTCAGACAAAGTGCAACGAAAAGTGGGAGCAGGGGCCAGGAGCTCTCTATTTCCCCATGCTGCGGCCTGCCGAGCAAGGTGTGCACCTCGGACCGGGAAAGTGACCGGATACTCAATCCCCTACGGAGGGCAAGTCTGATCATGACCAAATTGACGCAGAATACGGAATGGGAAATAGAATACGCAGTGAGTCAAGCCGACCAACCGGATCCCCGTATCCTGGAACATGCTATAGCTCATTGCCGGAAGGTTAAGCCAAGGGCAGCGCCACGCAATGCGTTCAGATGACAAATTGCACATCCATTCAAACCACCATCCCTCATCAAGGGCATCGACCAAGCGTTGTCAAAAAAAGTAGCCGCGGGCTGAGTAAGCTGGGCAAGAATCCACAACTTGCAATTTATCCATCAACCATATCTGGGGAGGGATGAAAAATGAGAGAATAAAGAATAGAGAGATGTACGATGAGAGAAAAGTAAGATGAGGGTTTTGTGAGAAAAACCGAGCCTGAGGGCCGAGTGATGTGAGCAAATACATATGTGAGCTTGGGTGGGAAACGTTACTTGCAGCAGTAGTGGACTCCCCGCAAACCTGGTTGTCTCTTGGCGGTAGAAGGCATCCAAACCTAGCAATGTCTCGGCCAATGTCATAGCCATACAGCTCTTTCCTTCCCTCAAGCCTTGAGCGACTTCAATCAAACGGATGCTAGCTCCTCCGGAGCCCGAGACAAACAGAAAATGAGAGGGCATGTTGTCGGAAACCTTGCCAATGATGGTTGCTGTGGTCGCCGGCATCAGAGAATCGGTAAATCAGGCTCGGGATATCCAACATGCCATTACCAATCAGAGATCGAGCATCATGCGCGTTGAGACCGCACATCCGCCCTAAAGCTTGGGCATGGCCAAAACGAGACTGAGGCAAGATCTCTTCTGAGAGTTCAGACTCCATCAAAGCTTGAAAATCTTCAAAAGTAGGACATACCTCTTGCCCTCCGAAGCTGAAGACATGCGTCGCCGGGTTCCAAAATCTCACTGCGGCGTGGAGGAAAAGAAGGTGCAATGGAGTCCGGCCCAGCGTGAATAGTGCATTCAAGCCGAAACCCCGGAAGTTTAACTTTTCCGAGCCATCTAAAGAAGAGATCCAAGATGTGAGATTTTCTGCGAGAAATGCCTCCATTTTTGTGCAAAGCAGTGATGAATTGAAAGAGTTCCAAAGTTGGAGCTTTATAGGGAGGGAAAACACTATTCGAGGACACGTGTCACAATTCTAGGAGTTGCAGAGCAGGTGGCCGGCCGGCCATCTATTCTAGCAGGCCGGCCATCTTTGTTTCAAAAAGTGGCCGGCCGGCCACCCTTCAGTCCCCAAGTGCAAAATGTGGCCGGCCAGGCATTGGTCCTGTTTTACCCTCCGGAAGGAATTTTGAGGCATTTCTATGCATCGGGGATGTCGAAGGCCTCCATTTCTCTCAGTTTCGGATGCGTTCTATCATCCAGATCGTCCGTCCGAAGTACGCTTTGTTGTATTCTGCTTATCGAGTTGTTGCTTTGTTTATTGAGTTGTAAGTTTTGTCGAGCTGTCGCATTTTATGTTTTTGAGTTGTTACTCTTTGTTTACGCAATTTTGTTAAGTCTTGTTTATCGAGTCGTTAACATTGTTGTATTTTGCTTATCGAGTTGTAAACTTGCTAAGATTCTGTTATTTCTTAGTGAGTCGAGTTGATTTGTTGCGTCAGTTCATTACCTGGCCCGATAAATACACAAGGCACATTCCCATTCAAATTCCATTTTTGTGCAAAATGATGCGATGCGATGCCAAGAGTTTCAAATACCAACATCTTTTCAAAAGCTGTTTCATTCCATCGTGTTTTACAACAAAGTAAAGGTACAAGTTTTGCAGAAAATAAAACTGCCTAACAATATGCAAAGTGCTACAAACTACTAGCAAAAAGTAGAATAACGCAGGAAATAGCATCAATGTCCTTAAGAGCGGGAATGAGGAGTCCCCCTTATCCTCTTCTGCGGGATAACCTCTGCACCATCATCACCATCCGGGTCGGAGCTGTCATCCTCAAGATCCCCCTCAGCCTCGTCTCCACTCCCGGAACCAAGACCGGAGCCCCCCTCCTCAGTAGATGTCTCTGACTCACGATCTGCGACCTCCTCCTCCTCCTCCTCATCGGGCTCTGCCTCTATAACATGTGCCCTACGTCTGCGAGACGACCCCGCTCCTCGAGCTTCTCGAGAAGGTCTAGATGGCCCTGCTCCCTGAGAAGGTCTGGATGGCCTAGCTCCTCGAAAGGGCCCAGATGGCCCAGCACCTCGACCTCTCTGAGAAGGCCCGGGTGGCCCGGCCCGCGGCGGTGCATATACAGGAGGCATCTAAAAATGAAGAGTTCAATACATCAGTTCAAATATGAAAAGCAGATGAAAGTACAGTATCCGAGTGGGCTGTGTGTTCACCATCAACTTGGACTGTGTGTTCAGAAAATTCGAGTTTGGGACTGCGTGTTCTACTCTTCAATCAGTGGGCTGTGCGTTCACCATCAACTTGGACTGTGTGTTCAGAAAATTAGAGTTTGGGACTACGTGTTCTACTCTCAATCAGTGGGCTGTGTGTTCACCATCAACTTGGACTGTGTGTTCAGAAAATCAGAGTTTGGGACTGCGTGTTCTACTCTCAATCAGTGTAGATTGTGTGTTCACCATCAACTTGGACTGTGCGTTCAGAAAATCAGAGTTTGGGACTGCGTGTTCTACTCTCAATCAGTGTGGGTTGTGTGTTCACCATCAACTTGAGCTGTGCGTTCAGAAAATCAGAGTTTGGGCTGCGTGTTCTACTCTCAATCAGTGGGCTGTGTGTTCACCATCAACTTGGACTATGTGTTCAGAAAATCAGAGTTTGGGACTACGTGTTCTACTCTCAATCAGTGTGGGCTGTGCGTTCACCATCAACTTGGACTGTGTGTTCAGAAAATTAGAGTTTGGGACTGCGTGTTCTACTCTCAATCAGTGTGGGCTGTGCGTTCACCATCAACTTGGACTGTGTGTTCAGAAAATTAGAGTTTGGGACTGCGTGTTCTACTCTCAATCAGTGTGGGCTGTGTGTTCACCATCAACTTGGACTGTGTGTTCAGAAAATCAGAGTTTGGGACTGCGTGTTCTACTCTCAATCAGTGTGGGCTGTGTGTTCACCATCAACTTGGACCGTGTGTTCAGAAAATCAGAGTGTATCCTTTTTGAGCTTGTTATAACCTCTCCGGAAGGTGAACCAGAGGCCGCGATCGAGCCGCCTTCACCGAAATGCGCGTTTTCTCACTCGTTGTTTCGCAACAAACGGGCACCCTGATTTATGCTCGTTTTGCATTGTTATGCACGTAACTTGCATTCTCACGAGCATTTCGCATTGTCATGCGTGTTTTCTTAGTGTACCACACCTCTGTGCTCGAGCATGCGTTGTCACGCACGTTCCTTTCTCGTATTGCGATGCACTCACTCGCCGACACTACGTGTGTCAAACTTTCGGAATCACAGGAATCACATTGAATATATGTTGTTAGCATATTGTTCTTGTTGAATTTCTCTCTTTTGCAGGCACGATATTGTATGTACGGATCATTTGAGGCTGGTGCGACCAGACGAATCGCGCAGGTATCGTATCTTCTCCGTGTGAGACGCGACGAGAATTGAATAATTCTCCGCATTCCTAACTGCATGAAATGTAGTTGTTGCTTTGCATTGTTGCTTAAAACTGTTGCATCTATTTGCGAATACTTGCTTCATTACAGCTTGCTGCACTTGCATGATCATTAAGTTACATCTGGCTCCGTGCATGCCGCTTTGCATCTTGCCCCCTTCGCCTGCGGGCACGCTTGCGGGCATATTTCTGTTCATCTTGTATGATTGTCTAAGTCTTCGGCCTTGTCAAAAATGGGTCGTCTCTGGGCTTTGACATTCACTCCCATCACTTGTGACTTCCGAGTTCTGTCAAAGAGGGGCAGCTGTAGACACCCCATTTTTGACCGACCTTAAGACTCAGACGTCACCGATTGAGCGCTCGGTGATGTTGCATATTGTGCTCGTTAAGAAGTCTCGGAGTCGCGGCCGTGAGCCCTGCCTCCGGACTTCCAAACCCTCTTCTATACCCTGTCTCGGTTTGCGAACCAGACTCGGTTTTCTCTGTTTCTCTTCCCGAAGGGAGGGAGAGGTCCTGTAGACCATCTCTCAGTGGCCGTAGGCTACATTCATGGCCATAGGCCATTTTGCCCATTTCGGAGTCCGGTTCCCGATTTTCGGAGCCGTCAGGCCGTGTGCCTCGGTTCGGGACCGTCTAACCATCTCCGATTCCTCCAGTTTTTGGTATACATCTTATTTACTCTCTTTTGAGGGACACTGAGTTCTGAGAGACCCACTTCGTGGCCGAATGCCACTTCCGGTGCTTAACAGCCTATTTTCGGGATCCCGAACTGCGTGTTTTGGCCCCCGAGCATTCGTTTTGCATCGGTTTTCGTTCATTTTTGGCAGGTACCTCTGTTTTATCACCAGGAAGGTCACTGAAGGGTAGGAGGCCAGCAATTGTCTCAGTAACCAGTTATGCTCCTCCGGCGCCCTCCGACGCCCGTTTTTCTCACTTCCGAGCCAATGTTGACCACCCTAGGAGCATTTTCTTCAAGCCAAAACCACATATTTGTGTTGTACACACATGGGAGGCCCCTAATATTACATGGCCGGCCAGTAATTCTTTTTTTCACTTTTGAACCTCTCCTAAAAGTGGCTTGTTGTCTCTCCTGTTTTACAGTTGCCAATTTCCAACCACAGGGCCTTGTTGAGGAGACCTGGGAGGCCACCAATATGTGGTGGCCGGCCAGAAAATCCACTTTCCATTTTTGCCCTTGGCCGGCCGGCCATAGGGGGTGGCCGGCCGGCCACCTGCAACAAAAATACCTAGTCGGCCTGCTTCTTCAGGTTGAGTACATTCCAGTTGTGCCTTGGCTTTCCCCCAAAAATATCTCTATCCGGGGGACCCTTGTGGAGGGAGATAAGGGCTCATTTCCCTCCACTTTTGCCTTAACTCTCCTCTCCCTCTCTTGCCTAGATTGAGAGCCTCCCAACTCTAGAGAAAGGGTTACAAGAATTGGTTTGAGCATATACATACATATCATTCCATTTCCTTCAAGTTTAGGCCCCATTTCTTCATCATCTTCAAGCTCTACCATCACCACTCCATTCCAGCAGCAAAGGGAGGAATTCCAGCAGCTTAGGGTCATCAAATTTGGTCCAAGAAGTAGTCAAAGTATTGGTCTTCAAGGGTAAGTAGACTTTTCTCCTTTTGTAGCCCATTTTTGCACCAATTTCTTAGCCTATTTTCTTATTGTTTTGAGCTCCGACCCTAACTGAAACTAGGCCTTTTTTGAGCCATTCTTCATGTTTGTTCAAGGGCCCAACCCTGTTTGAGCCCTCCATTTGGTACTTGCTTCAATACCCCTTGGTATGTCACATTTTTGCATGAAATTTCTAGCCTATGTGTGATCTGTTTTCAAGCATAATGTAAACTGTAAGTGGGCCTCTTTTGAGCCCCTCTTCAACATTGAAGAAGGGCTCAACCCTTTTTGGGCCCCCTATCTTGCACTTACTTCATAATCCATCCTATTTACCGTAAATTTGCATGATTTGTTTGGCCTATATGTAAATTGTTTTGGAGCATCTCATGAACTGATATTGTACTTATTTTGAGCCCCTCTTCAACATTGAAGAAGGGATCAACCTTGTTTTCATGCTCTATAAGCCATTTGCTTTGAATCCATGTTTTACCCTTGTTTTTGCATGCTTTGCTAGCCCATTTTGCTTCTGTTTTTGGACCATGATCAGAACTGAAATTGGTCATTTTTTGACCTTCTTGACATGATTTATTAAGGGTCTTTGGCTGTTTGGTGTTTATTTTGTATACCTCATGTTATAGCCTCTTTTGAGCCTCATCTTGCATGACATTTTGAGCACATTTGTATACTGATT
Organism: Camellia oleifera; assembly: GCA_022316695.1. NCBI lineage: Eukaryota > Viridiplantae > Streptophyta > Magnoliopsida > Ericales > Theaceae > Camellia > Camellia oleifera. The sequence goes on from CM039314.1 coordinate 199,803,742, forward strand.
TTATCATAAACTGTAAATGTTCATATTTTTGGTCCCTCTTCAGTGTTGTAGAAGGGTATTTTGTTGTTTGGGCTTTGAATTTACCATCTACTTCAATACCCCTCTCTTGGCCCCTATTTTTGCATGCCATTGTTGCCCTATCTATGCTTGCTGTTTGACCTTGTTTTAGACTGGAAAATGCTTGTTTTGGGGCTGCCTTGCTACTGTATTTTCACTCCATGTCCGTATTGTGCATGCATTGCATAGCTATAGGCCATTTCGGGTGCCTAAATTCACATTTCGGGACCATTCCTTTCATTTGGCGTCATTTCGCCATCTTTCGGGACTGTTTTCCCCCATATTTCAGTGCTGAAATTCCATTGGCATGTTTGCATATCATTTTCCATGTCATTTCATGCCTTAATGCCATTACCTCGGTTTGCGTGCCCGTGTGTACGCATTTCGAGGCATTTCATTTTTATCCATCGGCCTCTTATGTGAGTGTGGCTGAGGCTCGCTCATGTTAGTGTAAGTCCATTTTGCATTCTGTATGCCATTTTAGTCTCATTGCATCGTGTATGCCATTGCCTCGGTTTGCGTGCCCGTGTGCACGCATTTCGAGACATCTTATTTTTCATCTCTCGGCCTCTTATGTGAGTGTGGCTGAGGCTCTCTCATGTTAGTGTAAGCCCATATTGTATTGTTTATGTCATTTTAGCATCATTGCATTCCGTATGCCATTGCCTCGGTTTGCGTGCCCGTGTGCACGCATTTCGAGGCACTTCACTTTTATCCGACGGCCTCTTATGTGAGTGTGGCTGAGGTCCACTCATGTTAGTGTAAGTCCAATTGCATTGCGTATGCCATTTTATGCCTTGGGATCATTTCCCCGGTTTGCGTGCCCGTGTGTACGCATTCCGAGACATCTCATTTTCATAGCATTGTATATGTTAGGACTGTATCTTAGTTGCATTTCATACATATCATGCATATTGCATCATGTTCGGGATAGGAGTTAGCCCGGGCACGGGAAACGAGGCACGTTTCGTACTCCGAGCGACAGAACAGGTCTCAATTCCCAAGTCACCGACACTCCGGATTATCCATGATGGAGTTAGGTCTAGTTGTATTTCCATGAGCATTCATTCTATATTGAATTGTGCAATTCGGCTCCTCGGCCATCATGCATCGATATGCGTGATTGGTGGCACGAGGATCGAGGCATGCATATATTTGTGAAATACATTGCTATGCCCTTTTCCTGCTCTCTGTTGCAGCAAAATGAAGAATCGGTAACTTTTCGGAGCCCGGCACGCATTTCGAGGAACATTGCAAACAGAGGCGGATTGGGGCATCCCAGTGGATCTCCGCGCAAAGCAGCCCAAACATGCATCATATCATTATCCGGAGCGGAGTCAAGGCAACCCCCTGGCTTGCATGCCAGTTTACAGTTTTTCTTAGTTAATTCGTTAATTAATTAGAAATTTGTATATTATTCGGACTGTATATATTCGGACTGTACTATTCTTTTATTCGGGACTGTATTATTTTATTCGGACCCTCTGTGCGAGGGCATAATTTTAATAAGTGTGGGTGAGTGTGATGTATGTCTTCCAACCCCACGTCTTTCTTCCCTTTTATTTACCCGCTTATGATGGTTAGATATAGGGCATATTTTAATTAGCATACAGTATGACAGCATGTTTGCATCATTCATCTGTTTTGCACGCACCGGGCTCGGCGCATCATACAAACTGCATTTGTATTTCAATTCCAAATTGAATACATGTTAGTCATAGCATTCCATATGCCATGTTTAGAATAGCCGAGCCTGCTATAGTTGCATTTTTGTATGTGTTACATTAGGCATTGCTGTGTATCTAGGATCATGCATGATTTCTAACGAGCTTTTGTTTTGGCTTGGAGTACTCGGTGAGTTTTATGCTTTAGCATCCTTGCATGCGTGTGAGTGTTGCCATGAATAGCATGCTTACCATGAGGCTAAATGCTTATGTGATATAACTGCCTTGAATGCCTGTGGGTGGAGATTGAGTTACTTGAAGTGGAACAATTCATCGAATGTTTGTTTTAAGCCCACTAGATAGTGGCAAAATCATGTTTTTCTAAGCCCACCCGAGGGTGGCAAATCCACGTCTTAGCCTACCTGCGGATAGCACCATCAAACCATTTTCAAACAAACAGACACGAAGTGTCTTGTTCCAATTCAAGCAATTCAGTCTATACTTGTATGCTGTGCGCATCACATAGTAACCTAGGCTAAATAACCGGAATAAGGACTCACAATGTTTTCAAAATCAGATATCATGGTTAGTAGAGGCCGGTCTTTGACCGGGCGAGCGGGGGTGCTCACGAAGTGACCTTCCCCAATCGTACCCAAGTTCCCGAGCCGAGGCAACTTTGGCACCGAGTCAGGGTTTCCTAAATTTCCCATTTTAAAATATTTAGGTGGCGACTCTGTATTTGGCGAAGCAGTCCATGTTTGGCACTTCTTTCAAAAAATCTGTTTTCAAAACGATTTGCCGGATTTGGACTCTTCGGTTCAAGATTGAGAACCGTGACATTTGAGTCCTTCGAACTGTAGTGACCCAATATCGAACCAGAACGGGGGGGACTCGCGCTTCCTTCCCCCGGGATGCGTTCGGGGACGTCTACAGCAACTCTGTTTCAGCAACTTTTATTTTGGAACAACATTACCAAAAACCTCATAATTCCACTCCTTCAACTTTGATTTGAGTATTTGAAGTTTTCCCTTAACAACAAAACCTGCCCATCCAAATACCTGTGCCTCCACCCGAGTCTTTTTAACCAAAGGTAGGAAACCAGGATGCAAAGTCCAGTAGTTGAAAATTTTGAATGGCTTAGGCCCTCAATCTCTTTGGTCCTTTATAAGTAATAAAGGACAGTGATCAGATAAGGTTCTAGGCAAGCCCCACAACTTAAAGTCAAATAGCTCAAGCCATTTAGGATTGAGGAGGAATCGATCAATCCTACCCCACCTATCTCTTTCCATAGAATTACTCCACGTATACTTCCTACCCAACATCGGAATATCTATAACTTCCATTGTTTCAATAAACTTCCCAAAATCTTCCATACCCCTATCTCTCCTTAAACACTCTTTTCCCTCACCAATAGATCTGATCTCACTAAAATCCCCCCCCCCACAAAGCACCATGGATAATGGAAAAAATCCCTAAGGTTACCTAACACCTCCCACAGAAGCCTCTTCATAGCAACATCATTCGGCCCATAAACATTAACCACCACATAATGAAAGAAACTACCATAAATAGTTGACAATAGAATAAAGCTTATGTTGTAGCAACAATCAACCATGGCAAACACTTCAGGTTTCCAAATGCAAAGAAGACCCCCAGCACTCCCTATTGCATCCACAAACAAAAAATTAAAATAATCCCATGGCCACAGTGATTTAACAAATTGTTCTGACATCTCAGATCTCTTAGTTTCTTGTAGCATTACCATATCCACACCGCTTTCTCTAACTAACTCTTTTATCTTCTTCCTCTTGCAAGACCTACCCAGCTTCCTAACATTCCAAGATAAGATCTTCATTACAAAACCAATACACTACACTAAATCACCTATACACACAACTTAGACCTCCTCCGCGGACCCCTTCATAGCCCTTCCTCTCTCCATATCCTTCGCCTCAAGTTCCAGTAATTTATCAAGAACCTCATTATCCTTTTCTTTGAAATCAATCCCACATTTTCTGACTCTTTTCTTTAATATCTTAGTTTTACACTTAGCTGTGTGCTGAACCACCACTCCTTTACCTTCACATATGTCCACCTGAGATTTCCCCAATTGAAGCCTCAGACGGCCTACTTGATTATCCTTTGAGATAATACCATCCTCCTCCAGGCCTAACCCATTAGATTGTAAATGGTTAACTTGATCCCCACACACTTTAGTCAATAACTCATTACCATGGGATGGCTCAATCACAACTTCAAGATTAATATTGGGCCGCTGCAACTCAGACTTCTCAAACAGCCCATGTTGGCAACATGACCACCAACGTTTTGACTTCCTTTGTTATCAACTTGAATATTAATATCAGACAGACGCCTTTCTATTTCCAAGCATGCTCTACCCACATCTCTTATCCCCAGGCCACTATCTGTTTTAATAACTCTGGAAACAGTTGTGTCTTCAATACCACTTGTCTTCCCTTCCACCTTATTACTGTTACTCCTCATGTCAACTAGTGCCAGCTCAACTTTATTTCCCACCTCACCTGCCAGCTCAACCTCCACCTCTGCATCATCCTCCTTGCCATCCTCATAGTTTCTGCAACACTCACCATCATTTTCGTCACAAGAAGTTTGCACTCCATTGCAATATGATGACCCTTCTCCCATTTGTGGATCCATTCGACTATCAGAATTAACTATGATAACTTGTTCCTCACAGATTCTAATAAGATAAAACTTATCCTTACATGCCAACATGATCACCTTGTTAATGGACTCCATCACCTTTGTGGCTATTTTTACTTTACCACACTGTAACAATGTCATTTGTAGAATATCGTTGTCAATCTCGATCACCTGTCCCCATAATTTTCCAATGTTTCTGAATGTAATTGAACTCCACAAATCAAACGGTACGCCGTAGCAACTTAACCACACTGCTATTTCCTGTTCAATAACCATATCCTTCTTCCACTCCGAGACAAATTCACACCATGCATAAATCCACTCCTTCATCCTACACTCTTCATTCTTTATCGTCTCTTTTGAATTAAATGTAATTACCACCAATTTCCCTCCACCTTCACGGAAAATAGGATCTTTCACTCCTCTTTTCTCACATTCCTGTTTGAACTCTGACAATAAACAATATGGTTTCAACTTAGCGATTAAACTCTCAGATAACCAACCATTGCCAGCCTCCTTTGTTCTTGCAATGAGATCCTTACCTCCCTAATTTTCATTTCCTTTAACAATGTCTACATAAGAGCGTGACTCCATCCTTGCCGTACTAGTGAACCTGACCTTAGGCACAACCCTATCACCCCTCCCTTGAAGTGCAGGTTGACCCCTTCGTGGATGATCCAACCTGCCAAACTCTACCATTTTCACTCTTGGTTGATCCAACCTACCAAACTCTACCATTTTCACTTTCAGTTCCCGATTATCAACCCATAACCCATTAGCCTTTTGAATCGCCATATCAGCCGCCACCGAGCAATCATACCACACAAATCCGAACCTAGAACGAGTTGCTTTCCTTCTCTTCGTTGGAATAAAAGCATCTTTTACCACCCCAAATTTGGAGAACAAGACGAACAATGCTTTTGGGTCCATAGAATCCGGTATATTGTCCACAAAAACTGTGAGAATTCTTTGAGCTTTTCCATTCCTTTGTGGCCTCCGTTGAAGAACTGGAATCCAACCTCCCCTCACACCCTTCACGCCTCCTCTCTCCATTCCTAACCTATTTCTTTTACCTTAAAAGTATATTTGCTTCAGCATATAGTGAAGAATATAATTCTATTAGGCATCTAGTCTGAGATATCGATGATTTTATACCAGTAAAAATCGTTTGGTAATATTATCATTGTGTTTTGTAGTTCTATCAAGTGCTACTACTTTTACAGGGGTTTTAAATGATGCAATTCTTCAATGCATAATGTTTTTAACTGTAGCTTCAATTACATCATTTTTGTTCTGTTTATGAGCCTTCTGTGTTAAGGCTGTGCTTGGTTTTCCAGAGAGTAGATTTGGTAGTGCTATTGGTAATCCTTCTGATAAATGAGAATGAAGGACAAATAGGTACTTCGCTTTGAACAAAGCTCTGTTGATTCATTGTAATGGGGGGTAGCTTTCTTTCCTGTACTAGAATGTCACTTTCTAGGAAATTGTTAGCCGTATCATCTTTGATTTCACAAAATCTCATATAATCATCTGCATAATTCTGCCAAATACTTTATGTATTCATCCGTGGAAGTTGGACAACTTATCATAATTTTTGTGTTGACAAATGCTTAATATGAATAATGAAGCTCAACAAATGTCATCAGTTATACAATAAGTGCTAACAGCACTGTTCTAATTATATTCTTTGCGACTACATTCTTTTCATCTACTAGAAGTTTCCTTTGCATGTTTGAGTTTTGTTGTCCACTGCATTCTTTAGTGTATGCCCATCGGATCAGATTTCCAAGAATGTCAGACATTCCTCTGTGAGAGGTATTTGCAACAGATAGATCATTGGAAGAGTGTTGGAGAAGTGCTATCAAGGTGTCCGTAATTGTTGCAAATACATTTTCAAATTATGAAGTAGTCAAGAAACATCAAACTCATTTTCAGGCAAATTCAAGTAAGTGTTGGTATAATATATGCCTTCTCACTAGAATTGCCCTTTTTTTTCTTAGCAGTGTCCATGCTTGCTCAGTTATTAGGCTGCTACGTGATACATACAGAGTAAATTTTGAAAGTGGTTAGGTAGCTTAACTTCAAGAAAGCTGTTAAAGGAGAACTTCCTCATCTTTTTTGGGTTTTTTCACGGAATACGTAGTTGTTACCTAATTATCGCTCTTCTTGTGATTGAAGCATAGTATGGCAAGAGAAACTGGCGGTTGAAGAGAGAGAGAGAGAGAGAGAGAGAGAGAGAGAGAGAGAGAGAGAGAGCTTCGGATCCTTTCTGTGAAACGAAGCAGACATGGGTAGCTAGACCGATCTTCTCCATTCATCTTCGAAGCTTCTCAAACAAGCAGCTCTGTTAACGCGGTTCACTCCTCTTCAGCGAAGCTCGAGAGAGACCTCCATTTCCGTCGACGATTCAAACCCTAGAAATCGCTGAAGCGAAGCCTATCGAAGGATTAGATTCCAGACTTGAATCTGTGTAAGTTCACGCCTCTTTCAATCTCCTCACGAACCCTAATTTTCTATCTCTATCCAGCATTTGTTTTTTGGAGCTTTGGTTGAAATTGTGTGAAAACGTTTGATTGTGGTAGAAAATTGAAATCTTAGGGTTTTATGAGAGATTTGGCAAGGCTTGTTCTCTCTATATGTAAGTCTGTAGACGTAGCTCTGTTTGTTGGTCCTGAATTGAAGGTTTCACCCTTTACCTGTTCGACAAAATGCCCCAGTGAACCTTGTCACTGTGCTGTCATAAGATGATTAAGGAGAAAGAGAAAGAGAAAGAGAAGGACAATGAGAGGGACAGATAGGGTAGTAAGCTATCATTGAAGAAGGGCAAACTAGCCAAGAGCAAACTAGCCAAGAGTAAATCAAAAAGTAAATCTTCGACTAAGGTATCTTTGAAGGAGTTTGTAAATCAAGTGGATCAACTATCTACTGATGATATGCCTAATGTACTTCCCCGCCGGTCTACACGCATTCGAGGCCCCCCCAAATCTCTTTCACTTGGAGATTTTGTGGGACTGTGGCAAGGGCCCTCAAATGTAAACAAGAGGGGATTGAGGGACGTAGATTCAGAGGATAGCTCAATTGAGTGTGATTGTGATCTTGGTACAACACAGTTTCGCTGGACTGTGGAAATGCAAGCCTCACCTGAGCAATCACCAAAGCAGCATCAAACACCTAATGCATGGAACACACCAACTAGAGTGCTAACTGATGTTGAGCAGTGGCCAAAATTGACTACTGTGTCCCCATTGGTGGCAAACGAAATGATGTTGTCAAATAAATTTGGCTCACTTAGTGCTAATCAAAGGAAAGAAGTATTGGGTTCCAAGCAACGAGAGAGTGATAAGCCCGTGCGAGCTTGTCGAAATGAGGATTCGGTTGATCTACATATAGAAGATGGTAGTGAAGGTCTGGATACACTTGCTATATCAGGTAAACCTCTACAAGTTGGGAGCTCTTTAATTAAAGAAGAGATTAACAAGGTGTCAAAATTGAAGTATAAAATAGGTGCCCATAAGATTGAGAACCAAGTAGATGGCATTTACAATGTCCCTATTGAGATCTCAAAAAAAGGCTTTTCTCATTGGGAAAATGCTTTGGTTGGATACTTCATTGATAAAAGATTCTTTTTCATTATGTGAAAACTTGGGCGGAGAAACTTTGGGAAAATTTGCTTGAGGACGTTGTCTCCATTGACAATGGTTTTTTTATTTTTAAAGTAAAAAGTGAAGAGGCTATGGATAGAATCTTGGAAAATGGCCCCTATTATGTTGGGGCTAGATTGATTGTTATTAAAAAATGGCAACCTGGGCTAAAACTAACAATGTGTGAATTTTCAAGTGTGCCATTGTGGGTGAAGTTGTACAATGTTCCTTTGGAACTTTGGAGTGAAGAGGGTTTGGGTTACATAGCTAGCATCTTGGGAACTCCTCTTTATTTGGATGAGCCAACTTTCAAGAGAAGCAGACTTACATTTGCGAGAATTTGTATTGAAGTGCCAGCAAATAAAGAGATCCCGAAGTCTTTCAAAATAAATCTTGGTTATGGTGACCCATATGAGATTCAAGTTGAGGTACCATGGAAGCCTCAAAGGTGTGATGGTTGTAAGACTTTTGGCCATACCACCAATTTGTGCCCTCAAAAGCCAAAGTCTTTGAACCCTCCCTCTTTCAAACATGAGTGGAGAGTCAAGGACACTAAAACACAAATTCCGACTAAATGGGAAGTGGTGAAGAAAAAGGGGAGAGTTGGTGGGCAAGACTCAACGCCATTGATCAACAAAGAGAGAGAGACGCAGTCTTCTGTCCCCTCAACATCTAATGCCTTTGATGTCCTTGAATCGTGTGATATGGATGAGTTAGGAAATGGAGATTCAAGTCAAGAGTTGAGAAATAGAGGGAGTCCATCTCCAAGTGATCCTAGTTATAGGGAGACTTCAAAAGAGGATAACAGAAGAAAACTTAAAGCGAAACTTCATGACTTGAAGAATGCTAGAAGGAAATTCTGAATCCTTGTTTTGTTGGAATGTTGTGCTTATTTTCTATATGCTCAGTTTGTCTTTTGATGGAGTAGTTTATTTTGTTTATTTTTGTGCTCCCATCAAAAGCTGTGTATTGAACTTCATTGTATATCTTTCTTTTTTGGTTATAATATGACTTACTTATCTAAAAAAAAAAAAAAAAAGAAGCATAGTAGTAGCAGTGTGGGTTTTCCATGCCAGTTACCAGGTCTGCTGGTTTATCATTTTTCCTGAATTCCAAGTGGAGTATACTACTATTGAATATTTATTTTGCTGAATTTGTACTTGTTTATCTTGTTCATTTTGTATCTTTGTAACCAATAACTTCTAACCCATTCTTATTATCTCTTTATATTTTGAAGGTTGTACCACGAGGAGACCTTGATTCTCTAGCCATGCTCCAGAGACAGTTAGATGTTAATATTCTTGTTAGTGGTCACACCCATCAGTTTAAGGCCTACAAACACGAGGGTTGGGTTGTCATAAGCCCCGGGTCTGCGATTGGTGCATGCAGCAGCATCACATATGATGTGAACCCAAGTTTCGTGCTCATGGACATTGATAGCCTACGTGTTGTTGTCTATGTTTATGAACTCATTGACGGAGAGGTGAAGGTTGACAAGATAGATTTTAAGAAGACAACCACAACTGCAACACAATGACCTAAGCGTCTGTTGGTATTTCAAGGCTTTTGTTCTGCACCTGAATGTTATTTTATTTCATCTTTGTTTGCCTACATTGCTTGCCTATTTCTTGTTTAAATTGTCTTAATCTCTTTCTGGTAACTGAATTTTTGTACTTGATTAATGGTGAGAGTTTAATTTTATAGTGAACTTTAGCTCAGAAGTTTTTTGACTTTAATATAACATCTATCATATTCAAAGCCCGTATGAAACAGTCATCCTACAGATCCCAACAAATTCGGGGTCTGTAGCATTATTTATGATGCTGATCATTGACTTTGGGATAACTCAGCTAGCATATTTTGTTGAGAAATTATAGTCGCACCTAATTATAATTGGGCTGATTCTACTTACACCACTACTTTACTTTTTTACACCTTTCATATGAGTGTTCCCCCCCTCCTAATTTTATCCATGTGTGAAATTACCTTTAAGAACAAAATACTAAAATTAAATATATTTTATTATCTCTTTACACCCCTTGGTCTTCAAGCCCTACTCCTTTCTTTCCTCTCTTAATTCTTCTTTTCTCTTACATATCTCTTTTAAAAAAGTGAGAATATAGTATTTTGATTAGTAAAGAAAGCAATGGATGAAGAAACGGTGGTGAAGAACCATCAAAAAGTGAAATTGTGATTTTTTTTTATTTATTTGGTAAGTTTTTGTTTCATTTTTTTGGACTGGTGTTCAACTTTCATTCAATGGTTCAAAATCAAACAAAATAAAATAATCCAGCATCACATTGTTGAACAAAAATTATGAGTCTAGTAATTAGCTACCGAATAAAAGATACATTTCTGGTAATCCCAAGCCAAAATTTTTTAATTTGTTCGGCTTCTCATTACCATGTATTTTCAATTTCATTTTTTTATATTTTATATTTTTTTTTCCTAGAAGGATTATACTTATACTCATTACAACAACGCAAGTACTACAATATTAGTGGACTCTAGTTATGAATTTATTACAGACGAGATTTGTTAGGTTTTTTTATTAATCCGATTTTTTCTTATTTTTAATTTGTATTAAGTTTTCTTAATAATTTGAATATAAATGTATTTATTATCTTTAGTTTTTTAGTAGTTGTGAAGCATTAATTAAATAGACTTCTGACGTTGGGAAGAAGACTAGATTTGTCATTACTATAACGACATCAGATACGGGAGGTAATAGTAGAAAACCAAGACTTATACTTGCTTGTGAAAGAAGTGATTACTATAGAGACAACATGAAGATCAAAGAGGAACGATTGATGTTGACAGGTTCTAAAAAGTGTGGATGTCTATATCTATTAAAGGGGAAATAATTACCTATAAATTACCAAGACAAATTGTGATAACAAGTTTGATTGATGGATGCAAACAATAACAGATTTTGTGGATACTTTATGGATATTCATACACTTGATATTTTTATGAATAATTTTATAGATACTTTTTATGTATGATTTTATGGATGTGTGTTTGATTTATGAATTTTTTTAAGGATACTTCAAGGAAAAAATAAATCTTTCAATGTACAGCGACGGGGGCCTAGACAACTCTATTGTAGTTTGGCAACATAATACTAGAGTAATCTCATTTGTATAACAATGTATCACTGAACATGCACTTTACAAGTGGCCCAAATTAATTTCTTGTTATCATCTAATTGGACGGCGACATAATGCTGAGAAAAAAAAATATTTTCTGGTAACATGGCACTGGAATAATTCAATTAATTAACGTTGTATTACCTAACAAGCCCACCACAGATTAAAAAATCATTGTTTAGAAAAAGTGTATTTGTAAATGTATAGCAACAAAATGCTAGAGAGATCTATTTTTTCCGGCAGCATAACACTGAAATCATGTAAATTGTTTAGCACCGTGTTATCAAAATTAGAGGTGTAAAGAGATGAAATAATTAATTTAGGGTTAGTTTTGGTAATATATTGGGAGTGTAATGAGAATTACATTTTTTTTAGTAGTGTAAAGAGATGGAGGGTGTAAAGAGGTTAAATAGTGGTGCAAGTAGAATCACCCTTATAATTATTAGGTAAATTACACTAACACCCCTTTAGGTTTTACCCCCTCCCCCCCCTCACATTTTGAAAATTACATCTCCCTCCCTAAGGTTTAAACTTCAATTACAATTTAATTCTTTTGTTAGTCAACCGTTAAGTCAACTAACGGAAAAAATTAATATAAGAAACTAAATTTTAAAATGCCCTATTTTGCCCTTATTTACATATATAAAATTGACAAACAGTTTACCATTTAGGAAAATTTTATATGGCCTAGTCATGTATTTGGTTATGACCTATTATGATATTACTATAACTATTGATTATAACATTATTTTGGTTATGATTTAAAAGATATTTTGTTATATTTTATGCGGCGTTTGGTTATATCTATTTTTTTTTAGTTATGATTGAAAATGATCTAATTATAATATTTGTGATAATTAGGGAGGGAATATAATTTCCAGAACATGAGGGAGGTTTTTGTAGTAAAGACAAAGCTCAAGGGGTGTCAGTAATTTTCCCATAATTATAATGCAAAAAATATAGAGTAAGTTTCAATACACCTCTTGAGGCTTAATAAAAATATAATTTTTTTTTTATGATTTAAAAAATTACAAATATCTCATTTGTCTATTAATGGAAAATATAAAATTACCTAACTACTCTTCAACATCAAAAACAATTACTCTATAGGTTACAGCTATCATCTCCTTCATCCCTTAACCGAAAGGTTATCTCCGTCATTATCACCACACCCCCCCCCCCCCCCCCCAAAAAAAAAAAAAAAAAAAATCCCCCAACCAAGACGCCCACCCCTCTTCCACACTCCTCCACTGCCCACCCCATCTCACACCTTCCACCACTCCACCCTCCTTCAAATTTTTACAAAACCCAAAATAAACACAAAAATCAAAACCTGTGGACTCTGCACCCAAAATAAATACTCAAAATAAATATTAGTGTGTTTAACCCATTATAATTTGTAGTCATGTGAGTCACACTAAAAATAAATATGTGATCAGTGCATTTTAAATTTTGAGTATTTGCTGAGATATTTTGTGAGTATGCAGCATTTACTATTATTGACTCTAGATCATCATTATAGAAGTGATAATATCAATACGTCTACCAATATAGGACCAACCACTGAATTAGCCAAAAAAAACGCAATTCTGGCCATACTTCCACCACCCCCACCCTCTTTCAAATTTTTATTTTGTTGGTTGTGTGGCCTGTTCTGTCAATTATGTCTCCGTAGACTTGTTGACAATATATAGACAACATAAAGGGTGTATTTGAATATCAGGGCTTCCACTCCCATGGCACCAACCCAAACTTACAACAATCTTTTGGTGCTGTTCCTATGCGTCTTTTGTCTACACAGTGTCACTACTAGTGCAGATTCACATGTTAGTCTCTTTCTCTGTGTCTTTTTTTGTTTTTTGTTTTTTTTGTTCTCTCTCAAACTAACATGTTTTGTCTTTTGCAGTGGCATAAAAGGAGAGACCATGCGGGTTCAAGAGGCTGGTTGAATCATGGTGGTTATATACATAACGGTATATATGCCCATCAAGAAACTCAGATCAGCCCATCAACTGTTTCAAACCCTAGTCGTGAGTCGAAATTCAAATCAGGGAGGAAAGACATATATGCAAGACCTTCATTTTTTAACGGCACTATGTATTATGCTAGATCGGATGGGTTCGTCTATGCCATTAAAATCACCAATAGTTCAGTCTTGTGGAAAAGGACCGCCAAAAGCTAACTGGCCTTAATGCAACTCTGCACCTTGGCAATGGCACCACCACGGTGTCAGCTCTGACTGTGGCCTGTGATCTCCTCATTGTCGGGATATATGGGCCAGCTTTGGTTGTTGCCCTTCAACGTGCCAATGGGAAGCTTGTCTGGTCAACCCTGCTCGATAGCCATCCTGCCGCTGTTGTTACCATGTCCGGAACATTTCACAAGAGGTTAGTCATATATATATAATAGATAGCAAGTTTGATTTTGAAAATATATTTATATTTTTTTGAATGTGCAGTCAATTAAATTTTATATGAATAATTTGTTTGAAGAAACGCACTGTTTGAATTTCCAATGTAAACAGTACCTTATCGTTTATTTTCTTGGATTGGAAATAATCCTTGCTAAATTAATTAAGGGCTTTTATCCATCAAAATGCCTTCTAATATGCAAAAATTTCATTATGATGAGTTAATTTATATAATTTATTTTTTGGAAGATTCTGTTAAGCATATGTGTATTAAGGGTAGTTTAGTCATTGGCAACAATTAGGGTTAGCATAGTTGTCTTATATATATATATATATATATATTTCTTGTAATTCTTTTCCATTTAATTGAATAATACGGTACTTAGTTCCTAACTAAGTTTTCATGGTATCAAAGCAAGGTTTTGATAGCTGACCTCTCGTTGGTATTGGTATGAACTGAAGGCAAGCTTATGGTTGTTTCTCTTCGTTTGCCGCTATACACCCTTGCATCGAAGTCGAGTGGGCTTGTCTATGCCTCGCGAAGTCACGATTCACAGTCGCATTGGTGCCTTGCGAAGTTGAAGACGAAGTCGAGTGGGCTTGTCTGTGCCTCACGAAGTCGCGATTCACAGTCGAAGTCGTTTCTTCCTCATGACTCCCCTTCTCATCTCACATTCGCATTTGGTTCTTCTAATCACAACTGATATTGACTCGTTTGGTTTGAAGGTGTGATACTTAGGTAATCTGCTTCAGCTTCTCTTCTTCTTTGTGTTACTATTTCCTTGTGACTTCTTTGTGGTCTTGTGACTTCTCTGTGGTCTTCTCTGTGAAGTTCTTTATATTTTGATATCATGTCTAGTGGAATGTCAGATTCACTTCAAGCCATTAGCGTGAAGTTAGTGGGAGATAATTATGTTTATTGGGCCTATGTCATGAAAAATTTTCTTCTGGATAAAAATGTTTGGGATGTTGTTACTGGTGATTCTCCTATGTCCATTGATGCCAATGTTGAAAAGTTTCAAGATTTGCTCTCTACTTGGCAAGTTACTAACGCCAAGATTATTACTTGGATTAATAATTCTGTAGATTAGTCTATTGGGATTCATTTTGCCAAGTTCACTACTGCGAAACAAATTTGGGATCATCTATCTCGGATGTATGTTCAATCAAATTTTGCTAAACAGTATCAGTTAGAACGTGAGATTCGTGCTACTCAACAAGGCAATAAGAGTATCTAGGAATTTTATTCTACCATGGCTAGTCTGTGGGATCAATTAGCTTTTACTGAGCCTAAGTCATTGAGCACTCATGCGGCATATTGTACTTATCGGGAGGAATAGTGGTTGGTTCAATTATTAATGGCCATTAGGGTTGATTTTGAGGGGCTTCGTGACACTATTCTGCATCGGAGTCCTCTCCCTTTTGTTGATTCTGTGGTTAATGAGTTATTGGCTGAAGAACTTCGCTTCAAAACAGCTCTTGGCAAAGGATTGCTTCATTTGCCAACTCAGACATTTCTAGCCGTTCCTACTAGTCATTCTTCTACTACTCCTAGCAAATCCTATTCTTATGCTCCTTTGGATGAATATAGCTTTTGTCATCAAAAAGGTCACTGGAAGGCTCAGTGTCCTCGGCTTTTGGACCGTCCACCATTTGGGCAATCACCGACTTGGAGAAAGAATTCTGATAGGCATTCTGGCCAGTCATCCTCTTGGAAAAAGAGACATACAGCTGCCACGACTTCTTCAGGGGATGATTCCTCTCCATCTTTGACTATTATTGTTGAACAACTATAGAAACTCCTCTCTGCTCATACACCAAATGCCTTAACTGTCTCCTCACCTCTTGGTTTGTCTTCATTCCCCTCATCTCCTCCACATATATCTTGTTCCATATGGGTTTTTTATTCTAGTGCTACACATCATATGACTCATGATTCCTCTCTCTTATTGTCTATCTTTTCTCCTCCTTCTACTACTACTGTTATGGCCACCAATGGTACTCCTGTGTCTTTGGTCGGGGTTGGGTCCATTTTGACTGATACTCTCTCTCTCTCTCTCTCTCTCTCTCTCTCTCTCTCTCTCTCTCTCTCTCTCTCTCTCTCTCTTTCGGATGTTTATTGTATTCCTCAGTTAACTTTGAATCTTATTTCTATTTTTCAACTTTGTGCCATTGGTTATTTTGTTTATTTCTTTGAATCTGGTTGTATTGTGCAGGATCCTCATTCCAAGTAGCTGATTGGGACCGGCCGTAGGTTGGGAGGTTTATATGTTTTGGAGACGCTGCATGTTCCTCCCCTTGTTACATCTTCAGTTGATTTGTCTTCTTTTTGGTTGAGTCTTAAGTCGTCTGTTTTTTATTTATGGCATTCTTGCCTTGGTCTTGTGTCTAGTTCTCGTTTACAGTATTTAGTTCTACTGGTGTCTTAGGTTCTTTGAGTAGTCATAATATTTCCGATTGTAGTGGATGCAAACTAGCAAAGTTTATTGCTTTACTATTTAATAAAAGTTTCACTACTTCGTCTAAACCTTTTGATCTTATGCATTCTGATGTGTAAGGTCCTGCACCCATTCCCACTAAAGGGGGTTCTCGATATTATGTTTCTTTTATTGATGATTATACTCGTCACTGTTGGATTTATTTGATGAAGCACTAGTCTAAATTTTACTCTATCTATATTGTTTTTTGTGCCATGATTCAAACCCAATACTCTTCTATTATTAAATGTTTTCAATGTGATTTAGGTGGGGAACATCGCGATAGTGATTTTCTTCACTTATTACAATCAGATAGTACTCTTTAACAATCTTTCTGTGCTGAAACTTCTGAGCAAAATGGTGTGGCTGAACGCAAGCATCATCACATCATGGAAATAGCTCGCTCTTTGTTGATTTCTTCTTCTATTCCTAGCTCATTTTGGGGGGAGGCTCTTCTTACTGCTGTTCATATTATTAACCGCATACCCTCTCAAGTGACTTGTGGCATTTCCCCTTTTGAACGTTTACATGGTATTTCTCCTGACTATTTCTCTCTTCGTGTTTTTGGTTGTTCTTGTTTTGTCCTTCTTCATCGTGCAGTCCGTACTAAGTTGTCTACTCGTTCTGCCATGTGTGTTTTTCTTGGGTATGGTGACAGTCAAAAGGGTTATCGCTGTTATGACCCCACAACTCAACGTCTTTATGTTTCTCACCATGTTGTTTTTCTTTAACATATCCCCTTCTTTTCTATTCCCTCTACGTCTGCTCTTTTCACTAAATCTAATCTTATTTATCTTGATCCTTTTTTTGATGCTATCCTTTTTTATTCTTATGTTCACGATTTGTCTCATTCTTATATTCCCTCATCTTCTTCCTCGTCTCTCACTCCTACTGTCACCCCTCCTATTATTCATACTTATGCTTGTAAGAAACAACATGTTTTGCCTGTAGATACACCTCACCTTCCTCCTCCGGCTGTCTCTCCATTACCTGCTGCTAATGAGGCTCCTGTTTCTCGGTCTCCTCAATGGGTACGTACGTGTGCTACTCGTTATGAGTCTTCTAACTCTTGTTATTCTTCTGAATTTTGTACTTTCTTATCCTCCATTCACTTTCTTTTTGAGCCCACCTCCTATGAGGAGGCTGTTTCTGACCATTTTTGGCAACATGCTATGAATGAGGAACTTTCTGCTTTACATAAGACTGGTACTTGGAATCTTATTGCTTTTCCTTCTGGTAAACATACTATTGGTTGTCGGTGGGTGTATAAGATTAAAACCAAAGCTGATGGTTCTATGGAACGCTATAAAACCCGTTTGGTGGCTAAAGGTTTTGCTCAAGAACATGGTCTTGATTATGAGGAGACCTTTGCTTCGGTTGCCAAGATGACCACTGTTCGTACCTTGATTGCCGTTGCTGCTGTGTGTCACCGGCATCTCTCTCAAATGGATGTCAAGAATGCCTTTCTCAACGATGACTTAGTTGAGGAAGTCTTTATGGTCCCTCCTCCTGGGCTCCCTCATGTACCTGGTGAAGTTTGTCGCCTTTGCAAAGCTTTATATGGTCTCAAACAAGCTCCTTGGGCTTGGTTTGAGAAATTTTCTATTGTTGTTTGTGACTTGGGTTTTCGTACTAGTGATCATGACTCGGCTCTCATTCTGCGCTCCACTTCTGCAGGGCTCATTATTCTTTTGTTATATGTTGACGACATGGTGATCTCTGGTGATAATCTTGATGGTATCTCTGCTCTCAAGGCTCACTTCCATCATCATTTTGAGATAAAAAAATCTTGGTTCACTTCGTTATTTTTTGGGCATTGAGGTGGCCTCTTTGCCTCGGGGTTATCTTCTATATCAGTCCAAGTATACAACTGATGTTATTCAGCGGGACAAGTTAACCGATTCCCGCACTATTGACACTCCTCTCGAACTTAATGTGCACTATACTTCTTGTCACGACCCAAACCCGCCCTTATAGGTTTAGCGTCATGACTAGCCAGTAATCCTTGGATTACCAAAGACATCTCAGCGGAATAACATATAATTAGGGGTTGCAGAAGCAAATATACGAAATATACATAGTCCATAGAGCTGTGCAGACATATATGGGAAATAAATTTTAAACCTTTTACAAATACACGTGACGTCATCATACAGGTCTTACATCACATCCAATATAAAGGTAGCCAAAAGGGACTTAGCCCAATATACACATAATAGAAAACTTGTTCATACTTTAAAGAAGACAATGTCTTAAACATATGCCATTTAGACTTGACTTGCACACAAAAAAGAACCTCCTTGGAGACACAATGGCTGGCTGACAAAATAGAATCTTAGGCCATCAACTCTGGGCCTGGTCACGTGCCTGCTCACCTACATACATAATAACAAATAGTGAGCTGGTGTCCAGTGAATGATAACAGAGTAAAGGGGTTTAATGAATGATATCCATTACATAGTCAGAAATCAGAGTTTATATCATAAATAGATTTTTATCAGAAACAGAGTCTTGTGCATATTCAGATTTCAAATACAAACGGATTCATATACATGTTCAGTCGTCAAAGCAGAAATAGATTCATATACGTAGTTGCATTCGTATTCAAAGTTCGTATATTTCTCATCATAGTACGTGGCACATCCATTAGTGTTAACAAATCTGATAACCCATAAAGGGACGGTCGTAAAGGGCATTCCGATGACTCATGTGCACAGAGACGTTCTGATGACCCACAAAGGGACTGCCATTAAGGCATTCTGATGACCCATAAAGGAACGGCCATAAGGTATTCCGATAACTCATTTGCACAGAGACATTTCTGATGACCCGCAAAGGGACTGCCATGAAAGCATTTCGATGACCCATAAAAGGGACGCATATCATATGATGCTAAGGATGCCACGTATACATTTCAGAAACTTGGACAATCATTCATTCATATAAAACATAGCATTTCAAAAAACTGATCATTTTCATATCATCAGAAAATAATTAAAGTCAAACATAACTTTACAGAGTTAATACTCACAGTGGTTTGTGTTGTCACTAAGCATCGGATGTCCACCTAAACAAAACACATAACAAAAGCACAATTGAAGCACCATTTTATTTTAATTCAATTCTCTTTATGTGTTTCTAGCTTATTTCATGACTATGTGAGTCCAAATGGTGCCTAAGAACATTTGGAGTAGTATGAGGATGCAAATATGCACTTAAAAGAGTTAGTTAAAAGTTGCTGAAAACATGGTCTCCGCTCGAGCACAACTTCCTTCGCGGGTGGTCGCTCGAGCGGTCTGCAAACTTGGAAAAAGTACTAGTTGCGTGAAATTCTCGCTCAACGGTTACTCAAGTAGAAGACTGACTAAAAGGGTCCTCGCTCGAGCGCTACTTTGTCGCTCGAGCAGCCTATAAAATTTTGTAAAGCTTCTGGGAGCTCAATTTTCACGCTCGAGCGGCACTTTCCTTGCTCGAGCGGACAGTGCGAATTCTAAAATTTCCAAAACTACCTTTAAGCTTCAAAACTCAAATTCAAAACCATAAATCATGTTGTTTTGGGCCAAAACTCAAGAAAACTTGTCTAAACTTGAAAAACATTGAGAATCAAAGATCATTTCATGAAATCAAAGCCCATAAGCTTGACAATTGAGCAAATTCAAACTTGAATTGTAAAAACATAACATGAATATGACATGCATGGGGTGATTTGAGCCCCAAGTTTCCAAATCATGAGCAAATAAGATGTTTAGGTCAAAAACATGTTGGGTTCCTTGAACAAGACTCAAGTATGGACATGTATGTGGAAATTCTTGAAAATCAACTTACCAAATTATGAGAATTATGCATGCATGCATGATACACCCCAAAAGTCACCTATTTAAGCTCAATTATTGCCTTCCTATAGGATTTCTTTTGAATTCAAGAGTTGGCTAACTTAATTACATTATCAAAAGCTTGAGTTCTCACCTAAACTTCTCAATTGAGCTTTAAGTTGATCAATTCTTGAGTGTTCAAGCTAATCCTCCTTAGTTCTCTTCAATTCTCCAATTATCCTTAGCAATTTTCCCTTCCTCCTAGCTTTGATGTTAATTTCCTTCCTTCTCTCTCTCTCTCTCTCTCTCTCTCTCTCTCTCTCTCTCTCACATTTTTGACATCAAGGATGAGGATATAAGAGTGTGAAAGTGTAACTAAGGGTCACTTATGCCTTATATAGGCTTGAGTTAATAAGGTTTGATTGTAATTAATCAAATGGATATCAATTATTCTAATTTAATTGTTCCGAATCAAATTTTAATTAAACCTACCATAAAATTCTAAAAATTCCAACGAACACATAAATCAAGTTAATTTCGTGGTCAGATACCGATAAGGCCTTCAATTCGCAGAACAAAACAGAAATGGAAACAGATATTTCTATGTTAAACAGATATAAGCACAACAATGCAACACACACATGTAACAAATTCAGAATTTCACTTTAATTACTGATTAGGCTTATTTACCCATGAATTAACATAAATGAGAGGTCGGGGTTATTACACTTCCTCTGGTGATGTCCCTTTGCCTGATCTTACCTTATATCGGATTCTAGTGGGCATCCTTGTCTATCTTACCATTACTCGGCCCGAGATTGCCTATGCTGTTCAGATTGTCAGTTAGTTTGTTTCTTCCCAGATTACTATTCATTGGGCTGTTGTCCTTCGTATTTTGCGTTACCTTCATGGGTCATTGTATCAGAGTTTATTATTTTCTACTACTTCTTCTTTGGATCTTCGTGCTTTTTCTGATGCTGATTGGACTGGTGATGCTATGGACTGTAAGTCTACTACGGGCTTTTGTGTTTTTCTGGGTAGTTCTCTTATTTCTTGAAAGAGCAAAAAGCAAACTGTTGTTGCTCGATCTTCTACTGAGACTGAGTATCATGCTATGGCTACTACCACTGTTGAAATTGTCTGGTTGCATTGGTTGCTTTCCGAATTTGGTGTCTCCGTCCCTAGTCCTACTCCTATGTATTATGATAATACCAGTGCCATTCAAATTGCTAATAATTATGTTTTCCATGAGCAGACTAAACATATTGAGATTGACTGCCACTTTGTGCGCCATCACTTATAGCTTCGCACGTTGTCCTTGCCCTTTGTCTCCTCTACTATGGAACTCACTGATTTCTTCACCAAGTCTCATACTATCATGCATTTCCATTTTCTACTTGACAAACTCTTGATGCTTCCTGCTGTTACATCATGAGTTTGCGTAGGAGTGTTAAGCATATGTGTATTAAGGGTAGTTTAGTCATTGGTAGAAATTAGGGTTAGCATAGTTGTCTTATATATATATATATATATATATTTCTTGTAATTCTTTTCCATTTAATTGAATAATACGGTACTTAGTTCCTAACTAAGTTTTTAGATTCGAATTTTCCTTGAAGCCCAAACTTATGCCTTTTATCCATTCGTTAGTTTAATATATATAATGTATTTTTCCCCATCTCCCTTTCTTTTTCATACACTACAACATATAAGAGTTTTTAGAAACCAAATTTTTTGGTCTCTAAAAGTGAAAATTTTGTTGCAAAAAATATTCAGAGACCAATTTCTATCATCGTAAGAATAGTCGCTAAAAGGTCGTCCCGAAAAGTCAAAAATAAGGCTTTTAGTGACAAATTTTGAAAATGTCACTAATAAATGCACTTTTAGGGACAAAATAATTTTGTCTCAAAATGATTTATTTTTTGAAACAAAAAATTTGGTCCCAAAAAGATAATAATTCATCATTAATATCCAATTTTCGTTGCTAAAAATATAATAACAACATTTTTCGCAATAAAAATATTTGGTTCCCAAAAAATAATTTTGCCCTTAAATTTTGGTCTCTAAAACTTTAATTTTTTGTAGTGATATGTCATGAATGGAATCAGTTTGAGCAACGGATAATTGAAGAATTGGGTCTTGATAGAGTGATGATACATGTCCTTTGCAAAAGTGGAAATTTGTAACAGAAATTTTCATGCATTAGCGAAGTATGGTCAAATGATGATAATGTTCTAAAGATGGATTTCCCAAGGGATCCTTTGTGTTTATTCTATGTGAAAGAGATGTTAAGAAATCCCTGAGAAAACGCACCTCTTGAATCGACACAAGTTTAGATACATAATATGAATATCTGAACTTCAAAATCTACGGGGAAACATTCTTTTCATTGTGGTACGAGTTTGCTGCGGGAAAAATATAAGAAATTTTATGCATGTTTAGATTTTTTATTTGAGTATGGATTTGTGGAAGACCAAAAAAAAGGGGGAAAAAAAAAGGGACCATTTTTTTTTACCACTAGTTAAAGTCCAGATTCAGCAGCTAGAGGTTTCAACACTAGCAACTTGGAAAAAAGTAGGCAAAAAATTCATATGTAAATAATAGTTATAACGCCCAAGACCCATAAAAAAATGATAATTAACATTCCAAAAAGGGTATTTTTATTCCGATGGGAAACTCATGCATCAACCTTATTCCATTATTTGTGTAATATCCATTTCTGGAACCAATAGCTGTCGTAGTGAAATTGCACGAAAAGGTGTAGCTAAAGTCTTCTTGCAAACAAACAACTCTTGAGATACGCGTGGCATTGTTGGACGAGATCTTGGCTTAGAACGCACACATGCAAGTGCCACAATAGCAACTAGAAACAATATTCGTTACAACAACTGGATTAGTTGGATGCGGAATGCGCGAGTCTCATACATCAGTTAGCATTAAGTTTTGTGTAGACGGCGATGCTAATGATGAGAGGAGTTCTCCTGGATGCCTTCCCATGATTGTTTCTAGTGCTACTACCCCAAAGCTATAAACATCACACTTTTCAGTCACAACCATTGTGTAGGCAAGTTCTGCACAAACAAAAAGATTAATAAAAGAAACTCTATATTTTCACTTCCTATTTTAAAGCAAGTTAATGACAAACAATGTGAAATATTTATCTATCATTGAATTAGGATAAAAAATTGTTAGCCACTAAATATGTATGTCACTAATATTATTTTTAAAAAAATTAGGCCATTTTTTTCCTGCTTTTTATTGAAAAAATCAATACGAATAAAGGAAAAACACTGTTGTTACCTGGGGCAATATATCCGTAAGTGCCTACAATTATGGTTTGATTCGATGAACTGGGATATAACAATCTAGCAGTGCCAAAGTCGCCAATGAAAGCCTCCATTTCAGAGTTCAATAGAATGTTGTTGGTCGATATGTCTCGATGGACAATAGGTGGATTGCAATCATGATGCAGGTAAGATAGAGCATGAGCTATTGATTTAATGATGATTACCCTCTGAGTCCATCCTAATTCAACAGCTTCGACCTCAATTCTCAGGGCACAAAACAAGCTTCCCCTTTCCATGTACTCAAACACCAAGAACATGCATCTATTGTGCAAACAGAATCCATAAAGCTTCACTATGTTTCGGTGCCGTATGTTAGTTAACATTTGCACCTCATTTCTAAAACTCTCGTCAAAAGCAGGCTCCTCTGCTTCGAAACGATGGAGTTTCTTCAAGGCAATTACTTTGCCACTTGGTAACTGAGCTCTATACACGCTGCCATAACCGTCGGTTCCAATGCAATATCTGATGTCAAAGTCATTTGTTGCTTTGATGATGTCTTCACATGCAATTCTTCCATCATAATTCCATATCGAGCAAATATCCCCATTTTTCATTGCTCTTTCCTTAGCTTATTTTTTGTGGGTCTTGCGATAACGAAAACATGCAAATGCAAGTAAACTAAGGAAAACTGTGATAAGGAGAGAAATGAGGAGAGTAAGCATCACTATTCTTTTCTTGGAAGAATTTATGGCTTTACAGCATGTAGTCTTGTTAATTGCTTGTGATGGGGCTTGTGAAGGGGCTTGTGATGGGGCTGTGGGATTTGACGATTGAGAGGATTTTATGACAAGTCAAGACCTTTTATGGAGTAAACACTGCATGGGACTTCGCCAGAGAGATTGTTGTGGAAGAGATTTAAGTACTGTAATTGTGACAAACATGCAAGTGTGGTTGGTATTGTTCCATTCAAATCATTGTCATTCAATCTCAAGTACTCCAAATTTTCAGACTCTTCTAGCTCTCTTGGGATAGGCCCGCTAAGAAAATTATGAGAGAGGTCGAAATATTGAAAGCTGTTGGGAACTTCGATTGGTGGTAGTTGCCCTGAAAGTTGGTTTGATGACAAATCGAGATGTTTAAGGTGGGATGAAAGCCCGAGTTCAGCGGGTATGGTGTTATTAACTTGATTTGAAGATGCCTCAAAATTGTTCAAGTTAATCAACTTACCTATTGA
Source organism: Camellia oleifera (assembly GCA_022316695.1). Classification (NCBI taxonomy): domain Eukaryota; kingdom Viridiplantae; phylum Streptophyta; class Magnoliopsida; order Ericales; family Theaceae; genus Camellia; species Camellia oleifera. The sequence continues at coordinate 199,828,158 of CM039314.1, forward strand.
AAATGGGATCTTACCTGTAAGGAGGTTATGGCTAAGGTTCAAGTATGCCAATTGCATCAAATCTCTTATTTCTACAGGGATGGAACCGTTGATTCGATTTGAAGAAAGATGCAAATAGGTCAGATTAGTGAATTGACCAATAGATGAAGGGATTGGGCACTGAGGATGTTTTTCTTCAATAACATATAAACCAAGTTCTTTAGCATTCCTATTTCTTGAGGGATGGAACCGTTGAGTCGATTTGAAAAAAGATAGAGAGAGGTCAAATTAGTCAATTGACCAATAGATGATGGGATTGGACCATGAAGATTGTTACTCCCTCCGTCCCAAAATAATGGTCCTTTTTGGGGAATCTAACTTTTTTTGGTAGTACAATTATTGCATTTGAAAAAAGTTGATTTTCCAAAATTATCCTTTTGATAGTACATTTTTTGGGAATATCATTGTCATAATTGTACTTTTTATATTGTTTATTAATTTAAAAGAATGACAAAATAGAAAATTTATATTATTTTTGTACTTGATTTTTGAAGAGGAACTAATATTTTGAGACAATGAAAAATAGAATAAGAGACTAATATTTTGAGATGGAGGGAGTATCATGTATAGACATACAAACCAAGTTCTTTAGCATTCCTATTTCTTGAGGGATGAAACCGTTGAGTCGATTTGAAGAAAGATAGAGATGGGTCAAATTAGTTAATTGACCAATAGATGAAGGGATTGAACCAATAAGGATATTATCACCTATATCCATATGCACCATATTCTTTAACTGACCAGTAGATGAAGGGATAGGACCAGTGATATTAGTATAATATATGTAAAGTCGTACCAGGTGGGTGAGGTTTCCCAGGGTAAGAGGTAGCAAACCTTCAAGATTTTTGTTGTGTGAGAGGTCGAGTAGGTGAGCTTTGACAGAGTACCAATCTCCTCGGGGATGCTTCCAATTAAGTTACAGTCATAGAGATTGAGAAATTCAAGGTTTGGGAAGGAAGTCCAATTCATGTTTTCAAGCTTTCGATGGGGTGAAGGATAAGAATAAGAAGAAGAAGAAGAAGAAAGGGAAATCTCAATGACACTTCCTGCCCGATTGCAAGTGATGCCTTCCAACTGACAATGATTTGCAGAAGAAAATTTTCCCCACCAACCGCTATTGAGTAGAGCTTTGGCCTCTAACGATGATAATGATGATGAATTCACAGTTCCTGACACTAATGTTATGTTTAGTTGGGAGATTTGTGGAGGGATTTGGAAAGGAAAAGGGAAAAAGTGTGTGAAACTAGGTGAAATGTAAGTATATTTTATTTACATTTCACCTAACTTTTCCCTTTCCCTTTCCAATTCCCTCCTCAAATTCCCCAACCAAACACAGCGTAAAAAAATATTAGTAGCCGCAATGCACAGTGCTACGAGTAGAGCAGAATAAAAAGAAGAAGACGATACGTTATTTTTACTCATAATTGATGTATGTATGTATGGGACTTTGTAGCTCTAAAATAATGGGAGCATGTATGCATTGCATACTCAAATCAGAGCCCTAGCAGGCTTTTTAAAAATATTGATGTCAGACTCACGAAAATATTGAGGCACAGGGAGTCAGTGAAGCCAGAGAGTCTTTGTAACTATTTCAGTCTTCCTCTCTCAGACGCCACAGCTTTTGATTTTTCACAAAAAAGTGAGAAAATGTGCATAACGTGTTATTGATAACTCTCAACTTTGATTGTTAAAGACAGAAAAAATGGGTTAAAAAAAAATTAAAAGCAAAGCAAGGTTGTACACACAACATAAGACGACAGATACAGTACTAGCTTGAGAGGAAAATGTTACAGGAAAAAGTTGTTTCAAGTATGATTCATTATAATGTTTCCGAGCCATTTCCATTGTATACCTTAATTATTATCAAATGTAGACACCTTTTAGCTCATAAATTATATTAATTTTTCGAACTCAATGATTATTTGGTAATTAATTAGAATATCTGAAGTAACTCTCTCACATACAATAAATAAATAATTATTGATGATTGTCTATAAGTTAGCAGTCTGCTTATATATAGTGATGAGTCATCTATATCTCAACTCTAATGCATTATTATTTATATATATATATATATATGTAACAACGTAGCTATTATTTTTTCATATCATTTGATTTTTCATAGTTAAGATGATTTTTTTTGTAAAAAACTTTTTGTTTAGTATTTAACGTGACACAATTACAATTATAAGTGTGATAAATCTTACGTTACTAAAATGAAATAGGTCCCATTTTATCAAAAACAATGCTAGCATGTCCAGAATTTTTTTAAATTTTTTTTTCTTATTTTAAAGCTCCAATATCAATTTCAAAAGTTGAGTATAGAGTACTCACATGCCACTTGAACCAATAGAGAGAAAGGTCTATTTTGGTAATTAGGAAAAAAAAATTTTAATTTATTAATTTATTTGGGTCAAATCAACTCTTTATTTTTATTTTTGTATATTTTTTCAAAAAAAATCGAAAAATCATTTTTTTTTTTCCCCTACTTTCTAAAATAGGCCAAAGTGAACAAGAGAAAAGCTAGTCCACTTTCTATCATGATGTATGCCCAAGGAAGGTTCACAGTAATGTATGTGTGCTCTTTTCCGATTGCATGCACTTCAAATTTTATCAAAGGTCTCCTATATGCTAACTGGGTCTAACAATCTATTCGGAAGTCAAGCAACGTATCAACAACGGAATGACTTTTCCACTATCGACTTCCTTCATGCTTATTTTGACAAGTAAATTAAAAGTTAATATTTTAATATTTTTTTTTTTAAATATGTAAAAAAAAAAATAGAGATGTGATATGTTTAAAAAACTAACTTTTAATCCAATTGTCAAAATAGGCCTAAACCCCTATGCCACGCGTACTATTTAATTTTTGAGGACTTACGTGTAAGTCATAATAAAGAGGTGATGTGATTTAAAATTAATTTTTTAGATTTTATTTTTAAAAAATATGTAAAAAATTAAAGAAGTAATGAAATTAAAAAAAGTCAAAAAACCGACTTTTAACCCTATCGTCAAAATAGGCCTCAACCCCTATGCCACACATACTATTGAGTTTTTGAAAACTTATGTTTAGGTCTTAATGAGTGAACTTATCATCCAATTGGTCCTATGATACTTAATGACTTTTTTTTTTTTATCAAATACTATTAAAAAAATCACTAATTGTTAATTTTTAACGTCGGTTTGAAAATCTTGTCACAAAAAATATTACTAATTATAATACAATTTAAAAAAATCGTTACAAAAAAATCATTAATTTTCAACTTTCAGCGACAGTTTGAAAATTTTGTTACAGGAAAACATCGCTAATTGTTAGTTTTAGCGACAATTCATAAAAATCATGAAAAAAGTCACTAATTGTCAATTTTTAGCAACAATGCAAAAAATCGTCACAAATTTTTTTTTTTTAACAACGGTTTTATTAAGACTTATTTTCAATAGAACTTTATAGAAATTAAATCTAACTATTAGAACCTATTAGCGGTTTACTACCATGGCAATGTTTGGTTTAATTTTTCAATTAACATTTAGATGAAAAAGTTAAAAAACATGTTTGGTTAATAAATTTTCAAAATTATTTTTTCTCTTTCTTCTCTCCTTCTCTTTTTTTATTAATAAATAAATAAATTAATAATTTTTTTTCACTGCTCTCTCCTCTCTCATTCTCTCACATTCTACACATTAATCAATCAAATTTTCTCTCACATCTATCTATTCAACTACAAAAAATATGTATATACAAATCATTCTAAAATTCTTTTCAAAACACATAACCAAACAAATTTTTAATTTTAAAAACTCTTTTCAATAACTTATCTTTCAAAATACAACTAAAAAAAAAATCAAAACTAAACCAACTAAACCAAATGGAGCTCATGTGTTTGTGATGGGGGATCAGTGTAATTCACTATAGCCTCCTTTGGGAAGGCAAAAAAAATTCAATTTATTAACTTATTTGGATCACACCACCTCTCTATTTTTTTACATGTGTTTTTAAAAAAGACCAATAAGCTAAAAAAAATCCACTTTCGAAAATAGGCCTCTATTCCTTTTTTTTTTTTTTTTTTTTTTTGAGTCATGTATCTATTCAATTGGGTGTACACAACACCACTGTAGAATTTTCAAAAGACCAAATAAATACTCTTTAACGTTGTGTCACAGATTGGACGCTTGTCATTCTCTCGAGAAGCCGGCCCCCCCGAGTGGTACTACGTACACTGTGTTTGCATTATTTCCAAGAATCTAACCCAAGTGATGTTATAGGAATTACAAGATGCTTGGTGTAAAACTCGCATTATCAATGATTCGGTACATGATAGTTGGCACACTAACCATCACATTCAGTGTGTCTGGTTTTATTTTTCTAAATTCAATTTTCTAGAAATTGAGGTTTTTTTGTTTTTCGTATTTTTTTAGTTTTAATGAATATTTTTAAAATTTTAAGCATTTTTTTACTTTTTAGATGTATCTTACTTAGATGTATCTAAAAAGTAAAATATTTGTAAAAAAACTACTTTAAAAACATCAATAAATACACAAGAATACGAAAAAGTATATTGAAATCTCGTTTTTTTTTTGCATTTTTGCATTTTTACATTTTTGGTATTTAGTGAATTTTCTAAAGATTTTTTTTTCACAAATATTACACTTTTTAAGTGTATTTATGTTAGGTGTTCTAAAAATTTTAAAAAAAATGCTTAGAATATTCAAAAAATTCAATGAAAACAAAAAAAAAAATACGAAAAACAAAAAATTTCAATTTTTTAAAAAGTGAATCCTGAAAATCCAAACCAAACAAGTTGATTAATTTTGACAAGTTATATTTTAACTTAATTTAAAACCAAAAATTTGTACCCAAAAAAATCCATACAAAATCTGACCCCAACCCACACATAACCATCACATTAATTTCGATCCATCCACATCTTCGAAATTTTTAGGACTCGTTCCCTCTTGATAAGGGTGTAATAATGGCACAGGCCCGAGCCCGAGCCGGCCCATTTGGGCTTTGTGGGCTCTCGATTTTTTAGCGAGCCGGGCTGGCCCATGGGTCAAAATGTGGGGCCCAAGCCCAAGACCACTCATAATAGGGCCTAGGGCTTGGACTCGGGCCTTGGCCAGTGGGCCGGGCCTAGTCAAGCTTTTTTTTTTTAATTAGAAATAAAAAATTTTAAAAAAAAATTATACTAGAGTATTTTAATTACGATGAATGAGATATTTTGTTTGATTATTTAATGTTTTATGGTGATGTTTAAATTTAATTATATATGACTTATATTTTTTTAATTGTGAACTTATAACTAAAAAAATATGCAATTATGTAATTTTTTTTTCTTTCGAAATGAATAATTTTATATATATGAAATTGAAACTTTCAATATTACAATATTAAATTACTTATATAACATTTATTGAATGAATAATTTTTATTTCAAAATGAAATAAAATATTATAAAAATTGATATTATTAAATAAATTAGGTGTAGATTACTGATGATGGTATAGCAATTGCATCACTATAGATCAAGTACATCTCAACTAGATTGGCACCTATTAGCCTACCAATCATTTGTATTATACTCCACCTCAATAATCTAATACAAAAAACTAAAACAAAAACAAAAACAAAAACAAAAACAAAAACAAAAACAAAAACAAAAATCAAGAAAAAAACGAAATTAAATGAAATAGTAAAAAATAAATTGTTGATCAATCATCGGAGGAGACAGACATTTCAGTCGCGTTGCCTGATGATATGTCATCCAAATCATATTGAATTCACTCATTTTCACTAAAATTTTGTCTTCTTGTAAACGCGTGCATATGATCCCTGGATATCATCAATGCCTCAACCATTTCGGGTAAAAGCCTGCTCCTGTAGTCACTCAGCCCCCGTCCACCTACACTAAAAGCTGTTTCTGAAGCAACTGTAGAAATAGGAACGGTTAGTATATCACGGGCCATCTGTGAAAGCACAGGCCACATAGATTCATTTTGTTTCCACCATTCCAAAATGTCAAAATTATCGAAATCATCCACTAACGGGCTTTCCAAATAACGTTGTAGTTCAAAACTACTTACACTTGTATGTTGAGATATTCTTCTACTTTTTATTGCTGTGAAAATACTTAATCTCCCGCCACGAGATTGGACTGCTAGTGTAGTGTGTAGGTATATTTACAGATGCAGATGCAGCTGCAGCTGCCCTGTATTCATGAAATAATCTGTTGCATGTTTGCATAATAGGGGCAAACTATACATGATCAGTGAAAATAAGCTCTAAAAATTCTTGTAAACCAACTTCTTTACACCTAGGATCAATTATTATAGCTAAACCTAATAGATAAGGCAAATGATGAAAATATTTATCAAATTTTTCTTTCATTGAAGTAATAATGGTTACATAAAGTTCATTATCCATATATTTTATGAAACCTTCAATTATTTCTGCTAGCATATGTAAAACAAATGGTGAAGTAGGAATATATATATATATATAAGAAAATAATTTTGTTGAAGTATCGAAAACTTTTTAAAAAATCTTTATACAAGACTACTTGGCGCCAATTAAGTTCAGTGGGTGTCAGTACTCCTCCTATTGATGTTGTTACAAAAAATAAATTTATTGCTCTTCTTTGTTTACAAGCTAATTTTAACATATTATATGTTGAATTCCACATACTATATACATCTAAAATTAATTTTTTAAATGTCATATTTTCTCGTTGACAAATTTTTTTATATTCTGAAATTCGATTACTAGAAGACATAATAATAACAACTGCATTTTTTATTACAAGTACAAAAGTTTCGTATACATGCATAGCTTCTTTAACAATCAAATTTAAAATATGGGCACAACAACGAACATGAAATAAATCACCATCAACAAATAATTGTAAAGTTGATTTTAAATGGGTTACAGTTTGATTATAATATGATGCATTGTCTAAACTAATCGTAAATATTTTATTTTGTAAAGCCCACTCATATAATAAATTTCTTATTTCTACACCAAGCGAATGACCAGTGTATGGAAGTTCAACTAATTTAAATGAAATAATTCTTTTATTTAATTTCCAATCATTATCAATAAAATGTGCAATGATACATTGATATTCAAAACCATTATTTGACCACAGATCAGATGTTAAACAAACTCTTCCATTCAAATTTTTAAAGATATCAAATAATTCACTTTTAATATCCTCAAATTTCTTTAAAATCCTGTTTCTAGTAGTATTTCTTGAAAAACTTTAATATTGCGGTGCAAAACTTTCGTGAATCATTTCGGTAAAATCAGGACATTCACTAGTACTAAAAGGTTGTTCTTTTTTAATAATATAATCAATTACAGAATTTTGTGCACGTATAGGATCATATGAAAATTGTAACGCCCCCAAAATATTACAATAAAGATAACTCATATGCGGAATAAATATAAGAAACAACATACTTTCATATATCAACGTTCACTGTTTAACAAACAATTAAATGTCATATAGACTATCATCTTTCCAAGACATTGCTTGGTTACACAAATTGAGTCTCACTCATTACATCTTAAGCCCTTGGCTTTACAAATAACAAACATTAACACATAAAGCATAAATAGGAAACTCTTGTTTCCCGAGAGTCCATCCATGCTATTGCCTTGGAGGTAACATCTCACCTGCACCTGAAAATGATATTCCCGTATAGGGTGAGCTAACAGCCCAATAGAGATATGCTAAACATAATATGGGCAATAACTAAAACGTAAGCATTCGATAAATGTTTGACTCGCATATATCCATTCATAATCCATTTCAATTACATGATAACTGTATCCATGTTTCATAATAATTACCATTTCTTAATTCATAATCCTGGCTCCGAACCTGGCCACCCTTTAAGTGAGACTATATCTCATATCAACAGTACTTCCATTTCAATTGAGATAAAGACCCAAATTAACATTTCCGGTTTAAGTCCATGTTACATTTCATTTCCCATTTCTTTTTCAACTTTGAGTTTGAAAGCAAGGCTCAACACCTAGCCAAATAACTTAATGAGGTTAAGACTCATCTTTAAAACACTTTCGAAATTCATGATGGATACACATTTTAATGCTGTATCGATAACACATAAACTATTTCCACACTTTACAAAAGATATACACATTTTGGTGCTGTATCAACATAACATAGAATCACTTCTATACTTCACAATTAATAACGATCTACATTTTAGTGCTATATCAAATCAATTTAAACACTTCCATAATCAACACTTGATACGCATTGTAGTGCTGTATCAATGTCACACAAAATCCGGTTTAGAGGTCCATCCCCTATCTTTCCCTAAACCGTGGAGTACATCCCCTATTTCCTCCCACACAACACATGTATATAAATGTAGATCATATACAATCAATTAATACATAAAGTTAATACATTATTCCAGTCGCTATATTTGATGACATATTCAATTGATTAGCTTTAGTTTGCCTAATCATCATGCATTGTCTACAACAATCAAGACTATCCTCCACCGATAGCCCAAAGCAATTATTTCTAGACAGAAAATAAATGCTACAACAGATATATATAATCTTAACATTTTCAAAGTGGGTGATTAAAGAATCCAACTCCACCATTCTACCTCATATTGAGTCGATTTTATTATTTCCAACTCAATTTCATATTTCTATATTAATTATCATTAATTACAATAATGACCTAAATATACCCAAACATGGTATTTTTCCCTTTTTCTCAATATTGACCCAAATGCTCAAATATTATCAAAAACATCAATAATCTCCATTTTTAAAACCAAAACACACAGGTATGAGTCAATTAAACAAAACCCCTGTTTTCAACATTATACAACTCCAACCTTAAGTTCCCAAATCAAACCATCTATACAAATAACTCAACATTTATGTTAAAACACATAAGAATGAGTAGGAATCCCTACCTCAAATTCGGAGCTCAAATGGAGAAGATGAAAAGAGATGAAACTCGATCTCCACCACACACCACAAAGCCTTCGAGAAATTTCACAACTTTGGCGAAGGAACTATGACCAAAATCCCAATGGAACTATGGCCAAAATCCAGCTCGGCACAACTAAAATTTATAACTTGAGCTCGGCTCGTAATGGCTCATTAAACCAAGAAAGAACCATAGAAGCTGATAAACTAACCCTCTGCACTTACACTTATATAGAAGTTTGTCCACCTTCAATTGTATCTTGTAATCGATGTGGGACTTCCAACAAACACACCAAACGACGTCGTTTGGTACAACACTTTCGTCCACTCTTTGAGTCCCACATCGCTGAGAGAGGAAACATTTTCGTGTCCAAATGCTTATAAAGAGGTGAATTGCGGACATAGATCAAGTAACTTCGAATGCATTATGAATTTTTGTTTTGAGGGGCGCTGCCCCTCAACCCCGCCAGGGCGCTGCCCTTGGAACCTGCGAGCTGACCGGGCAGCTCGACCCCTGCCAAGGCACTGCCCTTGGACCCGCGAAGGGGCGCCGCCCCCTCGACTCTCGCGAAAGGGCGCTGCCTCCTCGACCCCCGACCAAGGGGCGCTGCCCCCTCGACCCCCGACCGTCCCAGTCGAAGTGGCTAAACATAAAAGAGGGATTAAAACCGGGATTACTACAAAAATGTTTGCAAATTACTAGTTGATGAAGCCCCTAATTGCATTTGACTTCGAATATCAGGTTGTTTACGTTGTAAATGTTTGTCAAAATACCTTTTTAAATGACTAGTACCCGCTGCAGATGCAGCACTAAGTAAATGTACACAATATTTACATTTTGCTTTAAATGTAATTGTGCCATCAGGATTATTTATAGATATTTTTTCAAAATGGTCCCAAACACTACTACTTCTGCTCCTAAATGATGATCGAACTGTTGGAAGAGGGGTATTAGAAAAAGAATCAACAAATTCATGTGGTGTAGTATATGTATCAACATCGACATAAACATTAGGCATATTAGGATCCATAGTAATGCAAGTAAAACAATCGATAAGAATTAACAATTAATTTAAATAATGTGTAAATTCAATCAGTAAAAAATAATAATTAATTTATGTGCATAAATAATTAATGAAAAAAATGAGTAGTTAATAAATTTAATTAAACTAATTAATGTTACCGACTAGCGAATGCGATATAGAAATTTTCTTCTTCTGCTAAAAGTTTCTTGTTGCACAATTGCAATAGCCACTTAGGGATGGCACTTCAAAATTAATTGAGAGTTGAGAGAGATTGAGAGAGTTTAAAAGAGAGAGAGAGAGAGAGAGAATGATTTGTTGTGAAATTTATTTTGAAAACTGAAATATATTTATAGTAATTTAAATTCTAACCGTTTGAATTATGACCGTTTTATAATATCCATTTGAGTTGTAGGAGATGTAAATTTGCAATGCAACGGCTCAAAATTAAGGCTAGGCTGTTATTATAATAGTAGGTAGGGGGCTGTACGATGGCATGGCACTGGCAGCAAAGTTTTAGGAAATGGTTACCTCCTTTTCGAGCAACCATTTGGACGGTGCTCTTTGGCCAATGGGAGCCATCACGGGTCCCGTTTTGCTAATCGGAACCATTCAATGTATACAATTAGTCGAGTATTATATGTTTGTAAAAAATCACGTTGATCGAATATCTATAACTATCTGATCGGATTAGTTTTTTTTGTTAACTATTAACTATAACACCATGCATTTTTATACCAAACTAATTTGATCATGTAGTTAGTGATATCCGATTAATGTGATTTTTTACAGGCATATAGTAATGGAAAAGTTCTACACATTGAAGGTTCGGATTATCAAAATAAGACTCGTGGTGAGCCCCCACGGGCCCAATATTACCTTCCAACTTAGTAAATATATATATATATATATTTTTTTTTTTTTTTTTTTCACGTTAGGTGCACTTTCCCATCAAACAATGACGTAAGAAATTTAAAAAATAAAAATAAAAATTGAAGGCCAACCACACACAGACTGTGCACTGTCACTGCCAGCCACAGTGTGGCAGGGCGTGGTGGCGCACTAATGTGGTACATCATCATTTTCCATCAAACAATTATTAATTTGATTTTAATTTAATAAATTATTATTAATTTTTGTTTTATTTTTAAATTATTAATGTTATTTATTTAATTTTTTTAATTTTTTAATTTTTTTATTTTTATAAGATCAATCTTTTTGTTTATTAATTATTTTATTTTTTTATTTTTATAAGATTAATCTTTTTATTTATTTAATTATTTCATTTTTTTATTTTTATAAGATCACTCTTTTTATTTTTTTATTTTTATAAGATCAATCTTTTTATTTATTTAATTATTTTATTTTTATAGGATCAATCTTTTTATTTATTTTTTTATTTTTATAAGATTAATCTTTTTATTTATTTTATTTTTTATTTTTTTAATTATTTAACTATTGTAAGTTGTTTTTTATTTTTATTTTTTGAAATTTGATCATTGGTAGAGAGAGGGTTTAATGGTTGAGCCGGGCCGAGCTGCCCATAGGGCACGAAATTTTTCGGGCCAGGCCGGGCCCCAAATGAAAGGCCCAGGCCCAAGGTACTGGGCTGGGCTCGGGTCTGGGCTAAACCGGGCCAAAATGGGTGGGGCCCACCTCGGGCTTCAGGCCGCCCACGGACCTCGGGCCATTTTTACACCCCTACCTCTTGATCTTTTCTTTCTTTATTCTCATTTCTTGTATTTGTATTTTTTAATAAGGTAAATTATTCTCGCCATAGGCGGTGTTTGGGAAGGAAATTTTTTGGTTTTTTTTTTTTGTTTTTTTTGCACTAAAAGACAAATTGGTTACAAAACTAAAGAAAACAGATCCAAACAAAATATCACATCAAACCCCATAATCATTTTACTTTTTCTCTCACAAACATCACATCCAACCACAAAAAACCTAATTATCTTTCCAAACACAAAAAAAAATTTCTCCAATAATATCCTACAACTAAAAAAAACTTACAAAAAAACCCACTTTCCAAACACCCACATAATTTATCTTTTGTATCAATTTTAGTATATGTATAAAGGCTTAAAAATACTCAATTTCTAAATTGTTAAAAAATGATCCTAACTAGTTATTAGAGGATCTCAACCTTCTTGGCAATGGAAGTCGAACGGGTTGGGGTCAACCCATATGCTAGAAATAGTAGACAACACTGAAACTTTAAAATATCACTCCTAAATTCACTCATAATAATGTGACAACTAGAACATTGAGTTCATATGCATCATTTTTTTTTTCCATTTCTATTTGTTTTTCATAGTTAAAATTTATGAATACAAAAATCGATCATCCTATCACATAAGGTGAGTCCCACACCCATGTAACTGGGTTGTGTACCGTGTTCTCTTATTAAATGTGGTGGAAGCATACAATTGTAGTAAAAACCAGAGTTGTTAATATGCATGTATGAGAGATTGCTGCATCATGTTCAAGTAGGAGAGATTACCAGAACTCAAATTCTAAAAGATATAGAGGGGAACATTCTTTTCATTGTGGCTTGGCTTGGGATTGCTGCAGGGAAAACATAAAAAATAAACAATTGAGGTTTCAACATAATGTTTAAAACTTGAAAAAGAAAACACAAAATTTATTTGATAACATATAGCAATCCTCATAGATAATATTTGTAACAAGGTCCCGAAAAAAATATAATACGCAACATTTTTAAATGGACATTTTTCCTTGATGGGAAACTCAAACATCGAGTTTATTCATTTATTTGATAAAACTCAATTCTCGACTCAAACACATGCATGCAAATGCCACAGTAGCAACAAGAACAATGTACCCTACAACCACTGGATTAGTTGGAGGCAGAAGGCGCGGGTCTAAGACGTCAGTTAGCATTACTTTTGGAGCAGATCGTGATGCCAATGATTAAAGGAGTTCTCTTTTGGGATGCTATCCCATGATCGTTTCTAGTGCTATCACCCCAAAGCTATAAGCATTACATATTTCAGTCACAACCATGGTGTAGGTAAGTTCTGCACAAACAAAAAAATCAATGAAATAAATCATGGACTTCACTCTCTCTTTAAATAAGTTAATAAAGTGCGATTCTGAAAGTGTTTTTATTTATCATGAATAATTGAGTTAGAGAAAAATAATTACTATTATTTAAACATTTTAGCTCAATTTTTCCCACTTTATTTAAAATTTAAAAAAATAATAATACCTATAAAGGAAAAAGTATTTTTGCTACTTGGGGCAATATATCCATAAGTTCCTGCAATTATGGTTTGATTCGATGAATTCGGATATAGCAATCTTGCAGTGCCAAAGTTGAAACAAAACCCTCCAATTTTGAGTTCAATAGAATATTGTTGCTTGATATGTCTCGGTGAACAATAGGTGGATTGCAATCATGATGCAAGTGGGATAGAGCATGTGCTATTGCTTTAACAATCTTCACCCTTTGAGTCCATCCTAATTCAACATCTTTGGTATCAATCCTCAAGGCACAAAACAAACTTCCCCTTTCCATGTACTCGTATACCAAGAACATGCATCTGTTGTGCAAACAAAACCTGTAAAGCTTCACTATGTTTCGGTGCCATATATTAGTTAACATTTGTGCCTCATTTTTTAAACTCTTGTCAAAAGCAGGCTCTTCTGTTTCCAAACGATGAAGTTTCTTCAAGGCAACTACTTTGCCACTTGGCAACTAAGCTCTGTACATGCTACCATAACCGCCAGTTCCGATGCAATGTCTGATGTCAAGTTCATTTGTTGCTTTGATGAGGTCTTCATATGCGATTCCACCATCATAATTCCATATTGAGCAAATATTTCCATTTGTTATTGCCCTTGTCTCACTTTGGTTTTTTGGGCCTTGTGACAACAAAAATATACAAATGCAAGCAAGAAAAGGCCAAACGTGTGGGAGAGAGACACGATGACAGTAAGCTCCAATACACAAAATAACAATAATAGCTGCCATGTATACTAATACTGCTATGCTATGAGTACAAAAACAGAATAAACAGAGGACAGTATCTTACTCATAATTGATCATGTGATATGGATTTTGTTGCTCTAAAATAATAGAGGTCTATTTATGCAATGCATCCTTAGATCAAAACTCAAAAGGCTTTTGAACAATATTGTTGGTGTGGACTGTTGAGAGAGCGATTGAATGACTTTAAGCACAAATCCAAACCGCCCAGATTTATCTACTCTTGGACACTTGGCTTTTGATTTATCACAAAAAAAGACTGAATTAATGTGCATAACATCTTGTTGATGAATCTCTCAACTTTGATTTTTAAATAGAGATTAAAAAGATAAAATAAAAACAAAAAAGTGTGAAGAAATAAATAAAAAAAGCAAAAGCAAGGTTTTACACCACATGTATACGACGGCAGATTCCAGTAGTTTAAGATAGGAAAATGTTGCAGGAAAAGCAATGTTTCGGTGCCATTTTTAGCTTGTGCACCCCAATTTTATTTATCAGAACGACGTAAAAGACTGAAATTCTCTAGTTTAAATTAATTTTGACCATGTTGTCCGGACCGGTGGAGCCTACACAAATCTTATTTCGGTGATTCAAACGGTTTATTTATAGTACCATCCATGTATATCATCTATGGAAAAAAAATTAGGCCGATCCAATAATCATAATTTTTTTATTTTATTGCGATTGTCTCTAAAAAAAAATAGATGGTCTAAAATAAAAAGACTACGATTATTTAATTGATCTAATTTTTTTCATAAAATTCTCATTTTCATACTCAACATTTTCATTAAAATCCCAGTTTAGTTCCACTTCTAATTGTTAGTCTCATTAATATCATATAGATGAAAGGATAACAATACAATTTAACACAATTGAAAGTGAAGGGATTAAATTTTAATTAACTATTTTTTTTAATGGGAAACTAACATGATTAGATGACTAAAGATATTATTTTCGTAATGGAATTTAAATTAGAATTAGCTATCCGTAAGGTTATCACAAGCTCCCCTTTAATTGGTCTACGGAGTGCATGAAAAATTTCAAATGCACATATCATTATCCTTGAAATAACAAAAACATTAAAAAAAATAAAAATAAAAATCACATTCACCATGAAATGGCTGATCGCATACACAAATAAAATGATAAAGATTGAATAGAGTTAAATTAGTTCAAACAATAGAGATAAGATTATGAATTTAATTTAATTGTGATGAGTGACGATGAAGCTTCCACCGACCTCTGATTCTGACGAGCGACAACTTCTTCTTCTTCATCAACTTCGTTTGGTTTTTTTTAACGCTTTTTTCGATCTCCTTCACTTGTCACATTGATAATGGTCTTATTTTGCTTTATAATTTGTAAATGTTTTGTATTTTACACTTTTGCCCTCACTTAAAGTTTTCAAGTTTTTGTTTTCACCCTAATCTCATTTTAAATTAAAAAAGAATCAACACGAAATTTAAAATAAATTTTTTTGTATATTACTAATTAACTTGACGTAAAATTTAATATTTGATAAAATTTAATTTGAAAACTATTTTTTTTTTAAAAATTAGTGTAAATAATTTGGAGTTGCAAATCATTATAATTTTGAGGTGTAAATTACTAAAATTTTGAAAATATTGAAAGAAATTGAGAGAGATTGAGAGAGCAAATATTAGCTCTGTATATTGATATGTCTTACAACCAAATGGAACCTCCATTATATAGGAGGTGTTTACAGACAGAATTATGATACAAAGGAATTATAGAAATGAAAGGGCCACCGAAAGCAGCCGAAAGCAAAGAAAATGAATGCATCTATCTAGAAGGCAGCTGCACTATATAATTAATATACTATCTATCTATTAGCATGTGTACATCTAGTATTATAGTATTACATAGTGGGATAACAGATGTATATTATGTATATTAACAGCCCCCCTCAAACTCAAGGAGGACAAACATCAACCAACTTGAGTTTGGAGACAAGGTCAATGAAGCGGACAGGAGAATGAGCTTTGGTGAAGATATCAGCAGGTTGATCAACAGAAGAGATCGGATGGAGATGGACAGTACCATGAGTAACGTGTTGCCGAATAAAATGGCAGTCAATCTCAATGTGCTTGGTGCGATCATGAAAAACATCATTGTGAGCAATTTGAAGAGCACTGTGATTGTCACAAAAGAGGGCAGTAGCGCCAGAGGGAGTAACACCCATGTCAGCAAGAAGCCAACGAAGCCAGAGAAGCTCCTGAGTAGTATCAGCAAGGGCACGGTATTCGGCCTCGGTACTAGAACGAGCAGTAAGAGATTGTTTCTTACTGCGCCAAGAAATAAGAGAATCACCCAGAAAAAAGCAAAACCCAGTAGTAGAGCGGCGGTCAGTAGGATCGCCAGCCCAATCAGCATCAGAGAAAGCACGAAGCTGGAGAGAGGAGCGGGCGGAATAATGAAGACCATGAAACATGGTGCCTTTGAGATAGCGAATGATACGAACTAATGCAGCATAATGTGGGGTACGTGGAGCCGACATAAACTGGCTGACAATATGGACGGCATAGGCAATATCAGGACGAGTAACAGTGAGATAGACAAGACTGCCAACCAGCTGACGATATAGAGTAGCATCAGAGAGAAGAGTGCCATCAAGAGGTGTAAGACGACTCTGAGGCTCCAGGGGAGTGGAGGCAGTCTTGCAATCCGTAAGACCAGCACGGGTGAGAAGATCAGAGGTATACTTAGCCTGAGAGAGAAAAGAACCCGTGGAATCATGGAAGATTTCAAGACCCAAGAAATAGCTGAGAGGACCAAGGTCTTTCATCTCGAAATGATGGCTAAGAAATTGTTTAAGATGAAGAATACCATTGACATCATCACCGGTGATAATCATATCATCCACATAAAGAAGAAGCAAGGTGGTCCCTTGAGCAGTTTTGCGGATAAAAAGTGCAGTATCATAAGAGCTGGAGGTGAAACCACAGTCATGAATAGTAGAGCTGAACTTAGCAAACCAAGCGCGGGGAGCTTGTTTGAGACCATATAAAGCACGCTGAAGTTTGCAGACTTTATGAGGTGGATAAGTAGACCCAGGGGGAGGTTGCATGTAGACCTCCTCAAGAAGAACACCATTAAGAAAGGCATTTTTCACATCCATTTGATAAAGATCCCAGTGTCGGGTAGTAGCAACTGCAATGAGGCTGCGAACAGAGGTGAGACGAGCAACAGGAGCAAAGGTCTCCTCATAGTCAATACCATATTCTTGGTTGAAGCCTTTAGCAACAAGACGAGCTTTATAGCGCTCAATAGATCCATCAGAACAGGTTTTGATTTTGTAAACCCATTTACAGCCAATGGCAGTCTTGCCAGGAGGAAGATCAACAATGTCCCAAGTGTGAGTTTTGTCTAAAGCCTGTAATTCATCAGTCATAGCTTGCTGCCAAAGAGGATTAGAGCGAGCCTCCCGATAGGAGGTGGGTTCATAAGCAGAAAAAGCAGTAGAACCAACAATAAAGTCACGAAAGCACTACAACAAAAAACATTTTTGGTGACGTTTTTTAGCAACCAAACTGAAATTTGTCGCCAATTGTATATAATCGGCGACAATATACTTGTTGGTCGCCAAAAAATAAACTATTGGTGACGAGCTGAGATTTTTTGTCACCAAAAGGTTTGGCGCCAACTTAAATTTATGCGCGGGAGCGCCAAAAATGTTTTCGCGACCAAATTAATATATAGCGACGAAAAGTTTGGTCGCTGATTTGTAATTTTTGGCGACGGAAATAAAATAGTTGCGGAAAAGTGAACGATACTTATGGCGACCGAAGGATTTTCGTCGCCAATAAATTAGAAGTCAAAACTACGTCGTTTTGCAATTTTTTTTTTTTTTTTAAGACTTGACCGACCCTTTTTGGTGAATAAACAAATAAGACCTAAAAGCAACACCCAACATAATTTTTGTTCATCTCATTCTCTCCCTCAAGCGGCGCACAGCAAACACAGAGCTATGTCTCCATCTCCATCTCCATCTCCATCTCCATCTCCCTCTCACTCTCTCACACCGCCTCCTCCTCCGTAACTGGGTTCCAGAAAGAAGGCCAAGCGAAAGGGCAGGGGCAGGGGTCAGAAATCGAGGTCTGGCCCCAGTGTTCGAAGAGGGTTTGAAGGTGGTCGGATGCCTTTTTATCAACGAATTCCCAAGCTCAAAGGAATTGCTGGAGGTAATTTTAGTCACTTTTTCTATTCCCATTGTATATGCTTGTATGTATATTTTTATATGCATTTTTGTTGCTCAAAGGGATTTTGGGTTGTGATTGTAGGTGCAAAATTTCAATAGATTTGACTCTCTATGTGTTTAATTTCACTGCTTATATGGGATAGTGAATATGTTTATCATGCACACCACTTGTTTGGGGAAATGTGTCATTGGGTTTTTTTTTTTTGGATTCAAATGAAGAGATAAAAACTAGATTACACAGATAGAGTCTTGGGGATCTTAATCCCTTCTAGTGCCAACATTTATCATGTCAGCAGTTAACAAAGAGAGAATAGAACTAGGAGGGTCTTCCTTAAATGTGAGGTGCCTTTTTGTGTCCTAGAAATTATGTTGTCCAATATATTATAGAGCTTAAGATCCCTTCAGCTGCTACTAGCTTGATTTCTCAGTTTGAAGGCCATTACATTTACCTGTCCATGTAAAAATTCAGCAGCCATGTGGTTGAAAAATGCTTAAAGTTCTTTGAAGAGAGCTGCCCAATTGGCGACTAATCAACACCAATATTTTATCACTAAAAATGTTGAAATAACATTGGGGTACATGTGCACAAACTGCTCTCTGTGTGTATGTGCATGAGTGCTTCTTTCTCTGTGTTTATAGTTGAGGGGATCTTGGTGTAGTAACCCTTAACTTTTCTTTGTTTTGCTGATTTAATAGCGTTTTTTTCAACTGAATTTTTTTTACCTTTTATGCAACTAGTCTTAGAATAATTAACCCTTTGTTAATTTAAAAAGTGTTTGGTTGCAGTATATATTGTATTATTTCCAGTTTTGTGATTGTAAAAAGATGGAGAAAAGGGGAAACAATCACTGCAATAACTCCGAATTGTGTGGTTGCTGGCTATGGACCAACTGTTTTGAGTTGGTGATATCTATAAATGTATGAGAAAATGATTGTATATTTATGGTTGGTTATTTGTTGTGCCTGTGTGTATATATAGATACACATGTTCCTGTCAACTTGTCATCTAGATTTGGATTTTAAAATTCCATAGGTATGGTGAATCTGTTGAGCTAGAGGGTCAATCAACATCATAGCCTAGGCCTATAGCAAAATAATGAGATCCAAGCTCTACAAGAGATAAATAAATGAACACTTCTAAAATAAGTATTATTTCAGGAACTGATCTGGTCTTCACATTGCCCTCGCTTAGATTATATGAGGAATTTGTCACATTTCAGTTTGGACTGTTATGTGGCTTTGAGAGGCCCTTTTCCAAAAAATATGACATTGGAAATTCTGTACCCCACAAAGCCAACGACTAATGAACTTTCATGATGTATTTCCTTTACTTTTTGCAATCCTCTATCTGCTATTCTTCTTAATAGAAATTTCCTCATAGTATGAAAGGGGTAATACATAAGGAGAGAATTGGCAAATTCAGAATCTTGCTTATTAGGTGGAGGATGTTGGATGGAATTAGTCTGTTTCCTCAACATCAGACATGCATTGTGTGGAATCTTTTAATGTACTCGGATTTCTTTCTGGAAATAATTCTGAAAGCAGATTATGCAGGATGCAAACCTGCCAACTTGAGATTTTGTGTTTCTGAAATCGTCTTTAACTTCTTAATATTCATATGCATGATGTGATTTGCAGAAAATTTATGGTTTCTTTATGGATATCTTTTGTGGATTTGTAATTGATATACTCGTCTATCAAATGCAGTCAAATCTAGTTCTTGAAGCATTTGGCAATGCAAAAACTGTTCGAAATAACGATTCTAGGTGAAATCTCTTAGTCATTTTATGAACCTGCACTCTTTAACATACATAGAAAAATGGTGCATTTTTTAAAATGTTGTTCTTAATGATGCTAACTTGATTTTAATTATTGGTACAGCCGCGCTTTGGTAAATTTGTTAAGCTTCAATTTGATAAGCATGGAAAAATTTCAGGAGCAACCATTAGAACTTACCTTCTTGAGAGATCTCGTGTTTGCCAAATTTCAGACACAGAACGCAACTATCATTGCTTTTACCTTCTTTGTGCAGCACCACCAGAGGTAGGTTTTTCGCCTGATGTTCTTTCATATTTCAGATTCCTTGATGAAGGTCTCTTAAATTTATAGTCAATACATCTTTTTAATAGTTTCCAAATCTCATCAGGAGGATCTCATCAGGAACTTGGGAAATTTAAGTTAGGAAGTCCTAAAATGTTTCGCTATCTGAATCAAATCAAATTGCTATGAACTTGTTGGTGTAAGTGATGCTCATGATTATCTCGCCACTAGGAGAGCCATGGATATTATCTCGCCACTATGAACTTGTTGATTGAGTTCTCTTTGTATGGCCTTGGATTGTCAAAATTTTCCCCGTCTATCATGTTATGTACAGAAAAATTCACAGATATTTTAATGCGACATATTATAAAAAAATGTTTCATATGTGGTCGAAATTGGAGTGGGCTCTACCAATAATTAGCTAAATGAATGCAGTAAATTTTAGAGAATACTCCCAAACATGCTAGACAAAAGAATATTAAGAATAAACGATGTTAAAAGGCCCCAAACATGCTAGGTAAAATTGTAAAACACAAGACATAAAAGGCTTGCTCGGGGGTCGAAATTGCGAAATGACCGCCGAAACCACTGAAACTTGGCACAGACAGCTTGTTCAAGCCTAAATAGACTCGTAGGTTTGCTGTAAATTTATTTCTTTCTCTCTTCCTGGCTTAATCATAGGTATGGTGAATCTGTTGAACGGATGAGTGTTGATGAGTTAGAGCAAGGAAAGAAATGGTTGAGTGATACATTTTATCTCATAAGGTGAGTAAGAATCTTTAGTTTTCATTGGCGTCATTTACTTATTTTTTTGCCGTAGGATTGCTAACCCTTTTTTGTTCCCATTCACTTCATTGTCATTTTCATAGATGATGATGTGAGCTGTTGAACATATAAGTATTTCAACTCTGTTGGTCATATCCTTGTTTGTACTGTTTGCTGAGCTTTTCTAACGTTTAACGCGTTCAGCTTATCAGGTTAACTGGC
Source organism: Camellia oleifera (assembly GCA_022316695.1). Lineage (NCBI taxonomy): Eukaryota > Viridiplantae > Streptophyta > Magnoliopsida > Ericales > Theaceae > Camellia > Camellia oleifera. The sequence goes on from CM039314.1 coordinate 199,849,454, forward strand.
ATAAGTTGTGCCCCATCCTCAATAGAAAAGTAGAATTTAATGCAAGAACAAAGATGTAAGGTAATCAGTTTGGTTTAAAGCTTGTTTTGCATGGACCATGGATCAATATAAATAAGTGTTTTGGTCTCTATGTGGTTTGGTTGACCAAGTGACCAGACAGCAGTCTTGGTTGGCCATCTCCAAATTTTGTACCTCACTTGGGCTGTTAAACCATCGTCCTTGTCATCCTATTTTTGTTGAAAGCCAACTTCACATTGGTGAAGCTTCTCCTTGCACTTTTCCCATTAATCTTCCAGCATAGATAGATATTCATACTTAAGCATAGATTTTAATTATTATGAAACAGAGCTTGTTTATAAATAATTTGTGCTTTTGAGTTCCTTGTTTTGATCACATTGTTGCACTATCCACTAAGCTTACTCTGCTACTTGTGATATTATTAGCATTTTCTTCATTATTCTCATAGTGGTTTACCTTATGGTTTGTGGATTAGGTGTGAGAATGACTGCCTTCCAAGTATCAATTGGGTCCTTGGGCTTGCAAAAGCAGCAGTTCTAAGACATGGGGTGAATGGACTTGTGATTGATCCATACAATGAGCTTGATCAACAGCCCTTTCTCATACTCGACTTCTACTTTTGGGCATTACTTTTATACTGTGTTCTCCAAGCATTTACTTAATCTGTGACAGGACTGAAACAGAGTATGTGAGTCAGATGCTAACTAAGGTCAAACGATTTGCCCAACATCACTCTTGTCATGTTTGGTTTGTAGCACATCCAAGACAGGTAACCAACCATATGCTTTGATTTCCCACCTAGTATTCTTATTTGTCTAATCCTCATTTACATCATAACAGTTGCATCATTGGGTTGGGAGTCCTCCTAATTTGTACGACATCAGTGGAAGTGCACACTTCATAAACAAATGTGACAATGGGATTGTTATTCATCGGAATAGGGATCCAGATGCTGGCCCCATGGATCGAGTGCAAGTGAGTTTGTCTCTTACTGTCTGCTAACTTTAGTATTTTTTGGTAGCATGGTATAATAATTGTACATTTTATAATTATCTGCAACCAGGTTTGTGTGCGAAAGGGTACGAAATAAGGTTGCCGGTACCATAGGTGACGTGTTCTTGTCATATAATAGGTATGGAGCTTCTTATTCTTGTGATGTGTGTGACTAACTTTGTGGAATTTTAATTGCCAAAAAAGAAATAAAAGAGAAGAAATAAAAGAAAAAGAAAGAGTCCAAAAAATAGACCCCACACCTCATAAAAAGAGAAGAAATAAAAGAAAAAGAAAGAGTCCAAAAAATACAAATTTACAAATTCCAGAAAACTCTGGTAAAAGGAAAAGAGAACAAAAAGAAACAAATGGATTTCTCAGGTTTGAGAGCTCCTAAAATGACTTAGCATGCTAATTATGGGAAAACTAACCAGAATGGGCACCTAAAAGTGCTATGGAAAGGGTTAAAGAAATTTGTTTCCCCTTAAACTTTCTAACCCCCAGCCCTTGATACTATTCAAGAAACTATGTGAAAATCACATGACTATATTAAAAAAGACTTGGACCTTAATGAGTCTATGAAACTAATCAAAGACATGAAAATTTAGAGCTACATATATCAATAAAGCTGAACTTCTGAGAAAACAAGTCTAAACTAACCGGTGGTCCTGCAGCTTTGCTTGAATTCAATACTTCTCCATAACATATGTAATCAAATCATGTATGTTGCTTTATTTTTTGTTACCTGTGGAAAATGTTTCTTCATATTAGAAGGTGTAATTCAGGTGTCTTGTGGCTTACTAGTGTATTGCTATAACATCAGCACAAATTTTGCTTCCAATGTCATCTCCGATGACCTATTCAATGTGAGATTGTATATTCATTTTATTGGTTACTCAGCCACCAAATCAAAATCTCTTATTCTGTAAAATGTTGTTATATCAATTCCTTTTATCAATCTATTCATGTTAGATGTACATACTTTTTCATTTTTTTTTTTTTTTTTGGGTTAGCTTCTTTTTTTGATGGTTATTCTATGTTGTATGTTGCAGGACCTGACAGTTGTTTTGTCAACACTTCTTCCAGTGGTTTGCATTAATAATGACAGCAAAGATGTTTCAGATTTCTCAGTGGGATTGAAGGTTTGCTTATACGATAGCATCAACCCATCCAATGCTATGTTAATTTTCTTCATTCTTTGAATTTGATAAAGTTGATTATTGCGTGCTATCGAAGTCCAACTTCTTACTCCTTCCTTTTTGCTTTATTCAATTTTTTGTAGAAACGTTTGTGAGTTCATTTTGTTCAATTGCAGCAGCCTTTAGTTTCAATTTATTATTATTTGTTTTTTGGCATGCACGTATGTGTGTATGGCCTGCCTGTATGTTTGATACTTTTTATGAACAATGATAAGGTGGGATTTGCCTCAATCTTTTTCTTTCTGAATTTTGTTTGACATTTTGTGTATGCTTGTCTGCATACTTCCCCTGTGAATATTCAACAAATAAGGTACTATAAGGTTGGGTTCACCTCAGTTTTCTCCTTCCTGTTTCTGTTTTACATTTTCTTCTTGCTTCTTATTCTTAGTAATTATAGATGCTCTAATTTTCATATATGACTGTTGGGATGATTTTTTTAAAATTTTTTTAGATACTTGTATTGTATTCATTGACTTAATGGAAAACCATTGTTTCTTGCCTTCAAGTGTGACTTGACATATTAGTGTGCTGTGCTTTATGTTTGATTGGATAGCAATTCTTGTATTTTTTTTTTACAAATTTTGTTTTCTTGCCTTGCTTTTTGTATGTGGCAGACCTACAATGAAGTTCAGCATTGCTTTATCACAGTTGGCTTGGTATACCCTGAGGATTTGTTCATGTTCCTCCTGAATGTGGGTACCATTTCCCAGCTAGATAACTTTCCGAGGGTCATTACTTTGCAAGTTTAGCTTCATTGTATGTCCTTCATTCATGCATGTGACTGAAAAAGAAGGAAAAGGAACATAAAATAGCATGGTGTACCATTAGCTTTCCTGTTATAATATTTTAATTAATTTATTATCTTTGCCATCACCTTTTCCATTTCATGAATCTGAGTATGTTGTTACTACCAGAAATGCAGGTTGAAGGAAGAATCTTTGACTTTTGGTGCACTTTGTGTCTTAAAGCATCTACTGCCAAGGTTTCTTTCATTTCCTTGTCTTTATTATATTAGTAAATATCCTATATCAACTGACTTTCTTTTTCTTGTGGAGGTTGTCTGAAGCTTGGCATAGTAAAAGGCCTGCACTTGTTGAAGCTGTAAAGTTGTCGCTAGATGAGCAAAGTTTGGGGGTTCGTAAAGCGCTTTCGGAGGTTTGTTATGAACTGATAGCCATAGCTCTTGTTATGGCATTAATAAAAGACTTCCGCTTTCAACTTCTAATATGTTATCTTGTTGCTTTTGTGGCAGTTGATTATGGTTATGGCTTCACATTGTTATTTGGTTGGTCCATCTGGGGAGTTGTTTGTTGAATTTCTTGTACGCCATTGTGCTATATCAGATAAGCAGAAAAATAATCTCGAAAGCTCGAAGGAAGCCTTTAGGTCAACTGGTGTCTATTATGCTTTCCCATACAGGAGATATGAGGTTAACACCTGATATTTAAAAAGATGCAATTTTGAGTTACTACTTGGTTTATTTTTGAATTTTTTACACCATGTGAAGTTGTCAAAGTTGGTCCCTGTATCTTACCAAGGGCTCGAGCTGGAAGTTTTGGGGGCCAAGTAATTCTTCCACTAGCTCATACTATTGAGCACGAAGAGGTAAGTTATTTATTCTTGATTTACTGCTGAAATCACTATATAAGGTTGATCTTTTTTAATTCAAATTGACTTGTTGAATTGTAATGGTTTTCTTCAAACGGGAACAAACGGGACCTCAATTGGATCTCCGGTTAGAAAGTTAGAAGGAAAATTGTAAAACACAAGACTTAAAAGGCCCGTTCGGGGGCTGAAATTGTGAAATGACAACCGAAATCACCAAAACTTGGCACGGACAGCTTGTTCAAACCTAAATAGACTTGTAGGAACAAACGGAACCTCGATTGGATTTCCGGTTAGAAAATTAGAAGAAAAAATGTAAAACACAAGACTTAAAAAGCCCGTTCGGGGGCCAAAATTGCAAAATGACCACTGAAACCACCGAATTGGACTTCCTAAATAGAGTTGTATGAGCAAACAGCACCCAATTGGACTTTCTGTTACAAAATTAAAATCAAAATTGTGAAGTTTATATCGAGTTTTTTTTTTTTTTGTCAATCTAATATTGTTTTTTCTTTTTTCATGTGACAGATTAGCAATGGTGGAAAATAGTTTGGGCTGCATCAGAAGATTTGATTTTGTGTTTTTGGAAATATTTTGACATAGGATTTTGGTAAATGATTTATGGATTAAATGTTTAGCATCAAAATATTTGGTGTTGTGTTTTTAAAAATATTTTGATGTAGGATTTTAGTAAATGAATTGTTGGTTAGATGTTTAACATCAAAATATTTGGTTGTAATTTTGAAAATATTTTGACGTAGGATTTGGTAATGTATTTATGGGTTTGATATTAGTAGTTTGTAAGTACTTTGGTATGCATGTTTTAGATTGTTAGAGAAATGTAATTATGTTTATTGGGATTTTTCATAGCTATTAATTTTGAATTAGTATGAATGTTTTGCACAGGTGTATTATTATTTACATTACATTTGTGTACATATTGTGCACAGGAAAATAGGTGTTTTGGATTATTTTGAACAGGAAAATTATTAAAATCAAAATTTGTGTAGTGAATTTTTAGTAACAGGTGGTGTTTTTGTCGCTGTTAATATATTTGGCGACAACTTATTGTTTTTGTCGTTAAAAGTTAGTGGTTATTCCAGGAACTTTTAGCAACCAAAATTTACTCGTCGCTAAAAACGTGATTTTTAGCGACCAAATTAATTTTGTCGTTAAATAGTATTTTTGGCGACGCATTTATTTGTCGCTAAAAGTACATAGCCTATCCAAATTTTAACCTTTTAGCAACAAATTATAATTTTATAGCGACAAAATATATGGTTTTTGGCGACCAATTTCGCTTGTCACTAAATGTCTACATACGGTGACAATTTCTGATTTCGTCGCCAATACTTTTAGTGACAGGGCTTTGCCAACAAGTTGTATATTTTGTCACCGATTCTTTTGGCGGCGAAATTTGTACTTTTGGCGACGAAATTTGTATGTCGCCAAATGTGTTTTTTGTTGTAGACGAGTAGAAGGTTGGATTACCCGGTGTGGTCGAGCAGGAAGAGGAGGAGCCAGAGGAAGAGACTCAACAGGGGGTGAAGAGTCCGAGGGAGCAAGAGCAGGACCATCAGAGCTGGCAGGTGCTTGAGAAAGACCAGTAGGCAAGGCAGTCTCAAGAGAGTCAGGCAGGGGCAGTGGAGTAAGCTCATCGGAAAACAGATCTGCAGAAGGGTTAGTAAAACACAGAGAGGGTGAGGGAACGGATAAACGGAATTGAGAAAGGGAGGAAAACATTGTGTGTTCCCAAAAGACCACGTGACGAGAGATACGGAGACGCTGGGAGAGAGGATCCCAACAGCGATACCCTTTATGTTCAATACCATACCCCAAGAAGCAACAAAGGCGGGAACGAGGTTCAAGTTTGGTACGTTCATGAGGTTGGAGAAGAACAAAGCAGGCAGAGCCAAAAACCCTAAGGGTGTCATAAGGGGGACGAGTGCCATGTAAACGCTCATATGGAGTGTGATTATGAATGACCGGTGTAGGGATACAATTGATAGTGTAAGCAGCAGTGAGAGCGGCTTCACCCCAAAAATTTTCCGGACAGGAGGAAGAGAGAAGGAGGGCTCGAGTAGTGTCAAGTAGATGCCGATGTTTGCGTTCAGCACGGCCATTTTGTTGGGACGTACCTGGACAGGAACGATGAGGTTGAGTACCATGACTCCTAAGGAAGGAAAGAAAGTCAAAGTCTTTATATTCCATGGCATTGTCGGAGCGAAAAATCTTGATAGTTTTAGAAAATTGGGTTTTAACCATTGCAGCAAAATCGTAATAAAGTTGTTTGAGTTCAGAGCGATTTTTCATAAGAAACAACCATGTAAAACGAGAAAAATCATCTATAAAAACAACAAAATAACGTGCACCTCCCATAGTAGGAGTAGGAGAGGGTCCCCAAATATCAGAATGAATGAGATCAAATGGCGCAAGAGAAACAGAATCACTTTTATTAAACGACAAAGCAGGTTGTTTTGCAAGTTGACAGGACACACAATTGAAAGCATCAGAACTTACAGTACCCAAATGACCACTAGAAATTAAAGACTTCAAACGACCAACAGAAAGATGGCCCAAACGATAGTGCCAAAGCTGAAAAGCAGATAAAGAAGGAGCAGTGGTAGCAGTGGTAGGAGCAGTGATTTGAGAGGAATCCGGAATATGAAGATGGATAAGTTCGTAGAGACGCCCTCGCTTACGGCCTATCCCAAGAGTTTGCCCGGTCCGAGGGTCCTGCACCAAACAACCAGTATGGGAAAAGGTAACAGTTAGACCATGCTCACATAATTGACTAATGGAGATAAGATTTAAAGTGAGAGCAGGCATAAGATATACATGGGATAAAGATAAGTGAGAGGTGGAAACAGACCCAACATGACTTACAGACAGAAGAGACCCATCAGCAGTATGGATAGAAGGAACATGAGGAGTCGAAGAGAGAGGAGTAAAAATAGTAGGATCAAAGGTCATGTGATTACAACAAGCGGAGTCAAAGTACCAGGAAGTGTTACCTGCGGTGGTAGACAAAGCAGTAGATGGAGGAGTACCGGCATGCTGCCAAAAATGTTGAAACATGGCTTCAACATCGGTGTGAGAGAAGACCGGAGTGGAAGGATCTACCGGGACAGAAGAGGGTGAATCTTCGGAGGCGGCAGCAGCAGTGTGTGGAGCAGGCATGTTTTTAAATGGAGTCCCAGAACGGTGAGAGTTGCTACGGGAAAAATTCCCGGTGGAAGGACCATGGCGAGAGGCACGGGTAGGATTGCGGAAGCAATCTTGTTGGAGATGACCGGGGCCAGTCTTGTTGCAAAATCGACAAAGACGAACGGGACAATGAACCAGAAGATGAGTCGATGGTAGATTGCGGTTGTGACAGTAGTTGCAGGAAGTGGACCGCTGTGGTGGAGGAGAACCCCGAGCCTGGGGAGTAGCAAGAACAGAGTCCACAAGGTGCGGATGTGGTGAAGGAGAACCCCGAGCCTGGGGAGTAGCAAGAACAGAGTCCACAGGGTGCGGATGGAGAGTGTCAAACCTGGTTTCCTCGGACAGAAGTTCAGAAACGGCTTGCTCAAGAGTGGGTAAAGGAGTGCGATGGAGGAGAGATGCGCGTACGGGCTCAAAACGAGGAGTGAGAGCCATGAGAAACTGAACCAAGCAATGTTGGTCACAGTAGGTAGTAAACAAGGCAGCATCCTCAGTGTGAGGCCATGGAGGCTCAGAAAGAGCAAGTTGATCCCAAACATAATATAGTTGGGAGAGAAAATCATTAATGGTCTGAGTTGTTTCTTGGCGCATACGGTGAAGATGACTCAGAAGTTGATATTGGTGAGCAAGACCGGTAGTCTGATAGCGTTCTTGCAAAAAATCCCAAATGGCCTTGGCTGGAGAGGAAGCAGACTCAAGTTGGAACCTTCCAAACTGAAGGCTGATGGATGTAATAGAAGTATTGCGAAGCCAGGTGATGATCTGATAGTTTTTACTATCCCAATCTTCCAAGCGGTCGAGATATTTGGCAGCGGAGTCCGTGGCAGCGGATTCCGAGGTTGTTGGGACTGGTTTGCACACATCCCCAGTAATGATACGCCAAAGTTTCTTGCCTTTGAGGAAGCCAGACATGGCTTGTGCCCAAAGGACATAATTAGTCCCGTCAAGAATAACGGAAATTGGGTGACTAGAGGAATCCGGGCGATCCATGAGGAGAAAATAGCAAAATGGAGGTAGAATCTGAAAAAACCGAGGTTACCGGTGAATTCAGAAGGCCGAAATTAGTGGGAAAATGAGTGAAATGTCCCAAAATATGACCAGGGGCACGGAAATGAGCTGGCGGCGCATGTTAGCAAGATGTGCGCGGCGCACGTTAGCAAAATAGGCTGCAGGGCTGACGTCACAGAGGCGCGGCGCACGTTAGCAAGCTGGTGCGCGGCGTACGTTAGCAGAAGAGGACAGGCAGTGCACGGTAGCAGAAAAGCTGACGTGTGCTGACGTCAGAAACACGCGGCGTAGGTTAGCCGCGGGTGTCGCAGCGCACGATAGTACGGCGCAGTGTGGAGGACGCGTGGAGCGCGTGTGAGGCGGAAGGCGGAGACAGGTGACGCGCCGGTCACAAAAGCGGCGCGTGAGGGCGCGTGTGGCGTCGGAAGGGGCTGAAATTGATGGCGTTGGAATCGTCTGGAGGAGACGAAGGCTCTGGTATGGTGAAACCCGTATTTCAGAGATGGACGAAAATGAGATACAGATGAAATGCAATCTGCAGAAAAATATGTTGGAAGCAGAGGCTAGGCAGAGTACCTGTGCTCTGATACCATGAAAGAAATTGAGAGAGATTGAGAGAGCAAATATTAGCTCTGTATATTGATATGTCTTACAACCAAATGGAACCTCCATTATATAGGAGGTGTTTACAGACAGAATTATGATACAAAGGAATTATAGAAATGAAAGGGCCACCGAAAGCAGCCGAAAGCAAAGAAAAGGAATGCATCTATCTGGAAGGCAGCTGCACTATATAATTAATATACTATCTATCTATTAGCATGTGTACATCTAGTATTATAGTATTACATAGTGGGATAACAGATGTATATTATGTATATTAACAAATATGAAGTACTCAACTGATGATAATGTTCTAAAGATGGATTTCCCAACATTTGCAACCAGGATCCTTTGTGGTTATTCTGTGCAAAAGGGGATGTTATGAAATCTCAGAGATAATGCACCTCCTAAATCAACACAAGCTTATAATATGTGTTAGAAATTGGGCCGGGTATTGAACCCGAATTTAGGCGCTCATGTGGCATAACCCATCTGACCCATTTAAAGTTAGCCATGTAATTTGAATTTGAATCCTATTTGGATAACCCACTCTTGATATCTATATATATCATGGGATGTGGGATGTATCGTATAACAAATTATTTTTTCCCATACTCTCTAACTCTCTCCCATTAAAATAACAATCAAGCTTTTTGCACTGTGACTTGTGTGGGTGATACTCATACTATGGTATCACTCCATTGTTGGGTGTTCGTTGTTCGTGTTTTGTGAAGCATGTGATTTACCTACAAGGTTCTTCGTTTCAAGTTCTATCACCTAAGGTATGATTTGAAATTTTTACTCGCTGCGTTATACTTGATTTACAATATAAATATCCAAACTTCAAAATGAACCTTCGATTGAAGAGTTACGAGTATTTTGTGAAAATTTCTATGTTCATATTATTTTCATGGGTTAGAACATACATTTGATGGTTCAGTTTGCCTTGACTAAACAAGGAGTTCGATGAGGAGTATACCTGATACTCCAATTGTCAAGGTCGAGAGGAGAACATTCTCTTCATTGTAGTGTGAGTTTGCGTAGGGAAAATATAAGAAATTTTATACTATGTTTAGATTTTCTATTTGAGTAGGGATTTGTAGAAGAGAAAGAAAATAGGAGGGAAATGTGAAAAAAAATAATCTGTTTGGTTTGATTTTTAAAAATTATTTTTAGATGAGTTTTTGTTTATTTTTAGTGATTTTATTATTATATTTTAATCATTTTTTATCCTTTTAGATGCAACTAATCAAGATTCATCTAAAAAGTAAAATAAATTGACTAAAATATTTTTAAAATATCACTAAAAATAAATGAAAATTTGAACAAAAATATAAGTATATATTTTTGTTCAGATTATTGTTTGTTTTTAGTGAATTTTTTTTAATATTTTAGTTAATTTTTTTTGAAAAAAATTTCATACATTTAATCTAAATGTATCTAAAAAATTTTAAAAAAAATTAACTAAAATATGAAACAATTCAATAAAGACCAACAAAAATCCATTTAAAAATAATTTCTGAAAATGTAATCCAAACAAAAATTTTTTTTTCCTTTTTCTTCTTACATTTTAGTTTTAGTTTTAGTTTTTTTTTCCTCCTCCACAAATTCCTATAGGGATGTAATAATGGTCCGGCCTAGCCCATCCGAGTCTCGAGGGCTCTCCTTTTTTTTAGCGGGCCGACCCAGCCCATGGGCCAAAAAGTGGGGCCCAAGCCCAAACCCGCTCATAATAGGGCCTAGGCCGCAGGCTGGGCCTAGACGGGCCTCTTTTTTTTGAAAAATAAACAATAAATGCATTATCTATGTAGATTATTTATTAGTAATGAAAAATAAAAGAAATGTAAAATAAAAGAAAAATTGTACTAGAGTATTTTAGTTAAGATTAATGAGATGTTTTGTTTGGTTATGTTTCATGATGGTATTTAAATTTAATTGTGTATGACCAGTGGCGAAACCAAGAAATTAAATTAGATGGGGCATTTATTAATTACAACATTGAAAATTTTTATAAAAATATTTCACATAAATTTTTACGATTGACTTCAAGAAAGATAAATAAATATATATATATATATATATATATTTGTAACTAATATATTATGGACAATATATTTAAAAAAAAAAAAGTCATGGATATAAGTTTTAAAATAAATTATATAATGATAAAGTAATTTTTTATACTAAAGTTTTGTAAAAATTCAATATAATAGTAATACCACTTCATCATTGACATATGATATCACCAATCAATAATAAAGAAACATATAGATGATGAACCCCACATATCAAATATAACTAACAATTCAATAAATTCCATATCTTCATTGAGATAAGTATATTTGCATGTCAATAATGATAGACATTACTATTGTATTGAATTTTTCATAGATAATAATATGACTTATCGTAATATCTTTATTTTCAATAAAAAAAAAACAACCATTATTATTCTTATAATTTTAAAAATATCATTGACATATTACTCTAAAAAATATTTTATAATTTTTTTTATTTAAAATATTTTCTTATGTTTACCAAAAATATATATATATATATATATATTCCAAAACCCCGAGGGCACGTGACCCCCCTAGACCCTATGTGCCTCCGCCACTGTGTATGACTTCTTTTTTTTTTTAATTATGAACATATAACTAAAAAAGTATACAATTATGTAATTTTTTTCTTTCAAAATGAATAATTTTATATGTATGAAAATGAAACTTTAAATATTACAATATTAAATTAATGATATAATACTTATTGCATGAATAAATTTTATTTCAAAATGAAATAAAATAGGTGTAGATTATTAATGATGATAGAGCAATTGTATCACTATAAGTCAAGTATATCCCAACTAGGTTGACAGCTACTAACCTACCAATTATTTGCATTATACTCCACCTCAATAATCTAATACAAATAAATAAATAATAAAATGAAATAAAATAGTAAAAACAGATTATTGATCAATCATCGGAGGAGACAAGCATTTCAGTCGCGTTGCCCGAGGATATATCATCCAAATCATTTTCAATTCGCTCATTTTCACTCTAATTTTGTCTTTTTGTAAGCGCATGCATATGATCTCTGGATATCATCAGCGCCTCAACCATTTGGGGTGAAAGCCTACTCCGGTAATCGCTTAGCACCCGTCCACCTGCACTAAAAACTGTTTCTGAAGCAACTGTAGAAATAGGAATGATTAGTATATCACGGGCCATCTGTGAAACCATTGGCCACATAGTTTCATTTTGTTCCCACCATTCCAAAATGTCAAAATCATCGGAATTATCCACTGACGGGCTTTCCAAATGACGTTGTAGTTCAGAACTACTTACGCTTGTATGTTGAGATATTATTCTATTTTTTATTGCTGAAAAAACACTTAATCTCCTGCATTGAGATAAGACTGCTAGTGTAGTGTGTGTGGGTATATTTACAGATGCAGCTGCCATGTATTCTTCAAATAATCTGTTGCATGTTTGCATAATAGGGGCAAACTGTGTTTGATTAACGAAAATACGCTCTAAAAATTTTTATAAACCAATTTCTTTACACCTGGGATCAATTATTATAGCTAAACTTAAAAGACGAGACAAAAGATCAAAATATTTATCAAATTTTGTTTTCATTGAAGTAATAATTGTTACATAATATTCATTACCCATATATTTTACGAAAACTTTAATTATTACTGCTAGCATATGTAAAATAAATGGTGAAGTAGGTATATATATATATATATAAGAAAATAATTTTGTTGAAGTATCAAAAACTTTTAAAAAAATCTTTATACAATGTTACTTGGCGCCAATTAAGTTCTATGGGAGTCAGTACTCCTCCTATTGATGTTGTTGCAAAAAAAAATCTATTACTCTTATTTGTTTACAAGCTATTTTTAGCATATTATACGTTGAATTTCACCTACTATCTACATCTAAAATTAATTTTTTAAATGGCATATTTTCTCGTTGACAAATTTTTTATATTCCAAAATTCGATTAGCAGAAGACATAATAGTAACAACTGCGTTTTTTATTACAAGTACAGAAGTCTTGTATACATGCATATCTTCTTTAACAATCAAATTTAAAATATGGGCACAACAACGAACATAAAATAAATCACCATCAACAAGTAATTGTAAAGTTGATTTTAAATGGGCTACAATTTGATTATAATATGCTACATATCTAAACTAATTGTAAATATTTTATTTTGTAAAGCCCACTCATATAATACATTTCTTATTTCTACACCAAGTGAATGACAAATGTATGGAAGTTCAACTAATTTAAATGAAATAATTCTTTTATTTAGCTTCCAATCATTATCAATAAAATGTGCAGTGATACATTGATATTCAAAACCATTATTTGACCACAGATCAGATGTTAAGCAAACTCTTCCATTCAAATTTTTAAAGATGTCAAATAATTCACTTTTAACATCCTCAAATTTCTTTAAAATCTTGTTTTTAGTAGTATTTCTTGAAAAACTTTGATATTGCGGTGCAAAACTTTCGTGAATCATTTCGGTAAAATCGAGACATTCACTAGTAGTAAAAGGTTGTTCTTTTTTAATAACATAATCAACTACAGAATTTTGTGCACGTATAGGATCATATGAAAATGTTTGCAAATTACCAATTGATGAAACCCCTAATTGCATTTGACTTCGAATATTAGGTTGTTGACTTTGTAAATATTTGTTAGCACGCCTTTTTAGATTACTAGTACCCCCTACAAATGCAGCACTAAGTAAATGTGCACAATATTTACATTTTTCTTTAAATGTAATTGTACCATCAGGATTATTTATAGATAGTTTTTCAAAATGTTCACAAACACTACTAGTTCTGCTCCTAGATGATGATCGAACTGTTGGAAGAGGGCTATTAGAAGGAGAATATGTATCATCATCGACATAAATATTAGGAATATTAGGATTCATAGTAATGTAAGTAAAATAACATATAAGAATTAACAATTAATTTAAATAATGTGTAAATACAATGAGTAAAAAATAATAATTAATATATGTGCACAAATAATTAATCGAAAAAATGAGTAGCTAATAAATTTAATTAAACTAATTAATGTTACCGACTGGCGAATGCGATACAGAAATTAGCTTCTTCTAATAAAAGTTTCTTGTTGCACAATTGCAATTGTCACTTAGGGATGACATTTCAAAATTAATTGAGAGTTGAGAGAGATTGAGAGTTTAAGAGAGATTGAGATAGAATTATTTGCGAGATTTTTTTGAAAAATGAAGGATATTTATAGTAGTTTGAAAGAATGAAGTAAATTTGTAAATATATATATATATATTACCGTTTGGATTTTTTTATGACCGTCTCTACTAATTTATGACCTTTTTTTTTTTCCCCCATTCAATGAATAAAGAGTGAGTTGAGTGATTAAGATGCAACAGAGTAGGCTAGTAGGGGGCAGGGCAGTCTGCAGGCAGCAAACCGTTTGAGCAAGCTAGGTTTTTATTATTGGCAATCTCGTTTGACAAAACTCCTTTCAGTTGTAATTTTATCCGATCTTTTATTTCAGTGAGGCTATGAGTTTTTAGATGCAAATCCAACTCAAATTGTGGTATGCAGTGGAGTTTGTGATCTTAATCCTTTCATTTTTGCCATTTCGCTGACTATGTCGAGGATCGAGTTGCCCAGTCAGCTTGCGAGGATCCAGGGAGCAGCGCCCCTTGACGAGTCTGGGGCAACGCCCAAGTAGGGCTGAGGGGCAGCGCTCCAGAAGCAAAAAGCAAAAATGCAGTCGAAGTGGCTTGACCGCTCAAGTGGCTATTTGTGCGCTCGAGCGAAGAATCTTTAGTTCTAGAAGTTTAAATTGTTTGCAAAACTACTGGAAGGTGTGTTTTTACGCTCAAGCATAAGTTCCAGCACTCGAGTGTAAACCCTATTTTGTCACACGCGTTTTAGTGACACTGCTTGAGTGGCAAGTCATGCGCTCTAGCGGAGATCACAGATCTGTTCGCTATAAAAGCAGTGGTTCTGTTAGATTTTAGGTTACGGCTTCTAGATCTTCTTTTTGGGTATTACGATTTTTTTTGGGAGCTTCTTTGCTTGTTTCCTTTGATAGCTGTGAGTGTTTATATCATTAATTGAGTAGATTATATCAAAAGGGGTTGTTTTATTCATTTATTCTATACAAAAGAGAGTTGTTTTTCGGTGGATTTTGGGAAATTTAGACCTGAAGCTTTGGTGGATTCCAGAGTGGCTCATTATCGTGATTCGACATCAACGTTGTGGATTCAACGTTAGGCAAGACAATTCTGAGGTGAAGACGGTGGTGGAAGAGACACATTGGGATCAGTTCAATTCGGGCCTGGATTCGCTAGGTAATTAAGGGTACACTTGTGTAATTTATTTTTGTCTTCTTAGTGGATTGTTTTGTGACTTTTGCCCGTGATTTTTTTTTATCATAATTGGACACTCCAATTGTGATTTTTTCACGTAAAATCATTGTGTTGATATGTCTTTGATTGGGATTGTTATTTAATAGTTAGAATTGATATATGATCATAAATCAATATCTCGGGAATTTTTAGATTTTTCAATTGGTATCAGAGCAGGTTGTTCTATTTTTTAAAAAAACTATTAGAGTGAGATCTTTTTTGATTTGCGATCATGGATTCAATTCGTGAGGGAAATTTTATAGTTCGACCACTACTACTTGACGGATCTAATTATTCTTTTGGGAAAGCTCAGATGAGATCGTTTTTAAAACCTAGTGATGAAAAGGTTTGGCAGTCTGTCATGTATGGGTGGACCAAACCGACAATTACCATTGATGGAGTAACTTTTTCGAAACCAATTGATAAGTGGGACACAACTAATTACCAAAATAGTAGCCAGAATAGTAAAGCTATCAATTGTCTCTTTTGCGCTATTACACCAGAAGAGTTTAGTCGTATTTGCAATTGTGAAGTTGCAAAAGAGGCTTGGGATATCTTACAAACTATTCATGAAGGCACTCCTTCTGTTAAACACTCAAAACTTCAAAGACTCACGTCTAGTTTTGAAAACCTTTCAATGAAAAATAGTGAGACCTTTGATGAATTTTATGCGAAATTGAGTGATATTGTTAATTCTAGCTTCAATTTAGGTGAAAAAAAGACCATAATCCAAGATTGTCGGAAAAATTTTGAGGTCCTTTCCCGATCGGTTCCAACCAAAAGTTACGACTATTTAGGAGGCTCAAGATGTTGACAACCTTAAGCTGGATCATTTGGTTGGAAATCTCCAAACTTATGAGGCACATAAGAATTTCAAAAAGAAACAAAAAAAATTATGTTTCTTTTAGAAGTGCTCATAGAGTTAGAAAGGATTCTGATGAGGATTGTGAGATTGATTCCAAGATTATGGATGCTTTCATAAAACAATTTAAAAAGTCTTTTCTAAAAAAGAATCCTAATATTTTGGAATCAATTCATAAATCCAAAGGCAAACATAAACTCAAAATTAATTCTATAACCAAGAAGGAGAAAGGAAAGATACAAGGGAACTCTGAAAGAGTCCAATGCTATGAATGCCAATGATTTGGCCATTTTGCTCAAGAATGCCCTACCCGTTTGAGGAAGAAAAAAACCTTTACTATCACTTAGGATGATGAATCAAAATCTGATAAAGATGAAAGTGACAACGACGCTCAAGGCGAAGACGGGCGTGAACAATTCCTTGCTTTCATGGTGGCTTTTAAAACTGAAGGATGAATAGAGTATCCGAATAGGCCGGTTGAGAATACCACTAAATGACAAACTCACTATGAAACTCGAGGAGTGATGGTGAAGAGCTTCAATAAGCTTATGAAAAGTTGTATAAGGAATCTCTTAATTTATCCAAGTTGAATGACAAACTCACTATGAAACTCAAAGCATGTGAAAGTCAGAATGTCAAACTAAATGAGAAGATTTCCGAGCTAGGAATGATGCCATCAAGAAATCAAATGATCGACAAGCCCTTTGTGCAAAATTCTTGACTTGTGAGACAGAGACGAATGAGCTACAACAAATCTATGCAACGTATGAAGAAAAGATTAAAACTCTCGGGATGTCTCAAGTTTCCTTGGAAGAACTAATCGTCAAGAAAGAGAAAGAGCTCAAGTGTGCTATGGCTACCATTGGTCTGTGGAACAAATGATCAAAGACTTTGGATGATATTATTGGGTCTCCACAAATTTGTTATGACAAGAGTGACATTGGCTTTAGTGATAACAAAGAGCAAAAACAGAGTGCATCCACATCTCTTGATATAAGAACTCAAGGGCAGGTGGAGCGAAAGATTCAACGAGAGGAAAGACTTCTCAATCTTCCTAGAGTTGGAAAGGTCAAAGAAAAGAAGATACATCCTGTTTTTATTTGTCATCATTGTGGTACGTATTATAGCAATTCCAATTTTGACCCGACTCTTATTGCATTCCGGACTCGGGCTTTATGATTTCAAGATATTGTTCATGTCTTTTTCCCTTTATTCTTGCTTGAGTTTGGTTATTGGGTTGTGGTTGTGTGTTTGGAACAGGTTGATTGCTTCTTTTTTTCAAATCTTTGTTGCCCAGATTTTTGCTCCTCTGCTCGAGCAGCCATTCTTGCGCTCAAGTGGGCTCTGCAATTTTTGCTCCTTCACTCAAGCGGGCTTTGTGATTTTTGCTCCTCCGCTCAAGTGGCCACTCTTGCGCTCGAGCGGGATTTGTAAGCTCTCGGTATTTTTGCAGATCTGCAAATACTGGAAGAGTGTGTTCTACACTCAAGCGGCGTTTCCTACACTCGAGCGGGTGGACGCTCGAGCGTCCAGTCTTGCACTTAAGCGATGTCCTTCGTCTGTAAAACTTCTGCAAGTGTGTATTCTACATTCAAGCGTCACTTCTTGCACTTGAGCGAAACATTGTGTCTAACGTTTGAGCGTCACTTTCCACGCTTGAGTAGACTATATGTATAACAGATTGCGAGATGGACTTTTTTCATCACTTTTTCATTCCTTTCTCTTTCTAAAACTTTCCCAAAACCTAGATCTTGAGTTTCTCTCTCTAAAATTCATCTTCTCTCTACTATTTCACCTAGATCCATTGGGATCTTCACCCTAGTGCCTTTGAGAAAAAGGTATAGTGTCTCAAGAACTTTGTTTTGATCTGAGTAGAAGTGGGTTTTGGTGTCCTTGGAGTTTCAACCTTGCTTTGCTCGTCTTCTCTTCTTGAGGAAGGAATTTTCTACACCTTCATGTGGTTTTTAACTTAGTTATTTGTCATTGTGTAACAATGGTGGGATTTGGGAGTGGTTTGAACAAACCTAGGGTTTTGGTGTGAAATAAAAAGAGGGGTTTTTGGTGTTGTGTCAAAATTGTAGATTTTGGTACATGGGTTGATATTTGGAAAATTGAGAGTTTTGCCCTAATTGGGTCAAATTGTTATTTTGTATAAATAACTGAAATTAGCATTGGTAATGTGAAATTGGACGATTATTGATATAAATGGTGGAGTTGGACACGTGTTGTTTCTCACCCATGGAAATTTTGAATAATTTATCTATTAAAAAGATTTTATATCTGTTTAGAAATATTTGTATTGGGTTATTGGTGGAGGATAGCTATGATTGTTGTAGAAATTGCATGAGAATTAGGTGAATTAAACTAATCTATCATTGGTCGTCATTGAATATGACTATGTTTTAAACACGTTGTATATGTATGATGTTTGAGAGGAGAAAGAGGATGTACTCCATTGTTTGGAAAGAGATAGGGGATGGACTCCATTGAAATTAAGTTGGCCAAAGTGTCTAGGTTGAAAGTCCCGAAATCTTGTGTATACATGGGTGCCGATCCCGCGGACAAAATTTTCGTAAAATGGCAGATTAAAGTGTTTGTGTGGAAATTGTGTGATTGTAAAACCACTGAGTTGTAGTCTCAATTGGGTTATTGAAAGACAATGAAATTAGCTCATGAATTAAAATGAATTGAAAGAAATGGAATAAGATATGAACTTGGTGCTTTATGATTATATAAAAATATGAATGTGTTTTCACAAGCGTTGTATATGCACGTTGTACTTACATCTTTGTTAAATTTCATATATTGTGTTAGATTATTCCTACTGGGCATTGGCTCATTCTATTTGGGAAAAACCATTTTCAGGTGTTGATAATATGCCTCCGCCAAGGCAATAGTTTGGAGGGACATTTGGGGAGTAAGAGCTTCTTTCTTTTATTGTATTCTTTTGTATAGCCAAGGGCTTTAACTGTATTGAACTAGGCTCATTTTGTTGTAACCAAGCAATAACTTAGAAAGATGTAAGCCTATAGGGCATATGATTACTTGTTTAGTTTTCAGTTCTCTTAACATTGTAACACATGTTGTAGATTCAGGATGAATAGTTTGTAAATGTATATTGCATGTGTTAACTTTTGTAAACAAACTCTGATGAATGAAAGCATATTATTTCTATTAATCTTCTGCTTTAAGGATTGTATTTATTGTATAAATTTTTTGGGGCGTTACATGTATGGTCATATTCACCCTTATTGTTATGAGTTGCATAGGAGAGTGTCTCATAGAGATGGAAGAAATTCCAACATCTCGTCAGGTAGAAAACACTTTATTGGTGGTAATGAGGTTCAGGGTCATATTAGACCTCGTTATTTTGATTTGCTGGAAACTAAACATGAACAGAGGTTGTATTTGCCTAGACCTGGAAATAGGAAGTTGGAAACCAAGTCAAGATGGGTTCTCATTGAAGGGGAAGAGAACCACAACGTCAAGACACTACCCAAGGACCGCAATTCTCACAACTTTGTTCATTCTAAAGCGGTTTGGGTGAGAAAACTTGACTTTTGTTAATTTGTTTATTCATTTTGTTTTTCTTTGTTTTTGGGTTTCTTTGTGTTTTTTCTTTTTGGGTCTTTTAGTGTGTGCTTGTTTATTTTCTGTCTTACTTTGTTTTAAACAGGAAAAAAAACAAAAAATCCAAAAATATTTTCTTAGTATGGTTTTGCAAGCTTAAAATTTTTGAGACGTCCTTGGTGCATATTGGAATTGATGAAAATATCCATTACATGTTAATATGTTTGTATTTTCTGTGGTCTTTACTCATTTTGGAGTGTGTGTACTTTGATTAGTATGTCTCATTCCGTACATATTCTTGGATTAGCAAATATCGAAATCTTCTGCCTTAGTGATCAATTTTCTCTATGGACTTCTAGCATTGTATCTTTTGCTTTTCTAGAGGAATTGACCTATACTAGCACATCATGGGTGATGTTGAATCTCTTAACCACCTTCCATCTTTTTGTATCTCTACAGCTTTCCTCTCTGTTCTTTACAGTCAAGGCATGAAGAAAAGACTATCTCAGAGTCACCAACCAAGCTATCCTTATTGTATTCATGCTTCTCTGGTTCGGTTTCCATACTCTTGAATGTGAAAGCCGCCAATAAGTGTGGAAAAGAAAGAAAGAAGAAAAGGAGAAAGAAAAGTGTGCAAAAGAAAGAAAACAAAAAAACAAGATTCATTGATTGAGGGGAAGCCTCCGCTTTTACTCAACAAATACCCCTGGATTCCTAGTGGTTTGACTTTCCATAGTTGTGTTTAGATTCTCTTGCTGGAGGTCCATCTATCAGATCACTACTAGTGTTTGAATCTAGTGTTTGTCGAACTCCAAGAGTCACACACACTTTTATCATGGGATCTATGCTTTTCACATAATGCTTCACTTTCTTTTATGAGGAATCTTCTACAAGCTGTGCACATTGTGTTTCAAGTAATTGTGTTTCTTGGATAATCTTGTTTGTTTCAAGGTACAAATTTGAAATTCCTTACTTACTTCACCATATTATTTTTGTTCTTTTCTTCTTTGAAAAACCTAAGTGATTCATGATTAGATCAAGACTTAATTATTCCAATTCCCAATCAATTAAAACTCACAATCTAAATCATCAAGCACTCATGAACGTGACTTGATTGTTGTTTTCGAAAAACAATAAGTAGACACAAACGATTTTTATGCGGAAAAACCACAATTGAAGCATCTTCAATTGTAATAAAAAAAAACCACGGGCGAAACACCACTAATCAATCCACTACTGAAGAAAGAAAGATTACAAAGATAATAAACAATTACCAAACACTTCCAATTTGTCTTCAAATCTTCTGTATATCTTTCACCACAGCTTTCGTCTCAGAATTGATTATAGTGAAGTTGAATCCATAACTTCTATTGTCAAATCAACGACCACGCACAGTATCAAACTCCTTCGACACTCCACTCTTGAATCTCCAGATTCCACCGAAGAAGAACACTCTCGAATATGAACCAACAAACTCCTTGATGTATATTTATCAAAACATGAGTTGAATACTCAATCAGAACATCAAGGAAAACTAGCAAAACAAGCCCCAAAACAAAACCCTTGAGCTCCCAAAACAGATCTAGAAGTCTTAACCCTAAAATAAGACTTAAACACATATATATAGAAAACAAGGGCCGTGTACTCCGCTTGAGCGGAAGTCACTAAAACGCGCACTGGGAAACAGGTCTCCACTCGAGCGCTAGAACACACGCTCAAGCGCAAAAACAAGCCTCGCAGTATATAAGCAGATAGACCAAACAACTGAGAGGGTGCAATCTCCACTCGAGCGCAAATGGTCTAGCTTGGGCAGAAAGCCCAAAAACCAGGAAAAATTACAACTCAATCTAACAAAGTTTGTTCGCGGAATTGGCAACTCGGGACCTAACAATCTCCCCTTTTGTCAATGCTTGGACAAAACTGTTCTAATAATTTTTCCTAAGAACACACACACTAGACACACTCACTAAACCAATCTATGGGAGACTCAAAAATATGCTGATCTTGAAAGGGCATGCTTTTAATTTGAGCAAGATAGAGCTATCCATGAACAAACATTTTACCAACCACCTGTGAAACAGAACAAAATGCCCAAAAAAAACAAAACTGTGGAACTCCATAAGCATGAGAAAAGAGCACAAAACAACACAAATAGCCCACAAACCAAACAACTGCAGCAATTCTAAAACTATGTATCCAAAAGCATTGAAAAAGTAACGAATAGCCCACAACTGCAGTAATTCTAAAACTATGTATCCAAACCAAACAACTACAGCAACTCTAAAATTGTGTATCCAATAGCCCACAAATTCTGCCTAACCTTCCTTCGTCTAGTAACTAGCGGGAGTGATACAAACACTGGCTGTCCCCTAACTAGATCCTCGGATCGGTAAAGTCACCTTACTCGGGCCCAGAGTGCTTGGGGGGTAACAGGCTCGTCTAAAGCAATCGCGTAAAGCCTTTGCAAAAAGAAATAAAGTAAAAAGAAATAAAAAATCAGAAACCGCACAGCACCTCAACTCAGACAGAAACAACACGCAGTTGCAATCATAAGCTGGACAACTGTGCTCAAACACTAATTTCTGTCCCAAAACTGATACCCAGACTTGCAACTGATACATACATTCCTATAAAGTTTCACTCCAAAAGCACGTATCAAGCAAGTGAGAGCCAAAACACCCCTATGATGGGGTAGGGTTACCCTGTCCTAATTTCTTCAGGAACTAGGGATAACTATTCAAACAAAGTGGTTTCACCACAATCCTGCATTCGGGTAAGCAACCTGTCCTAGCTTGGAACAGTCTCTATGGCTTCCGATATACAACTAGGTTAATTGGTCAAAAAGGGATACCTCAGCAAGACCACCTAATATACCTCTCACACCTAACATTGAGAAGTGAAATGATGATCAAACAGTACAGCGGTAGTCCAAATCCAAGGGTTGTGTTCCCATTGTGGTAGAGCTCACAACCGGTCAGCCTTATGGCAAGCTTTTCCAAGCGAGCCTTCGGTAAACCGTTCAGGAATAGCAAACGGCAAACACAGTAATTTAGGCGCACCAATACAAATACAATGCAAAGAAACACATAAGTGTAGATAAAATGACATATCAGGAGTTCGAGTCAAGTTCTGTAAATCCCCAGCAGAGTCGCCAGAAACTGTAGACTCGACTTTTTCGCGCCCCCTTTTCGGAAGCTCGAATGAAAGCCCTACAGTTCGGATTCTTGCGGTTCTGAATCTAATTTCACAAGTGCAATGTGAAATTGATAATCACCAAAGAGTCTAAATTTGGCAAATCTTTTTGGAACATCGATTTTAAATCAAATAATGCCAAAATTAGACTGTTTTGCCAGATTATAGAGTCACCACCTAAATATTTTGTTTTGGGGAAATTTAGGAAACCCTAACTCATGCCAAAGGCCACGTGTCTGTCGTCACCAAAGTTGCATCGGCTCGGGAACTTGGGTACGAAGGGGGAAGGTCATGAATTGAGCACCCCCACTCGCCCAATCAAAGATCGGCCTCTTCTAATCATGATATGATTTTTTATAAACATTATGTGTTCTTATTCCGATTATTAAACTAGCTTTACTATGTGAGGCGCATAAGCAAGTATAGACTAAATCGCAAGAATTGGAACATTTCAAGTCATGTTTGTTTTGCGAAAATGGTTTGAATTTGCTACCCTCAAGTGGGCTTAAAGATGCGGTTTTGCCTCCAAACATAGTGGGCTTAAAATAGGGATTTGCCACTTCGCAAAGTGGGCTTAAAACACACATTCATTGAATTGTTTTAATTCAAACAACAAGCCTTCATCCACAGGCATTCATGCAGTTTAACATTTAAGCACATAGTCATATGGCAAGTATGTTATACATGGCAGTCACTCACACTCATGCAAGTATGCTAAAACATAAAACTCACCTAGTACTCCAAGCTAGGAAAGAAAACAAAGTTAGAAAAATGCATGATTCCTAACTATGTTAAATGACTAATGCAACACATGTAAGATGCTATCTAAATAGGCTTGGTTATTTAATCATGGTATTTGCAACACTTTGATAGCATGCTTTGAAATACATATTCAAAGAAGTATTGAAATTACAATGCAGTTTGAATGATGTGCCGAGCCTCGGTGCATCTAAGACAAATGAATGGATGCAAACATAACATGCAAGCATAAGGTATACTAATTGAAATATGCCTTAATCTAACCATCAAAAGCGGTTTAAGTAAAAGGGAGAAAGACGTAAGGTTAGAAGACATATACACACGCACACACACTTATTACAACATTAAGCCATCACGAAGGAAGGTCCAAATGAATAAGCTAACTAGCTACGCTAATTAAGCTAACTAGCTACGCTAATTAAGCTAACTAATTATTACAAACCGAAAACTAATTAACTATTTTAGTTAACTAATTATTACAACAATCGAAACGAATTAACTAACTTATTCTAAGCTAATTAAATATTACAAATTGAATTAAGCTAATTAATTACAAAACAAATTATTTAACTAAATAGTTACAACACTTGAATGAACTAGCTACAACTAATCTAAGCAAAGCAACTAAATGGCCTCGGGAAACGAGGGATGCATGCATGCTCGGTTTTTGCACCGAAAAAGCCACCGCCTTGCCACTGAATGCCTCTGTTTGCACATTATAACACTAAAAATTGTGCCAACTTCCAGAATAACTCTGCTCCACCTCAGGAGCACACTGCTCAAAAATTTTTGATGGCCGACAAAGGGGACAAGGGGCCGGTCGGCTACCATTGGTGGCTGTCGGCCACTACATGGTTCACACTTGCATGCTGCAACAAAGAGCAAAACAGTGTATTCTCACAGGTTGTCTGTACTATTTACCCTTATTATCATCACACAAGCTCAAACGAGAGAAACTCGTGGCTCTCAAACCATCAATCAAGCAATTTCCATGCATGATGGCCAAAGAACCAAGTTTGTACAATTTTAATGAGTGCAAAACAAGACTCAAAAAGACCATCCCCGTATCATGCATGATCAAGGGTGATGGTGACCAGGGAAAGTGACACATTTCATCACTTTAAGTATGAAATGTCCCATTTTCCTTGTGTTCGAATTAACGTCCGATTCGAACACATGCAATGCAGCACGAAAGATGCTTATCTTGCCTCTTTTACTTTGTTCCTTTTTATTTACTCATTTTAGTTATCAATTCATTCTTTAATCGATTAGCCCATTGGTGAGTGTCTTCTAAAGCGAAAGAAGTGTTAACCAAGGGGTAGTTCAAGGCATAAGGGAAGCTTCATGCTGTTGGTAATGAACCCTCAAAAGAAGATTAAACCATTAAGCATGAGCCTCAACCCCAAGCTTAAACAACCCTAAGGTTGAAACAACCCTCAAACAAATTATAAAAAAGTAAAGCAAAGAGGAAGGTTGCAGAGATATTAAGTGCTGGAATTAGGCATGAAAAAGCATTAAAACATACAACCAAGACACACAAATGATGTTCAAAGCCTAGAAACATTAAGCTAGTGAAAGAAATCACACCACAACTATACAAAACAAAAGCTCAAATGACCCAAACAGCCCAAAACAGAGTTAAAGTAGGTCAAAACAGAGGCAAAATCATGCTGGACATAAGCTACAAATTGCTAGAAAAACATGCTCACAAGTAAAGCTATCTAGGCATGCAAACAAGACGCAAGAAGGGAGGCTAACCCCTCTAATTTTAGACTTCAAAACAAAGTTTTTACCACTGAAAAATCCCTGAGATTTAGTGGTTAGAAGGCCCAAAAATTTTGATTTGAAAGTAGTGAAAAGATGGCCCAAAGCTTAACAAGCTAAAAAAGCAAAATGGTGAACAACCCCCTAACTCAAGAGAGCTCAAACCACCACTTTTAGGTCTCAAAAATAGAAATTTTTACATGCCAAAACCAGCCCCAAAATAGTACAAAAAGATGGCAAGACAAGTATTTAAAACAAGGACAAGCAAGGTAGATTCTATATCTTTGAAGCAAAGCACAAAACGGCCACAAATCTGAGCTTAAATCACCTTCTAGAGCTCAAATTAGGTCCCAAGTTACCTCAGCCCAAAGGTGAGGGTATTTGGTTGAGGGTTGGTGTGCAAAAGCTAAGCGTTTATAAGAAAACAGGCACAAAACAAAAAGAGATAGAGAAAGAGAGAAAATTCTAGAAAGAGAGAGAGAGATATTTTTATTCTAAAAATGCTAACCCCCAAAAATGGGGGAGGAACCCCCCTATATATAGAAAAACAAGCTTTGAGCATCAATACATCCTACCATATACGTGTATGAATATGCAGCTCAGTGAGCAATAGCTGGCACAACTGGCAAACAAAAATCTGGAAAAAGGAGACTGGTGGTCGTCGGCCACCACTATGGCCAACTAGCCACCACTAATGGCCGACAGGTACAATTTAAGGTCGATAGGCTATGGAGTTTGCCGACAAGCCACCCTATCCTCCAAACTTGAAACAACAAGCTCTTGGTCCACAACCAAGCACAAAACAGATAAGGTTCAAAGACTCAAAGACAAGGCGCTCCGCCAAGAACTTTGGGCACTCAAAGCGAACACGAACAAGCACAATCATCATGTGCGCAAACGATGACGTCCAAATCTTGAGGACGGTCAAAAGTGGGGTGTCTACAGCAGTTCTTGAGAGGCCACGCAGCTAGAGTTAATCCTCGTAGTGATCGAATGACTGGACCTCCGGTAAGAATAGCTAACCATCATAGAGAAAAGTCAAACCACTAGGAATCAAGGGATATTTGTTGAGCAAATGCGGAGGCTCCCCCTCAATCAATGAGTCCCATTTTTTTATTTTTTTTTATGATGTGACTTTTCTTTTCTGTGGGCACTCACTGGTGGCTTGCAAGCTCAAGAGTATGGAGACCAACCAGAGAAGCATGAAATCAGAAAGGATGGCCTAGTTGGTGCCTTTGAGGTAGCCTTTTCCTAATGCCCGAACTGCAATGAACTGAGGAACGAACCGTGGAAGTGAAAAACAATAGTATATGGTTAAGAGACTCAACATCACCCATGATATGCCAGTATAGATCAATTCCTCTAAGTTACGTTGTTAGTGGTCCTTAGAGAACTTTGATCACTTGTGCGGAAACCCCTGCTACAGTTTATCTCAAGAACGTGTACAAAATGAGTTCATGAAGTCAATGAGCCTGGGCATTCAACATAAGCTATGAACAAAGAAAAATGAAATCTCGCAAGCAATCATGAGAGGTGTTCATGTGAGTCTAAATGCAGGGATGACAGGAATCAATGAAAATGAGATTAAGGCATCCAAGTACACATAAAAGCAATCACTCACACCCCTTTAAGAACAGGTAACACCCTAGTAACTGAGCATTACACTCAAGGTCTTTCTAAGGAACTCAAACCTTAGAAGATCAAGGGGTTTTGTAAAAATATCAGCTTTTTGATGCTCAGTGGGAACATGTTCAAGAACAACAAGGCCTTCTTCCACTAACTCTCGAATAAAATGATGGTGAATGTCAACGTGTTTGGTTCGAGAGTATTGGACAGGATTTTTTGAAATATTAATGGCACTTGTGTTATCACAGAAAATAGTGAAAGTGTTCTTATTTATTCCATAATCCTGAAGCATTTGCTTCATCCATAGCATTTGTGCACAACAACTCCCTACAGCAATGTACTCAGCCTTAGCAGTCGAAAGAGAGATGGCATTTTTCTTTTTGCTATACCAGGCAACCAGATTATTCCCAAGGTAAAAACACCCCCAGATGTGCTCTTACGATCATCAGCACACCCTTCCCAGTCGGCATTAGAAAAACCAGTGATTTCAGCAGTAGTGTCGGTCGAGAACCAAATCCCATACCCTAAAGTCCCATTCACATATTTTATGATCCGTTTGACAGCAATCAAATGAGACTCTTTAGGACAGGCTTGGTAACGGGCACAAACACCTACACTAAAAGCAATGTCAGGGTGACTGGCAGTGAGGTACAAGAGACTCCCTATCATACTCCTATAAAGGGTAGGATCAACATTTGTACCAGAGGAATCTTTGGAAAGGTGAAGATTGGTGCTCATGGAAGTGTGTGCATGTTTGGCTAACTCGAGACCAAATTTTGACACAATTTTTGGCATACTTAATCTGAGAAACAAACATACCCGAAGGAGACTGTTTAATTTGAAGACCCAAGAAATAAGACAACTGTCCTATTATGCTCATCTCAAACTCATGTGTTATGCAATCTAAAAAATATTTTACAAGATGATCAGTAGTGGATCCGAACACAATATCATCAACATAAATCTGAGCAACAAGAATATAAGACTTAGTATGTTTCACAAATAAAGTCTTATTCACACTACCCCTTTGAAAGTCATTATCAAGAAGAACGATAGTAAGTCTATCATACCAAGCACGAGGGGCTTGTTTCAACCCATACAAAGCCTTGTCTAACTTGTAGACATGATTTGGACATTTAGGGTCCTTAAACCCTTTTGGTTACTCAATATAAGCCTCTTCTTTTAAGTACCCATTCAAAAAGGCACTTTTCACATCCATTTGAAACAGTTTGAAACCAAGAAAGCATACAACGCCAAGTAAAATACAAATAGATTCGAGACGTGCAACTGGGGTGAACGTCTCATCATAGTCAACATCCTCTACTTGTGTGTAGCCTTGAGCAACCAACCTAGCTTTATTCCTAACCACAGTACCATTCTCATCAGATTTATTCTTAAAGATCCACTTGGTACCTATCGTATTCATGTCTCTAGGTTTGGGAACAAGAATCTAAACATTGTTACGTTCAAATTAACCTAATTCTTCATGCGTAGCATTGACCCAACTATCATCTAGTAAGGCCTCTTTTATATTCTTAGGTTTAATTAATGAAACATAACACATATGAGATACCTCATCCTGAATTTGTCTTCGGGTTTTCATTCGATCCGCGACACTTCCAATCACCTGTTGAGCTGGATGATTCAGTTTCACCCTTGTTGATGGTTTGAACTCTGGACTTGTGGTGACAGAAGCATCAGAAGTAGTGTCTCTCTGTACACTCTTTGGACTCTGACTTACCTAAGAAGTTAGTGATGTCTCAACTTCTTGTGCTTGGACCTCAGCTTCTCTTTGACTTTGTGGTTCAAAATCTAGGATTGGAGAATCACCATTATCTTCCTCATTTGTCGCTGAAGTAGGAGAGTCTGTGTCATCTATAACCACATTGATTGATTCCATTAAAGTTAAAGTTCATAAGTTATAGACACGAAAAGTCCTACTAGTGGTTGAATACCCTAGAAAAATACCTTCATCACTTCGAGAGTCAAATTTTCCCAAAGGTTCTCTATCTTTAAAAATGTAACACTTACTCCCAAAAGTTTTGAAATATTTTACATTAGATTTCAATCCCTTCCACAATTCATATGGACTTTGTAAAGTGTCGAGCCTTAAATACACACAATTTGTAAAGTGCAGGACCAAAGTGATTCGTGATTAGATCAAGACTTAATTATTCCAATTCACAATCAATTAAAACTCACAGTCTAAATCATCAAGCACTTATGAACATGATTTAGATTGTTGTTTTCGAAAAACAATAAATCGACACAAATGATTTTTACGTGGAAAAACCACATATGAAGCACTTTCAATTGTGATCAAAAAATCACGAACGAAACGCCATTAATCAATCCACTACTGAAGAAAGAAAGATTACAAAGATAACAAACAAATTACCAAACGCTTCCAATTTGTCTTCAAATCTTCTGTATATCTTTTACCACAGCCTTCTTCTCAGAATTTATTATAGTGAAGTTGAATCCACAACTTCTATTGTCAAATCAACGACCACGCACAGTATCAAACTCCTTCGACACTCCACACTTGAATCTCCGGATTCCACCGAAGAAGAACACTCTCGAATATGAACCAACAAACTCCTTGATGTATATTTATTAAAACATGAGTTGAATACTCAATAAGAACGTCAAGCAAAACTAGCAAAACAAGCCCCAAAACAAAACCCTAGAGCTCCCAAAACAGATCTAGAAGTCTTAATCCTAAAATAAGACTTAAACACATATATATATAAAATAGGGACCGCGTACTCCGCTCGAGCGGGACTCTTTCCGCTCGAGCAGAAGTCACTAAAACACGTACTGGGAAACAGGTCTACGCTCAAGCGCTGGAACACATGCTCGAGCGTAAAAACAAGCCTCACAGTATATGAGTAGACAGACCAAACAACTGAGAGGGTGCAATCTCCGCTCGAGCGCAAATAGTCCCGCTCGAGCGGAAAACCCAAAAACTAGGAAAAATTACAACTCAATCTAACAAAGTTTGTTCACGGAATTGGCAACTAGGGACCTCACATCCTTGTTCATTGTTTTCAGTGTGTGTGATTGCTTTTAGTGAGGGGAGTTTGGTTTATCATTGCAAGGTGGCATTAGTTGGTTTGTATGTTGCTATCCACTGCTTATTTATGGCTTACTTCTCGCAGGTTATTATTTTTTACATCATCTTGTCTCTGCTTGTGTGGTCTATGCTCTTGCTTTCATTAATTGAGCTTCCTTTGGCAATTCATGACAAAAAGGGAGAGAAGTTTGAGTCAAAATAGTTTTTGAGCGTGTTTGCATGTTTCTTAGGATTTTCATCTATTTTTGCTACATGTTCTTAAAATCTCCAATTTACATCTATTCATATTTCCATCTCAAGCTTTAAGATAATCTTGTCATATGTCTATTACTTTTTCATATACTCTTGTAGCACTAATAGTTGTTTTGCATATCATGACCCTGAGAAAGAAGTTTGTTTTTGTTGGTTGTAATGGATTGGGGTGATTAGGATTTTATTTGTTAGGTGTGTTTTGTCACGACATTGCCAAAGGGGGAGATTGTTAGGTTTTTGTTATTGGTAATCATGTTTAACCAAACTCCATTCAATTGTAATTTTATTTGATCTTTTATTTTAGTGAGGCTATGAGTTTTTATATGCGAATCCAACCCGAATTGTGCTATGCAGTGGAGTTTGTGATCTTAATCCTTTTATTTTTGCCACTTCGTTGACTATGTCGAGGACCGAGCTACCCGGTCAGCTCGCGGGGATCCAGGGGGCAGCACCTCTTGGCAGGTCCAGGACAGTGCCTAGGCGGGGTTGAGTGGCAGCACCACCAAAGCAAAAGGAAAAAATGCAGTCAAAGTTGCTTGACTGCTCGAGCGGCCATTTGGGTGCTCAAGCGAAGAATCTTTGGTTCCAAAATTTTGAACTGTTTGCAAAACTACTGGGAGGTGTGTTTTTACACTTGAGCGTAAGTTCTAGCTCTCAAGCATAGACCCTATTTTGTCACACGTGTTTTAGTGACACCGCTCGAGCGACAAGTCTTGCGCTCGAGCAGGGATCGCTGATCTATTTGCTATAAAAGCAGTGGTTCTGTCAAATTTTAAGTTACGGCTTCCAAATCTTCTTCTTGCGTATTAGAGTTTTCTTCTGGAGCTTCTTTACTTGTTTCCTTTGATATCTATGAGAATTTATATCATGAATTAAGTAGATTATATCCAAGGGGGTTGTTTTATTCATTTATTCTATAAAAAAAAGAGAGTTGTTCTTCGGTGGATTCTGAGGAATTTGGGCCTGAAGCTTTGGTGGATTCCGGAGTAGCTCATCGTTGTGATTCGACATCGGCATTGTAGGTTCAACGTTGGGCAAGAGAATTCCGAGGTGAAGACAGTGGTGGAAGAGACAAATTGGGGTCGGTTCGATTCGAGTATGGATTCGCTAAGTAATTGAGGGTACACTTGTGTAATTCGTTTTTGTCTTTTTAGTAGATTGTTTTGTAGCTTTTGCCCATGATTTTTTTATCACAATTGGAGGCACTCCAATTATGGTTTTTCTATGTAAAATCATTGTGTTAATTTGTCTTTGATTGTTTGATTGAGATTGTTATTTAATGGTTAGAATTGATATATAATCACAAATCAATATCTCAAGAATTTTTAGATTTTTCAAAAAATATATTTATATTTTTTTGAATGTTCAATCAATTAAATTTTATATGAATAATTTGATTGAAGAAATGGACTATTTCAATTTCCAATGTAAACAGTACCCCCCTACAACAAAAAAGGGTTTTTACAACGCACGCGGTAAAAACCCTTCTACGATGTGCAACGCGCGTCATATTATAACCACTTATGGAAAGTCATTCACTTTCAATGACATGCTTCGCACGCCGTCAAAAATTATTTAATGGCAAATTTTGTGCGTCGTTGTTACTATTTCTACGACATGCTATAGTACGTCGTTAAAAACTATTCAACGGCAGATTCTGTGTGCCGTTATTACTTTTTCTACGACTACTTTTGCATGCCGTTAATTGGTGAGACAAATAACGACGCTGATTGCGCGCCGTAAAATATGTAATACGATGACTTATTATGCCTGTCGTAGAATATGCAAAAAAAAAATTTAATTTTTAAATTCAACAGGGTCTATTTGACCAATTTTGTACAATCTAACAAATATTACAAATAAGCATCACAAAACATCAATCAACCACAAAAATATTGTTTGAAACATAAAAAAGACACTATATCCATAAATTATAAACATTCAACAATTGTCTGTACATTCCAAACATTCAAAAACTATATCCTTAAGTTCTAAACGGTACAAAAAGTTTAAACCATTCAAAACTATGCATATCTAACTTTCTAAACATATTGTCAAAAATACCATTAAATTAAAATAAATTATCAAAAGTCACCAATCCTCTTATTTCGCGAACTCTCAACTGTTTTAGATTCTTTTGGTGCCTCTGCAATGGCTGGAGTTGGGTTCTGCAATGATATTAAGGCGAATAGTTCATTATCCAACTAATATTTCATTAAGGCTGCAAAAAAAAAATTACAAATAAAAAATTTACCATTGATGGGATAGGACAGCTGGTATAGCTCCTGCTCTGGCTCGAGCAAGTTCAGCTCTTCTTTTGAATTTATTCGAACTCTTGTAAATGGTCACAAACCTATCAAGTTCCCAAAGTGTTTCTGCATCAACATTGTCAATGTCCATTTCAATCTCATCATCATGTTGAGAAGCGCCAAATTCCTCTCCTTAATGATCTGGACAATGCTGTCCAATTTTTCCAAGGGTAAACTCTGAACGTTTGTGCTGAGTTCCTGCTTCTCCTCATAAGTCATGTCCCTCTTATGAGGATCGTTTGCTTTAAGTTTTTTTGGAACTAGAGTCCTGGCCACTTCAGCATTGAGCTTTAGTTTCAAATCAACAGGCATTGTCATTGATTTTGCTCTCTCCAAAGGATGGCAATTGGTTAAGGATTGTGTCTCGCTGAGAAACCATCAATTTGTCAAGAAAAAGAACAATCAATAATTTGTAACATATGTATAACCAGCAGCTTGCATAAAAATGAAGAACATTGTGAACCCAAAAGGAAATGAACAATCAAATAATTCATAAGTCTCAGGAGCATGTTGAAGCAGAGAAATAATTGTAGTTCCGTCGAGTGCATGAGTTGGATACTTGATGATTTGATAAGTAGTTGAACTATCTAGCCCAGGTGATATTTCATCCATAAACAACACTCTAGATGGCCCCACTAATAATTCACATACGCAAACATGTGTTTCATGTCAGCAAAAGTAAACACATCTAGCTTTCTAGTAAAAAAAAAAAAAATCAAGCATATACCTGTAGGAAGTCGCTTCTTCTGGCCACCAGAGATTCCCTTAAGCATTTCATCTCCCAAAAGTGTGTCTGCACAAATGTCCAAACCTAAAATATTCATCTCCAATCATTTATTTTCTTGGATTGGAAATAATCCTTGCTAAATTAATTAGGAGCTTTTATCCATCAAAATGCCTTCTAATATGGCAAAATTTCATTATGATGAGTTAATTTATATAATTTATTTTTTGGAAGATTCAAATTTTCCTTGAAGCCCAAACTGATGCCTTTTATCCATCCGTTAGTTTAATATACACGATGTATTTTTCCCCATCTCCCTTCCTTTTTCACATGTCATGAATGGAATCAGTTTGAGCAGTGAATAATTGCAGAATTGGGTCTTGAAGTTAATACTAGTTCGTTTTCCAAAGAGGTTAAGAGGTTGGTGGCTGTTGCCTTTTGGTGCAGTATGATCCATGGGTTGGTTAGAAAGTTCTGTGAGGATCATGAAGCCACTCTTGTGTGGCTTTATAGATTGTTTTGAACTTAAAACAGACTCAAACTTCAGATGTTCCTGCCTTGTGTCTTTGTTTAATTTTTATTTTTATTTCATAGAAGAGAACTCCAAAATGAAGATTGTTTACAATTATGTTGCATTTTAATCTGTCATAGGTGAGTCACATGCATGGAGATTGCTGGAACTTTTCCGATCCTAAATTCCTGTTAGTCTTACTCCCAGTGCAACTGCACTCACACAAATGTGTGCATCTCACTAGATAGACTGATGATACATGTCCTCTACAAAGGTGGAAATTTGAAACATAAATTTTCATGCATTAACGAAGTATAGTCAAATGATGATAATGTTCTAAAGATGGGTCTCCCAACATTTTCAACCAGGATCCTTTGTGTTTATTCTATGTGAAAGGGATGTAAAGAAATCCCAGAGATAATGCACTTCCTGAATCGACACAGGCTTAGATACATAATATGAATATCAGAACTTCAAAATCTACAGAGGAACATTCTTTTCATTATGGTACGAGTTTGCTGCGGGAAAAATATAAGAAATATGCTATGTTTAGATTTTTTATTTGAGTATGGATTTGTTGAAGACCAAAAAAAAGGGGCCATTTTTTTTATCACTAGTTAAAGTCCAGATTCAGCAGTTAGAGGTTTCAACACTAGCAACATGGAAAAAATTAGATGAAAAATTCACATGTAAATAATAGTTATAACACCCAAGACCCATAAAAAAAATGATAATCAACATTTCAAAATGGATATTTTTATTCCGATGGGAAACTCATGCATCTACTTTATTCCTTTATTTGTGTAATATCCATTTCTGGATCTAATAACTGTCGTAGTGAAATTGCACGAAAAGGTGTAGTTAAAGTCTTCTTGCAAACAAGCAACTCTTGAGATACACATAGCATTGTTGGACGAGATCTCGGCTCAGAACGCACACATGAAAGTGCCACAATAGCAACTAGAACAATGTTCCTTACAACTATTGGATTAGTTGGATGAGGTATGCGCGAGTCTAAGACATCAATTAGCTTTAAGTTTTGTGTAGACGGCAACGCTAATGATGAGAGGAATTCTCCCGGATGCCTTCCCATGATCGTTTCTAGTGCTACTACCCCAAAGCTATAAACATCACACTTTTCAGTCACAACCATTGTGTAAGCAAGTTCTGCACAAACAAAAAGATTAATGAAATATTTTAAAGCAAGTTAATGACAAATAATTATGTGAAATATTTATGTATCATTGGCTTAGGATAAAAAATTGTTAGCCACTAAATATGTATGTCACTAATATTATTTTTTTCAAAAAAATTAGACCAATTTTTTTTTCACATTTTATTGAAAAATTAAGTACGTATAAAGGAAAAATATTGTTGTTACCTGGGGCAATATATCCGTAAGTGCCTGCAATTATGGTTTGATTCGATGAATCGGGATATAACAATCTAGCAGTGCCAAAGTCGCCAATGAAAGCCTCCATTTCAGAGTTCAACAGAATGTTGTTGGTCGATATGTCTCGATGAACAATAGGTGGGTTGCAATCATGATGCAGGTAGGATAGAGCATGTGCTATTGATTTAACAATGTTTACCCTCTGAGTCCATCCTAATTCAACAGCTTCGACCTCAACTCTCAGGGCACAAAACAAGCTTCCCCTTTCCATGTACTCATACACCAAGAACATGCATCTATTGTGCAAACAAAACCCATAAAGCTTCACTATGTTTCGGTGCCGAATATTAGTTAACATTTGCACCTCATTTCTAAAACTCCTGTCAAAAGCAGGCTCCTCTGCTTCGAAACGATGGAGCTTCTTCAAGGCAACTACTTTGCCACTTGGCAACTGAGCTCTATACACGCTGCCATAACCGCCAGTTCCAATGCAGTATTTGATGTCAAAGTCGTTTGTTGCTCTGATGATATCTTCATATGCAATTCTTCCATCATAATTCCATATCGAGCAAATATCCCCATTTTTCATTGCTCTTGCCTTAGTTTCTTTTTTATGGGTCTTGCGACAGAGAAAACACCCAAATGCAAGTAAACCAAGGACTGTGATAAGGAGAGAAATGAGGAGAGAAAGCATCATTATTCTTTTCTTGGAAGAATTTATGGCTTTACAGCATGTAGTGTCTTTAATTGCTTGTGATGGGCGTGGACAATCATACCCATGTTGTGGGATTTGACCATTGAGAGGATTGTATGACAAGTCAAGACCTGTTATGGAGTCAAGACCGCATGGGACTTCGCCAGAGAGATCATTGTGGGAGAGATTTAAGTACTGTAATTGCGACAAATATGCAAATCCGATTGGAATTGTTCCATTCAAATAATTGTCATTCAATCTTAAGTACTCCAAATCTTTAAGCTGTTCCAACTCCTTTGGGATAGGCCCGTTAAGAAAATTATGCGAGAAGTCCAGATACTGAAGGTTGCTTGGAACTTTGATTGGTGGTAGTTGGCCTAAAAGTTGGTTTGATGACAAATTGAGATGTCTAAGGTTTGATAAAAGCCCAAGTTCAGCGGGTATGGTGTCATTAACATGATTTGAAGATGCATCAAAAAAGTTCAAGTTAATCAACTTACCTATTGAAGATGGGATCTTACCTGTAA
Source organism: Camellia oleifera (assembly GCA_022316695.1). NCBI lineage: Eukaryota > Viridiplantae > Streptophyta > Magnoliopsida > Ericales > Theaceae > Camellia > Camellia oleifera. Next base: position 199,885,778 of record CM039314.1, read on the forward strand.
GGAGGTTATGGCTAAGGTTCAAGTGTGCCAATTGCATCAAATCTCCTATTTCTATAGGGATGGAACCGTTGATTCGATTTGAAGAGAGAGAGAGAGAGGTCAGACTAGTCAATTGACTAATAGATGAAGGGATTGGACCACTAAGATTGTTATCTTCCATAAACATATAAACCAAGTTCTTTAGCTTTCCTATTTCTTGAGGAATGGAACTGTTGAGTCGATTTCGAGAGAGAGAGAGAGAGATCAGATTAGTCAATTGACCAATAGATGAATGGATTGGACCACTAAGAATGTTATCACGCATAGACATATAAACCAAGTTCTTCAGCTTTCCTATTTCTTGAGGGATAGAACCGTTGAGTCGATTTGAAGAGAGGGAGAGAGAGGTCAGACTAGTCAATTGACTAATAGATGAAGGGATTGGACCACTAAGATTGTTATCATCCATAAACATATAAACCAAGTTCTTTAGCTTTCTTATTTCTTGAGGGATGGAACCGTTGAGTCGATTTGAAGCAAGAACGAGTACGGTCAGATTAGTCATTTGACCAATAAATGAAGGGATTGAACCAATGAGGATATTATCACCTATATCCATATGCACCATATTCTTTAACTGACCAATAGATGAAGGGATTGGACCAGTGATATTAGTATAATATATGTGAAGTTCTACTAGTTGGGTGAGGTTTCCCAGGGTAAGAGGTAGCAAACCTTCAAGATTTTCATTGTTTGAGAGGTCAAGGTAGGTGAGCTTTGACAAAGTACCAATTTCCTCGGGGATGCTTCCAGTTAAGTTACAGAAGCTGAGATCGAGAAATTCAAGGTTTGGGAAGGAAGTCCAATCCATGTTTTCAAGCTTTCGGTGGGGGGAAGAATAAGAAGAAGAATAAGAAGAAAGGGCAATCCGAACGACACTTCCTGCCTCATTACAAGTGATGCCTTCCAAGTGACAATGATTTGCAGAAGAAAAGTTTCCCCACCAACCGCTATTGAGTAGAGCTTTGGCCTCTAACGATGATAATGATGATGAATTCACAGTTGCTGACACTAAGAAAATATTAGTAGCCGCAATGCACAGTGCTACGAGTAGAGCACAATAAAAAGAAGAAGACGACACGTTATATTTACTCATAATTGATGTATGTATGGGACTTTGTAGCTCTAAAATAATAGGAGCATGTATGCAATGCAATGCATACTCAGATCAGAGCTGTGGCTGGCTTTTTAAAAATATTGATGTCAGACTCACGATATTGACCCAGGCACAGGGAGTCAGTCTTCCTCTCTCGGCGTTATTGTGGCGAAAATCATACCAACTTTCCTTCTAGCTTCCTCAATGTCGAAATCATGACCCATGACTTGAGAGAGCCATTGAATGAATTAGGGACATATCAAACAGTCCACATTCATTTAACCTTGCTTGGGCACAGCTTTTGATTATTCAAACTCAATGATTTGGCAATTAATTAGAATATTCGATCTAATTTTTTATATATTTTTTAATTATCAACTAATCATCTCATTTATACATTATTAAATCTAAAAAATAAATTTATATATCATTTATAAAACATCAACGTTTTCTCTGTACATAAATTGCACTTTTCTATTCATAACAATTTTCTTGACAAATTTCAAGTAAGTAAAGTTTTTCTTCAACCGCTAGGAGGGGCACACTAACCATCACATTAATTTGGACAAGTTGCATTTTAGTCTCCACCCCAAAAGTCATCCTAATTATGGGATTTGCTTTCCTACCGTCTTTATTGGACAACGGAAATAATGTAAACTACCACTTCCAATTTTTATTTTAGGACTAGTTTCGTGTTGGGCTACTTATTTACGCTTTTTTTCTTCTTTTTTTTCACTTTAGAGTAAATTTGAATGAAAGACAAAGTGAATTTTTACTCCAAAAAGTAAATTTACTCCGTTGGCATGGAGTAAATTTTTTACTCCAAAACTTTTTTACTTTTAAAAAATTTATCAGTCTATATATCTTCTTTCTCTAATTTTGATTGAAGGTATACGGACTGAATATTGATTTCATTAAGGATGCTTGACCAAATATAAAGTAAAATCTAACAGCCCAAATTCATCGACCTTTGTTCTTCGCTTTTGATTTATCACAATAAATAAATAAGTAATCAATCTACTTATATATAGTAATGAATCATCCATATCTCAACTCTAATGTATTATTACTTATATATATATATATATATATGTAACAACGTAGCTATTATTTTTCATATCATTTGATTTTCTTAGTTAGGATGATTTTTTTGTAAGAAACTTTTTGTTTAGTATTTATTGTGACACAATTACAATTATTTGTGTAATAAATTTTACGTTACTAGAATGAAATAGGTCCCATTTTATCAAAAACAATGCTAGCATGTCCAAATTTTTTATTTGTATTTTAAAGGTCTAGTATCGATTTCAAAAGTTGAGTATAGAGTAGTCTCATGCCACTTGAACCAATAGAGAGAAAGGTTTATTTTGGTAATTAGAAAAAAAATTAATTTATTGATTTATTGACTAATTTAGGTGACATAAACTCTTTATTTTTTTATATTTTTTTTTTTTAAACTAAAAAATTAACTTTTTTTTTACTTTCTAAAATAAGCCAAAGTGAACAAGAGAAAAGCTAGTCCACTTTCTATCATGATGTATGCCCAGGGAAGGTTCACAGTAATGTGCGTGTGTTCTTTTCCGATTGCATGCACTTCAATTTTTATCAAAGGTCTCCTATATACTAGTACTGGGTCTAACTATCTATTCAGAAGCCAAGCAACGTATCAGCAACGAAATGACTTTTCCACAATTGACGACTTAAATCGTACTCGCTTCACTTCAACCCCTATGCCACGCATACTATTTAGTTTTTGACAACATCGTGGCAGCTTTTAGTTTAGTTTTTAAATTAATATTTAGATTAAAAAAATTAAAAAACATATTTGATTAGTAAATTTTTAAAAGGAAAATTTGGCTATAAATCTCCTTTACTTTTATTTCATTGTTAAAAGGATTAAGAAAAAAATTATACTTTCTAAACACTCTCATAATTATAAAGTCTTATATAAAGGACAAAATTTATTATTTAAATATTTTATCAAACTATTATACTCTCAACTAAATCTTTCCACCTTCTCCCCCCACTCTCTCCCCACTTTCTCCGTCTCTCTCCTCCCTCTCTAAACATAACTTCTCTTCATAGCCATGTCAGAGGCCACCTCAGCCACTGGAGCACCGTCCGCCAATGTATTACGGCCACCAACCGCCATGATTCCCAGCACCACCCTCTCCTCCGCATCCAATGTCAGTCAAGCCTTCAATTTCTCTTCTGGAAACCCTAGAATTGAAGAAACCAGAGGCTTCATGCACCTCTACCATACTCCATTCACTTGTTTACTGGATTGAAATTCTAACAAAGGTTCTCCCTCTTCCTTCAATCCTCAGTTCAATTTGTGATATGAGAGAAGCCCTAATTTGAGTTTGCAATCTATGCTTAAGAGGCTTGGGTAAGATTGATTCAACTTATAACATCTCAAATCTGAATTCGACTAATAACATCTCAGATCTGGTTTTGGCATTTCGAATTTGGTGTGATTTCACCAATACGAACTCGATTTTGAGTTTTGATTTGGAATTGACCTTGTAGCTCAAAATTTTGCCTAAGATCTGGATTGATGACTTGACCCTCACCTTTGGTTCGATGTCACTATTTGATCTTCGAGATATGCTAATTAGTTTTTTTGTTTTTGGGTTTTGATTTATTTTTGTTGATTTACCGAGTTCAATCAGGTGTGTACTCTGGTTTTTGTTTGACAGAATGAGAGTAAAATTTTACTCTGGTTTGTGCTCTGTTTTTGTTTGACATAATGAAAGTAAAATTTTACTCTAGTTTGTGTTCTGGTTTGTGCTCTGTTTTTGTTTGATAAAATAAGAGTAAAATTTTACTCTAGTATGTGCTCTATTTTTGTTTGATAAAATGAGAGTAAACTTTTACTTTTGTGTTATTTGTTCTGTTTTTTTTACTCTATTATTGTGTACTTCTGTTATTTGTTTTTGGACTTCTACTTACAGTAAAATTTTACTTTCAATTCATTGCAGATTTGAATTATACAATGATAGTAAAATTGTACATTCAGAGTAAAATTTTACTTTGGTTAAAAACATGTTGATTTGCTTAACGATATAAAATTTTACTTTGAATCGTAGTAAATTTTACTCTGAAATTTTACTCTGGTTAAAAACATGTTGATTTGCTTAAAAATATAAAAGTTTACTATGATTCAAAATAAAATTTTACTCTGAAATACACTATGAGGGTAATATAGTAAAAGAAACAAGTTTTAAAATATTAGAAAGTTTTGAAAATACCTATATAATTCTTATCCTTTTGAAAGATAAATTAGACAGTGAGGGGTCTATTACCAAATCCCCCTTTTTTAAATTATTTTTTCTCTTTTCTCTCTCTTTTTTTTAATTAATAAATAAATAAATCAATCACTTTTTTTTTCTCTCGTCTCTCCTCACTCATTCTCTTACATTCTATATATCAATCAATTAAATTTTCTCTCGCACCTATTTATTCAACTACAAAAAAATAAATAATAAATAAAACTACAAATTATCCTAAAATTATTTTCAAAACTTATAACCAAACAAATTTTAAATTTTCAACAACTTATTTTTCAAAATACAACTCAAAACTCTTTTAAAAAATTAGAATAAACGGAGCCCATGTGTTTGTGATGGGAGATCAGTATAATTCACTCTGGCCTCTTTTGGGAAGGTAAAAAAAAAGTCAATTTATTGGCTTGTTGACTTATTTGAGATCACATCACCTCTGTACTCTCTTTATTCTTTTTTTTCTTTTTTTGTACATTTTTTCAAAAAAAAAAAAACTAATAAGTCAAAAAAAATCCACTTCCCAAAATAGGTCTCTATTCTTATTTTTTTGAGAAAAATGCTATGGACTTCAAATAAATTACCAAATTACCCATATGAGAGGTTTGATAAAAAATTTGATAATTTATTTGGGATCTTAGCATAACTCTTTTTTGAGTCATGTATCTATTTCAATTGGGTGTACACAACACCCCTATAAAATTTTCAAGAGTGGTGATAGAGAACTCTAAAAGTAGAGCTCTAAATTGAACTCTACTTATGTGGCAATGAAAAAAAAAATCAAAACATCACATCAATGAGTGGATCTCACTCATTAGAGTTCCTTTAGAGCTCTTAATTTAGAGCTCTCAAACATTTTTGAATTTTCAAAAGACCAGATAATTTAGAGAAGCCAGTTCCACGAGTGATACTACGTACCCCGTTCTTGCACTATGTCCAAGAATCCAACCCAAATGATGCGATAAGAATTGCAAGATATTTGGTGCAAAACTCGCATTATCAATGAATCAATATATCACAGTTTGCACGCTAACCATCACATTAATTTTTGACAACTTTCATTTTAACTTAATTTAAAACTAAAAATTTGAATCCAAAAAAATCCATACAAAATCTTACCCCAGCCCACACAACCATCACATTAATTTGGACAAGTTGCATTTCATTTTATTAAAGCAGCTCATCCATCCACATCTTCGAAATTTTCATGACTCGCTCCCTCTTGATCTTTTCTTTCTTCATTCTCATTTCTTGTATTTGTATTTTTTAATCACGTAAATTATTCTCGAGATTATTATAATTTATCTTTTGTATCAATTTAGTATACATATAAAGGCTTAAAAACAATCAATTTCTAAATTATAAAAAAATGATCCTAACTAGTTATTAGAAGATCCCAACCTTCCCGGCAATAGAAGTCGAACGGGCTGGGGTCAACCCATATGCTAGAAACAGTAGACAACACTGAAATTTTAAAATATCACGCCTAAATTCACTTGTAACGTGACAATTAAAACATTGAGTTCATATGCATCAATTTTATTTTATTTTTCATTTCTGTTCCTTTTTCATAGTAAAAGTTTATGAATACAGAAACCAATCACCTTATCACATGAGGTGTCCCACAATCATGTAACTGGGTTGTGTACTGTGTTCTGTTATGAAATGTGGTAGAAGCATACCAATTGTAGTAAAAACCAGAGTTGTTAATATGGATGTATGAGAGATTGCTGCATCTTGTTCAAGTAGGAGAGATTACCAGAACTCAAATTCTAAAAGATCTAGAGGGGAACATTCTTTTCTGTGGCATCGGATTGCTGTAGGGAAAACATATTTAAAAAAAAAAAAACAAAAACAAAAACAAATTGACAATTGAGGTTTGATAATATATAGCAATCCTCATACATAATAGTTGTAACAGTAAGGTCCCGAAGAAAATATGATACTCAACATTTCTAAATGGACAGTTTTCTTTTATGAGAAACTCAAGCACCGAGTTTATTCATTTATTGGATAACACTCAATTCTCGATTAAATAGCTGTAAAAGTGAAATTGCCTGAAGAGGTGTAGCTGAAGTCTTCATTCGAGAAAGAACCTCTTAAGATACGCATTGCATTGTTGGGCGAGATCTCGGCTCAGAATGCACACATGCAAATGCCATCATAGCAACTAGAACAATGCTCCCCACAACCACGGGATTAGTTGGAGGCGGGAGGCACAGGTCCAAGACATCAGTTAGCATTATGTTTGGAGCAAATCGTGATGCCAATGATGAGAGGAGTTCTCCTGAATGCCTTTCCATGATTGTTTCTAGTGCTACCACCCCAAAGCTATAAACATCACACCTTTCAATCACAACCATAGTGTAAGCAAGTTCTGCACAAATAAAAAATTAATAAAAAAAAATCATAGACTTCACTTTCTCTTTTATGAAATTAATTAAGTGTGATTCTTTGAAATGTTGAATCTATCATTAATAATTGAGTTTGAAAAACAAAAATGATAATCACTAAAATATTTAAACATTTTAGATTATTTTTCCTTCTATCTTTTTTTTTTTTTTTTTTTTTTTGATAAGTAATTTTTCCTTCTTTCTTTGAAAGCATAAATACTTATGAAAGAAAAAAGTATTACTTTGCTACCTGGAGCAATATATCCATAAGTGCCTGCGATTACTGTTTGATTCGATGCATCTAGATATAGCAGTCTAGCAGTGCCAAAGTCAGAGACAAAAGTCTCCAATTCAGAGTTTAGTAGAATGTTGTTGCTAGATATGTCTCGGTGAACAATAGGAGGTGTGCAATCATGATGCAAGTAGGATAGAGCATGGGCTATTGCTTTAATGATGTTTACCCTCCGAGTCCATCCTAATTCAACAGCTTCGACATCAGTTCTTAGGGCACAAAACAAGCTTCCCCTATCCATGTACTCATACACCAGGAACAAGCATTTGTTGTGCAAACAGAACCCGTAAAGCTTCACTATGTTTCGGTGCCATATATTAGTTAACATTTGCACCTCATTTCTAAAACTCTTGTCGAAAGCTAGTTCCTCTGCTTCAAAACGATGGAATTTCTTCAAGGCAACTATTTTTCCATTCGGCAACTGAGCTCTGTATATGCCAATTCCAATACAATATTTGATGTCAAAGTCGTTTGTTGCCTTGATGATGTCTTCATATGCAATTCTTCCATCGTAATTCCATATTGAGCAAATATCCCCATTTTTTATTGCTCTTGCCTCAGTTTGGTATTTTTGGGTCTCACGACGTTGAAAGCATGCAAATGCAAGTAAGATAAGGAAACCCATGGCTGAAGTAATAATAGCTGCTGTGCATACGGCTATGAGTACAGCAGAACAAACGTCAGACAACATATTATTATACTCATAATTGAATGAATGTATGGACTTTCTAAATATGCATCCTTAGATCGAAGCTCTAGTGTCTTTCTAAAATATTGGTGTCACTCACAATCTTGACCCAAGCACAAGGAGAGTCAACCCAGTATAGTCATTGTGATGAAAAATCAAATATATGTATATATAGATATAAAGTGACCACAAATATACGAACCTTCCTCCTACATACCTGAATGTGAAATCGTGACTTGAGTGATTGAATTGATGACTCTCTGTTGATGGTCTTCTTTCTTCAGTCTCTTTTCTTTTGTGTATTTTTTTTTTTTTTTTCTTTGCTTTTTTTTAAATATGTTTCAAGCCTTTGTTCTTGGAAACTCAAGAATTGTCTCAGAGATTACAAACGGGTCTAAATTGCTGTGACAAATTGAGTTTTACTCCCTGGGTAGCTGCTGTAGTCTTAATATGCATGTCTTGGGGGTAGATGTTCTTAGATATGATAAAATGTCATAAGATTATCATTCTTAACTTTAGAATCTACTTCATAAATCTTGTTTGGGTACTCCCAAATAATCCAAAAAGTCAAAAAGTTACTCAAAAAGTTAAAAAGTTATCACTATTCACCAAAAGTCAACAATTACGGCTGCACAACTCCCAATTCAAATTTTCCTCTAAAACCAATTTTCATAATTTTTTATTACACATTTTTCCATAAAAAGTCAAAAAGTTAACCCAAACATCCATATTTTCAACCTCAATTTTTTAGTCAAAAAAGACAAAAAGTGCACTTATTTAGTCTTCCCAAACTTGGCTTCGTAACTTCATCACAAACTATCACACCATACAATACAAAAAAGTTTAGTACCTTTTTGGGAGTGCATGTTGTAGATTTCTTCTAATTTTTAAGGTCTTGAATTTGATGGTGATTTTTAATGTTAAGTTTAATGTATTTCAGTGATTTAATAGTAAATTCTCTCTTTCTATTGAAAAATAAATAAATAAATAAAATACTCCACTCAGTGCATCTGAGATTGTACAATCATATCCATAAACCAACATTTCATCTGAAAACAGACTGCTAGTATAAAAAATTTAAAGTCTTAGTTAAGTATAATTATTCAGTTCCCAATTCTAAGATAGGACAATTATTTGTTTAACTCAGGAATTGTCTCAGAAATTACAAATGAGGCTAATGCATAAAGGCTTGCAAAGTCATCAGGTTTTTTTAAGTGTTCTCAAAAAGATCCCAAATCACTTGTTGAAAGATCTCTTTTTCACAAAAGAACAAAAACAATCCCAAATAGATTCTATACAGATCTCCCTCCAATAAAGAGGAGAATGATGGAAGTCCTTTCTAGGGTTTTTTTGTTTATTCAATTCTGAATAGAAGAGGGAGAAAGAGGGAGACCTCATACCTGAGAGAGAAGAGGCAGAAATAATGGACACATTTATGCTTAAGTTGGTTAGCCACGTAATCGGTGAAGGAGTTCAGCAATATATAACAAATCACAAAATTAAAATTAATTATTAACTTGATATAACAATGTTTATATACATATACATAATGGTTATGACAATTGATACTAGCCATCCTCTAAATCATTATTCATCATTTTTACTTTATTAGTTTATTGGATAAAATCCATTTCTTGATTTCGTAACTCACTTAGTGAAATTGAATGAAGACGTGTAGCTAGAGGTCTCCTGTTGCTGTGAGGGAGAAGCTTTTGAGAAACATGCAGCATTGTCGGCCGAGATCTTGGTTCAGAATGCAAGCATGCGAATGCCAGTGCAGCAACAAGGACAACATTCCCCGCAACTAGCGGATCAACTGGAGACAAAAGACACGGGTTTAATACATCATTTAACATTATATTTTGAGCAGAGGCCGATGCCAGTAATGAGAGGAGTTCTTTTGGATGCCTTCCCATGATCGTTTCTAGCGCCACCATTCCAAAGCTATAAACATCGCACTTCTCAGTTTCAACCATTGTGTAGGCTAGTTCTGCACAAAATAAACATTCACTAAACTGAATAAAAAACTAGAATAAACCATACACTATCTGGGATTATATATCAACCTCACCTAATTTTCGTCCATGGAATTATATATCTCCTGATTCATCAGCTCCCACATTGTAATGCCTGCAGAGGCTTTGGTAACGGCGGTCTGTGAACAAGAAACACTCAAGACACCTGCAGCATTGTTGGCCGAGATTGTTGCGGATCGGGGGCACACCAGGGAACACAAACAAACAATAACACACAAGTTTTAACGTGGTTCGGCAAGTCGCCTACGTCCACGGGCAGCGGATCACTATATTGAGAAAAATGGAACAATTACAAGCTCTCAGATGCAATTCTCTCTCACTGTTTTTCTCTCTACAATTCACTTCACTCTGCTGTGTTTTTCCCTCTGCCTCAACCTCTCTATATATACACATCAGAGGGAGGAGGTGATTGGCCATCACCTACTCCATTCCACTCTCTAGTCTCTAATGGGGTGGGTGAAATGGAGCTTCCATTTGGTTAGTGGAAGGATAGTGCTGCACAAATGACAGTGGGCTGGTTAGTGCTACACTAACAATTGGTGGAGCTTCCATTCCTGGCCAGATAGAGATTCTAAGCCAATTTACAACAAATCTCCACCTTGGCGAGGATTCTCTAATCCAACATAGTGATCGATCAACACTGCCTTGCACCCGAAGGTGCTCAGTTCCGAAAGATATTGACCAAGTCCAAACAATGTTGGAACTTGATCCCAGAGACTACCTTTGTGAGCATATCGGCCGGATTATCTGCAGTACCAATCTTTTGAAGCAGAATATCCCCTTCATTCACAATTTCTCGGATGAAATGGAAACGGACGTCAATGTGCTTGGTGCGGGAATGATGAACCTGGTTCTTTGCCAAACAAATGGCACTCTGACTGTCACAATACACCTCAACGTGCTTCTGAACAAGTCCCAAGTCTTCAATCAACCCGTGTAGCCAAATAGCTTCTTTAAAGGCTTCTGTCACTGCCATGTACTCTGCCTCTGTAGTAGACAAAGCCACCGTTAACTGAAGCGTTGACCTCCAACTTACCGGCCCTTTAGCAAGCGTAAATAAATACCTTGTTGTTGACCGGCGTTTGTCTAAGTCACCAGCATAATCTGAGTCCACATAACCTTTCAAATTCTGCCCGAGTCGGTTATCTCTCTCGAACTTCAATCCCAGATTGACTGTGCCATGTATGTACCTTAGGATCCACTTCACTGCCTGCCAGTGATCTTTTCCTGGATCATGCATATACCTGCTTACCATACTCACAGCATGCGAGATGTCAGGCCTTGTACAAACCATAGCATACATTAATGCACCAACTGCATTTGCATATGGAACCTGTGCCATATGCTTCCGTTCTTCTTCTGTGCGTGGAGACATCGAAGCACTAAGCTTGAAATGAGGGGCCAATGGTGTACTCACAGTTTTGGTTTTCCCATTTATGCCAAATCTGTCTAACACCTTCTTCAGATACTGGGTTTGTGTCAAACAAACCGTGCCCTTCTTCCTGTCTCTCTTGATCTCCATGCCAAGAATTTTCTTTGCTTCTCCCAAATCCTTCATTTCAAACTCCCTTGCTAACTGTGTCTTGAGTTTGTCAATCTCTACCTTGCTCTTAGATGCAATTAGCATATCATCTACATATAAGAGCAAGTAGATGAAGGAACCATCGGGAAGCTTACGGAAATATACACGATGATCAAATTGACTTCTTGTGTATTCTGTCTCTATCATGAACCGATCAAAACGCTTGTACCACTGTCTCGGGGATTGCTTCAACCCGTACAACGATTTGTTCAGCTTACAGGCCCAATTCTCTTTTCCAGCAATTTTGAAGCCATCTGGCTGGGACATGTATATCTCCTCTTCAAGATCTCCATGTAAGAAAGCAGTTTTGACGTCGAGTTGGGCGAGCTCGAGATCAAACTGTGCAACCAAAGCTAACAGGATGCGAATAGACGTGTGCTTTACAACAGGTGAGAATATCTCATTGTAGTCTATTCCTTCCTTCTGAGCATAACCTTTAGCTACCAATCTAGCTTTGAATCTGATGTTGTCGTTGCCTGGAATGCCTTCTTTCTTGGTGTAAACCCACTTACACCCAATTGCTTTCTTGCCTTTTGGAAGTTGCACCAACTCCCAAGTCTGGTTCTTGTGAAGTGAACCGATCTCTTCATCCATAGCCTCCTTCCATTTGACACTTTCTGGATGCTGCACGGCTTCTTTGAAAGTGCACGGAACATTGTCTTCAATGATTGGAAGTGCATAGGCTACCATATCGGTCATCCAACTGGGTTGCTTAGTAACCCTTTTACCTTTCCTGATTGCAATGGGTTCTGATTGTTGCGGAGCCTCTGGATCTTCATCTGAACTCTCTTCAGAGCTATCCTCTGAGACTTCTTCAGGATGGTTGATTGGCTGACTAGTCTTTGCTGGAGTCTCAAACTCCACCTGCGCTGACTTCTTCAATGCTTCAACATTCTGTTGAGGATCTGGTTGCTTCAACATTGCAGATTCATCAAAGGTAACGTCTCTTCTGATGAGAACTTTCTTTGATTCAGGGCACCACAGTCGGTATCCCTTAACACCGTCACCGAAGCCCAAGAAGATGGCTTTCTTGGCTCTTGGATCCAACTTAGATTCTGTAACATGAAAATATGCTGGACATCCAAAGATACGTAACTGATCATAATCAGTAACTGGGACTCCTGACCATACCTCCATGGGAGTCTTCCCATTCAGTGCTGCAGTAGGTAGTCTGTTGACTAGATGACGAGCATAGTTCAATGCCTCGCCCCAAAATGCCTTGCTCAATCCAGACTGTGACAGCATACACCGGACTTTCTCCACCAAAGTGCGGTTCATGCGTTCTGCAACTCCATTCTGCTGCGGTGTTCCAGGAACTGTGAAATGTCTCACTATCCCTGCATTCTGGCAAACCTCAAAGAAGGGATCTGATGTGTATTCTCCACCATTGTCAGATCTGAGCTTCTTGATCCGTCTGCCTGTCTGGGTCTCAATCATCTTCTTCCACGTAAGAAAGATGTCTAAGACTTCATCTTTGTGCTTCATTGTATAAATCCAAACTCTTCTGGAGAAATCATCAATGAACGACACAAAGTAGTGTTTACCTCCCAACGAAGCATTCTTGGAAGGACCCCATACGTCAGTGTGGACGTAGTCTAGAATCCCTTTGGTACGGTAAATTGCAGTACCAAACTTGATTCTTGTTTGCTTGCCCAATACACAATGCTCGCAGAACTCAAGCTTCCCCGTCTTGGCGCCTTTCAACAGGCCTTGCTTTACCAACCCTTGTAAAGCCTTCTCACCGACATGCCCTAGGCGCATGTGCCAAAGTCTGGAAGTGTCTGATGCATCATCTTCTGAGCTGGAACTGGTAGAGACAGCCACTTTTCCTGTGACTGTAGAGCCATCTAGGAAATATAAATTTCCCTGTCGAGTACCCTTCATTGCAACCAATGCTCCTCGAACAACCTTGAGGACTCCACCTTCCATGGTTACTCTGTAACCTTTGGAGTCTAAAACTCCCACTGAGATGAGATTCTTGGTTAGATCTGGTACATACCGTACATCTTCAAGAATTCTGATTGTTCCATCATGGATCTTCAGTTTGATTGTTCCAATCCTCTTTGTCTGGCAAGCTTGGTCGTTGCCCATCAGCACAACTCCTCCATCGAACTCTCGTAAGCTCGAGAACCACTGCTTGTTCGGACACATATGGAATGAACACCCGGAATCGATAATCCATTCATCAGACTGGCCGTATGATGAAACTGTGAAGGCACCTCCTTCATCATTATCTCCATCTCGTGCAATATTCACCTTCTCTTCTGTCTTGTCTTTATTTGGACAATCTTTTGCCCAATGCCCTTTCTGGCGACAAGCAGCACACTCGTCTTTTGCAAGACGTCTTTTGTCTGAAGCTTTCCCCCTGGATTTGGAGCGAGACTTTCCTCGCCCTGCATTTCTTCTGTTATCGGTTCTGCCTCTGACTGTTAATGCCTCGAATGTTGAGTCCCTGTTTGCAGACTTGTCTTTCCTTCTGAACTCATTGTTCACCAAGGCATTTGCAACATCAATATACTTGATCTTCTCTTTACCCTACAATAAAGTAGTAGTGAGATGATCATACGAGTCAGGCAAGGAATTTAACAATAACAGTGCTTTGTCTTCATCACCAATGTGATCATCCAAATTCTTCAAGTCCGTAATAATTTTGTTGAAGTTATTTAGGTGTTCGTTCATCGAAATACCTTTAATGTAGTCGAAACGAAACAACCTCTTCCTCAAGTAGAGCCGGTTCTCAATGCTCTTGGTCATAAACTTATCTTCCAGCGCCTTCCAAAGCTTCTTCGCAATATCATATTCGGTGAAGGCGTACTTCTCCTCTTTTGCAAGGCAAAGTCGGATGGAGCTGCAGGCTAGGAGATTCACCCTCTCCCATTCTATCCCGTCCAGGTCATCTGGTTTGTCTCCCAGAGTGAAGTGCAGGTTTATCTGGACAAGCATATCCTTAACTTCGCATCTCCACATGCCGAAGTTGCTGCTTCCATCGAACTTCTCTACCTCGAACTTGACATGGGACACCGGGGCCCAATGCCTAGAAGTACTTGTACTGGCTGAATTACTTACGGACTCGGTTGATCTAGACTCGGTGGATTCTGCCATTTTTTAGAAACTTCAATTCAAAAAACTGACCGTACGGATGTGTCCGGAATGCTCCAAATAGTTGGGAAGCACTATTGGATCGTCAAAAACGGATTCCGAATGCCTCAGATCAAGCCAAAATATTTTGAACACCTTTGATTCAAAAACTAACCGTACGGATGTGTCCGGAATATCCCAAATAGTTGGAAAACACTATTGGATCGTCGAAAACGGACTCCGAATGGCTCTGATCTGGCAAAAACAGTTTGGACGGTTCAGATCTGCAGAATCTGGTACGCTGAGATGCACCGGATAATTCCTCCGGTCAACGGCTGGTCAACGGCGCAGGCTGCGCGGTCAACGGAGGATCGGCGGCGCGGTCAACGCGGCTTGACGGCTGGTCAACGCGGCTTGACGGCTCGGTCAACTCGGCTTGGTCAGCGGCTCAGGCTAACTGGGCAGGACACGTGGCTGACACGTGGATGACACGTGGCTGACGTGTCGGCTGACTGGGTCGTCTTCTTCACTGAGCTGGCGCGTGTGGCGCGTGCCGAGAGTGGCCTTCACGCGCCTTTTTCAAAGCGCGCGTGAGGGCGCGTGGGGAGGTTTCTGCGCTCTGTTTTTGCTTGGTTGGACTCCTCTCGGGGAGTTCTTCCTCCTGGTATGGTCAAAAGTGGATTTCGAGCACTTTGAAATCTGGGCACTTTCGGGAAAAATTCGATTTTTCGCAACCCGAGCTTTGATACCAATTGTTGCGGATCAAGGGCACACCAGGGAACACAAACAAACAATAACACACAAGTTTTAACGTGGTTCGGCAAGTCGCCTACGTCCACGGGCAGCGGATCACTATATTGAGAAAAATGGAACAATTACAAGCTCTCAGATGCAATTCTCTCTCACTGTTTTTCTCTCTACAATTCACTTCACTCTGCTGTGTTTTTCCCTCTGCCTCAACCTCTCTATATATACACATCAGAGGGAGGAGGTGATTGGCCATCACCTACTCCATTCCACTCTCTAGTCTCTAATGGGGTGGGTGAAATGGAGCTTCTATTTGGGTAGTGGAAGGATAGTGCTGCACAAATGACAGTGGGCTGGTTAGTGCTACACTAACAATTGGTGGAGCTTCCATTCCTGGCGAGATAGAGATTCTAAGCCAATTTACAACAGAGATCTCAGATTGGGACTTAAGCATGCCATTGCCACTGTTGCTAAGAGAACCAAATTTTGAGCAATCAGTTGATTGACAGCACGCAACAGACAGGGATCTAATAGGTCCTTCAGCAGACTATTTTGAGCAGATGATGATGACATTGAACAAAGTAGTTCACCTGGATACCTTCCCATTATTGTTTCTAGAACCACCACCCCAAAGCTATAAACATCACAC